>JAWZYU010000010.1:15946900-17146900 GCA_038380435.1 Ryuthela nishihirai
ACTACTAAAGGCTGAAGCTATCTACACTGGTAGGACTTCCTTCAATACAGGCTTGACGATGCCCGTAGAAGCAAGGGTTTAGGTACTTCCGATGACTATGATCAGGACTATCTACCATCTGAAAAAATTCACTTAAGGCTGTAAAATTAAAAAAATAAAAAGTCAAATAGAAAACACATTGGAAGCTTATTTCAATAGAAGGCCACCAGTACAACAAATTTGGGATCCATATTCAAGCTCAGAGCCAGTATTCGATTTAGTTTAGTATATATATGGTCAGCACCAGGACATTGTTTGGTTGATCTCAGCAGGGTGGAAAAAAAGTCCAGAAATGTAGGCCACACCGATCTGGCTGGCCTTCCTTTCCGTTCCACAATAGAGTATGACTTTTGAAATGTACCGAGTGAAGGCGAGGTCGGACTTCAGGTCTAGGCCTGGCAGTTTCTATGCATAATCACAGGGGAATTCTGTCCTTCCAGTGAATACCTAGCTACCATTTACAGATTTCTCATACGGAAATTAAAATATATGGGAAGACAATGGTGATAACCGTAATGTGATGCAGGAATATGCTTTGTAAGTTTTGTCAGGCAAATAACATTTATTTCGTCGCCTTTATTCGAACAAGCCAAAAAATGCGTCTTCTTATATTTTTCTGTTTAGTTATTAATTAATCGTAAAATAGTTCTCTAATATTGGGAATGAATAAATTATTTGAATTAATCATTCGATGGCTGGATAGGTATTAAGCAGTTGAGAGGATACTACTTCGAAAGGTATAGTAATGAAATAAACTGCTTATATATGAACATAAGAAGAAGTAGAAAACTTTTTGATATGTTACAGATTATTTTGAAAAGTTTAAAAGTGATCATTGATGCTATTTTTCTTATTGAGATTTGGATTCTCCAGGTAGAAATTGACAAATTTGAAGAATATGTGTGTTTTAAATGTAGAGATACAAATAGATGTGGATGATTATTTATATATGCAGAATTGCAATTTGGTAGAAGTTCATTACAATATGCCAAAAATTAAAAATGTAATGTTAGAAATGCTAATACACATATATTTTGAGGATCGATCTCTCCTTGCACAGCCTAAGGTATAGCGATGCTGTAGTCATAGCTATAGGCAGTTATGAAGTATTTGTAAATAATAATTGTAAATAGGTAATAAAAACTCTGTAAATATTACCAACAGTGAAGTGCTCGATTTGTTGGTGAAATACGAATTACAGATCGTCGTACCTTTATGAAAAATAGGGAAATCCGTGCAATATTGCCTTTATCATAAAAGATAAAGTAATCTAGTAAAGACACAAATATGTATGAAAATAATTTATAATTGACCACGACTAACGCTATCTTCACCCTCATCAATATAAAATGTTGGGATCTCTAAGGAGCATTTAGAAATAGAAATAACCACATGAATTGACATCAGTCTCCAAGTTTGGATTCGGATTGGGCGGAAATAAGCAGCAGGACATTCAACAGCATCCATCGGGAGAAATCTGCAAGCGGGACAGTCAACGGCATCTTTTATGTACACTATTGTGTGCATGTGTGAATCTGCTAATAAACTAGTAATTAATAATAAATTTATTTATTGCAATGAATACCAGATTTCAAACATCTAATCAAATATTCATTATACACTAAATGCAGCCGCATAATTTTCTGTGTATAGTTACCGTAAAATCTCGAGTATAATATTTACAATTTTTACTCATTTTAGCCCGCTAAAACGGGGGTATATATTATACTCGCGTGCAAAAAAATACATCATTTTCAATATTAAACAGTCGCATGTACAGCTGTGAGAGCCCCCTTGAGACATTGTCCTTTTGAGTAGTGGGGAGCCCTATAAATGAATACGAGGAAATGTTATACTGCAGCAGAAAAGCTGTTAGGAGTAAAATATGCAGAATTTGACGTCAATCGGGCATCATGTCGTCATTTTCCCATTAACGAGTCAAACATCTGATTATGGGGGGGGGGGGGGGTAAAGATGCGCTGCAAGTGTTGCCTAGTAAGAAAAGAGCATCGTGGGTTACCACCAAGTTTTCCAGACCTAGAAAAAACTAATGGAGTGGGGAGTAGATCGGAGGCAGCAGGGCATCGGTGTTTCATGCATTGAAATCAGACTTAAAGCTCTGGAACTTAAAAAATCTCTTATGGGTACAACAGAATTTAAAGCGTCATATGGATGGGCAGTTCGTTTGAAGAAGCGACATAGTCTTTCAATTCGTAGAAGAACTACCATCGCGCTGAGCATCTTCCAGACGACCACAAAAAAAAGCTTCTGGAGAAAAACCTTCTTTGAGATAAAATCTTGAAAAGTTATGGGTGCGTATTATATACGAATTTACATTTTAACAGAAACTTTCGGACTAAATCAAGCATGCGCATTATACAAGAGATTTTACGGTACGTCAATATATGTGTATTTCTAAAATCTACAAATTTAGTATCCAGAGGTTTCTGAAACTAAATATTTCTCAAGAATCTGTTTAGGGGAAAATACTTGAGCAATGCATCTAGTACCTTTACCTGGAACAAAAAGTAGGCTGGTACTCCAATAGTTATTACAATAACTGCGTTAACCGGTTATAAATAGGTAAATAAATAAAAAAAAATTAAAAAATACCTACCTTCCTATCTGTACCCTAAAAAGTACGAAAATAAATCCTAAAGCTTATCTATAGTGCAATTAATCACTGAATTCGTATTCACTTCAAATGAAGGTAGGACGCCGATTTATCTACTCAACTAGGCTGCCAGCGCCCTATCTTTCCCTTGAAGTGAATACGAACTCAGTCATTAGTTGCGCTATCGATATATTTTACGTTTTATTTCTACCTTTAGGGTGAATGTGAATATAGAGAGAGAATTATTTTTTATTTCAAATTTTCTTCTTTGTCACTAAAAACACCTACCTACAGGAACTTTCATTTGATGTACGACTAATAAACATCAACCATATTTTTCCTTCCCCTTTACTTGTAGTAGTGTTTGATGTAACTTCGACCCACCTTTAGTTTCCATCACCTTTTCGTGGGAAAGAAGAATGAATGGGGGGGGGGGGCATAATTCGAAGAAGTCTACTACGACAGTCCTCATATCAACTTTCATTTGACACCTAACTCGTGAGATATTCCTATATATTGAATCTGGCTCATTGCTTCCAAATTTTCGAGGGCGGGGGTTGCTCAGTCGATAGCTCATCAGGCTCGTAATCTACAGATCCCAGGTTCGAGTCTCAGTTAGGGCAACATTGAGATTTATCTCTGAAAAATTTCCCGCCTTACCCTCAGCCATTAGCAGATGCAATGGGCTTGGAAAATCCGCTATCCATCCGATGGGATGTTAAGCCGTAGCCGTAACCTGTGCACGTTAAAGAACACGGTGGATATCCTTGATGAGAGGCTGCCATCTATCCCACAACAGCTGTCCAGGGTGTGCCCTCCAGCAAACCTCCTCTGAGCCATCGGGGTCCCTTCTGGCCTGACCATTTATCCCATTGTGCAAAAATAGAATGCCACTCGGAGGTAAAACTACCCAACTCGAACTGTAAGCAATCCCATTTTGAAGATAGAGTAGAAGAACGACCTTCCCCTTTTTTTCGTTTTTCAAGGAGGTATAGTTTTATTGCCCACAACATTTCCTTCATTACCAAATATAGTTAAATAAGGTTCGCTAAATATATTATGCGTTACTTAGTTAATATGAAAAGAATTTACCTTGCAATTGCACCTGTCAAATTATTGAAGTTTAAATCTAATCAAAATCAATTATCCTCAAAAAATGTTTCGTAAGGAAAATAACGTCTATTTGCAAAAAAAATCAAGACTCGCCAAGTAATCTATACAAAATATTCTGAGCAACTAAAGCCCACTTAAACAACATTTCAAAAACTTTTCTCAACTCACTTCCGTGACCTAATGCCACTTATTACACATGCCGCGTGCAACTGACTCTGGGAGAAAAAATTGCATAAACCTACGATAGCGGATCGCGCTAGGGCGACCCGCGCTATCGGGGGACTCGAACCTACGATACCTCCTGGGACTCAAACCTACGATAGCGGATCGCGCTAGGGGGAGTCGCGCTCGCGTATGACGCAAGAGCGACTCCCCCTAGCGCGATCCGCTATCGTAGGAAATATTATTAAACATCCATTCGGGGACTCGAACCCACTTCTATTTGATCAATAACAGCCAAGTATGCTTAGCGTTCGGCAACTTGGACAATTAATAAATCACCTCTCAAGCAGCTGTTTAACGCACAGATTTGACAGGAGTCTCTCATCATAATACGCCAGACGGAAGATCTGTGAGAAAGACGAGACTTCAGCAAGAGGACAACGCGAGAAACCTATTCCCTATCCGAGATCGGAACCGAAGAGTAACCACCGTAATTTCAATTTCGGATAAAATAAATTAGAAACTCCTTAAATTGAGTGGCAACATTTCGTTGATTTCCTTTTATTGTTTCGAATATGATGATGATCCGGATGTTTAGATTCATTGTTACGTTCAGTTGGAAACGGATGAAGCTATTAACAATGAGTTATAATCTCAGCCAATCAGCTGGCGTTTCGTCATCGATGACGTTTGGAATGTCATTTGTTTATAATTTCTTACGAAGAATCTAAGAGAAGAAAGTGTTATTATAGTGCATATAAGTTTTCTTAAATAAAAGTTGAATAAAATGTCTTTAAGAGACAACGCAGCAGATTTCGAGGAACTACAGATCGAGTGGATTAGGTGAGTATTTTGACATTTCTTTTCTGAGTTTAGTGCGCTATTTTGCTTTCCTTCGGATGTTCCGGCCTCGAGCCGAGTTGTCTCGCTCTTAAGCATTAACCATGAGCCATGGCAACTCGCGTGTAAAGATTCTTGGCCATTTTATGATGCCCACATGTCACGAATAGTTTAGATATCTTACTGAATGTGTAGTTTTTTGAATGCTTTGAACTTATTTATCTATTTTAATAATAACACTTGGTTTTTCTTGCATGATGTCAAGCGCACATGCAGATGGCTTTTTAATTTGTTTGCAGGAGAAATCATGGAATTCCTCCATTTATTTTTGTTATCTCAATTAGCTTTATTGTTTTACTGGAAGAAGTTATTAAAACAAAAATATTTCATGATTTTTCTCTCTTTCTTTTCAGACTCCAGATAAGGAGGCGAAATTTAAAGAAGATGATGCAGGATAAGGATACTCCTCTTCAAGATATGACTTCAGAATTGTCCTCCATTAAGGCAGCCTTTGAGAAGTGGAAGATCAGGAAGAAGAAGACCCTGGAAGAATGGCGAACTTATCCAATGGAAGACAGCATCCGTGAACGTGAAGAAGACACCATTGTGAATCTGATGCATCGCATTGAAATGCTAAAGATTTCTGGCGAAGATGATGGCCACAGTTTTGCCACTTTTCTCTTCCTCTTTGCCTTTAGAAATCTTCGCATTTCTGGTGCTCTGCCTCCTCCTAGCAGCCGGAAGAGAAAGACAGAAGAAGACCATCTGAGAGTCAGGAAACGACCCCGAAAAGATGGGGGTGACAAGAAGAGAAAACGGGTCTGGTGGTAACTGTCTAACTAATATTTTTTTTTCAGATCGGTATTAATTTTTCATTTGTTTATTTTTTTTTTCAGATTTGTTGTACATTTTGTTTGAGTTGTTTTTTTTTATTTTCGCCTTTTCTTTTGTTTTTAAGTCTGGTACTACGTTCATCTGAATTAGTTTCTTAACAGTGGCATTTTGAAAATACTTTTAAAAGTGAAGATTTTAACACGGCTGTTTTTTTATTTGTTTTTAAAATTGCAAATTTATTATTCATTTTTAATATTACCATTTTATGATTTGTTTTTAAGACTGTCATTTTAATATTTGCTGTAGGATTCGATTTTATAATTTATTTTTAAGATTGAAATTTGAAAATTTGTTTTTAATATTATCATTTTATGATTTGTTTTTAATATTGCTATTGTATTATTCGTTTTTAATATTGCTATTTTATTATTTGATTTTAAGATTGATATTTATATGTTTGTTTTTAAAATTGTATTTTAAAATTGCAATTCTATGATTCGTTTTTAATATTGTCGTTTGAAAATTTGTTTTTAAAACTGTCATTTTATCATTTGTTTAAGATTGCGATTTTGTGATTTTTTTAAATTAGGCTAATATATTTGTTTTTAAGACTAATATTTTATATTGTTCTTAAGATTGACTTTTATTTTTGTTTTTAAGACTGACATCCAATATTTGGATGATTCTTCATACTTTCGATGAAGAATAATCCGTTCGAAATTTTGCTCATCAATTCTTAATAGAAAAGAACCAAGTTCCTTTCGCAGTAGAGGGGAAATGCAATTGAGATTTTAAATTAATTCTATTGGTAATGCGAAGAATAAGAGACAATTATTTAGACTTCATGGGACGCGATATAAAGACGCGGACTAGAATTTGAGAGGGGGAGGGGGGGATGCCTCTCGAAAATCCAACCCCGAACGTCCACGTCGTGAGAGGCGGAAAGCATTCATTATCTGCCGATTTCTCCCAGGGATTGCTCTCTCTTTAACTCAAGTATCAATGTGAGAATTTTAGAAGAAAATGTAGATGATGAATGGCTAATACGGGGCTCTGGTAATTACTCAATTGACCATCGATCATTCTTTTAATAAGTTGGGACTCTACATAACCAAAAGTCGTACACTTCTTTACAGAATCCAACAACAGATCTTCATTGCGAATTTGCCCAGTAGTTGTAACAGGACGAAACAATTTCACTTGCTTAGGAAAGGATATATGGCTGTAGGTTTTCGTTTTGTACAGGATCGCTAATTTTATTGGCAGCAGATAGTAAATTTAGTACTGATTAAGGATGGTAGATGGTTTTTAACTGTTTTCTGTTCGTATCCTAAAGATAATTGATGAATTTATCATATTTCACTTTGTCCATGTGGACCTGATACGTGAGATAACGCGTTGATAGAAGCAAAATTACTATTAGAAGTAGGCAGTCAGACTCTGCAATTTGGAATAAATTGCTGCATCATATAAGAAGGGTTTTAAGAAGCAGAATTTGGTTTATGGTGTTACGTAAAGACAAGTGGTGCCAAGTAGAAAGATCTGGTGCATAAAAGAGTTTTTCGCGGCTGAGAAGATGACATTTGGGGAATCAAAAGGACTCTGAACACAATTGGTTGTAGAGTTTAGTGGCTGGCTATGAAGAAGGTCATCGATATTGCAGGCGATGTGAGGCTGTCATTGCTCTGAATGCGGAATAATGAGGTCCTCACATTGCCATCTCAGGTAGCTGTTATGGATCTAGTTGGACCCAACGATCTCTAATGAGATTCCCCCCACAGCAATACACAAACATCAATTGATGACACAGGTATATTTTTGCTGATAATAGACCATAATATTCAGTTGCGTGAGACCATTTGCTTAAAGTTGCTCAAAGCTTGAGGCTAACTGTGAGGCTTTGCTGTAAACCTTTGCCAGAACATGCATCTGAGAAATAATTTCGCCTGATCAGGTAGCCGGCGATTTTAGAGCTGAATTCTTTGAGGTTTTCCAACGCCATTCAAGGCTCATGCTTAATTTCCATTAACGTACATGAGGAATCTAATGAAAGTGTTGAAAGATGGTATGTTTCATCATGTCTCGAGAGAGCACCCAAAGGAAAGGAACACCTGTCTTGTTTATGAGCATTAGGTGTCTCAGTTCAGCTACGTCACAGGCTGACACCCATTGCCCCTGTCAGTGATGAAAAAAACGCAAATCTCTATTCTAGATGGACAGACCCGAGCTAGGATCTTAATGAAAACTTCTTAGTTCTGATGTAGAGTAGAACTGCCCGATGAAGGAATTTGGTCGATGTACACGAACTGCAGCAGGGAGTTGAGCGCAGATAAATATGGAAGAAGTTTTTGAAGTCGATTTTGAAATGAATATGAGAAAAAAGGCAGAAAAGGAAAACACACGGAGAAAACGAAAGCCTGTTTAGCCGGAAAGAGCAGTTATCAGTAGAAGAGAAAACAGATCTCACCGAGATATCAGAAAAGTATCCACTACCAGCTATGCTTAGAAAAAGGTGTAGGTAGCGAATTGCAAGCTTCGTGGGGTTCAATTCATAGGTCCACATGAAACAAAATATCTCGAACCCAAAAGGATTGAATTAAACCTTAACTGGCAGAGTGGTTAGGGAACTAGCCACTGCTCCAACAAGGCAAATTTTGTGTGCTGTGTTAGCTCTAACTAAGGCAGTGACTTCGCCTTAGTAGGGCATGTCCTTGTATGATAAGGCCTGCAAAAGCTAGAGTATTTCTAGGATTTTTCTCTGTCCTATATGTCGCAAATCAAAAAAAAATATTTTGCATTATAGAAAAATGATAAGGCACTGGTGCTTATTTTTGAAAGAAAGAACTGCAGAAATATCATTAATCGACAACCTACTGGTACTAACAGAAATCATTATAAAGAGCTAAAGAAAGGTGTAAAGGATCTGTTAACAGCTGATAGGAATCTTTAGCTTCATAGCTTGGCTGACAAAACAGAGGAAGCAGCTAGACAGCATAATAGCAGAAAGCTGTACCAGATAGTTACAAGGGGTGTCGAAAATGTTCTTGACATGCGTCTGCAGGACAAAACCATTACATTTACCTCAACAAAACTTTAACTGTCCTTCAATGTACTCCCCTCCAGCATCTATGAAAAAATACTCTACGCCAATTCTGGAATGTTTGGTGATACTCATGTATCAAATTATGAATATACTCATTTAGAATGTTATTCTTCCCTTAGTAGCAATTTAAAAATCCCACTCATTCTATTACCGTTAGTAACTTTTCTTAAAATTGATAACAAAATATTATCTCTTCCTCCGTAAAAAAAAGTTTTGATGCCGCAAATCTGAATATACGCATTTTGGGAGGTCTTGCACCTTTGAAAAAGACTCCCAGCAACTTCCAGTTCAATTTTTTCCTGCTCCAGTGAAGCCGTAACTTGACGGGTTTTGTGAGCACTGTCATTGTCATGAAGAAGGAGAACCCTTGACACATCTGTTTTAGGACGCTACTCCTACATCACTTGAACCAATTTGTGCAAAACAATGTTAGTGAAATATTGGTCATTTATAGACATTTTTTCAGATAAGATGTCCACGGCTACCACTCTTTGGGGAATGAAAAAAAAATGCTAGCATCTTCTTCTTTGAGAGAAAGTCTTGTCGGAGGATTTGGGGACACAGTTCATCTTCCGCAACCAAAACGTAGCTGACGATCTTTTGAGGAATTGCATAGTAATAAAACCACGTCTCATCACCGGTGACAATGTCTATTAATTGCTTGGGGCCACTAGGTTCAGATATTGCCAGAATCTCCTTGCACGAGTCGACTCTAGCCATTTTTTGCTGTTCTATTTGTTTGTGGTTTAAACATTTGGCAGAAATCTTTCGGAACTTTCAATGTTAATGAATAATTGTTTGCACACTACCAATCTGTACACTGACATCTAAACTTATTGTATGAAATGTGATGTTTCGATTTTTCTTTTCCGAACGTGGGTTCTCTCGTTCACGTCCTCCTTCGGTGGGGCGGGGGTGGCTCAGTCGGTAGCGCGCCAGGCTCGTATTCTGTAGTTCCTAGGTTCGAGTCCCAGCTGGGTCAACGTTGAGATTTATCTCCGCAAAATTCCCCGCCCTGCCCACGGTCAGTAGGGGACACCGATGGGCTTGGAAAGGCCGTCCGTCCGTCGGATGGGACGTTAAGCCGTGGCCCCGAGTGCGGGAGAGCCATACTCTGTGCACGTTAAAGAACACGCTGGATGGCCTTGACGGGAGGTTACCATCTGTCTCCCAACAACTGTTCCAGTGGGTCCCCTCCCCCAACCTTCTCTGAGCCTTCGGGGTCCATGTGACCTGCCATTTAGCCCATGGTGTGCAAAAAAGTGCCTCTCAGAGGTAAAACAACCCAACCCACCTCCTTCGGTCTTCCTGCACGAGAGATATCTTCAAAGCTCTGCCGTCCTTCTCTGAATTTGCGTATCTATCCTGCAACTGTGTCCTATAAACAGGCATCATCCCCATGCACTTGTGATAAATCGCGGCCAGAGAGAAATGATACTGCGTTTGTTTGTAACTCGTGATGACAAATTTAGGCAAGCTTTCAAACAAGTCGTAGCTCGTTAACTTCAGAGGAATGAGTGCAAATGTTCAGATACGTGTCAAGTACATTTTTATCGCCTTCCGTAATGTTTTATGTGTGAAGAAACTGACAGGTATACAGGAATTGAAGGATAAAAAGGTAAGATTATTGAAGGTGAGGATTGTCATTGTGAAATGGGCTAAGCATTTCAGTGATGTTTTTAAAGAATGCGATTAGTTCTGCTCCCATTGTTTGTAATGATGACAGCTGCATTACTGGCTTTAATGTTGACCCTAAAACACAGTCTGAAGTTATTTTGGCTATTTCTAAACTTAAACTACATAAATTCACAGGGGTAGATGAAATTACTACTGAAATGCTTAGAGATGGAAATGTTTCTCTTACCACATAGCTGACTGAATTTTTGAATATCTTTTATGATGAAGACATGGTTCCTAAAGACTTTACCAGAGCTATTATTATACCCATTTTTAAAAAAGCTGATCGCAGTGGTTGTGTTAACTATAGGGGTATCAGCCTACTTCTGTTCCAGGTAAAGTTCTTTTCATGATTGTGCTTAATAGAATTAAGAATCTGGTTGACAGTCAATTGCGTGATGAGCAATATTGATTCAGAAGTGGTAGGGGATGTGTGGATCAGATATTTTCACTTAGGCAGATTCTTGAGAAATGTTTAGAGTTTCAGAAACCTTTGGTTGCTAGCTTTGTTGATTTCAAAAAGGCTTTCGACTCTGTTGATCGTCATAATTTGTGGTTGATTGTGAAATCATATGGTATACCAGACAAGTTAGTTAACATAATGAAAGCTCTCTATAATAACACTGAGTCGTGTGTGAGAGTTGGTAAGGCTTGTAGCAATTGGTTTAGCATTACTTCTGGTGTTCGACAAGGGTGCATTTTGTCTCCTTTACTCTTTAGTTTGGTTATTGATTATGTTATGCGAAATTCACTGCAAGGGAAAGATTTTGGCCTTAAATGGTCTGGAGATACCAAAATTTATGATTTAGATTATGCTGATGATTTGGCCTTTCTGGCAAATGATGTTAATGAGATTAACTCTTTCATTAAACCTGTTGATGAGACTGGTAGTAGAATGGGTTTAGTGGTTGTTTATCACAAAACTAAAGTTGGTTATCATGAAACTAAAGTTGAAATAATTTATGTTTATCATAAAACTAAAGTTGGTTTGGCCATGTTGCCAGTATGTATAACTATAAATTTGCGAATTACAATTTGCGAATATTGCAGTTATGAACAGTGCGTCCAAATACCTCAGAAAGAGGAGGAGACCTAGGATAAGGTGAGCAGAACAACGCCAAATAGGACGTTGTTAGAATTGTTTTAGTGGCCAGATGCAGCAGCTGTATCTTAGGACGGATGTGTTTGGAGAACTAAGTTGCGCAATCTGGAGGATCTCGGTAGCCCATATGTGTTTGATGATAATAACGTTAATTAATGTAAATTTTCCAAAAAAGAAAAAAATGTGGTAAGAGCAGAAATTCCTTGTTTAAGACAATTTAAATCTTACCCAATATAAGTTGAGGTACTTTTTTCTCTTACCCAATAATGAGAGTTATCTTTTTTTTCTTGAGAAATATAAAAAGAGATTATAGTAGACACCATCTAATGCTCTTAGCTGGATAAATATAATCTCATTATACTCGCTGTCTGAAGTAAAATATACATGTATGCCTATGGCCTGCACAGTCTGATGTTCTTTGTATCTTGTGGATTAGTACATAGTAGGTAGCTGCTTTCTTTGGAATGCTGGAGTGGTGTTGATGGGCTTTGTTTGTTGGGATGGTGCATCCGGTATCTTCTGGGGGCTTTAGGCGGAATGGAGTGTAATGCTTGTATTTTTAACTTTCTCTGAACCAACTTTTGGCTGTTGAGAGGTAAACAAGGTTAAGGTTTTTTTTTTCTATTTTTAATTTTTGACTGTTTTTATTTGATATTTTTTCTACCATAACAATATGCTGAGTATCATTAAAATATGACTACCTACCCCATGTTTTACCCATGGGGCTCTAGTTTCGATGTCCTATAACTTTTAAAATGAACGTTTTATGGGAAAATGCGATAAGGGTAAATTAAAGTTTTAAATCACTTCTATCTAAATATCTATTTTCAATAATATTCCTTCAGTATGTAAAGAATTATGGATGTTTGAACAATTAATAAAAGCAGTGCTAGATATCCGAAGTTAATTGAAACTGAAATAGGAAATATTATTTCAAACCAGTTCATATGCAATTGCATATTTTAAAGTGTGTGCAAATTATTCCTTAACTTTTCTTTTGATAAATTTCTTAGAACAACTGATTGCTTCTTTTAAAGGTTTAAACTTCAATACCTGTTTAAATGGTATGAGAATAATGCTAAAAATCTAGATCTATATCACACCTTTCAATTATATTATCTTCCGCCACATTTTCTCACAAATCATGAAAACTGATTTTAGAAGTTATAGAGCTTCGAAGTCAGCGTCCATTTGATATAACATGAGTTGGTCATGTTACGTCAATATGACACTAATTTCGATCAATTACACTGACTGCAATGATTATTCAGAGTATGCCTTTTCTAATGGCCTAGATCTAGTGAATACATGAATATTGTTTTGGGTTTTGGGAGAGGACCAAATGGTCACATCGAAGCAGAACGAATTTAAACGCAAGTAGTGAGAAGAATGAGAGTTCTGGCACATTGTTAAAGTATAAGGAAACCCATGTTAACCTAGGGGGGAGATTTTGGGGGATGAGGTGTTAAACGAATTTTCAGACAGTGGTGCGTGTGAAAGAGATAAAATGATGGGCTTTGTTGAGAAAATGTTGTAGTTATCATACACTTCACTGGATTATTGGACTGTTGGGTTGTAAAAGCCAGGTAAATCGAAGAAGTCAACAAAGCCAGACAATTTTGGGAAATTAGTTTGAAAAATATGGTAATTCAAAATCAACAGGTAAAAGGATGTTTTCGGGGGCTGGGAGAGACAAATATGATGGAAAGATAGACTTTGAAGTGATACCTGTGAATGGATGGATTTTATTTGCTCTAGTTAGGATGAGAGGGTATCATATGAAGCCAATTTCGAAAAAAATTGCAAGTAATGAAATTATGGTGAAATCGTGAAACAAACAGGATAAAAATTGCAAATTTAAGCATAACAGGCCAATGTTGAAGTATTGTCCAAGGGGCTAATTTTTTTTATTTTTTTTTTGTGGGCCGCTTAGTCCCAATTTTAAATCCGAGAGATGTTAAAATAAAAAAAAATATAGGCTAAAAATTCTTGAAATAAAGGGGCAGAATAAATAAATTTTGATTTTTTTAACATCACTCTTATAATATATTTCTGTAATGCTTCCGATCTCCTCAGTTGCATTTTACTTGTACCTATATGGGGATATTGGAAGGGCATAATTGAAGTAAGACTGTAACATGAAAAGTAACACATCTCTTAATATGTAAAATCTATTTATCGCTAATTTCAGCTTCTTTATAATGTAATTTATATGATTTTCCCTTGTTAGTTGACTGTCAAAAAATACACATATATATACATATATACAAAATCCTCATGCAGCCATGGGCTACGGAGGTCCACTCAGGAGCTACTGCTGCTGCATTTGGCCGCTCTAGGCCAATTCTAGCAAGGTCCTGTTTGACATTGTCTGCCCATCACTTCCTAGGTCTCCCATTTTTCTGAAAGCCTTAGGCACACTGTTCATAATCCTGTTTGCCAATCTGCAACTATGTATACGAGAAACATGGACAAACCAATGCAATATCTCTCTACACAATATGCTGCTCAGAGGAGGTTGATGACTCCTTCTTCTAATTTCATCATTACTTACAAAGTCAAACCACCTAATGCTCAAGATACATCGTAAGCATCTAGAATCAAAGGCATAAAGTTTCTTCTTATCTTGCTTACAAAGGGTTCATGTTATGCTACCATAACTACCTTTAGAAAGAACCAAACTCTTATACAGCCTAATTTTAGTCTTTAGGTGTATACGCCTATTTTTCCACATTCTCCATAGATTCTTAAAAGTCCCAATGGCAATCCCTACTCTTCTTTTTATCTCATGCCGCACATCACTAGTGTCTGTTACATAGCTTCCAACATAATTAAACTGAGACACTTGCTCAATAGTACAGCCATTCAAAGCAACCTGAAGCACCATCTGCCTGACCAATTTTCATCACTTTAGTTTTTCCTTTGCTTATCACCAAACTTACTCTATTACCATTCTCATGAATAGCCCTAATGAAAGAATTCATCTCATCAACATCAGTAGTCAAAAGGCGCGAATCATCTCCATAATCTAAATCAGAAATTTTAAAATCTCTAGAGCATTTAAAGCCAAAATCTCTCCCTTGCAAAGAATTTCACATGACATAATCAATAACCAAACAAAACCGAAAAGGAGACAAAATGCACCCTTGTCTAATTCCACTAGCAATGCTAAACCAATCGCTGAAAGACGTACCAACTCTCACACACGACTCAGTGTTATTATAGAGAGCTCTCATTACACTAACTAACTTATCAGGTATTCCATATGATCTAACAATCAACCACAAATTATGCCGATCAACAGAGTCAAAAGCCTTTTGATCTCTATAAAGTTAGCAATCACAGGTTTCTGAAACTCTAAACATTTCTCAATAATATGCCTAAATAAAAATATTTCATCAATACAATTAGTAGTCTCCGCACTTTTGGGGCAAACGACCTTTGACCCCTGAGCCGCAGAAAGTGTACCCTTGAGTCGCCATGACACCTTTTCAAAAAGTCCTCCGATTTTGGAGTTCCTCCGCCATTTTGAATTCTGACATCACCGCACAAACTCCTGAAATTTTGTCATGCATTCACCATCTTGGATTCTAAACGTTATCACCCATCTGAAGGCCCCAAATAATTCTAATTCCGAAGGTCGCCATCTTAGATTCTTACGTCGTCACCCATAGGGGAATATCCCGAAATATTCGATCCATAATTGTATTGATGAAATAAAAATATTTCATCAATACAAGTAGTCCGCCATCTTGGATTCTGACTCCTCACCCATAGGGAAAAATCCCGAAATATTCTAAGTCCGGCTAAATCAACTGCAGTGCCATCTAGTGTTTAAAACACGTACTATATTTTTTACAAAAAAACTTGTTTTCTACAGCTAATGTCGAACCCTCACGTTTCTCAACGCGTTTATTCATTATGCCAAGGATATTATATGAGGAGAGTGCTTAAAGGTAGATGATCTCAGTGAAAAAGGAATAACCGATCATTATTTCTTTTATTCCTTATAAATTATATTTTTATTTCTCGTAAATTAGGAATTTGTTTTTTGTTTATAAATGAATTTTTTTTATTTCTTGTAAACCACATTGGGAATTAATTTTATTTCTTGTAAACCACATTGGGAATTAATTTTATTATTCCTTGTAAACCACATTTAACTTCGAAATTAATTTTTTATTCCTTGTAAATGGCACTTAGAAATAAATTTATAAGTACGTCAACTCACCCTACTGTGGACCATGATTTATTAACGGACGAGAAAAGAATTTACAATATGAAAAGTCCTGTGAAACAGACGTTTAAAATATGCATTTTTGCAAGTTTGTTTTTTAATTACGGAATAAATGTTTGTTTGTTTGTGATAATAGGCTGTTGAAACAAGTAGTGGCTACGATGTGCAGTTAGAAATATATGTCTAGATACTATTACTCCTAGTGGAGAAAACATACTCTGGAATAAAAGTTTCGCATTATATTCTATACCTAGCATATTCTCGTTTTACGGCCTCTTTTCTGCTAGTAATAGCTTTTAGCCAATTGTCCTAAGTCAAATAAACAAGTCAAATTTAGAATTTAAAAAAAAAACCAATCAACAGAAATAGGTCATGTTATACATCAAATTAAACAGAATTTAATTACGAATTTATAAAAAATAAATAATATAAAAAATTTCAAGCATATTGATTTTAATAAACCTTTTTCAATGTGATATGACGAAAAAAAAAAGCTCGCACTATACAATTAAGGCTTCAGTTTGGAAAACTTGATGATTAAAAATAATTAAATTATATATTTATCGAAAGGAAATTTCCAGTTTAAAAATCTTATACTACATAATATTTTTTTCACTTGTAAGTTTGAAAATTTTTACTTTTTTTGTTTTAACCATTTTTAAAATATTTTTTACTAAATAATAAGTCTTTTAATTTTATGTTTTCATTTTTCCGCTTTTAAAAATTTTCTACTACATGATTTTTTTTAATTTAACGTTTTAAAATTTTTTCTTTTATTTTGAAATATTTTGTAATATATAATCGTTTTCTCTGTTTTACAATATTTTGCATTCGTCAAAGAATTTTGTAGTACAAAATAATTTTTTTAAATTTTATACATTTTTAAACTTTACGTACGTTTGAAAACTTTTACTTCATTTTAAACATTTTTAAAACTTAAAAACTTTTAAATTTTTACATTTCGCTTTTCCCCTTTCAGAAATTTTCTACTATATATCTTTTATTTCAATTTTGCGTTTTAATATTTTGGACCATTAAACTATTTTTCAATTCTTTCATATACAATTTTTTTCAATTCTAAAGTTTCGCGTGACACGAAGGGTGATATTGAATCCTTAAAGATAGAGATCAAAGCGTCCTAGATTTGCGGAGAGGATGATTCACACGTTGATGAGTCAATGCGTTTAGCAGTTACGTTAAGGGTGATATTGGACTTTGATTCTTAAAGAGAGTATACAACCCTAGAAGTTTCGTTTTCCTCTCTGAGTATCTTAATAAAACGACTCTTAATACTAAACACCTTTTTTCCTTGATACGCTGGAATAAAACACGGTCTTAATTCATTCGACTGATTTTAAACATTAATTCTTAAAGTCGCTAGTGTTTCGCAAATGTGTGGACATTGTTTTTTCTTCACTGCCTTTTCGTTCTTCTGTGCTTGTCAAACCTTATTGGGCTACAGCCCTGGAGAAATAAATGATTTATATTGGTAAACGTTACTTTACACTACGAGTCGTACTTCTTGAATTAAAAAAAAAAAACCTAATAAATGGTGTAAATACTTTATTCCACTAGTAAATCTATAAGCCGAACACATTTTTGGCTCTTTTTCAACACCATAAGAATATTCTTTGGACTAAAAACGTTTACATGTTCTTGTCATACACACCGAAAATGAGATACGTTTTACTTATTAACAGACTACCTCATTCATTCATTCACTTACTATGTAAAGTATTTATCGACTGTCTCACTCACTTACCTACATTCTAAATCACTGATTGACTGCCTTATTCATTACTTACATTCTAAATCACTGACTGTCTGTCTTACTCACTTTCTTATTCATTTTCTTACTCACTCACTAAATCAGTTACTACTCTTATTTACACACTTGCTTACTGACTTTCACACTTATTTATTACACCCTTACTCACTCACTAAATCACTTACTGACTATCTCTCTTATTTACACACTTGCTTACTGATATTCACACTTACTTATTTATTACACTCTTTCTTACTCACTTCCCACTTACTCACACTCGTACCTATTTACTTACACTCTGACTGACAGATTTGACTCATTTTCTTACTCACTCACTAAATCACTTACTGACTATCTCATTTTCGTATTTACATACTTGCTTACTGACTTTCACATTTATTTATTTATTGCACTCTTTCTTATTTGCTTGCCTCCTTACTCAAATTCTTAACTATTTACTTACACCCTGACTGGCTGACTCACTTTCTTTCTTACTTACTTACTCACTAAACCATACACTTATTGAATTATTTACACACACACTTGCTGACTTACTTACTGACCTATTTACTCACACTCTTACTGACACATATACTGATTTACTTACTCACACACTTATTGATTTATTTACTGACACATATACTGACTTACACATGAATATGCTGAATTACTTACTCACATACATAAATCTACTGAATTGCCTACTTCATTTCTTAATTCTTTCCTCACTCACTCAGTAAAACACTTGCAGTCTTTCAATTAATGAGTAATGATTGACCGTTTAATAAGACTGCAAGTGTTTTGCTGAATGAGTGAGGCCAGCCCACATCAAGAGTAAAGCGGCCGGTAGCTCAGCGATCAGAGCACCTGACATGTTATCAGGAGGTCGTGAGTTCAGATCCCACCCAGCTAATGACAATTTTTCCTCTGTATTTATAAAAGTGATGTATTCAGAGGTAAGACATAATTTAATATTTCATTGCAAACATTTCCTTTCTATATAATGACCATTTACTTTGTTTACAAAAGTGTATTCAGATTTTGGTCACTTATCACGGAACGTAAAGGAACACCATGATCCACAAACAACAAGTGTTTTTAATTAACCGTAACAGATAATAATGTAAAATAAATACGAGAGGAAAATGTTGAGACTTCACACGCAAATGTTTTTAATTTATACTGCGAAAATAAAAACACGTTGCGAAATTTTCAGCTGAAATTCCGATAAGAGCTTTATCATTGAAAGGAAAACTGTGAAGGTTTTCTTTTGCACAAAGAATTAAACAGAATAACACATAAAACAAAAAAGCGTGAGAAACATTCAATGGAATATGTGAAATAAAATTGTGTTATGGGTAAAACCTGCAAAAGTCCGATATGTTGCAGAGCAAGCTAAAATATCTGCCCCTAACGTGATGTCACGAATTTAACGCCCTAGTCAAGGTCGAATCCTCAGGGGTTGGGGGGGGGGGGTGCTGTCATCCATCTTCCTTGCCTATGGACCATTAATAATAATAATGATGATGATGATAATAATAATAATAATAATAATAATAATATCTTTATTAAGCCTTAGTATGGTTATATACATAGATTACCCCGCTAAGCCTTATGGCTTGCGAGAGTATTCCATCACTGTCGCTAACCTTTTCGTACTTCCCTCAGTTCATCAAAATTTTCTAGTGCTGCACCGTCTGCTATTATTCTGCACAAAGTGCTATTGTCGGAAGTATTCTGTTGTGAAAATGTTTTTCCAGAATTAGAGCTATTTTCATCAATGATAAAGGAATCTGTGGTTCCTTCAATGGGAAGGTTGTTCCTGATCAATTCATTTATTACTTAAAGAAGGCTGAAAAGAATTCAATAAATGGTAAGGGGGAGGAGAAATTTCATCAATGATAAGAGGGTTAAAGGGAAAGTCCATCAATGATAAGAGGAAGGAGTGGAAAGTCCATAAAAGATAAGAGGGGATGGCAAAGTTTGAGAATCACTGATATGGATAACAGGAAGTTTGATGTTTTTGATTTCCCTTGCTTACATATAGCATCATGTGTTAAAATAAATGATATTACATAAGGTAAGGTATTGTGTTAGAATTAGTTTTTAGTGGGCACCAGAGCTTCGTATTTGCCATCCATTATCTGACAATTTCTGTAAGGAAAAAGTGAATCAGAAACCGAAAGACAATGGATGTTGCCCACCTCTCACGTCGTGGACGTTCGAAGTTGGATTTTAGAGAGGCGCCCTCCCTCCCACCAGTTGATTTGTAGCACAGTCTATCTTAGTCTTCTTCTAAGTTCAAGATCCATTCAACCATGATTAATAATGTGTAAAGCACTGAAGGAGCAAATACAACTAAAAACAAAAATAAGGAGAGGTTTTCGTCACAGAAGACAATGGGTGGATCAGACGTTTCACTTTCGTCCTCTGAGCTTGTGACGTGCTTTTTTACGTTGGCCACCAAGTCTTCGTTGACTTCACTCGACGATGACGATAGGTTAACAGAATTCCGTCGATGAGATTCGACAGCTTTCGACGACAGCTTTCGACGACATCTTTAAGAATAGTTGTTCGTAAATGTTCTCGTAGCTTCCGTAATTGGTGGTGGATGGGAAGAAGTATTCTTCTTTTTCTTCTTCAACAGTCTTAATGCAGCAAATGCATTTGCACCATCTCCATGTCTTCACGTAGAGACTTTCCTCTTTCACTTTCCTTATTTCTTCTCTTCTCTGATGCGTAATCCAACATCTCTCGCAGGAAATCCTCCTTTTATACATCGTGAATTTTCGTATTTGTTTCTCTATACGCCAACCTTCCCAAATATACAACTATCACCTACAAGATACACAATCAGTAACTAAGTCACAACCAATAGCATACGTTTCGACGCTCAAGTTTGCATAAAGCAATTCTCAAAATGCCAATTTCCTCTTTAATGCATTTACCCCTTTAATTGTTTTTTTTCTCCTTGCAATTGTTCTGCATTTCAACAATTGGGTTATTCTTTTGTTACGTTCTTAAATGCATGTGATGCCAGGTGAAGGAAATATTGAGAATTCTTCCAAATATTCAAATTTAATTTTACGATTACAATTAATAATCATTTAATGAATCCAGTTTCAGAAGCATCTAAGTGATTAAATTCATTCTTTAAAAGCACACTGCCTAAGAGTGTTATGTCTGCTCCCCACAAATGCTCACAATAGCACAGAAATTAAAACGTGGAAAATTATACCACCTGGCCAAATTATTACGAACCTAAGACTTCGTCAGGCCTCAGCCGACAGAGATAACATTTCGGACTCGACGTGGCATGCTTTTCAGATACTTTCGAAATACAAGAGGAAGGAGTTTGTTCTATTCTTCCTGCAAAATGGTTTGAACATTTTGTAGTGAAGATGGAAGAAGTGTGAGCATTCGCATAGTGACTTTCAAATTATCCCATATGCTTTTGGTTGAATTAAGATCAGGCAATAGGACAGGTCAGGGAATGATATATAAGTCCGTTTCATGCTCCTCTATAATTCGATAGCGATGAATCGGTGCATTATCCTGTAATGTGCCATTTGCATGTATTTATATATGTGTGTGCATATTCTGAAATATAGCATTTCCACTGGAGTGAAAACGATGTATCATCGGCTGATAGTCCAAGATGCTTCTGTACTTCCAGGGGGTAATGCGACCCTGCATCGAAACCAGAGGACACAATCGGTATCAAGATTATGCTCCCCACATCATAACACTATCTCTAGCACCTTTAACACTAGAAGCTACAAGTGATGCTGCATAGAGTTGTCGCCACCAGGGCTAGTAACGTTTCGTAGAGTGTACCGCAAGATGTTGATATACAATGTAATCTTCGTTTATTCGATTATTGGTTTAACCGGTTAAAGTCTGTTGACCGTCAAATTTTGTACAGGTACCACTCAGTGATATAGCTACACCCCCTAGCATCCCGCCCTCAGTGATATAGCTACATCTCCTAGCATCCCGCCCTCAGTGATATAGCTACACCTCCAGCATCCCGCCCTCAGGGATATAGCTACACCCCCTAGCATTCCGCCCTCAGTGATATAGCTACACCTCCAGCATCCCGCCGTCAGTGATATAGCTACAACTCCTAGCATCCCGCCCTCAGGGATATAGCTACACCCCCTAGCATCCCGCCCTCAGTGATATAGCTACACCTCCTAGCATCCCGCCCTCAGTGATATAGCTACACCTCCTAGCATCCCGCTCTCAGTGATATAGCTACACCTCCTAGCATCCCGCCCTCAGTGATATAGCTACACCTCCTAGCATCCCGCCCTCAGTGATATAGCTACACCTCCTAGCATCCCGCCCTCAGTGATATAGGTACATCCCCTAGCATCCCGCCCTCAGTGATATAGCTACACCTCCTAGCATCCCGCCCTCAAGTTGTGTTGAAAACTTATTAGACGATAAAACGTAGATTATGGTCACTACATTTTCCAATTTTAGCGTTAACTTTTTTCAGTAAAATCTTAAATAACATATTTGCTTGAAAAATGGATGATTAATGTACCTTAAAAATGTTTTAAGAGCTTTCGTAATGGAGTAAATATTATTCAGAATATTTACAGCGGAATTCGCTGATTTATAAAATGAGAATATTTGATTAAAATAAGTGTCTTATATTAAGCTTCCTTTTAGGAGTCTCTTTACAGTGCTAAGATGATATCAACTCTCTTTGTCAATCGAGAGCCCTTTGGTCCGAAAAATTCACTATCTGCAGTAATTCTCTCTATAAAACATATTTATCATTTTACCTTATTAACATGGTCTTTTTTTTGTTTCCATTCCCTTTATCGTTCATAATTAAGCTATATTTAACAAGTTACAGCGCCAAACGTTTCGCGTGGATATTACTAGTAGTTAATATTTTGCGAGAGGAGAAACAAACTGGCACACCGCAATTGGAGGTGAGGATTCTGGCATGGCTAAGTGGGCGGAGCATTTCGGTGATGTTCTAAACAATGGGGTTAATTCTACTCCCATTGTTTGTAATGAGAATAGATGCATCAATGGCTTTAATATCGGCGCTACATCACATTCTGAAGTCTCTTTGGCTATCTCTAAATTAAAACTACATAAATTCCCAGGGGTAGACGCAATTACCACTGAAATGCATAGAGCTGGAATGTTGTCATATGACTGAATGAAATATTGAATATTTTTATGATAAAGATGTTGTTCCGAAGGATTCAACCGAGCAAATTTTATCTCTATATTTACGAAAGGCAACTTCAGTTCTTCTGATAATCATAGGGTAATTTCCTGTCCCAGATCAAGTTCTTTGTATCATTGGGCTTAATAGAATTAAGAATTTGGTTGATGAACGACTGCATGATAAGCAGTATGGATTCAGAGGTGATAAGGGATGTATAGATAAAATATTTCCATTTAGGCAGATGCTTGAGAAGGTTTAGAGTTTAAGAAACTTGTCGTTACTAACTGTACAGATTTTAAGAAAGTTTAGAGCTTGGCTCTGCTGATAGACATAATTTGTGGTTGATTGTGAAATCGTATTGCAATACCTGAGAAATTAGTTAATATTATGATGGCTCACTGCAATAACACTGAGTCATATGTGACATTTGTTATGATTGGAGCAGTTGGTTTAGCATTGCTACTGGTGTTCAGCAACGGTGCATTTTGTGGCCTTTTTTGTTTAGTTTGCTTATTGATTCTGTTATGAGGAATTCCCTTCAACGGGAAGATTTTGGTCTTAAATGGTCTAGACATTTCAAAATTACTATTATGAAATTATGAGATATATTACTATTATGAAATTATGAGATATATTACTATTATGAAATTATGAGATATATTACTACTATGAGATTATGGGATTGATTTGGCCATTTTGGCTAATGATTTGATGAGATGAACTCTTTCATTAGGGCTGTTCATGAGACTGGTGATAGAATGGTATTGGTGATAAATAGAGAGAAATCTAAAGTGATGAAAATTACTTCAGTTGCATTGAATGGCTGCACTCTTGAGCAAGTGTCTCAGTTTAATTATCTCCGGAGTTGTTTAACAGATCCTGGCGATATTCGTCATGACACAAACAGAAGAATAGGGATTGCTGCTGGGATTTTTAAGAATGCATGGAGAATGCGCGCAAATGAGGCATATACACCTAAAGGCTGAAATTAGGCTCAATAATAGTTTGGTTCTTCCTAGGGTTAGTAATGGTAGTGAAACATGGAACCTTTGAAAATGGGAAACGTGATGACTAGTTCTAGATGCTTACGAAGTATCTTGGTTATTAAGTGGTTTCACATTGTAAATAATGAAGAAGCTAGGCAAAAGAACTGGCAACCTCCTTTGAGCAGCTTCTTATGCAAAGGGAGACTGGGTTTGTTTTGGCTATGTTGCCCGTAATGATAACTATAATAATATAATAAAAATAAATAACCCCTCAAGCAGCTGCTTGTCACAGAGGTCTGACAGTAGCCTGTCATTTATACGGCGTAGTAGGTCTGTGAAGATGGCTGGATCTGAGCAGAGAGACAACACATACATCCATGCCTTATCTGAGACTCGAACCCAGGTCCCTTAGATCAGTAGCCAAGTGCGCTAGATTACTATAGATTTGTCAAATAGGGTTGTGAACAGTGTGCTTAAAGGCCTCAGAAAGAGTGGGAGATCTAGGATGAGGTGGGCAGACAATGTCAAGCAGTGAAAAGGCCTTGAGTCTCGATGGTTACGCCTCAACTCAGTGGCGAAATGCGGCAATTGTAACTCAGGACAAACATGCAGATTGATAGATAGGTAAGTAAGTATGTGTGTATGTATGTTTGTAATATATTGTATGTACAGGTAGTGGACAGAAAAGCGGAAATAATGCCATGTTACCTCATTAGAAAATTTCATTCAGAGTTCAATAATTTCTTCAATATCATTTTTTAAAGAAAGAGATGTATGAAGATCGTGAAGAAGAGAAGAGATAAAAGATGTAGATGTTCGTTGAATATTCCAGAGTTTACAATCCTTTAAATACTGAAAAAACATTATTTAAAATCTGGATTTACACAGATTTCATTGAGATCTTTAATTTACCTTTTAAACATATTTTTCATTAAAAAACGTATAGATGAAATTATTGAGCTCTGAATGTGATTTTCTATTAAGATAACATGGAACTCTGCCCATTTTTCTGTCCTGTCCTCTATGTAATGTATGTTTGTTTGTATGTATTAAGTATGTATATAACATATGTTTGTATATAGGTAGCTATGTCTGTAGCTAGGCTGGTTTTTTTCACCTCTGAGCGTCACTTTTCTGCACATAATGAGATTAGGATGCAATAATGACCAGGTCACAAGGACCCCGAGGGCTCAGAGAAGGTTTGGGTGAGGGGACCCACAGGACAGCTGTTGGGAGACAGATAGTAGCCTCTCGTCAAGGCCATCCAGCGTGTTCTTAAACGTGCAAGGGGTATGGCTCTCCCCACAAAAGGTGCCATGGCTTAATGTCCCATGCAACGGACGGCATACTTTCCAAGCCCGTCGGTGTCCCCTACCAAAACCCTCTCAACGGAGAAGGCCAGATGTCATGTGATTGTGACTTTCGAAGAAGAGGTTCAGCAGTCCCGTGAGTCTTTCGTCTCACTTTATTAGAGTTTTGACATTCGCTGATATTTTAGCAGTAAAATGATTTGATTTACATTTGACATTCACCGATTATTTCATCGCTAAAATGATTCGATTTGTAGATGAAATTAAGCTGATATTTAAGTGGTAAAATGGCTCGGTTTATAGTTTATATTTCGCTAATATTTTAGTGGTAAAATAATTTGGTTTGTAGTTCACATTTCGCTATGTTTAAGTGATAAATGATTTGATTTTGCAGTTTATATTACCCTGATATCTTGGTGATAAAATTATTTGGTTTACAGTTCATATTTCGGTGATATTTAATTGATAAAATGATTTGGTTTACAGTTCATGACATTCGCTGATATTTTAGTGCTAAATTGATTTACATTAGAATTCACATACCACTGATATTTCAGTGGTAAAAAATTAGACTTTATAGTCGTTACGTTTGAACTGATATGTCATTGCAAGTTTGAAGGTAAAATGATTTCGTTCAAGCTGGCATTTCATTAATAAATAGAGTGAGAATGTATATGCCATTAAATGTGATTGAAATATTGTGAATAGTTGTTTTTTTTTAGCTTCATTTGATGTCAGTAAAAACTTAAATTTATGTAAGGGATATGCAGTCACGTGGCCGAGTGGTTAGCGTACTTGGCTACTGATCTAAAGGGACCTGGTTTCGAACCCCGGGTAAGGCATGGATGCATGTGTCGGTTTTCTGCTGAGGTCCTGCCATTCTCTCAGACCTTATACTATGGCACATAAACTGACAGGATCCTGTCAGATCTCTGTGGCAAACAGCTGCTTGAGGGGGTATTTATTTTATTATTTATTTATATGAGGGATAAGCAGTCAAAATATGATAAGGCAGAGATGTCAATTACTGACATCGTTTGTGTCACAGTGACACAAAACGTTTCAGATTGTGTGGGGTTTCCCATTCAGATTAAATAGAAGGATCTCATGCATGTATTATAGACATTATTAAAATAATTCAACTTTTAATAAAACCTTTAAAGCTATTTTAGATCATTTGCATAATTAAAATTTAAATGCTGTAGAAAAGGATTCTCCATTTATGCTGAGCATGATAATCAATCAATACATGAAAATGGTTTGTTATATATGATAATGGTTGTTAACTTTTACTTCAGAAATTCCATTCGATTGCTAAATCAATTCTGAATTTTATAACTGATCATGTGTATCATTACGCCTTGCTACTCTGTGAATAAAAATACAATTTTACCAGAATATAAAATCCTAATCCATTTTAAATTAATTACACTCTTCTATTGTAATATATGCATAATGTGATAGGTAAATACAGCAGCTGAACTGAATCTCAAAGTTAAGGATTAATTAACATTGCAGTACAGATCTAAGGCAATAGTTCCCAAATTTCTTTAGGGCAAGCAATGATAAATATGCTAAGAAAACATATTCGCCTTATAAGACGACTATTGCACTCTAAAAAAATATTACTGATGTAGTTAAAATTTTATCAAATTTTGTATTGTACAAAAAGTTGCTTAACTTCTCTCCCTGGAAAGAAAAATTTAGGATTATTTTTATGAATCTGACCTTTATCTGTCCATGAGGTCTCTTGCAAGCCGAGAATGTCTAAATTATAACGGTGGAATTCTTGTGTGAAGACATCAAGAGAATAAGCTATGTGCAAAGTCCTCACTTTTTAACTCCCTATGGAGAGAAAATGGTTAGTGGGATGTTTAAGGAAAGTACGCTTATTAACCCTTTCGGCCCTGCCGGTGGCATTTGCCACCTTAATATATAAAGAGTTCTAGCTACTGGCTGAGTATCTAGTTTCACCATAGAGCACTAGATGTCACCTCTACAAAGTATGTGAATCGCATTTCATGACATGGTTCAACAAGAAGTGAGTGTTTTACATATCTGAGTGACCCGTATTGTTCCGCTATTCAAGATAAATGCTAATAACCTGAACACCATGTTTGGTAAGTACCAATCTAAAATCGAAATAAAAAAATTGTTTCAAAATTTTTCACACGAAATAATTTGATAAGATCTTTGTATAAAAACATTATTTAAAATGAATAAAAAATATGCTTCCATTTTTATCTCTAAGACCTGATGGTGGCATTTTCCACGATTTCCTAGTTTGTAAACCTATGGCGGAAACCCGCTCAAACTTAGTAGGGGAGTCCTTGTATGTCTTACATTCAATTATTGATGTTAAAAAAAAACTTATTTTTCATATTAAAAATTCAGGGCTGAAAAGGTTAAGAAAGGAAGTACCGACAATATCAAACAGCCCTAATCGAAGGCATGTGGCAAAGACCCATTTCCCCACCACTAAAGGCTGAAGCCATCTACACTGGAAGACTTCCTCCAATGTAGATTTGACGATGTCAGTAGAAGCAAGAGTTCAGGTACCTGTGATGGCCTGTGATCAGGATTATCCAGTAGCTGATAAAACATATTCTGGGAATTTATTCATTTGTGGCAGCCATGAGTGAACCCAGGAAAAAACAGAAAACACCGTGGCAGATTTTCTTTCAACAAAGGCCTACCGGTGAAGCAAATTCCGGATCCATAATGAAGTTCAGAGCCATTGTTCATTCAGATTGGTATATGTTGTCAGCATAATATTTTAATTTATATCAAGTTTAATACTTTGATTTAAATTTGATTGTCGTTATTACATACAGATATCCTTTGATGTGTGAGAGTAAAATTTAAGAATTTTTGGTAATACAGGATTATAAATTATTCATAAATATGTAATTCTTATTTTTAGTTAGTCTGCAAGGACTGAAAATAGTACCAAACCTATGATAATTAAACTGACTGACTGATACTTTGTTGTGCAATTCATTCTTTGTACTCATACAATAACATCTCTTTCTTAGTCTCAGGTTCCCATTCCCCATTTTTTTTTTCCGTTACCCCTCTTTGTTTCTTTCCAACTGCTATATTTTCTCATAACTTCCTTTTCTTGGATCTTAGCTTTCTGAACTTCAACAGGAAAATAACAATCAAGATGACAAAACCATTTTGTTTCTTTGAACAGTGGGGTTACATCCCCGTGTTCTATGGGCTTATAGTGTTCATGCGACCAATCTATTCAGATGAAGTTTTTTTTTTTTTCGTTCTCTTTTTAAAAAGTGTAGGGGAGATTTTTCATTCTATTGGGGTAAAGCCAATAATTATCGCCGGTCTTATACATTAATATAATGATATCGCCAGTCTGTACTAGACCGATTATTTCATAATTCTTACCATATGAATACACCCATCGCATAGTGGTTATCATGTTTGACTACTGATCAAAAGGGTGTCTTTCACCTTCCTCACAAAACGTCTTTATGGTGTATAAACTGACAGACTCCAGTCAGACCTCTGTGACAGGCAACTGCTTAAAGGAATATTTATTTATTATATATTACAGAAGCACTTTAATTTAGTTGGTAATAATAAGACAATGGTATTTTGAGTGCTACCAATGAAGAATATTTACAAGTAAATAAACTCTCATTTTCACAATACCTTTAAAAGCACTGAAATATGACTCTGAACAATTCATCTCACTGATGTTATAAGGAAATATAAACTACATTTAACTTTAAAAGATTTGGTTGATTAGCGATACAGTATTTGAAAACTTGTCAATAATTTAGCAACCAAAGAGTTCAGAGATTTTTGTTTGCTTATGGTTTCTAAACTGGGAAATCTCAGTTTCCCTATCGTGTATTGGGACTATATAATCAACGAGTCATTCATATGATACAGAGAGCAGCAGTCTCCA
Source organism: Ryuthela nishihirai (assembly GCA_038380435.1). Taxonomy (NCBI): domain Eukaryota; kingdom Metazoa; phylum Arthropoda; class Arachnida; order Araneae; family Heptathelidae; genus Ryuthela; species Ryuthela nishihirai. The sequence continues at coordinate 15,975,814 of JAWZYU010000010.1, forward strand.
TACCTTTTTTTTGAATCAATCGACCACTTTGGCAATTGGCCCAAGTCTTGTGGGGGTGGGGGGACAAATAACGTTGTTTTATGGAATCTTTTTCGTTTAAAGAGTTAATATAGCTTATATCTAGGGTACACAACATTTTCATGAAAAGGTTGTGTGCAGCATTAAAAAGTCCTCCCTTAATCTGCCAATGCTCCTCAATCAACTAGTTGGAGGACTTTTGTCTTGGGCTGGCTTACAGCACTTTTACAGCTTTAAGAGAAGTGTTTCACTCGGATTAGCATTCTAACGCAACTTGAGTGAAAGATATCAATCCTCAGTCACCTTTGCAGCCATCTATCCTCTCTTCTTGTCTATCGCCATTTCCAATGTCAGGTTTGTCATATGATCCTTCCAAATCAATAGCTCCATGGACAGTGGGAAAATAATAACTGGCCAACAACAAGTAGCCAAGCAAGAGCAACTGAGTGCATAAATTAATCACACATTAAATGCATCTTATTTCAGGGGTGACTCCTTGAGTGAATTAAAAGAAAGGAACTCTGAGGTGAATGATGTTCCCTGAGCTCAGTCGGGAGGTGGCTCGCATTAAGTAAAATAGGCCAGGACGTCCGGTTGACAGTTGCTAAAAAGCATCTGTATTCATGATGGTCAGAAATGGGATTTAGTGGACCTCAGACCAAGGTCCCCACACTGTCCCCCAGCAGTTGAACCAGTGTCCAAGCAATTATGAAACCAGATGGACAAAAACAGATGATGTCACAAGTGGGAACACATATCCAAAATACACCCCAGCAGAGGGAGATCAATAGCAACATTCAGTGAAGGAAGGTGAGAGTCCATAGTGAGCAATCACAGTAACCATTAGCTATCAGGGGTGCTCAGGAACATCATCAGACACTTAGCATAGAATTCTCATTCTGCAACAAATTGGTGCTGTAACTATAGGATCCAATCTGCACAAATTGGTTCCCACTTTTTGGAATCAGAGTGAAAATGCAAGACTCTTTTCCTCCAGTTATTCCAAACTGGATTCTTACCTTGACTAAATTGAAAGGAATTCAGTAATAAATTATCATAGAAAAAATCCTGTAGACAAGGAACACTTGAAAAAATGAGTTGTCCTGACTGGGATTCGAAACCAGTTATCCCAGAAGCATGCCGGGTATCTTAACCACTAGACACCAAGGAGCTGACCAACTTTCCAATGAAGTGACATATAAGCTTGCCTGTTTGATTCACCAGTGGCGCCATCCATTACTAAGAATTAGGCGGCCAAGCCGCCACATATCTGATGTAGTGTTCCTTGTCTACAGGACTTTTCCTGTGGTAATTTATTACTGAATAGTTTATATAAGGCTCTGAGCGTGAGTGACAAATATTACTAACATCAAATATGTGGTGTCTTGGCTGCCCAACTCCTGATAATAGATCTGGTGAATCAAACAGGAAAGCTTATATGTCACTAGTTGGAGAATTGATCTGCTCCTTTGTAGTCTAGCAGTAAGATGCCCAGCATACTTCTGAAAGACCTGGGTTCGAATCCAAGTCAGCTTTTAAGAAAAAGAATTGAACGTAGGAGAATATTCGATAAAATGAAATAGTTTTAGATGTTAAGAGTGTATTTTTGTGTATTTCAATTTCATCATCATCCTCAAACATCCATGGGCTACGGGGATCCAACCAGACTGTGCCATTTAGTTCTCCAAGCATATTTGTTCTGAACTACATCTGCTGCATCCGGCCACTGCACAGCAATTCTATCACAGGAAATCCTGTGAATCTATTCACTTGGGATAGTTAGCAAACAAACAAACAGAAAACACAGTGGAAGATTTTCTCTCCATAGAAGCCCAACAGTGCAGCAAATTCAAGATCCATAATCAAGCTCAGAGCTTTATTTCAGTTCAGTTTCAGAGTTGTTGAATATTTTGTGTTTAGAAACTAACTTAGAACTAAATTTGAACTAAGCTGCATTTTTCTAAAGAAGGTCTGGCAATATTTTTTGTTAAGCAATTGAAAGCGTTTTTATTTTCATTGGTGATTTATGATTTGTGAGATTAGGACAGCATAATGAGAACCGAGATATTTGTTATTACATCTCCCTCTCCTTCGTACGATTCGCCCTAAATAAAGTAAAATATGGTGACACAAAAGATGGGAACAGTGACAGAAGTGTGCACATGAACACATGAGCGACACTAGTCTTGTTAGGTTTTGTGGTGCTCATAAGCCCATATACAGGAGACAAAACCTGGACTGCAGGACTTTTCCTGTGATAATCTATTAGTCGGGAGATGGCTGGAGTTAATGTAGCTTATATCTAGGGTACACAACATTTTCATGCAAAGGTTATGTGCAGCATTAAAAAGTCAGGAAAAATCTGCCAAAATCTGCCAATGCTACTCAATCAGCAACGCCATTTGTAGAGCATGTGGGAGTAATATTCAGCAGTGATTGAATTAAATGTAGAAACATTTGAACATGCCATCTATGTTCTAGATTTGAATATGGAAGAGTGGTAGGAAATGATTGTTGGGATTGATATTCTGAATTCTAGAGCAGGGGTTCTCAACCTTTTATGCTTCACGTACCCCCTGGAAATGTGTATGTAACTGGCGTACCCCTTGTATAGATAGATAAAACTATAGTTATAGTATAACAATGGGAATAAAATAAAACACTGACTTTGTTACTAGATCTAGCGACTTTTGAGCTCTCACAGAGTACCCAAAACTTTTTACTGCGTACCCCACTCTGAGAACCCCTAGTTTAGAGGACTCTAGTTTGCTTTAGAAGCAGGATGTTTGAAAAAGCTCTCCACCTCCCACCGATTGAAGGAGCAGTGAAGTACTATCCCCAGGTCATCTCAATCTCACACCATACAGACTGAGACGAAACCAAATCACTTAGATATTATGGTAGTCCTAGCCATCTCGAAAGCAATTAATAAGATCTGTATCCCCGATTGTACAGAAAAAATTGTCCTAGTGGCATGTAAGTAAGCCAAAGCATGACGCCATCAATGCAAAAAGTTACGGGGGTTCGCTCGGTGAACAGAATAAGTAGGGAAGGGGATTTTAATGTAAAAGTGCCAAACTTGTCTCGATCCCTTCACTTTATAAAAAAGAACATGAGGATAGTTAGGGTGAAAGAATTATATGAAAGGCATTATTTAATGAGATAGAACAAAAGGGAAGGCAAAAAGTTTAAATGCTCCAATTACATTGGCTGACTTTCAAGTTACAGCATCTCCCTCTTGAGAAAAGGAAGACAGTAGAGTAACTATTAATGTGAAATCGGGATATCTTCACAAGAGACATCAGGAGGATTACTGGAACTAGAGTAGTCAAGCATGAAATATGTTTAGAATCCAACTGCCCTGTGCATCAAACACCTTATAAGGTTCCTATGCATCGGAAGGTGAATTGGACAGGAAGCCACAGAAGACGTTTGAAAATGGAATAATTGGAAAGAGCACTTCACCGTTTGCTTCCACTGTGAAGCTGGTGAAGAAAAAAAAAGATGATACCTACCGCGTTTGTGTTGATTGCCGAACCTTAAATGCTCGATCTGTACCAGATCTGTACCCCCTCACACCTCATTAGTGAAATTATGGGCTAATTGTCTCAGGCCCAGTATTTTAGTTCCTTGGATAAGGTATCTGGGCACCCATGCAGCATTGAAAAGACAGCATTTTTTAGATAAAATGGCCGATAGAATATACTTAGGTCCTATTTGGCTTGAAAAACACATCTCTAACATTCCAGAGACTCCTGACAGTGCTTTGAAGGGCTTAAAGTTGGAACGACTGATATCATCATGGCATCATTCTTTTGAGCAGCAGCTGGAATGACTCAAAACCATTTTTGACCGATTGCAGAGGCTCCAATTAAGGTCAAAACTTCCAAGTGCCAGTTAGTGAAATATTCCCTATATTATCTAGGTCACTTGATCTCTCAAAGACCCGATCCCTGAAACCCTGAAGCCATAAAAAATTTCCGAGACCAAAGACTGTAAAGACCATCTGAGCATTCCCTTGCCTTACTGATTATTATCGAAGGTTCATCGACAAATATACACTGGTAATACCTCCCCTTGTTGCATTGGTGAAGAAAGACTGGAACTTTGAGTGGAACTACCAAGTGGAAGAAGCATTTCGTGATATGAAACTTAAATTACGGGAGGAACCCATTTTGCAGTATCCTGATTTAAAAAAAGCATTCTTTTTTTTTTCCATTGACACACGCACTATTCCTATTGTTGAAGTCCTGGAACACAAACAAGTGGATGGCTTTCGTTTGCTGGTGTCTTACGCAGCTGTAAGCTCAAACCCCCAGAGGTATGATATAGCACTATCGAAAAGGAAGGTTTGGCTATAAAATTTGCTATATATTATTTAAAGCAATATGTTTATGGAAGTAATTTAACTGTGATTTCAGATCACTCTCCTATACTATTTGTTAAAATTGAAGGACCCATCCAGTTGGTTAGCAAGATGTGACCACACCAGATAAGTGTGGCCTATTTATCTGGATTACTATGGTTATACTCTTTTTCTTCTACCCTGCCGAGGAGTGGTCAACCACACAGGATCCTGGTGCTAATCATATACACCAACCGAAATTGAATACTTGCTCTAAGCTTTATTATGGATCATGAATTTGCTGCACTGGTAGGCTTCTGTTGAAGGAAAATCTTCCGCTGTGTTTTTTGTTTGTTTGTTGGTTGACAGCCCCAAATGAATAGATTCACAAGATATGCTTTATCAGCTGGTGGATAATCCTGATCTGAGGCCATCACAGGTACCTGAACTCTTGCTTCTATGGGCAACGTCAAATCTTATATTGGAGGAAGTCTCGCAGTGTAGATGGTTTCATCCTTTAGTAGTGGAGGAAACAGGCCTTTGCCTTATGCCTGCGATTAGGGGGCTGCTTGATATTGTCGGCATTTCCTCTCTCAATAAGAAGAGTTTCTTTAAATATCCAACTAACCATTTTCTTTCCATAAGTAGTTGAAATGGGGGGACTCTGCACAGAGATTTATTCTCTTGATGTCCTCACACAAGAATTCCAGCGTTACAATTTAGATATTCTCGGCTTGAAAGAGACCAGATGGATAGATAAAGGTCAAATTCTTAAAATTAATCTTAATTTTTTCTTTTCAGGGAGGAGAGATAAAAAGCATCTTTAAGGCGTAGGTTTGCTTCTCAGAAGACACGCCAGTGATGCTCTTCTAGGATATGAGTGCATTAATGAAAGGTTTCTTACAGCAAAATTTCAGACAAGCATTAAAGACTTGAATGAACAACAGATAATGTTATGTCCCCAATGAGGATGCCGATGAGAATGAGAAAGATAGGTTTTACGGACAACTTCGGGAATTTTGAATTATGTCAAGAAAGGAGATAGTATCCTTGTTCTAAGCGACTTCAAAGCCAAAGTTGGTACTGAAGTCAAAGGAAGCCTAATACAGCCACACCTTCACATTCATGAAACTTAGTGGAAACTGTTGTGGCCTGTGTTGCCAAACCGCAAATTTGAATTTCAGATAAATTTACTTGATTTTATGAGGAAGAACTTTTATTATTATACTATGGCCGAGTGGTTAGGGCGCCTGGCTACTGATCTGAGGGACCTGGGTTCGAGTCCCGGGTAAGGCATGGATGTTTGTGCTGTTTTTCTGCTGAGGTCCCGCCATCCTCACAGACCTTCTACTATGGCATATAAAGTGACTGGCTCCTGTCAGACCTCTGTGGCAAGCAGCTGCTTGAGGAGATTTTTTTTTATTTTATTATAATAAAATTATTTTACCTTTGGGGAGGGGTGATAGGTCTCTTTGGTATTGATAGCTGTAGTGGTAATGGGCAACATCTCCTACAGGTAAGTAAACTTAAAAGTTTACTTTCGATTGTTAGGGGAGAGAGAGTTCTTTGAACTGCTCTTGAACCATGGATATTTGTAATTAGTTTTTTATTCCTTCTCAGAACTGAAAAGAACATAATTTCGTATTTATTATTTAAATAAAAAACCTGAATGGAATGCATGCTTATAGCGTAAGACGCCCATAGGCACACGTCTCTCGTACCTTATGCGAAATCTGACCCTGATATTAGGGAAAGGTTAAAAAAAAGGGCTTTGGTGTTCACGATCCGCTAAATGATTGAATGGGGAGACATGGTTATATGGGAATTTTCGTGGGATTTTGTTCCGGGTGGGAATGATGTAAAACAGTATAGAAGAATGCATTTTGTTCAGGAAAGGGGCTAAAATGTGACCTTGAAATTACATCCTACGCCTTTTAATTGATTAATATGCATTTAAAGTATTATCTGGCCCTACCTGGGCTAGTGGTTAGCGTTGCCCTTGTGTAAATGTTTGGATGTTATAAGAAAAACCAGGACAAGCTGCATAAAGCGTCTATCTTTATGTAGCTTGTCCTGGTCTTTTGTGTCAGTCTTTTGTGTAGAGAAATACCTTCTTCCCTTTAAAAAAAATACTTAAAAAAAACAAAGAGAGAGAAATGCTCGTTTTGCTCTCTAAAATTTATTATTTAAATTATTTCGATACCTTATGATTCTACTATGTATCAAAAAAGAATTTCTTAAGTGGGTGGATGAATTCAAAATGCGTTCGGTAGAATATCATGCATTTTTTTTTCTGTGTGTTACGAATTTCGGGTTAGTATTAATCCCTCGAATTCCACCCATCCTGCCATATGTTTTTGCTATGCATTGAAAGTTCAGTTGTGATAAATACAACGTCATTGTGTACATCACCTAAATGTGTTTATCTGCTTCTTCAGCTGCAGGGAATCCTCCCCAGAAGATACAACATCCTGCAGCGACGGCCTTGGCTGCCCAGTTTTCTCTTTATATTGCACGTTTTCTTGCCTCCAGGAACGAATTGTACTGCGACTATGTGCCTTGGTTCCTTTCTGCGTATTTGTTTACAGGCTTTTTTTTTTGCTTGTTCTTTGTGATTTATTTCAACTCCGCATTCCATGGCACGTAGGACGCCGTTCCAAGGATGGTCACTATTGTGCACACTTGTTACTGCCAGGTCTACCATTTCTATTCATCAACTTAGTGCTGGCTGCTTTTGTTCGGGAGAAAATTCAAAAGAAGCAATTCGTCAGGCCAATTGAGCCATACGGAAAAAAGTATCATTGTTACATGAACAAGTTAAAAGACGAAAGAAAAATATCTTAGTGCTGACCATAATGAAGTTTCAGAAGGCTGTGACAGAAAAATTTCCTTAATTTTTTGAAAAAACAGTGTTACAGTAAAGTTTTGCTTATTCGGCATTTATTGAACTCATCGTCTACTTAACGGACGAAAACTAATATATACAGACGATTGTGAGATACTGATAAGAAGACCACGCTGATTCTAACTATGATGAACTCTGAAAAATTGCCTGAAAAAATCCGGATCGCAGATCTCGGGAAAAAGCCGAAATTTGACCTACGAGTGTTCTTCAAGGTACAATAGTGGTCAAACCTTGATCTACAGTGCTAGAAACGAGAAAAATTGGTGTCTGGAAGTGTTTTGGATTGTAGATATCAGAAACGATGTGCGAAATGTCAGATCCGAGGGCAGGGGGGGGGGGTAGTCCTTCTGGGTCAAATGTCAAATTTCTATGTATCAGTGCTAGAGAGTAAAAAATGGTGCATAGAGCTATTTCAGTCTGTAGATCAAAGAAATGTTAAAAGATTTCCTATCCAGTGTCAGGTTGAAGGTCATAAAGGTTTCGGAGTGACTGCCTAGAAACCAAAAGGCTTTGGGTTGGGCCCCGAAGGCTCAGAGAAGGTTGGAGGAGGGGACCCACTGGAACAGCTGTTGGGAGACAGATGGTAGCCTCCCGTCAAGGCCATCCAGTGTGTTCTTTAACGTGCACAGGGTATGGCTCTCCCGCACACGGGGCCACGGCTTAACGTCCCATCCGACGGACGGCGGCCTTTCCAAGCCCATCGGTGTCCCCTACTGACCGTGGGCAGGGCGGGAAATTTTGCGGAGAAAACCAAAAGGCACTGATTGATTTTAAGTTTTAAGATAAACCTGGTATTTTTTTAAAATAGAAGATTGAAAAGCAATGCACTCTATGGATTGAAGAGTGCTTTTTTTATTAGGAAGATTAGGAGCAAAATCTAAGTGGGCGTTTATTCTCCTAGTGGATGATGCTCTAAAATATGTAAAATATCGTTAATACCCTATAAAAAATTAAGCATTTAGAAAAAAAAATATATATATATAATGTTTTTTCTTTATCATTTTGTTGATTTTTCTTTCATCTGATACTTACTATGAGTAATTTTGAGACCCGTTTACTTATATTTAATCTTTTTACTACCATACCAGCCCAAACTGCAGGTAAGAGATGGTGAGAAAGAAAGAGTAGCATTGATTGGATGAGTTCATTTAAAAACGCGGCCATTTTGGGCCGGTATGGCACTGAAAGGGTTAAGCATATGAATTTGAATTTGTGCAATTGTGCTCAAAATTATTTTAATATGCTAAAAAATGCATGCATACAGTTCTACATTGATTCTCAGTTTATAAATTTAGTTAACAATTTTCTGAGGCTACGCAAGGCCAAATTTCCCGAAAGGCACATTTAGCAATTGCCTAGGGTGGCAGCAAAATAAGTGCGCAAGCATTTAACTGTTACAATTTGTTTATCTAAGTAACAGTAAATAATGCCTTTTCAAATCTTAGGAGTAAACAAACTAGTTTCTAATATCCTTGATAAAAATAACTAGCTACAAAAATTTATTTCAAAATTAAGAAGTTTTGAATATAGTTTTCCATTTCCTCAACATAGAAATGGCCCAATATTTTTGGTAACTTATTGTAATTTCTTCATTCCCAGAGCAAACAAAAAAGTGAGAAAACTTTTTAAATGTAAAAATTAACGCTATGATTTTTAAATGCTACTGCATATTGAATATTATAAATTATACGATATATATATATAATAATAATCTATTCAATTAATATTTACAGTATTGGATACCAAAATCGTATTGGGTATATGATTAAAAAACCCACATCCGTTTCAATTACATAATCTCCTTTCTTCTTAGTTGCGGTAAGAAAAAAAAAACAACCTACGTACCATAAGGGCATGCTACCACTTCGAGTGCCATGGGCGCGTTAGGTGTAAATCTGGCCCTGGGGACACAGAAACATTAGCACATGGTAATTAAATTCTGATCATAAAAACTATTCTAGGGATAAAAATTTAATCTGTAAATACGGGGATGGGAGGGCGTAATATTGTTGATTATTTAAGGCAGTGGTATCCAACCTTTTCGAGCATGGGGATCGTATTTCAAACGAAAAGGGAACGAGGCTGTATCCTCCATTTCCGAAATAGAGGAAAGGAAAAATAAATGAATAAATACCCCCTCAAGCAGCTGCTTGCCACAGAGATCTGAGAGGAGCCTGTCAGTTTTTATGCCATTGTAGAAGGTTTGTGAGGATGGCGGGACTCAGCAGAAAAGCATCACAAACGTCCATGCCTTACCCGGGGCTCGAACCCAGATCCCTTAGATCAGTAGCCAACCGCGCTAACCATTCGGCCACGGGACGGCTGGGGAAAAGAAGGAGCTTCTGAATTAAGAGCTGGTAATAAAATGTTCACAAATATAGAAAAAATCAGCAAATATTAGATTCATTAAGAAATTTTTATTGAAAGATATCAATTTTTTCATTTAGCAAATGCTAACCATCATCTTAAATAATTTCCATCATCAAGTTAGCGATTGTTTGGCTTGTTTTATCTCTGAGCGGCACTTTTTTCACACAATGGGCTAAATGTCCAGATCACAAAAATCCCAAGTGATTAGAGAAGATTGGGAGAAGGGAATCCACTGGATGACTGTTAAGAGACAGATGGAAGCCTGCCGTCAAGGTCTCCAGCGTGTGCTTTAATGTGCACTCCCGCACACGGAGCCTTTTCTATTCCATCGGTGTCTCCTACAGACCAAGGGTAAGGCGGAGACTTTTGCCAGATTGAAACAACACTGGCCGGTGGGACTCGAACCTGGAAACTGCTATTACCCCAGCCCTTCATCTACTTATAAACTGAATATGAATTAAAAATTAAACATTTGTTGTAATAATTTATTTTGCAAAATAATGTGATATTTTATTAAACAGTGTACTTTCGAATCGGCTAGAATTAGCCTATATAATAATTTACAAATCAAAACTTGGTGCTAAAAAACGAGATTAAACACGGTTTTTACAAGCCAGAAAGAATTCAGCGTAGAGAAGTCGGATCTCGCTACCAATCAAAAACAGGTTTTATTCAGATGTTGCGAAGCAGACTGCATTGCAACGGTAAGAATATATTAGATGCGAAAGAATACGAAATAATTTGTTACAGATGGCGATTTTTTTTAATGTACGAATTTACTATCGTTCATTTATTTTCATTTTAAAGAATACCATTATAACAAAATACATATAATAAAAATATGATTCAAAGAAAATTTTTTTATCCCGATATAAAAAAGAAAAATACGATCAGTATAAAGAAATTTGTGAAAAGAAAATCCTTGAATCTCTGTGAAACGTCTGATAAATCAAGGTGCTATGAATCACGTGCTGTTATTTTCTTCCGGAACGAATTTTTGCCGATCTCACTGCGTGGCATATACCGTCATATAGATGCTCTAATATAAAATCTATAATGCTTTAAAGTTCCAATTCAGTCGTTTCATTTTATCATTCGTTAAATTTAAGTTATTGTCACATTTTTTTTCATTATTATTATTATTGTTTTAATTAAGTTCGTTAATTAGTTTTGCAATTAGTAGCCAATATGGCACGAAGTCTTCGTCATTTCGTAATAATACGGAAAGATATTCCTGACAATGTGTTGCAGAGTTGCGACATTATTTAAGAATTCACGGAAAAATGCTAGTTGAAACAGAGAATGAAAAAAATTATCGACTTTTTCGAAGAAGTAAATTCTAATACACGGTAAATTGCAATACATTGCAAATCGTAATATTTCATTAGTGCATTAAACCATAAAAAAAGGAAATATAAATTTAGCATCTTAAACCACAAAGAGCGAATCATTACTGCCAATAGAAACCTTTTGACCTCACACTCTCCTATCAAATTTTTCAAATTTTCCAACTTAAGTGCATCGTTTGCAATATTCGTTTATAATTTTCCCATTTTCCAAAATATTTTCCCTGTAGTAGGGCGCTTTTAACGTTATTGGAAATAGCAACATTTCGTAAATACTATCCAGTCCAAAACAGTTTTTAATTCATCACTAAAAAAAGTTCCGTTAACCACTGGAAGCAAGAGACAAATCGTTGCTGTTAATGGAAACTTCTTCACCATGAAAATTAAAAATTTTTGCCATAAATAAATCATTGGCAATATTCCTTTAAAATTTTGCATTTTCCGAAATTTTTCACCTTTTGTGTCTATTAAAGCTATTGGGAAATTCTAAAAATGAAAATTGCAATATTTCGCTAATACCTATCCAACCGAAAAAAGAAATGTTCATGTAAAATAAAAAAAGGGATCAAATTAAATGTTTACCAAATTAAACTCCGAACCCCTAGCACTGTACTCCAGAAAAAAAAATAATGAATATCAAAAATAGTTGTTAGATACCAAATGATGATAGATCGAAAAACGAAATTTGCGTCACTAAAATAACAACGGTTCGTATTGTTTTAGTAATATGCCTGTATTTTAAATACTATGATTATTCCGAATTTAGTAAATGTTCACCAAATGTATAACATTAAACTTACTACACTAAAATGGATTTGACAAGTAGTAAAGTGGAATACTAGTATCCTGACTTCAATTGGATAACTTCCAATGTGCAACACTTTACTGATTCGTTCTCACTTGGCTTCAAAACATTTGGGGCGTTTTTTATAATGCGGACGGACAGATTCATTAGATAAAGCACAGAGACTGCATACAAAGATTCATACTCAAGAAATTTGGTTTAAAATTAGATATCGTCTAAAATTTGGTGAACATTTAGTATTTTTGGGAGACAAAAACATTTTTTAACTGTCAAATAATTTAAGAAAATGAGAAGTAAATATCTGGTTATCACTTTAGGATTATTATGTGGTCTAAACTTTGGTGAACATTTACTATTTTTGGGAAACAAAAAGTTTTTTTAATGGCAAATAATATAATAGAGTAACAAGAAGTAAATATCTAGTTAACACTTTAAGATTAAATATGGTCTAAACTTTGGTGAACATTTACTATTTTTGGGAAACGAAAGTATTTTTTGTATGCATATTTTCATGAAATTTGGTAAGCAGTTAAGCACAAGCCATAAAAAAATATGAATATCGGCGACAAAGTGAAAACAATATGTCCCTTTTTTTAAAAAAACGAGCTAAAAAAGTAAAAGAATTAGTGAGTGAGGTGAAAAACTTGCAAAGATATAAAATATTTTCCAATGCTTAATTTCGATATTCCTGTTTGCCAAAGTCTGGATCCATGAGGCTCCAATCACTCTTTGCTCTTTCATTTCAATCCCTATATAGATCCCGTTGCTGAAGAATGAAGAGTTAAAAAAAACTCATTCTTTGATTTCTGTTTCACTGAAGAACAATGCATTTCAATTGCATTTTTATCTCGCTGTTAATCCTCCTCATTCATTGTTCGTCTCTTGCGTCATGATCTCTAATTTTGCGCTCGTCCTTCCTTGATCATTTTTTTAAATTCATTTGAAATGCTTAAGTTATCTCCAAGGTGATTCAGGTCAACCTAGTGACTTAGGAATGGAGGGTTAGTGGGGGGGGGGGGGGGGGCGAGATATGCTAGTGGCAACACGAAAAGACCTGGGCGGCTACTTGTTATTTGGTAAAGAATATAGGAAAGATGATAAATTGTCAATTATCTCAAAATGCAGATATAAATGCAATAGTATATGGGTAGAACTGAAGCATCGATATGAAGTAGTTTTTCCATGTATAGCGAAAAGTAGGGGGGGGGACTATCTCGTATGTGACCAAAAAGTTGGTTTAATTTTCTCGAAGGTGCAAAAATGTTGTGATCCAATGTCCAAATGCATCCATGATCCCAAAGACGGAAATAAAATTTTCGTCACAACATGTGACTAAAAGGCATTTAAATGAAATAAAAGCTGCAGTGCATGCCAATCTGTCAGTCAAGACATTCGCCCAAGTAGGCCAATTAGTCATTTTTGCCCTTCTCTACCAGAAGGAACACCAAGGAAACCATTTTATGTCCAATATGCTATGTGACACTCAGTGTCATAGGTCAAACTAACAGGGCATGATTGACATCGAAGGTTGGAGAGGTTGTTCTCTGTGCATGCATCAGTCAGGAGCCTGTGATCTTTCGAATGCCCTGGCGACTGTAATCAAACGCAGGGCCGTGCAAAAGGTGGGCCCCAGAAGTGAATGGGTCCCTTTCAACTCTTCTACTAGTATCTGAAGTACAGGATAAGAATTTAATGAAGTTAAGGAAGATTAAAATACTTGATTATTGGTATAAAATGGAAAAATATTTTAATTTTCACAAAATAAGATATTTTTATATATATTATTTTGTAGATAATTTTATTTAAATTTCAAAACAGTTTTCCAATTAAAAAAGTCTAAAAATTCGATGGGGGCCCCAAATGGAGCTTTGTCCCTGGGCACCCAGATACCTTTGCACGGCCCAAAGACAGAGCATAGTGTGCTCTGAAATAGCAGCAATGACGCAACTGTGGTGACAACAAGGAAACTGTTATGAAATTGTGCATTTTGCGCTCTATTCATTCGTCTTATAGCCGATTAAATGTCCATATTAGTTATTTCAGTGCTGTTGTGAATTGTGCTCTCATCTTTTTGACGTGACATTGCTAGTAGTGATACCCCAACCTAGATAGCCGAGGACATGAAAAGTTCCCGGACCTTGAGCGTTCAGCCACGCCCAACGGAAGTGACGTCATCACAAGTCCACGAAAACTGCGAATCTCCCAAGTGTGACGTCATAGAAAGTCCTAGAAAAAGATCAATCACCCCCTTTTCCCCCCTTTTAGGAAAGTTCCAGAAAAAAAGTTCAATCAGGGTCACATGACGTCATAGACTATGATGCAATCATCATGTTCAGATTTCAAAAACCCCAAAGTTCCACCTTCCCTCTCAGCTGGGATGTTGCAATCCTCAATAATTTACCTAGTCCAACTAAACTTTCGGTGGCAATAACCATGCACCCCATGCATCACAAGTGTCTTCTTCACCCCAAAGTATATACAGCACTACAGGAAAGCTTTCTATAAAGGAAATCACAAACCCATGAAGGGTGACATCATAGGCTATGATGCAATCATTTATCCAGACTTGAAACCGCTGTGGGGATATTTCAGACTTCTCCAACCTTGTCTGGTTCTTATTTTGATGTCATGTTCACTGATTGGCTGAAACATGTTTTTATGTGTGTTGATGAGCGGAAGGATCAAATGCTTTTCTATGGTCGATCAGAGTAACGGAATACAGAGTGACGGATGCAGGAGCTGACTATTCGTCAACTTCTGTATGACATTATATTCTGTGAATTAAAATTAAGTATTCCTTTTCCTGATCATAAACTGAATGCTTTTTGCTTAGCTTTTGAACTGTTTCAATATTCGAACATTGATTAAACTGAATTAGATAGAATCAGTTTCAGGCAAGTTGTGAACTTTGTGAAACATGATCGTGGAAAAAATCTCTATTTTTCTAGATCTCGATGGTTTTCGTGTACACGGATATTTCCTAGTGCGGGAACTTGGATATGCAGCCCTGAACTGAAAATGCGATGTCTATCGGTTCAATGTCTGGCGTTATCAAACTTTCTTGGAAAAGGACAGGAAGACAATCAACTTCGTGTCTAAACATATCTTATGCCTACTCTTCTACCCTCTACCTGGTAAAAAGGTATGGATGTTAGATCATGTTCCTAACGTTGTACAATATGCTTACAAGCGTTCTTGTACTGGAGAAGCAACTGTGGTGAATTACAAAAGTAGAAATGAAGAAAGAATTCTGTTGGAACAATTAAATATTCTCAGCATTAATCTCGAACTTTATGGATGTCCCAAATATTGTGATCTACCAAAAGTTTCTGCTTTTGATTGTGGGTATCACAAAGGAGAGGGGACGAATTGTGCGTTAATAGTAAAGTTGCCTTTTTCTGCAGGGTAGACCGATGCAAAATAAACATCAAGTTTTGAATGTGTCTGAGAACACGCTACATCATATTTTGCATCGACATCACGAGTCGTTATCTCTGTGCACATATCCATCAGCTCCTATTGGATCTCCCATATATGTTGTTCAATCGTTTGTCTTTCGATGTATAAAGGTGAGTGTTCTCCATCAGGTAGTGCTTAGTGTCACAATGCACTTAGGCTCCAGTGCCTAAGGATTCTGGATATGAAAGTGGTCCTCAACCCATCAGGGTTCGTGTCCCACAGGAGGAACTTAGGCATATAGTGGTAGCTAGAAATTACATGTTTCAGTATGCACCTAGACTGCTTCCATATCCACAACCGCCATCACCTCCTGTAAAAATGGAGTTACGTCCAGGGATTAGTGGTCCAGTTCTTCAGCCAGTATATGTGGACATGTGGACATACATGTGGATGGTACACCACCACCTCCATCAAGACTGCAGCCTCTTGTGATGAAACCACCCAAACCTGGCCTCCGGGACTTTCATAGGAGGTAGTTCCAGCATTGAGGTGTAAAGGTCAGAGGCAATTGCAGGTGTAGATGGAGCTATCATTACCTTACACTAGGTGGCATTGTAGCGCTACATATAAAGAGTGCTTCTGATATCACCGTCATTTCCCACAATGCAGGCTAACCATCCATATTTGTGGTGTCTCAGCGAAAACGTTCACGTTGTGACTTCTCTGTTCGAAATAAGTTTTCAGTGCATGTGCGTCATTACAAGAAGTACGAAAATGGTGAACTCATCTACTCTACACCTTCCGGTGTTGTCTTCTCATTACCTGAATGGAAGGTCCTATGTAATGGCGATGCTTATCCTCATAATATATAAACTGATTTCCCCGTTCGCGTAGCTCAACCTATTTGTCTCAGTGGAAAATAGAAAGTGGATTTTGCCAAAGTCCATATCTGTGAGCTAGTACGATGGTTCAAATGATATAGGTATATCAATATTGTGCTCCTGCTCCCCTTAAAGGATACACTAAAATCCAGCTAAAACCTGGAAAAATCACTCGGAAAGCACTGTTGCCTCACCTCTCTGGTCCCAAAAGAAATAATACTGACACACAGTTGTGGACTCTGGATATTCAAACCTAGTGAAGGATACAGAATGATGTTCTCTAAATCGAATCTTATCAAGCTTCTGTGTATGAGTGAGGGAGAAGTAGACAAAGTCTCTACCATCGATTTTCTACCAACATTTGAAACTCTGCAACATTCGAGATAGATGATGACTTTTTCTCTACGTGATTCCTCCAAGTACTTTCCATGAACGAAAAGTGCCCCATGAAGGTACGAAACTGTTGAATCATAATTCGATGCGATGAACCAGGTGATACCCTACAAATTGAGAAAAGCTTTCTGCTTCAAGCAACAGCCCAACCACACGATGATGATTGACGGAGACAAGTTACACTTCATTAAATTTCCTCATTCAAACCCAGGATTAGGGAAAATGCTAGGATTTACCAAATTGGACTTTCCGATGAGTAAAGCAGTTGGAGACTATTCGATATGAATAGAAGTATCTATGGTATACATACCTACACTGAATTGATTGCTCCTCAGTTGTTAGATGACACTTATGGCGAACTGTTGTGTGTTGTGAACTCTGCAGGAAGAGCCAATAATAACGAAGCAATTGAGTCCGTATTTCAAAAACCTGATTATTATCCTGTGGCAAGAAACACCTGCAAGAGTGTAAGAATCTTCTTAAATGCTGATTCAGGAGAACCGCTTCATTTCAAATTTGGTAAAGTGCAGATCAAACTTCATTTCTGCAATGAGAGTTAAATTTGTCTCACCTTCAGCAGACACCTAGGTGCGATACTACAAGGAGCAAACGGGTAAGGATGTGTTTCGAGGCCCTCAATACCAGAGAGGGAATGGAAGCCTCTCTCTTTGGAAAACCTCTTTGCCACCCTCAGTCATTTCATTACCCTCTCGTGAAACCTGCCTTAGCCACTCTACGTAAGGAAGATTGTGATTGTTTCCGAGAAGGCTGGAGGCAGAAACTTTAAAACTATAGCCAAAGCAGGATTACGTGAAGCTAGAGTAGATCTGTTGCAATGGGCCAGTGTTCGACTTCAACAAGTCAAGGGTATAAAACGTAAGAAACAACACCCTGTTCTTCATAAGGTAAAAAGACATTGCAGAATGAAGGACGAGTTTTCATCACGAGCGTTCAAAAGATTCATCCTAATTCCAACGACTGCACCCATTCTGATTTGGATTTGTTTTTAGTATTCCCAACTATTTCAGAACTAGAGAAGAATGCTACATCAATTTCCTGCCACTAGCTTCTTTGGAAGGCAATTCCCCCCTGGAATTTGTCGTAAAAGGGTCAGACGAATACATCGATCTTTCTCGATGTTATCTTCGTCTGGTAGTGAAAAGAGTGAAGGGTGGTGGTGCTACAGCTCTTTGCAATCATTTCCTGCATGCCCTCTTTGCACAAATGGATGTATTTTTGAATGACAATTTAGTAAGTGCACCCTTACCCTGTACCCTTATCATGCCTACCTAGAGACATTGCAAGAACTAACTTGGTACAAATCTCTTGTATCCAGACACACATGGAAAAATGGATGCCACTGATAATGATGGAAGGAATCAGAGAAACGCTTTAGTGGAGCCAACAGGGAACTCATCTCATGGATTCATGCTGACTTGTTCAATCAGGAACGACACCTTCTAAATCAAGTGAACCTGAAGTGCGTTTGTTACGTTCCAGACCAGAATTCTGTCATATAATCACTGAAGAGAACCCAAGTCACATGTGCAAATTCAGGAAGCAGAATTTTTTGTGCATAAGGTGAAACCGAATGTAGGTGTCATTCTTGCTTATGCCAGACTATTGAGCAGTGAAAGTGCCAAATATCCGCTTCAGAGGACAGATGTCCGAATGTTTTCTGTTGGTGCAGGTCTCTCAACTGTAAACCGAGATAATTTATTTCTCTGTCAGTTACCCATATGCTTGATACTAGTGATGATAGACAGCACCAGTCTGAGTGGGGATTATGCCATGAATCCTTACAACGTTCAATATTTTGATGTCAACTTTATCAGTCTTCACGTGGAAAGTGAACACCAACTTTAATAATGGACGATAGATGCGCTGGTATCAGGGACGACTATAAGCATTGGATGTATGGAAATCAGATAAAGGCATCAGCCTGTTGAGAGAAGTTTATGCAGATGGTACAAGTTATTTGGATTCCAGCTGTCTCCCAAACACACCTCAAGAGTGTAATCAAGTGTTTTCCTTAATAAAGACTGGCAGTGTGAGATTAGAACTAAAATTTTCCAAACCACTAACTAGTTCGGCCACAATGATTTTGTATGTTCAGTTGAAAATCTATTGTCCCAGCTCCCCACAATACTAGGAGAGTTTGCTCGTGATCAACTGCCCCAAAACATTCAACCAGAAACTTTGTTCATCTTCAATACTGACTCTGCCAGCAGTCCTGGGACTCATTGGATATCTGTTTACAAGAAAAGGAACACGATCGATCACTTCGACCCTCTTGGAGTAGAACCTTATCCGGATATTCAGACATATTACATATACGTCACGTGTTTCATCCTTCTATTCAAGTACAAAACCTAATGAGTGACACGTGTGGAGTACACTGTCTGTATTTTCTGTTTAAAAGGATGAACGGGGTGAGCCTCATGTCATTGCTTCATCAGCATTACACCTGTGTGCCACAGTACAACGACTGCATGGTGCTTCAATGGCTCTGAAAACTCCTCTAAACATCCTCATTGCAGCACCTTTCCAGTGTCGAAAAGCAACCTTCACTCTGAAATTGTTTAAAGAAGCCTCCCAAGTGTTCCATTCCGTTCTTAAACGCATTGTGTATTGTTATGGTGAATGGCAGGAAGCATTTCGTCCCTTAGTCAAAAAAGTAGAATTCTATGAGGGACTACCCCAATATCTGGAATTTGACCCTCATAGACCTGCTCTACCAGTGCAGGATTATTTAATGGAACAATCTGTAGCCAGTGAACGAATATCTCAGCTCTTTTTTCGTGGAGGTCATCATAAAAATAAATACGATTGTACTTACTTTGCAAATTCTGTTTTTAAAGGGAAGCATCGAGGACTATATCACTCAACGGACATTACATATTTTTGTTCAAAAACGCAAGGGATGGATCTCAGGTCACTCATGTGGCAGGAGAAGTGTTTCCTCATCGTTTCAAGCTTCTGACCGATGCATATAGACTAGCAACAACACTCCCTTGCGGCTATTTGTGTGTTGACCTTCATCCAAGAACATTAAACTCTGAAAGACTCCGAGCTCGCATGCTTCCTTCTGAAGCTCCAGAGATTTTGTACATCAGCAATGAGGATTAAAAATCAAGGCGCTTTTTTTCAATGCTTAAGGAAACTGAAGGGAAGACTACGTAAAAGGCTACTACACTACGTGTCAAAATCCTCAGATCTATGCCTTGTGTGAAGTGTGTGTTAATTTCCTGAAAGGTCATATTCAAACCAACCCAGGTATACTTAAGAAATTCAGACGTCATCGTTATGCCATTCGAACAACTAGCTTCCAAACTAGTGAGTGTCAAACAGAAGAAACAGATTGTCTAAACAGGCTCTGGATTTACCATCCCACTGATTACTGCTGCATTACCTCTAATTGTCTCCCTGTTACGAAAATGATGAGTGTAAGACCCATAGAACATCTTCATCTCCAGAGAAAAGTGATTGATTAGACCAGGAGACGAAAAAAATACTGGAATCCAGCGATTCTGACAAAACTGAAAAATACTTGGCTGTTCTGAGAAATTTTTTGCTGTTTACTAAGCAACTGGAAGAGCCTGTTCCGAAAATTTTTTTCTAACTGACTTCCAATTATCGTAACTGACGGCTGTTTGCCATTGATTCAAGGTGAATTCGAATGCTTGATTAGTAGGGGTATCTCTTAGAAACAGACGGATGTCTACTGTTTCATTACACACACTTATCTTGAAATGGCCACCAATACATTGAGATTCAAAACAACTTTATCGTTAAGGTAAAACTAAAAAACCTACTAAATGTTAAAATGGTAATCAATGCACTTGCCACACTAGTTAGAACCTTCCTTCTCCTATCCATACTAGACATAAAATGAAACAGAATGAAAGACAGACATATTACATAGGTTTCATATACTTTATTAACATTTCATATACATTTAGAATAACTTAAGGACAGACTATTTTATACAGGGTGATTCAGAATTCATCATCAATATTTAGTGGGGAGGAAGGGAATAAGAAAAGAAAGAGATTTCACATAGGAAAGTATGGGGGGCAGACGAACGCATGGTGGTGTAGAGGGCGCTGTGTGTACACACCTCTCATACAGAAGCACAGCTGTTTGACGCGTGCAGTCAGTTGTCATTCGACAAGGTGAATTTGCAGAAGTAACATGAACCGGTATACGTGGAATGAATGTGCAGATATGCATGTAACTTACGGTGCGGCAGGAGAAAGATGTCTTCGAGCCAGGCAATTGTATGCAGCGTGCTTCCCAAACCGACGTGTGCCACAGCATCAAATGTTTTCACGTATTCATCGCCAACTGCGTGAAACAGGATCGTTTGCTGCTAGTAATGTTAATCGAGGGAGGCGCAGATCGGCACGGACAGTAGCAGTAGAGGAAGCTGTCCTACAGGAAATCGAGGAACAACCTGATGCTAGCACACGAGGTATGGCTAGGCAGTTTGGAATTTCGCAAGCAACAGCGTGGCGGATATTACACGATGAAGGGTTACATCCGTTTCATCTGCAAAGAGTGCAATTATTGGCAGCAGACGACCATCCCAAGCGTGTTATTTTTTGTCAGTAGTTCATGCAGAGAACAGCCGTTGATCCCAATTTCCCAACGTATGTTCTTTTCACCGATGAGGCGTTGTTCACTCGAGAGGGTGTCTTCAACACACACAATTAGCATGTGTGGGCTCATCAGAACCCACACGGTACAAGACCTGGAGCTGCGCAAAAACGTTTTGCTGTCAATGTGTGGACTGGGATTGTCGGTGACTGTTTGTTGGGCCCGTATTTACTACCATCCTGTTTGGACGGTGCCAAGTACCTAACATTTCTTCAGACTGTGTTACCGGATCTTCTGAACGAGGTTCCTGATGGTAGTCTCCGGCGAATGTGGTTCCAGCATGACGGCGCTCCTGCACATTTCACAAATGCTGTGCGTGCTTACCTACGCAGACAGTTTGGTGGTCAATGGATTGGCCACGGTGGACCGGTTTCTTGGCCACCACATTCACCGGATTTATCTCCAATCGATTTCTTTGTATGGGGTGCTATGAAAAACATGGTGTACGAGACCCCTGTTGATAGTGCTATGGATCTTGTAGCACGCATATCAGTTGCTGCCTCAAATATCCGGGAAATGCCAGGCATCTTCCACAGGGTCTGGCTGTCCATGCAACGCCGTTGTGAGTCATGCATTCTAGCACATGGTCGGCAGTTCGAGCACCTCTTGTAAGTCTGTACAACCAATGCAAAGAAATGTTACATGTAAGATAATAAATGTTTTTTCCTTACCACTTCCTTCTTATGTGTTCTTTCCATCATTGAACTGGGGTCATTTTGCCCTACTACATGGCATATGCGCCCATGCTTTCCTATGTGAAATCTCCTTCGTTTCTTATTACCTACCTCCCCACCAAATATTGATGATGAATTCTGAATCACCCTGTATAATCTATTTTTAGTTTATTAATAATAGTACTATAATTGAGATTTGTCACAAACTGATCGTTCCCATATATTAATAGTCTGCTGTACACAAACACTTGGTCTAAAACAACGTCATCGAAATCAAAATCACACTCAGTTTCTCCCCAGTTTGAAGTCCATCTAAGGTTATCAGATGTAATAGTTCTTTTTGAGAGGTATCCAGTAGTACTTGGTAGACACCATCAGAGCTGTCAGCAACAGGTCCCAAGAGGAAAGGTAGTAGAGATTCACGCTGTTCTGCAATGGCCGATTGGAGAAAACAGTCTTTGTTAGACACACACACACAATGCACCATGGAGACAATTTCTTCCCAATGTGTTACAAACTCCAACCACTGTAAATAAGCTGAGCGTCAGATTCCAGGTTATGATTTCAAATTGGAGAGTATTAAGAGCAGGAGCCCCCTTGATAAAGTCTGTGCATTGGCTTCCCTTTGCATTACAATAATCCCTTACGCGAAGACTTGGTATCAGGTGCCATGTTTGGTCCTCGATTCCGTTTGAACAGAACTAGCAATCAATGACACAAATTCACAAAGTATACTCCATTCTTGTAATGTGAAGATGGCACTACCACACGACGGGTACACAAGACTCCTGTTTTCATATTTTCTATATTGCCGGATGTAAAGCCTAAACTTTTCTTTAAACAAGGAAGGTACTATGTACAAATAATCACCAATACATCACATGCTGCACTGTCGGCCTGCATCGTGAGAGAATGACTGCGATCTCAGAAACACTCCTTATATCTAGAGCTACAACGCCACCTAGTGTAAGATGATGATAGCGCCATCTACACCTTATTGTACACCTACAATAATCTCTGTCGTGTATGCCTCAATGTTTGAACTACTTCCTGTGGTAGTCCACGGGGCTAGGTTGTGGGTGGTTTTATCACAAGAGACTGCAGTCTTCATGGAGGTGGTGGTGTACCATTGTCCACAAGTACTGGCTGAAGCATGAGACCTCTGATTCATGGACGTAACACCATTTTTACAGGTCTCAGATGTGATATTGATGGAAACAGTCTAGGTGTACATTGAAAAACATAATTCTTAGGTACCAGTAGAAGTCTAGGTTACTCCCGAGAGATGCGAATCCTGATGGGTCCAGGGTCACTTTCATATTCAGAATCCCCGTCAGTGGAGCTGAAGTGCATTGTGTTCCTAACACTAATTGATGGTAAACACTCACTTTTATGCATCAAAAGACAAAGGATTGAGCAACATATACAGGAGGTACAATAGGAGCTGATAGTCGTGTGCACAGAGATAGCGACTCATGACGTCGATGCAAAGCATGATGTAACGTGTTCTCAGACACATTCAATAATTGATGTTTACTTTGCATCGATCTATCCACCCGAAAAAGACAGCTGTTCTACTAACGCACAGTTGGTTCCCTCTCCTTTCTGATACCCACACTCAAAAGCAGAAACTTTTGGTAGATCACAATATTTGGGACATCCATAAAGTTCGAGATTGAGCTCAGAATATTTAATTGTTCCAACAGAATTCTTTCCTCATTTCCTCCTTTGTAACCTACCAGAGTAGCTTCTCCAGTATAAGCACGTTTGTAAGTATATTGTACGATGTTAGGAACATGATCTAACGACCATACCTTTTTACCAGGTAGAAGTTAGAAGGGTGACGACACTTGAGAGAATTTCGAAAGCGGCACTTGAGAGATTCGTCGTTTTCGCATGATTTTGTGATGACGTTACTTCAGGTTGGTTTGACGAACGCTAGTGGTCCGGGGACTTTTCATGCCCTCAGCAGGCTAGGTTGTGGTACCACTACTTGTGCTATTGTTCTACCCCCCACCAGCTCTGGGTGATGGGGTGGTAAGAACTAGGGGTAAATCGAAGGATTTAGACCCCCCAAACTGGGTGTGCTTTTGCGTTGTGCCTTTTTATATTGTTAACTTATTAAATGGCATTATCCAGCCCTGTTATGCAGCTCACTCGATTAACTTTTAGATTCAGATATCTAGACATTTAATAGCAAGAACAAATTGAGCTAAACTGGTAATTAACACAAAAATACATTTATTAACATATTTCACAGATCAGACAACATACAGGTAACTGAGTCCCATTATCGGGATGGTTTCGCCATTTTTAAGCTTCTAGCATGGCCCTTTTTAACAAGGGAAAAACCATACGCAGGGATGCCGGAACAGTTTATTTGTTCAATAGTTCATGGAGAACGAGCTGCTCTCTCATAAGACAATCTTTACGATTAGTTGGAGGTCCCCTCATAGGCCTCGTGGCGGCGGCTTACAAAAACATTAATAATGTGCTTGTGAAAAATGGATTCCAGAATAATGACAAAGTATGCCCTACCTTCACTCAGATGTATACTTGGAGATGAAGCAGCATTACTAGGCCGCTTGGCCGGGGTTGAGACATTGTTCAGCCCAGCACTACGCCGCACATTCACTTATACTCGCATTGTAGAGTTTTTCGCACCACCAGCAGGAGACGTCTCTCACCTTCGAGAGCCCAGGCAAGAAGAAGCAGTCAGAAGTATGAAAAAAACGCAAACACCTCTGAAAACAGCACACCCGACCCCTGTCGGAGGGCAGCGTTAGCCGACGCGGTTGCCGCTCATTGGGCACCCTCATCAAGGCCCACCCTCGGTGGGCCTTGATGTCCACTGCGACGGTCAGATCTCGAATCTTCCATGCTTAGGGCGTAGTTTATCATCTGCTAAAGTCTGCTGCAGGAGAATTTCTCCGAACTGCAGGTCAGCTTGAAAGTCTTTGTCGCTGCCATGTAGATCGAATATTCGAGAGTCCTTCCGACCAAAAGTCGTGTCCACAGGATAAAATCTCTGTGGGCATGACACTATTATTGCCCACATAGACATATTACCTTCTCTTCTGTGATTCTCACAGAGTCTTTTACTCATGCTTAATACAGTGGATGCATTCCTGGAAATTTCGTATTCGTCGTGGGTATTATAACATGCATTTCAATGAGATAGAGTATGGGCCCGAAGTCTCAACCCAACTAAATAATCGTATTTCATAAAATATAAACACAGCACAAACAGAAAAAAACTGTAAAAAAAAAAAGATTAGTAAACTTTTTCTTTTCTTGAATGAAATAAGAAAAAAAATTAATGAAACACTCGGTCATCTCAAACTTGTCTACCTGCTTTGAGATTCAAAACAGTTGTATTTATAGAATTTTTTTAACCCCATTGTGCATGTCCAACACTAAAATAAACTATCAAATTTTATTCGATATAGAACATAATTTTTACCTATCCTGTCAACTGGAATACTTTAGCAACTGGAAAACTCTACTCAAGTCTTATTGTCAGACCCCCTACAACTACATCCCTCCCCTTCTAAAACAAACTAAATCGTATTTCTCTGCTGCTGTAATCGTATTTCTCTGCTGCCAAATGTTACGTAATGAAGATAATCAAATTTGGTTCACACAGCTTTACATAATTTGTTGACTAACCCTAAGATACCAAAAAACCATTTTCTACCATGTATATTAATTTAGAATTTAAGAAACAAAAAATAAAATTATTATTTGGCAATAAATTAAAATTTGGGATCCATTATCCCAAAGATCTGACATGAGGATTTCAGTATCACGTGCCATACCAATGATACGTAAGGAAGTCGGGACCTCAACAGGATTTAAGAATTAAAATTAATTTAAATATGTTTTTTTATATATAACACTCAATTGATTGACGTTTCTATTATTTTTTCTAGTGGGCGGATTGTCGTTTCGAACTGGAAATCGCATTTTTATATAAAGAATCCACGAATGAAAAATTCAGTGATCGAGACGATCTTTCAAAAGTTTTTGTGGAATGTGAACTCCCGACCACAAAGTTATGGTTGGAAGTGGACCCTCGAACTTCTTTTCATTTTTTCTCTTTAATATATTATTCCAATTAATTAATCTTGCCTTGAATCTGAATTTTCTTTGCCTTGAATCTGGCCGAAATCACAGATTCGCTTGTTTGTACACGCGTGCTTAGTTGTGCGCCACTCTTGAATGTGCCTGGGGCGAGGGTGGCTTATTCGGGAGCGCGCTAGGCTCATAATCTATAGTTCCCAGGTTCGAGTCCCAGCTGGGTCAGCGTTGAGATCTATCTCCGCAAAATTCCCGCCCTGCCCACGGTCAGAGGGGACACCGATGGGCTTGGAAAGGCCGCCGACTGTCGGATGGGACGTTAAGCCGTGGCCCCGTGTGGGGAGAGCCATACCCTGTGCACGTCAAAGAACACGCTGGATGGCCTTGACGAAAGGCATTATCCAGCGTGTTCTTTACTGAGTGAGTGTTTTTCCAGTGAGGGGACCCACTGGAAAGGCATTATCTAGTGGGTCCCCTCCCCCAACCTTCTCTGAGCCTTCGGGGTCCATGTGACCTGGCCATTTAGCCCATGATGTGCAAAAAAGTGCCGCTCAGAGGTAAAACAACCCAACCCAACCCTTGAATGTGCCTTCGATAAAAGAAATAAATATCCAATGCAGTGAGTAGAGAACGACATAGTATTTATTTACATTCAGATATAAATAGTCGTATCAGAATAATATGACCACCTACCATGGGAGTCCGCAGAAAATTTTCCAGGGGGGTAGGGGGTAAAGCTTGGAGACAAATAATTACATCAATAAATTTTTATTTAATTATTTAATTTTTTAGAGTTTTTTTTCACAAGCAGATTATAGAATACAGTATTGCATCAATACAAAAACACATACATAATGTATATAAATTAATTACATTTCAATTGTTACGTTTATAATTTGTGGAATTTTTTACTCGATCCCAGGGGGGCAAGTGCCCCGTTTGCCCCCCTCTGCGGACGCCCATGCCACCTACCATAGTATATGTATGGTAGGTGGTCATATTATTCTGATACGACTGTGTATATACAATGTGCTCGATTTCTGGTGGGCTTAGCTATGCTCAACACTTCGTTCGATGAAATGGCTTTATCGATGTTCCTTGGAGACTTTCTCTAATCAGCTTTATTCAGCTTGAATGCTGCTTTGCCTCTGCAGGCATCCATTTAATGTGATGGTAATCTGTACTTTCCCTTAGAGAAATCGCTTTACAGACTTCAAAACTAAGCGAGAGGACATCTTAATCCCTGCCTACATAACCCTGTTCACCTAGAACCGAACCCTGCTCCTTTAGAGCCTTTAAGAAAGAGTTACTTCACTTTCACGCACTAAACTAACATGACTCTTCGGTTCCTAAGCCATTCTCCTTCTGCTTTGGTTATTTCCGTCACCTTCCTTTGCCGGCCTCGGTGATTCCCACCCTAATTCCTCCGGCTACGAGTTGGGACGAGGGACAGTTCATTAGCGATTTGAAGAGACAGAGGGACGGAGATGCCATAAAGCCATTTAGTGTGCTTGCTTCTGTGAGCATATGGAAAACTGCACAGCGACTAATGAGCAACATTCCCATTTGAAAATACACTTATATATCTTATACATATTTTAACATAGACATGATATACAATAACAATAAATCTATATACACTTATAATAAAAGGTGTCTGTCTGTGGCAGCCATAGCTCATCGGGAAATCAACGTACACTCTCCAAATTTTCAGAGAATGTTTCTGATTGTGGTCCGGATTGCAGTGCCAAATTTCAGGTCGAAAGTCCATAAGAGGGTCTTGCTAGAAGCATAAATATTTTATCGTGTTATTCCTACGGGAAACGAGAATCGCTGTCAAATTTGCTGTTGCCATTTATTGCTCCCTAACTGTGAAAGTAAAGAGTTAAAAAAAAAATAAATAAATACTCCCTCAAACAGCTGCTTGCCACAGAGGTCTGACAGGAGCCTGTCAGTTTAATTGCCATAGTAGAAGGTCTGAGAGGATGGCAGGACCTCAGCAGAAAAACGACACGAACATCCATGCCTTACCCGGGGCTAAAAGTAGCATTTGAATCTTCTGCTGCAAATCTGATGCTGTTGCCAGATTCCCAACATTTCCAAAAGCATTATTTAGGCGTTCCATTGCAGCTAGGGATTTGATTTTCTAACCAAACATAGGGTCGGGCATGGGTAACCCGCCTACGAAATCTGGAACCTATTGGTGAAGTACGTCGGGAATTACAGAATGCGAAAATCTGACGAAACAAATATCTCGATCGTTTGCCACGGACTATGAGAGCGCGCACCGAATCAGCAATGACCTTTGCAACACCAGGAAATTCTTCGTGTTCAAACTGTGTAAAATGTCACGAGGTGTGTGTTTGGGGGGGGGGGGAGAGAATACTCACAAAACTAACCATTAGTGCAGGAAATAACAGAATATGCTGATGAAAAGTGAGACACGAGCTGTCACAATTTGTGTAGAGACGAAGCCACGGGCAAAGTGGGAACCAGATTTTTAAACCAATCACTGGAGCACACGCGGGACGTTGAAAGGAAATTTGGACCGTGCGAACGAATATCACGGGAGCCATAGGGCGGCAAAATCTGTGGTAACGGAAATAAAATTTCGATAGCTTAACGCAGAAACTAAACCACGGGCTATGAGGAGTGCTCGCTGACGTCAACAACAATTCGGACAAATTTCTTCCTGTTGAAAATCTGCGCTAAAGTGTGAGGGAGGCGAGGGTACTTACAAAATTTACCTTTAGTGCAGTGACAAAATGTACAGATTAAAAGTGACACCCGGGCAGCGCCGGGTACGTTCAGCTAGTAAGATAATAAAACAAATTAAAGAGACACGCAAGGGGTGTGTATGCGAGTGTCTTAGAAGATGTGGGCCTTCTCCAATAAAGTTTTCAGTGTTCACCTGTGCACTGACTGATCAATTACATATTATAACAAGAGATACTAGAACGAGAAAGGCAAACATATCGCTTCAGACGAATATGGCATGCTCCTTTTCATAGAGAATGAAATGTTGCCAATTCCCAACTAGTGCACTCTCTGAAGGTAAAAATTAGAACTAATTTTTTAATTGGAAAACGTAAATGGCAATGTTTTGTTACTACTTATCCAAACCCTTACATCTGTTTTTCTCCTCTTAAAATAAAAGTTTCGTTTACCAACCTCATAGGAGTAACGAAGATAATCACAACTGTTGATATAAACTCCACGACTATCTCACTCTACCACCTAAATTTCAAATTCCTAGCATGAGCAGATCGTTTACAATAGTCGTTAAAAGTTTGACCATTTTCTACCTTAGCACCTTCTGACGGTGGATATTGAAACTATTGGGAAATTCAGAAAATGTGAATCCTAATATTTCAATGGTTCCTATGCAACCGAAAAGAATTTATCTCTAAAAATAAAATATTTTCGAATGTCTTCAGATGAACATTCAAAAAATGTCGAAATTCGAAATTGAAAACAATAACTCGCTTTTTTTTAAAGATTAAAACTAACTTAATTATACTTAAAAGTTTCGAGTTTAAAATAGAATAGGTAATTATTATCTTTACCTGATATATTTGCATATTAAGATTTCAGTGAGGTAAAGTTATGCTCAACAAAACAATGCGTTATAAACGAAAACAAAAAGTTGTCATAAACGAAAACCCAGAGCATTGCAGAATCTAAGCTGCTTCTTTTAGAAGAGGGGCAGCCCTTTGAGTAGTAGCAGCGTTTTGACACTAAATAAGAACTACTGAAACAAACGGACAAATTCAAGATTACTGCTGCAATTCAAAAGGAAACAACTCAGCAAGAGGTTGGGTTGGGTTGTTTTACCTCTGAGCGACACTTTTTTGCACATCATGGGTTAAATGGCCAGGTCACATGGACCCCGAAGGCTCAGAGAAGGTTGGGGGAGGGGACCCACTGGAATTGCTGTTGGGAGTCAGATGGTAGCCTCCCGTCAAGGCCATCCAGCGTGTTCTTTAACGTGCACAGGGTATGGCTCTCCCACACCCGGGGCCACGGCTTAACGTCCCATCCGACGGACGGCGGCCTTTCCAAGCCCAGCGGTGTCCCCTACTGACCGTGGGCAGGGCGGGGAATTTTGCGGAGATAAATCTCAACGCTGACCCAGCTGGGATTCGAACCTGGGAACTACAGATTACGAGCCTGACGCGCTACCGACTGAGCCACCCCCACCCCCACCCCCTCAGCAAGAGGTAGAACAAACCCATGTTTCTGCGGATGAAGATCGTAAGATGTATCTTCAGGCTGCCATTGTTCGTATTATGAAGGCTCGTAAAGTTCTTCGACACAACGCCCTCATTCAAGAGGTTATTAATCAGGCAAAGAATCGGTTTGTTCCCAACATTTCTGTGATTAAAAAGTGCATTGAAGCCTTAATAGACAAGCAGTACTTAGAACGAACCCCAAATTCAACAGATGAATACAGCTCTGTTGCATGAGAAGCTTGATTTCTATATCCCTCTTTTCTTTCAGTCCCAGGGAGCACATACAAAAGTGAATATAAATTTAATTGACTCATGGGAAGTGAAAGTGTAGAATTACATTATTGAGTGATTTACACTCGTTTTAGTAGCCTGTGAAAACAGGACCTTTGTAAATGTTCAATTAAAGTTTGAAGTCCTGCTTTTTAAATATATTAAACTGTAAAGTATGCACGGACATTATTGCCTGAAGATATATTATTAATAATTATTGATAAATAAGTAAAAAAATATTCGGATCTTCAGCATTCAAATGTTGATCTTTTTTCTTCCACGTGAGCATCTCAGATTCCCCGCCCTCCCCACCCTGCAGCGTTGCGCCCTTGGTAACATGCATCGCACGTTTACCAGTGGTCAACAGATTACTTCCTCGGGAATTCACCCACTACTTCGCGTCTTGTTGATACTTTTGCTTGCTTGTTAGTATTCATTGAAGCAGTAAGTCAGCGAATCACAATTCATTCGCCATTTCGCACAAATATTCCCTCACCTGAAAACCCAAAGAGAAGTTGCGGAATATTCATTCGCAATGAGTGCGTCATCTGCCTTGAGAGACTGAGGCAGAGAGTGCGAAGATTATTCCCACGCGCAGTCTCTCTCTCCCTGTTCCACCTGGGTACCAGGAAGTGAATTGCACAGACTGCTCTAGGGCACGAAAACTGCCTTGTTGGCTGTAGGTCACATTCACGTCATATGCTGACATTGGCGGCTCAATCCGTGAATGCGTTCCCGCCCTCCTGACCTTCTACCAGCCGTGCCGAAGCTGTGGGCAAAACATCCCGCACTGCATCTGACATCGCTGTGCGGAGGAGACGACGCTCATCCCTCCACAGGTAAGCACCGATGACATTTCTTTTAACCGTTACTCTTTTAACAGACAATGCTCCGTTGATAATGCTTCGTAGCTCTCTTGTGAGATACAAATATGAGCTTTATTTACATCACCTAAAAACATTTCAATTAGATTTCCGTATTTGTTCTTAACGGTCGTTGGTCTGGTGCAGTTATAAATAACATTGTGATGGTGATCGGCGTTGTTCACAAACTGCCTTGTGGGATGGAGGTCAGAGTCACGTGATGAAGAAATACTTAACATATACACTACCTTGCCAAAATATCAGAGGATTTTCCTTGTTATGTTAATGGATATCTAACTTCGAATATGCATTTAATGGAAAAATGTGACTGAAGTTAAATTAAATATTATAATCAATTCTATTTAAATCTCAATTTTAAACAATATTCGTTCAGTATTTAAAGAGTTAGGAAAGCTGGAATATTTAACATTAAAATATTTTGTTTTATAAATATCATTCATAATTGTATAATATTGAAATAATCATTACACAAACTTCTAAAATGAATATTTGTTATGTTAAATAGTTTAAAACATTATTTATTGCTTAAATGTTACTGAAATCCTGAATCGTAATGTACTGAATTCGTATTCCTGTTTATGATGTTATTTTCCCACCTCCCTTTAATTTAATATCGAACTCTGTTCAATTCTACATTCGAATCTCTATCTGTGCGATCATTATTTAAGTTTATTTCACACCTGTTTTTGTGCCTTTTTAACCAATTTTGCGGAAGATATCAGTACTTAGTAACTAATATGAAACTGACAAAAAACCGTGTATTGTGCTGTTTCTTTTCTTGTTTGGAAGAATTTTTGCAACTGTTGAAGCTGAAGGCAATTGTTACTGAAAGTTGTTTCCACTCTCACTTAACTTCCTTCTGGCTCTAAAAAAATATCAAAATTATGAAAACTTGATTAACATGGTGTGAAAATTTAGTGCCATGAAGTAGAGAAAGAATCGAGAAACGAAAGCTTTAAAGAAAGCAACGGTGGAGCTAATTCAGTAAGAAGAGATTAAAATCGAAAATTTGTTCTGTAAACGTTCCCAATTTCTTTAATAAAGTAAAAATAAAAGGTGACCTGCAATTAATTGGCCGCTAGTCGTATGGTTAGCGTGATAAGTTGAAGAAAAATTCTGATTGATTCAATTAAAACAATATAAAGTGAAAGGATGTTAATTGAGGAATTAAATGAACAATAAGGATATCAGCTTTCATTAAGGTGGTTTGGAAGGGGAATGGAAGTTCAAATGAAAAGATTCAGAGAAAGTTATTAAGAGAGCCTTGATGGAGAGTGGAAATGAAAGGGGAGGGGGTTGTAACAAAATCTAAGATATAAGTTGTAACAAAATCTTTCCATAAGGAAGGAATACTGCAACGAAAGAAATGATGCAACTGTTATGGAATGGTAAATAACGAATTGTTTTGAACTGAATTGCTTGAAGAGTAAAATATTTAGTTTCTTTCATGAGAATTTAGTTGATGAAGATTAAAGATTAAAAGTGCAAATCATCATCATCATCAAGCAGCCTTGTATGAGGACATCAAGAGTAAAAGCTCTGTGCAGAGTCCTCACATTCCAACTACCTATGGAGAGAAAATGGTTAGTGGGATGTTTAAAGAAACTATGTTTATTGAGAGAGGGAATGCCGACAATATCAAACAGCCCTCTAATCGCAAACATGGGGCAAAGAACCGTTCCTCCACCACTAAAGGCTGAAGCCATCTACACTGGAAGACTTCCTCCAATGTAGAATTTGACGATGCCAATAGAAGCAAAGAGTTCAGGTGCCTGCGATGACCTCTGCTTAGGATTATCCACCAGCTGATAAACATATCCTGTGAATCTATTCACTTGGGGCTGTCAACTCACAAACAAACAGAAAACACAGCGGAAGATTTTCCCTCCACAGAAGCCCACCAGTGCAGCAAAATCAGGATCCAATATCAAGCTCAGAGACATAATTCCGTTCAGGTTGGTATATATGGTCAGCGCCAGGACCCTGTGTGGTTGACCACTCCTCAGCAGGATAGAAAAAAAAAAGAAAAGTAGCCATAGTTGTCCAGATCAGTAGACCACACTAATCTGACACCCCTCGCCTTCCGTTCACTTCCACAAGATGGTATCTCTTTTGAAAAGTACTAACGGTCTGCACCACGAGAAGGTGGGGTCGGACATTAGGTGTTAAGCCTGCCGGTTCTATGCATCATCACAGGGGATCGGTGCATAGCTCTCCTTCCAGTGACTGCCTAGCTACCTAGCTGAGAATAAAAAAATTATATTTGCAGAAAAATTGGGGGGTAAATTCAAAGAAGAATACTGATCAAACATTGAAAAAAAGATTAGTTAAATGTCTTCTAATGAAAATGGTGGTATGGGAATCTCTTCCAAAACGAATACAGTGGGAGGAGTTTGCACGGCTTCTGGTGTTCAACAAGGGTGCATTTTGTCTTCTTTTCTCTTTGGTTTGATTATTGATTATGTTATGCGAAATTCACTACAAGGGAATGATTTTGGCCTTTAATGGGCTGGAGATACGAAAATTTCTGATTTAGATTATGCTGATGATTTAGCCCTTTTGGCAAATGATGTTGATGAGATGAACTCTTTCATTCGAGCTGTTGATGAAACTGGTAGTAGAGTAGGTTTGGTTGTAAACAGAGAGAAAACTAAAGTGATGAAAATTGGTCAGGCAGGCTGTGATTCAGTTACTCTGAATGTTTGCAGTCTTGAGCAGGTGTCACAGTTTAATTATCTTGGGAGCTATGTAACAGATAATGGTGATGTGCGGCATGAGATTAACAGACGAATAGGGATTGCTGCCGGGACTTTTAAGAATCTATGGAGAGTGTATACACCTAAAGACTAAAATTAGACTGTATAATAATTTGGTTCTTTCTAGGGTTAGTTATGGTAGTGAAACTTGGACACTGTGTAAACAAGATAACAGGAAACTAGATGCTTTTGATTCTAGATGCTTATGCAGTGTCTTGGGCATTAGGTGGTTCAACTTTGTAACTAATAATGAAGTTAGGCAAAAGAGTCTGCAACCTCCTTTAAACAGCATATTGTGCAGAAAGAGACTCCGATGGTTCGGCCATGTTGCCCGTATGAATGATTATAGATTAGCAAATAGGGTTATGAATACTGTGCCTAAAAGTCTCAGAAAAAGTGAGGACCTAGGATGCGGTGGACAGACAATGTCAAATAGGACCTTATTAGAATCGGTCTACAGTGGCCAGATGCAACAGATGTAGCTCAGAACAGGTGTGCTTGGAGAACTAAATTGCACAATCTGGTTGAACCTCTGTAGCCCATGGCTGTTGAGGAAGATGATGATTATATTATTATTGAAGCAAATGACAAATACAAGTCAATGTCATTCAGCGATTTATATCAATGATTTTTTCAATAATTCTGCCAACTTTGCGACTTTGTTATTAGATCTAGCGACCTTTGAGCTTTCAGGCGTACCCCAAAATATTTTACCGCGTACCCCACGTTGAGAAACCCTAATCAAAAGTGTACAGTATAGCAGATAACGCCCCCCACCACACAAGCTTTCATTTGGCATAAAATATCATTAGGATCCTTTCGTTGGGGATGAGAGGTAAAAACTTTATCCCTGGCTTCTAGGCCAGGTCTGAAATTCTCTAAAATAAATAGTAGATGGCACTTTCCCGCACCGCATGCTTTTATTTGGCATAAAGCTTGTTACGATCACCCCCCCCCCCCATGTGCTACACCCTGGATAAAAAATTTTATCCCCCTCTTTAAGGGATCTCTGAAACTCTCTAAAGTATATATCTCCACCTTCGCAAGCTTTCACTTGGCGTAAAACTCATTACAATCGATTCGTTCCTCCCTCTAGGTTTAATTTTTTTTTCCTTTAGGGGAAGTTTGAAACTTTAAAGTTGTAGTAGCAGCACTACCCACGTGATTTTGAATGACTGCTAGACACCGGGTTTTAATCGCTAATGCTAAGTCTATGGTAATTTTGAAAAATTCAAACTCTGCCACCTCAGTTTTGGTTGACCCCAGCATGTTCGCACAAAGCCTCTCCTCTTGCCCTGGGTGAAGGGAATATTCATGCAAAGTGTACTTCCTCTTGCCCTGGGTGAAGGGAATGTTCATGCAAAGTGTACTTCCTCTTGCCCTGGGTGAAGGGAATGTTCATGCAAAGTGTACTTCCTCTTGCCCTGGGTGAAGGGAATGTTCATGCAAAGTGTACTTCCTCTTGCCCTGGGTGAAGGGAATGTTCATGCAAAGTGTACTTCCTCTTGCCCTGGGTGAAGGGAATGTTCATGCAAAGTGTACTTCCTCTTGCCCTGGGTGAAGGGAATGTTCATGCAAAGTGTACTTCCTCTTGCCCTGGGTGAAGGGAATGTTCATGCAAAGTGTACTTCCTCTTGCCCTGGGTGAAGGGAATGTTCATGCAAAGTGCACTTCCTCTTGCTCGTTTTGGGGCCGAGTGCATACAGACAGACAAAGAATGACAGGCAGCCAAAGAAACATCAAACTTTCTTTTAATATTAGATTGACGAAATATTTTGATACTATAGCTCCGAATTCGAACGTTTCTGCTGTATCCTGACAATGTCCTTATCGTCTAAGCCATTAGAGTGCAAATTTTAGAACTCCAAAAAGTCGTTTTCGTTTTCAGAGGAAATATTTTCGTTTTCAAGAACTGGAATTCTCGAGCTCTGATTGATGTAAAAGTAGAGGCAAAAAATTTCGATTATGAAATATTTGAGGATCTGGTGCCAACAGCTCAATTGTCTCTCATTGTTATGCAGCGGCGGAGACAGCATCGAATCAGTTGGCAGCAGGGTAGGATCAAGCGGTGGGGGAGGGGGGGGGAGGTAGAAGAGGGCCATGCTGTCAACTTTTGTGCAGAGAGAGACTGCGTTGGTTTAGCCACATGGTCAAACCAACGGAGTCTCTCTCTGCACAATATCCTACTTAAAGGAGGTTGCCGATTCCTTTGTCTAACTTCATCATTACTTACAAAGTTGAACCATCTAAGTCACAAGATACTGCGTAAGCATGTAGAATAAAAGCATCTAGTTTCCTGTTATCTTGTTTACAAAGAGTCCAAGTTTCACTACCATAACTAACTCTAGAAAGAACCAAAATATTAAAAAGTCTAATTTTAGTCTTTAGGTCTTTATGCCTATTTCCAAACACTCTACACAGATTCTTATAAGTCCCAGCAGCAATCCCTATTCATCTGTTTATTTCATGCCGCACATCACAAATATCTTATATAGATCTCAAGGTAATTGAACTGAAACACCTGCTCAAGAGTGGAATTATTCATATTAACTGAACCATAGCCTGCCTATTTTCATCACTTTAGTTTTCTCTCTGCTTATCACCAAACCTACTCTACTACCAGTCTCATCAACAGCCCTAATTAAAGAGTTCGTCTTCTCAACATCATTTGACAAAAGGACCAAATCATCTGCATAATCTAAATCACAAATTTTGAAATCTCTAGACCATTTAAAGCTAAAATATTTCCCTTACAAAGAATTCCACATAACTTAATCATTAACCAAAATGAAAAGAAAAGGAAAAAAATGCACCCTTGTCTAACTCCACTAGCAATGCTAAATCAATCACTACAAGCCTTAAACTCTCACACGGGACTCAGTGTTACTATAGAAAACTTACATTATGCCATGTGTTATTAGAAAACTTTCATTATTAACTTGTCAGGTATGCCATACGATCTCACGATCAACCAAAAATTATGTCGATCAACAGAGTCAAAAGCCTTTTTGAAATTTGCAAATCTAGTAACCACAGGTTTCTGAAACTCTAAACGTTTCTCAAGAATCTGCCTAAGTGAAAATATTTTATCTATACATCCCCTACCAATGAGAACGAAAAGGATAAGTTTTATAAATAGCTTCAGGATATTTTGAATTTTGTGAAGAAAGGAGATATTTCTCTTGTGCTAGGTGACTTCAATGCTAAAGTTGGTACTGACTCTGACCTTTGGGCAAGAGTTTTAGGTCACTTTGGCATTGGTAGTTCTAATGGCAATGGGAATATTTCCTACAGGTAAGTAAACTTAACGGTTTGGGAATAACTCACACAACTATTAAAACCGGATATTTATAAAAACACTTGAGTTTCATCTGATGGGTTGCACAGGAATATCATATATTATATTTTAATTGATGGATTGATTTTAGATCCTGGATTTGTTGCACTGGTGGGCCTCTGTTGATGGAGAATCTGTCGCTAAGTTTTCTGTTTGTTTGGGAGGGTTCCATGGAGGGATTTATTAAATGCAAGGGATCCATGGAGGGAATTATTAAATGCAAGGGTTCCATGGAGGAAATTATTAAATGCAAGGGTTCCATGGAGGAAATTATTAAATGCAAGGGATCCATGGAGGGAATTATTAAATGCAAGGGATCCATGGAGGGAATTATTAAATGCAAGGGTTCCATGGAGGGAATTATTAAATGCAAGGGATCCATGGAGGGAATTATTAAATGCAAGGGATCCATGGAGGGAATTATTAAATGCAAGGGTTCCATGGAGGGAATTATTAAATGCAAGGGATCCATGGAGGGAATTATTAAATGCAAGGGATCCATGCAGGGAATTATTAAATGCAAGGGTTCTATGGAGGGAATTATTAAATGCAAGGGATCCATGGAGGGAATTATTAAATGCAAGGGTTCCATGGAGGGAATTATTAAATGCAAGGGTTCCATGGAGGGAATTATTAAATGCAAGGGTTCCATGGAAGGAATTGTTAAATGTAAGGGTTCCATGGAGGGAATTATTAAATGCAAGGGTTCCATGGAGGGGATTATTAAATGCAAGGGTTCCATGCAGGGAATTATTAAATGCAAGGGTTCCATGGAGGGAAGTATTAAATACAAGGGTTCCATGGAGGGAATTATTAAATGCAAGGGTTCCATGGAGGGAATTATTAAATGCAAGGGTTCCAAGGAGGGAATTATTAAATGAAAGGGTTCCATGGAGGGAATTATTAAATGCAAGGGTTCCAAGGAGGGAATTATTAAATGCAAGAGTTCCACGGAGGGAATTTTTAAATGCAAGGATTCCATGGAGGGAATTATTAAATGCAAGGGTTCCACGGAGGGAATTATTAAATGCAAGGGTTCCACGGAGGGAATTATTAAATGCAAGGGTTCCACGGAGGGAATTATTAAATGCAAGGGTTCCACGGAGGGAATTATTAAATGCAAGGGTTCCATGAAGGGAATTATTAAATGCAAAGGTACCACGGAGGGAATTATTAAAATCAAGGGTTCCATGGAGGGAATTATTAAATGCAAGGGTTCCACGGAGGGAACTATTAAATGCAAAGATTCCATGGAGGGAATTATTAAATGCAAGGGTTCCAAGGAGGGAATTATTAAATGCAAGGGTTCCACGGAGGGAATTATTAAATGCAAGGGTTCCACGGAGGGAATTATTAAATGCAAGGGTTCCACGGAGGGAATTATTAAATGCAAAGTTTCCACGGAGGGAATTATTAAATGCAAGGTTTCCGCGGAGGGAATTATTAAATGCCAGGGTTCCACGGAGGGAATTATTAAATGTAAGGTTTCCACAGAGGGAATTATTAAATGCAAGGGTTCCACGGAGGGAATTATTAAATGCAAGGGTTCCACGGAGGGAATTATTAAATGCAAGGGTTCCACGGAGGGAATTATTAAATGCAAGGGTTCCATGGAGGGAATTATTAAATGCAAGGGTTCCACGCAGGGAATTATTAAATGCAAGGGTTCCACGGAGGGAATTATTAAATGCCAGGGTTCCACGGAGGGAATTATTAAATGCAAGGTTTCCACGGAGGGAATTATTAAATGCAATTGTTCCATGGAGGGAATTATTAAATGCAAGGGTTCCATGGAGGGAATTATTAAATGAAAGGGTTCCATGGAGTGAATTATTAAATGCAAGGGTTCCATGGGGGGAATTATTAAATGAAAGGGTTCCATGGAGGGAATTGTTAAATGCAAGGGTTCCATGGAGGGAATTGTTAAATGCAAGGGTTCCATGGAGGGAATTATTAAATGCAAGGGTTCCATGAAGGGAATTATTAAATGTAAGGGTTCCATGGAGGGAATTATTAAATGAAAGGGTTCCATGGAGTGAATTATTAAATGCAAGGGTTCCATGGGGGGAATTATTAAATGCAAGGGTTCCATGGAGGGAATTATTAAATGCAAGGGTTCCATGGAGGGAATTATTAAATGCAAGGGTTCCATGGAGGGAATTATTAAATGCAAGGGTTCCATGAAGGGAATTATTAAATGCAAGGGTTCCATGCAGGGAATTATTAAATGCAAGGGTTCCATGGAGGGAATTATTAAATGCCAGGGTTCCACGGAGGGAATTATTAAATGCAAGGGTTCCATGGGGGGAGTTATTAAATGCAAGGGTTCCGTGGAGGGAATTATTAAATGCAAGGGTTCCATGGAGGGAATTATTAAATGCAAGGGTTCCATGGAGGGAATTATTAAATGCAAGTGTTCCATGGAGGGAATTATTAAATGCAAGGGTTCCATGAAGGGAATTATTAAATGTAAGGGTTCCATGGAGGGAATTATTAAATGAAAGGGTTCCATGGAGTGAATTATTAAATGCAAGGGTTCCATGGGGGGAATTATTAAATGCAAGGGTTCCATGGAGGGAATTATTAAATGCAAGGGTTCCATGGAGGGAATTATTAAATGCAAGGGTTCCATGGAGGGAATTATTAAATGCAAGGGTTCCATGAAGGGAATTATTAAATGCAAGGGTTCCATGCAGGGAATTATTAAATGCAAGGGTTCCGTGGAGGGAATTATTAAATGCAAGGGTTCCATGGAGGGAATTATTAAATGCAAGGGTTCCATGGAGGGAATTATTAAATGCAAGGGTTCCATGGAGGGAATTATTAAATGCAAGGGTTCCATGGAGGGAATTATTAAATGCAAGGGTTCCATGAAGGGAATTATTAAATGCAAGGTTTCCATGAAGGGAATTATTAAATGTAAGGGTTCCATGGAGCTTAAATGTAAGATTCCAAGCTAGGTGTGTTTAAATATAAGAGTTCTGTGGCTTTTAAAATTTTTAAAACCTATATTGTGTAGCTTTTGTCGTTCTTCATTAATCCGTCTTCCCTTGTCACGGGAACCCGATTATTTTGTCTTCGTTTAGCAGATGAATGTTCGTTTCCGAAAGTCGTACTTACTTTTGATATCCTAGATATTTTGTGTTTACTTTTCATTTCCATAGCAACGTACACTTCCTGAGATATTCTGAAAATTCAGTTTTTTATGCGTTGAATCGCGTGAGATCCTACAAGAGTAGGTCAGTCATGTTTGCATTAGACGGCATTTTGTTACAAAACCAAAAGTGGGGCAAACTGACACACGAGTGTTTGGGTAAGTTGACACTCTGCCAATTTACCCTTTATTCGCTCTCTGATGTTATGAAAAATGTTTCTTATAATTGTTTCTTATAACGCAAAAATTTATGATTATTTTTCGTGAAGTGCGGCGAAAGCTCACAATCGCGCTATGCAATTTTTAGCAATAATTTGCTCTAAAAGTTGAATCAGATCATGCAAATTACTTTGCTTAGTTTTAACTACTTCGTTTGAATGATGATGTATTTTAATGCTAACGAATACGAAAAATTTAAAACTCATTTCAAATTTAATGATATAAACTTATTTGCACTTATTGGAAAAGTTGCAATCTTAATGAATTCGGCAATGCAGTAATCGAATATTAACAGTTTCATTTATAGAAGCGAACATGGGTTGTTGGATTGTTTTACCTCTTTGCACACCATGGGCTAAATAGTCAGGTCACAAGAAAGGTTCATGGAATAGTCAGGCTCAGAGAAGGTTGGGGGAGGGGACCCACTGGAACAGCTGTTGGGAGACAGATGGTAGCCTCCAGTCAAGGCTTGCAGCGTGTTCTTTAACGTGCACAGGGTGTGGCTCTCCCGCTCACAGAGCCACGATTTAACGTCCCATCAGACGGACGGCTGCCTTTCCAAGCCCATCGATGTTCCCTACTGACCATGGAAAGCCAACATGGTTTTTAAAAGAAATATAAATAAACACGGATTTTTTTTTTCTCTCCCGATTTCTGCTGCCTTTGCGAAAAATATCGCCTTTTCTGCTGTTCCCGTGATCGAAAAATTAAATGCTGTTTTAGTGAGAAGCGAATTCCGTGTCTTATGAATCAGTTTGCAATTATTAATCTAAGACAGCCACGAATGAAAAAACGAAATTGAGATTCGGCCTCGAAAGCAAAACAATTTCTCAAACAGGAAATCAAAATCTATTTGGTGCATCTCGTGTTGGGAATGGAACCAAAAAATATGCACTTCAAAAGATGGGCACGAGCAGACCCGGATCCAGGAAAAAAATTGGGGGGGGGGAAGTCAAAAAGCACAATCGAGCCGGAAAAACTTAAAAAGGAGGCCAAGAGACAGGATTTCCAATGCAATATAACATTCCCCTCCCCCTCTCCGTTTTATGTCTTTAAAAAATTTCTTGAAAAATGCATGAAATGTAAAAAACGTTTAATAATTTTTTGTCTCTATTACATTCTGAGGGGGGGAGAGTATGTCTCCCTCCCCTCTCTTCATTTGTATTCTCTTTTACTCTTATTTTTAACAATACAAAAAGCATTTACGAGCATCATTAAGAGTCGGTTAAAAAAGTAGTAACCACAACTCTTCATTTTTTATATGCATATCTCGTGGCAGAGTAGTTAGCGCGCTTGACTACTGATCTAAGGGACCTGGGTTCGAGCCCCGGGTAAGGCATGGATGTTTGTGTTGTCTTGCCATCCTCACAGACCTTCTACTATGACGTATAAACTGACAGGCTCCTGTCAGACCTCTGTGGCAAGCAGCTACTTGAGGGGATTTTTTTCAATATTTGTTTTATTACGAAGAATTGCGATTCGTATTGTTGATTATTTTTCATTCTTGAAAGAAGAGATTCGATCGAACCTGCTGGATGACACAGCTAGTGACGACATACATTCGTAAATAGAAGAGTTTAG
Source organism: Ryuthela nishihirai (assembly GCA_038380435.1). Lineage (NCBI taxonomy): Eukaryota > Metazoa > Arthropoda > Arachnida > Araneae > Heptathelidae > Ryuthela > Ryuthela nishihirai. Next base: position 16,018,122 of record JAWZYU010000010.1, read on the forward strand.
GGCGAAGGCTGACTCAGTGGGTTGCGCATTATTTGGACTCAAACTGTGTCTGCGTTGAGATTAATTTTCACTCCCACCATTCTGCCCTCTCTGAGAAAGAGAACTCTAACGGAATTGGAAAAGGGTTGTTGGGTTGTTTTACCTCTGAGCGGCTCTTTTTTGCACACCATGGGCTAAATGGCCAGGTCACATGGACCCCGAAGGCTCAGAGAAGGTTGGGGGAGGGGACCCACTGGAACAGCTGTTGGGAGACAGATGGTAGCCTCCCGTCAAGGTCATCCAGCGCGCTCTTTAACGTGCACAGGGTATGGCTCTCCCGCACAAGGAGCCACGGCTTAAAGTCCCATCCGACGGACGGTGGCCTTTCCAAGCCCATCGGTGTCCCCTACTGACCGTGGGCAGGGCGGGGAATTTTGCGGAGATAAATCTCAACGCTGACCCAGCTGGGACTCGAACCTGGGAACTACAGATTACGAGTCTGGCGCGCTACCGACTGAGCCACCCCCGCCCCAATTGGAAAAGTCGCCGTCCGTCGGATGGAACGTAAAGTCGTTGTCCCGTGTGCAGGAAAGATCACTTTCGATTACTTTAACGGGGGCTTTCATGTTTCCGAAATGCTGTCCTTCCTTAACCATTCTTCGGGTTTGTGACCTGGTCATTTAGCCCATTGTGTGCTAAAAAAGCGCCGTTTACAAACAAAACAACCCAGCAGAGAGTTCAGATTAATGTAGGATCCATTCTCCTACTCAAGACAAGAAACAAATCTCCAGGACGGGTTGTGAGACGTTTTTCTCTACGTCATGGCATCTTCAGAATTAATGACTCCAAATGTCCCGATTCCTCTGGAAACATCCGCTTCCTTCTCATCACGTTATTCGCTTGGCAAGCTCAAACGACCAAATTTAACGTTTGCTCAAATAGTCGCAGCAGATGTGCATGACGGCACTAGCAATTACTTGCATTTTGACATCCGAAACATCCACCTCTTAACTGCTAGTTGCTACCCACCTAAACTTGACCTTGGTTCATTTTAGAATTAATGCCCATTTCTTGTCTGATCTTACTCCTCATCTTGCTCTAGAACGAACCAATAGATTACGAAACCTTCCTTCGAAATGGACGCTAAAATTAAGATTATTTTTCCCTCCAAAAATAAACGACATAATAGCATGCTGAGAGTCGTCTTGAAAAAAGAGATTAATACTTCACACCCATCGTAAAAGCTTTACGATCGCGGCCCCTTTTACAACAGCACCATTTTTAAAGTTATTATTTATTAGAAATATATGAAACTGTACTTTTATTTCTTAGACGAATGAGGGGCGGGGGTGGCTCAGTCGGTAGCGCGCCAGGCTCGTAATCTGTAGTTCCCAGGTTCGAGTCCCAGCTGGGTCAGCGTTGAGATTTATCTCCGCAAAAATCCCCGCCCTGCCCACGGTCAGTAGGGGACACCGATGGGCTTGGAAAGGCCGCCGTCCGTCAGATGGGACGTTAAGCCGTGGCCCCGTGTGCAGGAGAGCCATACCCTGTGCACGTTAAAGAACAAGCTGGATGGCCTTGACGGGAGGCTACCATCTGTCTCCCAACAGCTGTTCCAGTGGGTCCCCTCCCCCAACCTTCTCTGAGCCTTCGGGGTCCATGTGACCTGGCCATTTAGCCCATGGTGTGCAAAAAAAGTGCCGCTCAGAGGTAAAACAACCCAACTTAGACGAATGACGAAGCAATCGAAGAAGACGTTTCGGAGAACATTTGAAAGATGACCAAACCTAATGTTGATTGGGTTGGGTTGTTTTACCTCTGAGCGGCACTTTTTTGCATAAATAAAAAATAAAATAAATACCCCCTCAAGCAGCTGCTTGCCACAGAGGTCTGACAGGAGCCTGTCAGTTTATATACCACAGTAGGTGATCTGAGAGGATGGCAGGACCTCAGCAGAAAAACGACACGCACATCCATGCCTTACCCGGGGCTCGAACCCAGGTCCCTTAGATTAGTAGCCAAGCGTGCTAACCACTCGGCCACGGGACGGACTTTTTTGCATACCATGGGCTAAATGGCCAGGGTCAGATGGACCCCGAAGGCTCAGAGAAGTTTGGGGGAGAGGACACACTGGAACGACTGTTGGGAGACAGATGTGATAGTCTCCGGTCAAGGCCATCCAGCGTGTTCTTTAACGTGCACAGAGTATGGTTCTCCCACATACAAGGAGCCACGGCTTACCGGCCCATGCGACGGACGGCGGCCTTTCCAAGCCTATCGGTGTCCCCTACTGACTGTGGGCAGGGCGGGGAATTTTGCGGAGATGAATCTCAACGCTGACCCAGCTGGGACTCGAACCGGGAACTGCAGGTAACGAGCCTGGCGCGCTAACGACTGAGCCATCCCCTATGTTGATTGGATATGAAGACTTAGGTCTTTGCATACATGTGATAAGGAGATGCCTTTTCTTATGAACAATGAGACCAAATAACACTTGGAAGAATTAATTTTATAGCCTTATTGGCTAGAAACTAAAACAAATCAGCTACGTGAGTTAAGTTAATAGCTCTTTTTTAAAAATAATAGTAAATTCTTCAATATTAGAAATAAATTATATTTCTGTTCCTTTGTTAAATTTTTAGGGTTGTAGTCTCTCGCAATCAGAGACTGAAGTATTTTAGTCTCATAAAAACTATGCGCATTGCCAACTGCGCATCCCACTTCTGTTACGTCAGCGCCTTTAGCCAATGGGGTGGCTCGCTGCAACAGACGACAGACGATTCCCATTCCGTTGTTGTCCTCTTTCGCAAAGGGAACCGAAAATTTTGTAACCTTTGAATTTCCTTTGTATGTTCAATATTTGTTGGATGTAATCAACCATGGTGTTCGGATACTTTTTTGAGCGACTGTACGTCTGGTGTTCAAACGAGAAGAGCCAGTTTAAAAATACATCTTTAACGAGTTTTCAGGTAATTTTAGCTTTTTTCGGAGATTTTTAAAAAATATATATTTTCACCTGTAATTCGTGAATGATTTCTGTATTCCTTTTTAAAAGTAGTAACAGGCTCCTCTCAGACCTCTGTGGCAAGCAGATGCTTGAGGAGATGTTTATTATTTTTTTTATTTAACAGATATGAATAATGCTGCAAATGGTAAGTGAAGCGACCTAGTTGAGTCTCTACTTAAAACATAATTTGCTACGTTTTCGTAGAGTGTGGATTAGAAAATAAAAGAGTCATTCTATTATTTAATTGGTGCTAAATCAATATAAAGAAACTCGAATGTTCCAGAATCCAACGTAGACCATTGTACAGTCGCTCAAAAAAGTATCCGAACACTACGGTTTGTTACAAAATTCAGAAAAAATATCTGTCAACGATTTTTTTAGAAATTAGTGATCTGGCAACCTTCGTGTCACGTGACACGAAGGTTGCCAGATTGCTAATTTCTAAAAAAAATCGTTGCCAGATGTTTTTTTTTCTGAATTCTGTAATCGACCATAGTGTTGGGATATTTTTTTTAATATATATAAAGCGTATGAATATATAATGCAATGAATATGGAGCGTGTGCAGTTACCGTTCACAGCAAACTGGAGCTGTTGCGGTTAATGTTCACAGCACATTGGATCGTGTGAGCTCACAAAGACCTGGATCGTGTGGGCTCACTCTCGGAAATATTGAGCGTGTGCAGTTACCGTTCACAGCAAACTGGAGCGGTTGCAGTTAATGTTCACAGCACATTGGATCGTGTGAGCTCACAAAGACCTGGATCGTGTGGGCTCACTCACGGAAATATTGAGCGTGTGCAGTTACCGTTCACAGCAAACTGGAGCGGTTGCGGTTAATGTTCACAGAACATTGAATCATGTGAGCTCACAAAGACCTGGATCGTGTGGGCTCACTCACGGAAATATTGAGCGTGTGCAGTTACCGTTCACAATAAACTAGAGCGTGTGCAGTAACTGCACACGCTCCAGTTTGCTGTGAACGGTAACTGGAGCGTGTACAGTTGCTGTACACGCTCCAGATATTTTTCCTGAATTCTGCAATCACGTGACACGAAGGTTGCCAGATTACTAATTTCTAAAAAAATCCTTGCCAGATATTTTTTTCTGAAGTCTGTAATCAACCATGGTGTTCGGATACTTTTTTGAGCGACTGTACATCTGGTGTTCAAACGAGAAGAGCCAGTTTAAAAATAATCTAACAGAGGATATTTTTTAAAATATATTCATCAGGACAATACCACTAAATTGAAGTGAACCAAATCAAGGAAGATGAATTTTTATTTAGCAGTATTAATTACTTAACCATTCCGTGGCCTAGTCCTTAACGCACTTTGTTAATGATCTAACTGACCTGGATTCGAGCCCCGGATAAAGTATGGATGCTTGTGTTGTCTTTCTGCTGAGGTCCCACCATCCTCACACACCTTCTACTATGGCGTATAAATTGAGCGGCTTCTGTTAGACCTATGTGGCAAGCAGCTGCTTGAGAGGGCATTTTTTTATTTTCATTACTTCACACAACTTACTTTTTTTTACTTCATAAACATATCCAGGTACGTCCCCCCCTCCGGGCTCAGTCGGTAGCGCGCCAGGCTCGTAATCTGTAGTTCCCAGGTTCGAGTCCCAGCTGGGTCAGCGTTGAGATTTATCTCCGCAAAATTTCCCCGCCCTGCCCACGGTCAATAGGGGACACCGATGGGCTTGGAAATGCCGCCGTCCGTCGGATGGGACGTTAAGCCGTGGCCCCGTGTGCGGGAGAGCCATACCCTGTGCACGTTAAAGAACACGCTGGATGGCCTTGACGGGAGGCTACCATCTGTCTCCCAACAGCTGTTCCAGTAGGTCTCCTCCCCCAACCTTCTCTGAGCCTTCGGGGTCCTTGTGGCCTGGCCATTTAGCCCATGGTGTGCAAAAAAGTGCCGCTCAGAGGTAAAACAATCCAGTCCAAAGTCCCCACCCCCTTCAGAAACCCGTTAATACAAATCGCAATGTATCGTATATTACATTCTTTATATATATATTATTATTATATAGATAGGTTATGATCGACGAGATCCTTCGTAGCACGAGATCTCTGAAAATATTGGTGGTATGAAGATGATTTTTGCGCCAATCGCTTCACAATTTTTCATTTATAAATTGCGTCTGCAACCAGGGTCGGATTTACACCTGAAGCTATCCTTAGGCACACGAGATGGTAGTTCGCCCTTTGGGAAGTTTCTTTTGTCCTTTATGATTTTCTTTTTCCTTTCATAACCATCAAAAAAGGAAACGTAATTCAAACAGATGTGAGAATTTTAATGATAAGTAATATAGTTTTGCTAAAAAAGAGTGAAATGAATATGATAAATTAAAGGTAGCATATAACTTGTAGTATTCGGTAGGCAATAAGGCTTAAAATTCAAATTATTCACTTGAAATTTGAACTTTTTTCCCCTTGCGTTTTCTGCACCAGGGATGAACAAATTGCACTAAATCATCAAAAGCATTGGGACATTTCCATGTTGTGTGAATGGAAAGGTGTATTCAAAGTTCCCTAATTTTTAATTAAGCATTTTGTAACAAAATGCCACAAGAAATGGAAAATCTCAAAATTTCCCCAAATTTAGATTTTGAACAATATTTTTTTTATTTAAAGTATTTTGGAAATGAACATCAGCGTTGCTATTGATAAGAATTGACCTTAAAATTATAGCAAATCGTTTACTGAAAAAAATATATTTTTAAAAGTGTCAGGTAGTGTTTTTCACTTTGCTTCGGTTTTGAAACAATTTTTAGGACTAGCACAATAACGGCATTTACTGTCAAATATTTCAGCTTCAATAAGTCTTTAAACATTAAACAAATATTTTCTAAAATCGAAATTTTGATAAATTTGAATGAATTTTATGAATTAGCTTCTACAATATTTTTCTGCAAAAAAAAGTTTATTTTCAAATTTAGGGATTTTCCATTCACATAATTTGGAAGTATCCTAATCTGTTTGGTAATATAGTGTATAACAGCACAAAGCATGTTCTTTTAAAAATTCCTTTTCGATTATTAGGAGAGAAAATGTTTCGAAAAGACAGTAATCGTTCTCCTTGGATATTTCCACTAGTTAAATTAAAAGCGATATAATTTTGTTGTTACCTAAGTAAAGAAATTATAGCATTTAAAGGACACCCCCCCCCCCACTTTTTATTGGCGCCCCCGGGCACTAGCCTAATAAAAAGGGAAATATTCTATGGGAAAACGGGCCCTGCCTGCAACAGTGTGTTTTCAGGCAACCCTCGAGACTTTACATCTTGACGCAGCCTTTGGCAGAGTTCCAAAGAGAGAGAGCATAATGGAATCGTATGTCACTCCATTCAGTGGTGAATTCTTGCTGTCATTTTCACCATTTCAAGAAAGTTATATGTCCTGTACATATATCATGAAATCATCCACATAATTGTTCCAATGAAAATTTAATGATGCAAAGGATACGACACCCAGAAATATAATCCCCATTGTGTAACTGTCGAAGGGAATTAGCATCATCATCTTAGGAATCGCTAGAGGTCAGTTCAATATAAAATTGTAAAATATAACGCTAAACAAGGCTTTTTCTTTTCACAATCCCTTAAACTTTGGAAAAATATCTTCGTAACCTTTTGTCCCAGGATGGATCTTTCTTAAGGCATTTTAGAGTACAATTATCAGCGGGGAAAGAGGCGTGTGTGTGTGGGGGGGGGGGGGAATTTCCGCATCTAATACATTATTTAAAGTTCCATTGAACAAATGAAAGTTAAAATAGCAAAATTTAGTTGTCAAATCTGTTGATTTTCCATAAGAGATTTCTAACTGGCTTGGGGGATGTTAGGGCGCACCGCATGGTTCCTGGTATTGCAACCCAAAATTCAAAGGTCAAGATATTTAGATCCGTTAAACCTGAAGTCAGTTAATGGAATATAGATTGGTTAATCGAGATTTTATTTGTAAGGCGAAAATCTGTGTCTCATCCCTCCCACTTCGCTACCAAAGAAACTTTTCTGTCCGCGCTGCTAAAATCCATTATCCTTTAGGATTCCATGAGGAATCCAAGAGTAATCATATTGGCTGATGATAATTAGTCATCTATAGAATATCATATGGAATGGAATCTACCTTCCAAAACAGATAAATGTGTAATTTAACACCGATTAATAGAGATACTATTCTTGTTTTAAGTGTTTACAACTTCCAATCTGACGCTACCTCACTGATGACTCAAAGATTAGCTGAGAAACATCGCGATGACCACAAGCTGTAGTTGAGTCAATGATGCAAAGAAAGGGCTGCCAAGTCCTTTCAATAGTCTGTCGCAAGATATGAAATACACGTGTGACAGTCGCATGATAAGAAATATGTAAGTGGGATGGCAGCATGAATTTTATATTGATGTAAAATAGTGAAGTACCGCCTTTTAGCGTACTTCACTATTTACGAAATTTTAATGTATTTCGAATAGAAATACATTAAATTTCGTATAGAAATACATTAAAATCTCGTTAATTCGAAATTTAAGGGACGGAAAAAACTTTCGAATGAGGATGAAACCCGGTTATTTTGACATTTATGGAAACAACAGAACTATCAATTAAACAAAAGCACAAGTATAATGCACAAAAACAGATGTGGCTTACCCTATTATCAAATATTAAATACAATCCAAAAAGATTTATTTTTAAAATTGAACTCAAAATTTTATTTCACTAACAAACAAGAGAAATGCCAAAATTATCACTGTTACCAACTATGTTCTTAATAGCATGAAATTAGTGACAAAAATCACCAAATACTATTATTAAAAACAACTTATTAAAATGGACTTTAATTTTGTCCTGTTTCATTTTCTGCTGATCCATAAAAAATGCCAGTTGAAATCAGAGATATGAAGAAAATGTGATCAGAGATGAGATAAAATATAATAGAAAAGATAAAAGAGGCAATGGCTATGTTCGCAAACGCATAATTTCTACAAACGTTATTTTTTGGATTTCTTTCATGAACCAAATACATATGTTGATATTGCAATCACAGGACTAAAATATTTGGAATTATTCAGGTACTTTTGCATGAATTTATTGTTGGGGGTTAAAATTAAGAGAGAATTCGAAACGTTCGGAAATTTTGAATTAAATCATTTCGAATTAAAGTGTTTTAAGTACAGAGTTCTATATGTATTAGAGGTAGAACTGGCCATGGCCGAAAAGTTGGGTAAAACACCAGAAACAGCTGAAGTAAATGTAGCTGAGCAGCTGTCTAAACATGTTACACAGGTATTGAATTAATATATTTTTTTGGAAATAAAACTTATAGGTGTCAAGTTAATTAATGTAAAGGTACTCATAATGCAGAAATATATTTAACTGTTGAAAACATTTTTCTGAAAATAATGTTCCTAGTGCTTTCGTATTCCGTTCGTCACTGAATTTGTGAAAGCAGATGTTTTGATCAGCTTCGTAACCTAGGAATAGGAATTGATCGTAACGGTTCTGTATCAAATGAAAGTTTATGAGGTGAGGAGTAACAGGACATATCAAATATTTCCCAATTTCTCCCGCCTGCCCCAACAAAAAATATTGGATAATTTTAATTGTTTTTTACTTCTTCGACTTGCGTCTGCCTATGGATGTGTGTGTCGTTTTTCTGCTGAGGTCCTGCCATCCTCTCAGATCTCCTACTGTGGCATATAAACTGACAGGCTCCTGTCAGACCTCTGTGGCAAGCAGCTTCTTGAGGGGGTATTTATTTATTTATTTATTTATTATTATTATAAATAATTATGCGCGAAATTAAAGCTTATGTTGTGGGTGTTGCTATAGGATATAAAACATCCTTAATTTGTGTTCTTCCCCTTGTTCCTCAGTCTACATAGCATAGATGCAAATCCACCGCTCTTTCTATCAGTACCCACACATCTTGACAATTTATTTCATGCGAAAGAAACATCGGACATAAGGGTTCAGAAAAAAATACGTGACTGGAAAGGTCTCAATTTAAAAAAAAAACTAGTAGGAAACAAGGTACTGAACGTAAATAATATTAGTAACGTCAATAATAGCAGGGAGCACTACCAATTTTTTAGGGAATTTCAACATCATGTAAATATAGGGTTACCAGAAGTTGGAAATATGAAAAGAAAACTTTTCCCAAAATTTCCTTTAAAAAAAAGAGGACAAAAGACGACAGACATAAAAATTTAAATATAATTGTCGATAGGTAAATAAAAATATTATTTTTATAAAATCAGCATAGGGCCGCTGAAGGATATGCAAAGAACGTTAATGCAAAGAAGGCATTATAATAACATCATAATAACATTAATATATTACTAGAGCACCCCGCGCAGAATATCTGCTCGCTCTAGTTATTGTTGCGATGTTTAATGCCCTCTCCCGGGGACCAATGTCCACTGGAAGGAAGGAAAGCTGCATCCAGGTGACCTTGAACTTTACAGAAGTAAAGAAAGAAAAAAGGCTTTGTTTTATATTACTTATAATTCACGTTTTAATAACAATAGATACAATGTTCTTAGTTGGAAGGGTCAAAATAAGATGACTTATATACCTTTTAATATTTGATCTGTTGTGAAGTTACGTCTGAAGTCTGGCTTTATCTTGTCGTGCGATGTTGTCATTCCTCGATGTTGTTGCTGGGGTTGCCAGCATGTCGATTGAGACGTCATATGTCATAAATATTTTTGATTGAAAAAATGGAACAAAAGAGGATATTTCGATACAAAAAAAAAAGAGAAAAAAAAGATCCGAGCAAAAAAAAGAACATGTTCTCTTTAAAAGAGATTAACTATATAAAGTATAATTTATATAGTTTAAAACTATATAAATAGGAATTTGATTCATCATTTATTTCAATATTATGTCAGTGGAATAATTTGGAACTTCTAAATTAATTTTTTGTATCGAAACATTTGCTTCCAAGATATTGAAGATACCAATAACATCTATCAAAATATAAATTTTTCAAAATTTAAAAAGTTAGGGTAGTTGGAATTCTGTGGTTAATTTTTTGTGGAACTAGTGTAGGAAAATATTACATTTCCCATAACTCTTTAAATACTGAAAGAATATTTTTGAAAATAGACAATTAGATTTGATCGAAATGTTTAATTCATCTTCAGTAAAACGTTTCCATAGAAAGCATTTTTTTTCAAGTTATAGATCTTCCAAATTAATTTCCCTTGACATAACATTGAAATTTCCTAATAAATTTATATTCCTCGGTATATATAGAAATTGAAAAAGATGTCAGTTTCATTAGATAAAAAGAAAAAGTAAAAAAAAATTCTTTGTATAAATACATATTATTGTAATATTTCTTTACTTGATTAATAATAACATCAAAAACATAATACTGGTGAATCAACTATATTTTTATGTGTATTTTATGTGAAAGATGTTTAACTTAGTATTGAAAAAAATGGAACTGATTCTGTAAGCTATAGAAATATACAATAGCAATTTTCAATCGCGTTTTATAAACTAAGCAAATCAAAAGCTGGCAGTTAAACTTTAAAGAAACTGCAAACCTGCATTAGCTAATTTAGCTTTTATTTCTGTTAATATTTTGTTACCGAAGAAAATAATCTGTAAATAAAATAGCAATGTTGTCAATTGAATATTGCAAAAGTACCACAATAAAGTACATATTTACAAGAGAAAAATATATATTTCTTTTTGTCCATTTTTATTAATCGCCTTATACATAAACTTTTTTCATAAATCTTTCCTAATGTAACAGTCTGGTTGGGAATGGGTAGTGTTTAATGTCGGTTTTCACAACTTATTTTTGCGTTTCTCCACACGTTTCATGTTTACTAACCATTGTTCTAATAATGGCCGTTTAATGATGTTTAATATGAATGACGATTATTTGTGACATGAATTGAAACTGTAACCAAAACTTGTTACAAGTATCATAACCTCAACTATGAGTTGTTTTGACTTGAAACAGAAGATTAAATAACCTTAGTTGAAGAAATAAAGACATTTATCGTTGTATAACGATTATTGCATTTTGCAGCTAAACTTGGTTTAATCATGTTTTACAATCACTATAAGAAATAGCCTGTCACTATATTAAAACGTATGCTGGAGTCAACATTTCTGCTCCGGTGTAAACCATGGTACCGTTGCCAGTTCTATCTCTAGCACATATAAAACTCCGTGGTTTTAACGTACAGATTTTTTTAACTAGTGATAAAAAATTTAATCAATTTTACTGCTACAAAAAGAGCACAATCATTGATCAATTTTGATAAAGTCAATGAGGATACTGATATTTAACTAAATGAATTATTCTCAAGAACTGTTGGATGTATTCCCGCCAGATCATTTCTCGGTGATGATTCCAGGTTTACGTCACATGAGATGACCCACTTCAGTCACATGTTTCACGGACCCAAGTGGGCGCAAATATTGCAGAGTTTGGCCACATAGCCAGAAATTTCAGGATGATTCAGTACTCGTCTCCCAAATATCACGGATACTGTGTCTTCTTGGGGACATAATTTGCTCCAGGTTCATTTGTATTTGTAGAAAAATTAAGCTTGAGCAATTTATGGAGCCTGTTACACAGGGTTAGCGACTGCCAGGTGGTTAAAGCCTTATTAGTTATGTCTTATTCTGCTAAAAATCTCATGTTGGACGCTGCCATTTGACAGGTTGTTTGGACTGGGTTGTTTTACCTCTGAGCGGCACTATTTTGCACATCATGGGCTAAATGGCCAGGTCACAAGGACCCCGAAGGCTCAGAGCAGGTTGCGGGAGGGGACCCACTGGAACAGCTGTTGGGAGACAGATGATAGCCTCCCGTCAAGGCCATCCAGCGTGTTCTTTAATGTGCATAGGGTGTGGATCTCCCGCACGCGGAGCCACAGCTTAACGTCACATCCGACGGACGGCGGCCTTTCCAATATTTAACATGGAAAATCTTTTTATGTGTATATGTATGAAAAAAAAAAGAAGGGATCTTTTATTACAGTTCTTTTTACTTCTTTAAAGCTTATTTGTATTTGGTTCATTATTACTGCTTTGTTATTATCTAGTTATAGCAAGTTTCGTAGAGAATCTTCGAAAATTACGTTTTTATTCGATCTTTTTTCGTACCTTCTCAATTTATCTTGCATTAAAGTTCCCTTCTAATGTGGTTTTGTTTTCCTTTAAAAGCACTCAACTATGAAAACGAATCCTCATTTTTTGCTATCGTCTGCATGAGGATGCTTCCTGGTAGCATCACGTGCACGTTGCCCATCCCCCTGAAAGAAACCCCTCGTACTTTCCCTCTTCGTACTTTCCAAAGCAAGGATCTGTTGTTACAGAATTGTTTCTTCATGCATCGTGCATTTGTTCCATTGAAATCATTTTCTCGATATGCAAACAGTTCCTTTAGCAACAGAGGCCAGATACTGGAAGCCCGACCTCCGTTATTTTTTCCCCTTTGCTATTCAAATACCTCGGTTGTGACAACGAAAATAGCGATGATCTGGCAATATCTTCGGCGACCATTTCCTAGAAACTTTCTAAAAGATTTTTGTTTTTTAAAACGTTTATGCATGAAGTCTGAATATTTACAGCAAACAAAGTTTAACATTTCAAAACAGTCATTTTTTTACCTACGTCGAAATTTAAAACTTTTAAACCATTAACGAAGTGTGAGTGGCATTGGGAATGCAATGGGAGACAATGAGACTGCGCAATAAAGGCTTTAATCAATGAGAACTATCGAACGATGAACAGCACAGTTTCATAGTCTACTATTTCATTAACAGTTGCCAATCACGCTTCGCCCCTATTAAAAAATAAAAATCCCGTCAAGCAGGTGCTTGCCACAGAGGTCTGACAGGAGCTTGTCAGTTTAATACGCCATAGTAGAAGGATCTGTGAGGATGGCAGGACCTCAGCAGGTTTTATTGCGAACTGCAAGCGGTGTTACCCAGATGGTCACCCTCCCAAGTACTGACCGCGCCCAAAGCTGCTTAACTTCGGTGATCGGAGCAGAACCAGGTATTTTCAGCTTGGTACTGTCGTTGGCGTCCCTACCTTAAGCATAATCAAAATACGATTTCAGTGAGATTTGAACTTTAAAAAGGTTTGACACTACTTTTAACTAAAACTCGTTTTTTTTAATTATTAAATAACTACACACCAGACACAAAAAAAGCGTAGAACTGTCCATGCCAATGGCAACGAGATCCCAAATTAAGAACTCAGTTTCTAAAAGAACAAATATTTCATGAGAATAAAACCGAAGGAAAACATTTCAATCCAGTTCGTCGACATCTTGGATTTCAGTAATATTCGTTCGGTTATTGGATTATTTTACCTCTGAGTGGATGTTTTTTTCCTTCCCAAAATGAGTAAATAGCCCTATCAGTAGACCCGAAGAAGTTTGGAGAAGGGGACCCACTGAACAGCTGCTAGGAGTCACGTGGTACACTCCTGTTAAGGCATCCAATGCGTTCATTATTTACACAGGCCCTGCTGCACACGGATCCATAGAAAAATCCACTCGACTGGCTGCTCATGCCGCCTTTCCAAGCTCATTGGTATCGCCTTTCCATGTTCATTGGTATCGCCTTTCCATGCTCATTGGTATCGCCTTTCCATTCTCATTGGTATCGCCTTTCCAAGCTCATTGGTATCGCCTTTCCATGCTCATTGGTATCGCCTTTCCAAGCTCATTGGTATCGCCTTTCCAAGCTCATTGGTATCTCCTTTCCAAGCTCATTGGTATTGCCTTTCCAAGATCATTGGTATCGCCTTTCCAAGATCATTGGTATCGCCTTTCCAAGATCATTGGTATCGCCTTTCCAAGATCATTGGTATCGCCTTTCCATGCTCATTGGTATCGTCTTTCCAAGCTCATTGGTATCGTCTTTCCAAGCTCATTGGTATCGCCTTTCCATTCTCATTAGTATCGTCTTTCCAAGCTCATTGGTATCGCCTTTCTTACGGAGAATAGAGTGTGGGGGAAAAGGGGGAGGGGGTTTAGTGGAGAAAAGTCTCAACGCTGGAACAGTTCAGGCTCGAATTTGGAAACATCATATTACGAGCCCTCACGTGATTCCTGCCCTCCAAGAACGGCATGTATTCATGCAAGATGATGCTCCCTCACATGTTGATCGGCATGTAATCAGTTGCTGCGTACAACGTTTAGTGATGAGTGTTTAGTTTCTCGAGACTTTCCTCGCGCACGTCACCATGCTCACTGAATCTGAATCCTTGTGATTTCTGGCTTTGGGGTTATCTCTAAGACCGGGTTTATCACGGTGGTGTGTGCTGATATGAAACATTACAAGGGAAGTAAACCAACAGCAAGATGTTCCAAGCAACCCTAGCCCATGCAGTCCTCTGCACCGATGGATTAATCGCAGTTGGCAAAATTCGAAGCGACATTGAGCAGTTTCTGTAACAGACATGTGCGTGACACCAATAAATATCGTTTTCTAAAGTGTGCCTCTCTCATTCTTGTGTTTCTAGCCAGGTTTCCTCCTGGTGGCAACAATTGGAACTAATTGTTTTCTTCGCTTGGTCGAATGTTTAGCGCGCTTGGCTACTGATTAAAGGGACCTGGGTTTGAGTTCTGGGTAAGGCATGCATGTTTGTGTTGTCTTTCTGCTGAGATCTCGCCTTCCTCACAGATCTTGCATATGGCGTATAAACTGACAGGCTGCTATCAGACCTATGTGACAAGCAGCTGCTTGAGGGTTTTTTTTTTATTTAAATCGCTTCCACGTGTTCTCATTAAGCTACCTATCAACTTTCGCGGTGCTATTTCAATTCGTCACTGCTCCACAGACTCCGAAATAGGGAAACTTATAGATATATATATGCTATATAAATTACCCATATTTTTCAAAAAACTTGTTAAAGACCACTGAAGCAGAGAGGGCGGGGGGGGGGGGGTATATATCAGCGTCCCTGCCCATTTCGTCTTGATCTTTCCTCCTCCACCCCTTGCTCTCCATCCCGTGTGTTTTTATAGATCAGAGCCTAGTTTTGACTGATTAAGTACTTACTTTCGTTAGAGTGGGTGGCAAGACAACGAAAGTATTCCAAAAGCCATAGAATTAGGATACTTACGGTAGTACAGTCGCTCAAAAATACCCTCAAAATATCCCGGAAATGAAACCTACAGAAAACGATTTCTGCAATTTTTTTTGTAGCTGCGATCGAAAATCGCAAATAATACAGAACTTTTCAATTAAATTATGGCTAATTTCACAGTAATGTAATAGCTGTTTTCTGTGTGATCATGCTCTCCAAACTGGGTTGGCAATCCTTTGGGAGGCGGTGGTGGTGGTGGGGGGGGGGCTCAGTTGGCAGCGTGCCAAGCTCGTATTCTGCAGTTCCCAGTTTCGAGTCCCAGCTGAGTCAACATCGAGATATATATCCGCAAAACTTCCCTCCCTGTCCACGGTCAGTAGGGGACACCGATGGGCTTGGAACAGCCGCCGTCCGTCGGATGGGACGTTAAACCGTGGCTCCGTGTATGCGGAAGAGCCATACTCTGTGCACGTTAAAGAACACGCTGGATGGCCTTGACGGGAGGCTACCATCTAGCTCTCAACAGCTGTTCCAATGGGTCCCCCTCCCCCAACCTTCTCTGAGCCTTCGGGGTCTTTGTGACCTGACCATTTAGTCCATGGTGTGCAAAAAAAGTGCCGCTCAGAGGTAAAATAACCCAATCCAAGAAATCTCTTGGTTAGGAGCTGTGACGTCATGGTCATAAGGTCTACATACATTCTGCTCACCCAGGAATTTTGCACATTGTATATAGTGCATTGATCCACGACTTCTAATTCTTCTTGTCAGAACCACTTTCAATGCCCCCTCCCCCACTTTTAGAATGCAAGTAAGGGTAAAAGAGGTAAAATACTATTAAACTTATTCATGTTTCATGCATTTCTCAAGAAATTTTTAAAAACCCGTAAAGCGGAGAGGGAAATGTTATGCTGCATTGGAAACCAAATCCCTTTCACGTTTTTTTTTGGCACGATTGTGTTTCTTTCCCCCACTCCACCTTTTGCGATTTTTTTCTAGATCTGGGCCTGATTACAATTTATAATATAAGAATAAAATAGTCGTCAGTTAGCGTCATGTACTTCTGTAGATATGTCTTATGCTCACTCGCAGAACGTTTTTTTTTTTTTCCAAATCGGGCTAGGGCTCAACAATTCTCGAAATGGTTCAGGCTTAGACTCAATAGCTTCGGGTTCGGGCGGGCGCAGGCTCGAAACATTGAGCTCGAACTCACCTCTAGTATTTATGTTAACATTTTACCTTGAAAGTACTCAGGTGTATTTCGCCTCTCCCCATCTTACCATTGAAGGAAATACTCAGGTGCAGGGGCGTAGCTATGGGTGGGAGGCTCCCCCCCCCCCGCCCCAAAGTTAACGGAGTTGGCAAATTTCGAAGCAACTTTGTAAAATGCAGGTGAATTCTGAAAACTGGAATTTTTTGTAAAAAATAAGAGGAGTTAACAAAATTTAAACAACTTGACAAAATCTAAGGTAGTTGTCAAAATCGAGGCAACTTGACAAACTAGGGCAGTTGGCAAAATTCGAAGCCACTTTCTAAAATGTAGGTGAGTTGGGAAAATTGGGATTGGTTTTGGGAAATTAAGGAGAGTTGACAAAATCGAGACGACTTGGCAAAATTTTGGACAGTTGGAAAAATCGGGACAACTTGGCAAATTCTTGGAGAGTTGGAAAAACTCAGGTGAGATGTAAAATTGGAATTTTTTCTGTAATGTTATGAAGAGTTGGGAAAATCGAATCAACTTTGAAAAATCTAGGTTGGCAAAATCGGGATAATTTGGCATAATGTAGGGAAGTTGCCCAAATTCTACGTACTAGGTGAAATTAAAGTGAGATTTAAAATTAGGGAATAACAATAATTTATTTCCATATTCATTTTTAAAAACATTACATCAAAAATTTAAAAACAAAGTTTGAATGAAAACTACAAGAACAAAATAAAATTAAAAACGATGCAAAAATAAAAACAAAAAATATGATTTTAGTATCTCCCAAAAATTCCCGTCGAGGTAATTGAATAATTATATACAAATCAGGAGGCAATGTTAGCTGAAAATACTAAAAAAGGAATTTTAAATAATTGCATTAAACAAATATTCAAGATCATTTCTCTTAATTAAAAATTCTCTAAGTTTGTGCTTAAATGCAATTTGATTGTTTAGGTTTTTGATGTCATCTGATATTGAAATTAATATTTTTGGAATTAAGTAGAAAATTTGTTTTTCACACACAGTTTTGTTAACTTTCGGGACAACATCAATTCTTCCCGATTCTCTAGAACAGTGATTCTCAACCTTTTATGCTTCACGTACCCCCTGGAAATGGGTATGCAACTGTCGTACCCCTTGTATAGATAGATAAAACTATTGTTGTATAACAATGGGAATAAAATAAAACATATATATCAGTGGTTCTCAACCTTTTATGCTTCACGTAACCCCTGGAAATGGGTATGCAACTGTCGTACCCCTTGTATAGATAGATAAAACTATTGTTGTATAACAATGGGAATAAAATAAAACGTATATATCAGTGGTTCTCAACCTTTTATGCTTCACGTAACCCCTGGAAATGGGTATGTAACTGTCGTACCCCTTGTATAGATAGATAAAACTATTGTTGTATAACAATGGGAATAAAATAAAACATATATATCAGTGGTTCTCAACCTTTTATGCTTCACGTACCCCCTGGAAATGGGTATGCAACTGTCGTACCCCTTGTATAGATAGATAAAACTATTGTTGTATAACAATGGGAATAAAATAAAACATATATATCAGTGGTTCTCAACCTTTTATGCTTCACGTAACCCCTGGAAATGGGTATGTAACTGTCGTACCCCTTGTATAGATAGATAAAACTATTGTTGTATAACAATGGGAATAAAATAAAACATATATATCAGTGGTTCTCAACCTTTTATGCTTCACGTACCCCCTGGAAATGGGTATGCAACTGTCGTACCCCTTGTATAGATAGATAAAACTATTGTTGTATAACAATGGGAATAAAATAAAACATATATATCAGTGGTTCTCAACCTTTTATGCTTCACGTACCCCCTGGAAATGGGTATGCAACTGTCGTACCCCTTGTATAGATAGATAAAACTATTGTTGTATAACAATGGGAATAAAATAAAACATATATATCAGTGGTTCTCAACCTTTTATGCTTCACGTAACCCCTGGAAATGGGTATGCAACTGTCGTACCCCTTGTATAGATAGATAAAACTATTGTTGTATAACAATGGGAATAAAATAAAACATATATATCAGTGGTTCTCAACCTTTTATGCTTCACGTAACCCCTGGAAATGTGTATGTAACTGGCGTACCCTTTGTATAGATAGATAAAACTATAGTTATAGTATAACAATGGGAATAAAATAAAACATTTATATCAGTGGTTCTCAACCTTATATGCTTCACGTACCCCCTGGAAATATGTATGTAACTGGCGTACCCCTTGTTTAGATAGATAAAACTATTGTTGTATAACAATGGGAATAAAATAAAACATATATATCAGTGGTTCTCAACCTTTTATGCTTCACGTACCCCCTGGAAATGGGTATGCAACTGTCGTACCCCTTGTATAGATAGATAAAACTATTGTTGTATAACAATGGGAATAAAATAAAACATATATATCAGTGGTTCTCAACCTTTTATGCTTCACGTAACCCCTGGAAATGGGTATGCAACTGTCGTACCCCTTGTATAGATAGATAAAACTATTGTTGTATAACAATGGGAATAAAATAAAACATATATATCAGTGGTTCTCAACCTTTTATGCTTCACGTAACCCCTGGAAATGTGTATGTAACTGGCGTACCCTTTGTATAGATAGATAAAACTATAGTTATAGTATAACAATGGAAATAAAATAAAACATATATGTCAGTGGTTCTCAACCTTTTATGCTTCACGTACCCCCTGGAAATATGTATGTAACTGGCGTACCCCTTGTATAGATAGATAAAACTATTGTTGTATAACAATGGGAATAAAATAAAACATATATATCAGTGGTTCTCAAACTTTTATGCTTCACGTACCCCCTGGAAATGGGTATGTAACTGGCGTACCCCTTGTATAGATAGATAAAACTATAGTTATAGTATAACAATGGCAATAAAATAAAGCATGTATATCAGTGGTTCTCAACCTTTTATGCTTCACGTACCCCCTGGAAATATGTATGTAACTGGCGTACCCCTTGTATAGATAGATAAAACTATAGTTATAGTATAACAATGGCAATAAAATAAAGCATGTATATCAGTGGTTCTCAACCTTTTATGCTTCACGTACCCCCTGGAAATATGTATGTAACTGGCGTACCCCTTGTATAGATAGATAAAACTATAGTTATCGTAATCGTATAACAATGGGAATAAAATGAAACATATATATCAGTGGTTCTCAACCTTTTATGCTTCACGTACCCCCTGGAAATGTGTATGTAACTGGCATATCCCTTGTATAGATAGATAAAACTATAGTTATAGTATAGCAATGGGAATAAAATAAAACATATATATCAGTGGTTCTCAACCATTTATGCTTCACGTACCCCCTGGAAATGTGTATGTAACTGGCATATCCCTTGTATAGATAGATAAAACTATAGTTATAGTATAACAATGGAAATAAAATAAAACATATATATCAGTGGGTTCTCAACCTTTTATGCTTCACGTACCACCTGGAAATGTGATGTAACTGGCGTACCCCTTGTATAGATAGATAAAACTATAGTTATAGTATAACAATGGAAATAAAATAAAACATATATATCTGTGGTTCTCAACCTTTTATGCTTCACGTACCCCCTGGAAATGTGTATGTAACTGGCGTACCCCTTGTATAGATAGATAAAACTATAGTTATAGTATAACAATGGGAATAAAATAAAACATATATGTCAGTGGTTCTCAACCTTTTATGCTTCACGTACCCCCTGGAAATGTGTATGCAACTGGCATATCCCTTGTATAGATAGATAAAACTATAGTTATAGTATAACAATGGAAATAAAATAAAACATATATATCAGTGGGTTCTCAACCTTTTATGCTTCACGTACCACCTGGAAATGTGTATTTAAGTGGTGTACCCCTTGTAGAGATAGATAAAACTATAGTTATAGTATAACAATGGGAATAAAATAAGAGGCATATATCAGTGGTTCTCAACCTTTTATACTTCACGTACGCCCTGGAAATGTGTATGTAACTGGCGTAACCCTAGATAGATAAAACTATAGTTATAGTATAACAATGGAAATAAAATAAAACATATATATCAGTGGTTCTCAACCTTTTATGCTTCACGTACCACCTGGAAATGTGTATTTAAGTGGTGTACCCCTTGTAGAGATAGATAAAACTATAGTTATAGTATAACAATGGGAATAAAATAAAACATATATATACACATTGAATTCTGTATTCATAAATTACATATATCGATAAACACAAAAATGACATTTTTTTGCAGCAGTGTTGCCAACTTAGCGACTTTTGAGCTCTCACGGTGTACCCTAAAAAATTTTACCGCGTACAGTCGCTCAAAAAAGTATCCGAACACTATGGTTGATTACAGAATTCATAAAAAAATATCTGGCAACAATTTTTTTAGAAATTAGTGATCTGGCAACCTTCTTGTAACGTGGCACGAAGGTTGCCAGATCACTAATTTCTAAAAAAAACGTTGCCATATTTTTACTGAATTCTCTAATCAACCATAGTGTTCGGATATTTTTTGAGCGAATGTACACCACGTTGTGAACCTCTACTCTAGAATAATATGACTTTACCTTTAATTTAAACCATTCAGAGATATTAATGAGAAATAGTATGGACTTGAATATAGAAGATTTTCTGAATGTTAGAAGAGAATTATGTGAATAAATATTCATCAAGGTTTCATGTCGTATTTTAAATACATATTTCACTTTTTTATTTTGTAATCTAATGGCAGGATTTATATTTGTAAAATAATCACCCCCCCCCCCCCCTCAGACACAGATTCCGTACTGTATAGCAGAATGAACCCAGGCAAAATAAAGAATCCTCAAAAAAGTACCATCAACTATTTTCTGTTCAATATGAATCATGGTGATGTTGCAAAATGGAGTCACTTTGTAAACTTTTGGTTGTTTATTTAAACGTCCCCCCCAACCATAGTCCTTCGCTACGCCCCTGCTCAGGTGTATTTTTCTTCCCCACATTTCACAACAGATCTTATTATCCTCCTCACCGATCCGTAATTGCAACGTAACAGGTGACATTTTTCGCAACCTCAAGAGAAATAATACTGCTGATTGCAACCGCTATTAAAACCGTGTCTTCATCTACTTCAAATAGCGCATTTTTTCCCTTTTAATGTGTTGCCTCAACCGAGACCTGTTTCCAAGAGATTATTTATTCATCGCAAAGACGTGTACAACAGAAACGGTAATCACAGTCTCTGGCTGATATTTAGGAACTAGGCCACTCAACCCATCCCAGCTGCTTTTTCTCTCTGAGCGTGGCAGCGTTCCATTGTCATCTTGGTCTCGGAAGCGTGCAAAGAATAACAACGACGCAACGATCGCCATTGTTTTACCTACAATCACAGAAGAACTGTTTTTCGCGATGGTGGCTCTCTTTTTCTGGCAGGGCAAAGGGAGCGTGACGTTACGTGGGGCAATCGGGAGACTACAACAGGGAAAATGAAGCTCTGGAGGACACTTGGCGAGGGCAATGCTTCAGAAGAAGAAACATTCGACGAATTTGAAATAAACAAGAGACCTAACTCATGGGTATCGACACACCGACAGCAGTTTCAGGAGGTTTGGCGTTATCATCGTTTCCAAACTTTATGGAAACGGAGGGGACATGGGTTCGGCTACTGCACATGCTCCAGTTTGAAAAAGCATGTGAAGTAATGACTGCAAATGACATTTCCATGCCACAGAAATGTTGTTTTACCTCTCAGTGGCAGTTTTCTTTGCACAACATAGGCTAAATAGCCAGGTCGAAAGGACCCAAGGTTGGGTTTGGGTTATTTTACCTCTGAGCGGCACTTTTTTTGCACACCTTGGGCTAAATGGTCAGGTCATAAGGATCCCAAAGGCTCAGAGAAGGTTGAGCCCAGTGGAACAGCTGTTGGGAGACAGATGGAAGCCTCCCGTCAAAGCCATCCAGCGTGTTCTTTAACGTACACAGGGTATGGCTCTCCCGCATACACGAAGACACGGCTTAACGTCCCATCAGACGGACGGCGGCCTTTCCAACCCATCGGTGTCCCCTACTGATTGTGGGCAGTGCGGGGAGTTTTGCGGAGAAGGACCCAAGGCCTCAGAGAAGGTTGGAGGCGGGGAGAGAACCCACTGGAACAGCTGTTGGGAGACAGATTGAAGTCTCCCGTCAAGGTCATCCAGCGTCTTACTTAACCTGCACAGGGTCTGGCTCTCCCGAACGCGTGGCCACGGCTTTACGCCCCATCTAGTGGACGGCGGTCTCTTCAAGCTCGTCGTGTCTCCTTTCTGACTGAGGGCAGCGCAAGGGATCTCAGTGATGGCGCAGATGAGACCCTAACCTGGGAAATACAAATTACTGGCCTGCTAAACCACCGGCTGAGCCTAAAATTAATAACTGGAACTTGTGTAATCACTGCACACGCCTCAGTGTAGTGAAAGCTTGTGAAGTGACTTCACAGGACTTTCCAAGCAATCAATTTTCCAATTCATTTTTGTGCATGTGCATTATTCACTGTACACGTTTCAGTCGGCATTGGCTTCCTCCGATGTCGGTAACGGTTTTAAGTGTTTAGAAAGTTTGAAATCCTTCTAAACCTCTGAAAGCGTTTCCAATTTGTTTTGCATATTGCGACAGTCTTACCAAAGAGGCTTATCAGTGGCTCTCTGTTAATTCTCTCTCTGTCACTGCCGCAGCTCATTAGAGTAAGAAACAGGAAATAACGATTGCCAAACAGGATAATTAGGGCTGCTTCGAGTTTACACTTGGTTTGTGTTTCGACATGCAGTTGATCAACAGCGTGTGCCAGTGCAGCGACCACAATCAACTTCAGTCAGCAGTCGACATAAATAGTTTTTTCTTTTGTTCCTATTGAGGTGAGACTATTTTGATATCAATTTTTATTGCTTATTAAACAATAAGATACTTATAAATTAATGGAGGAAAAATCGCAGCTCAATGATAAAAAACGTAAAAACATTTTGCTGTCTCTTTGGCTCAGTGGGCTCTGACTAATTGCATGGCTGTGTAAACGGTATCTGGGTTCAATTCTCGGGTTGGCGGCAGAGTCGTTTGCTGTTATAACTTGAATATGAGTTGGTTGGGTTGTTTTACCTCTGAGCAGCACTTTTTTGCACACCATGGGCTAAATGGCCAGGTCACATGGACCCCGAAAGCTCAGAGAAGGTTGGGGGAGGGGACCCAGTGGAACAGCTGTTGGGAGACAGATGGTAGCCTCCCGTCAAGGCCATCCAGGGTGTGCTTTAACGTGCACAGGGTATGGCTCTCTCGTATAGGGGGCAATAGTTTAACGTCTCATCCGACGGACGGTGGCCTTTCCAAGCCCATCGGTGTCCCCTACTGACGGTGGGCAGGGAATTTTTAGTAGATAAATCTCAACGCTGACCCAGCTGGGACTCGAACCTGGGAACTACAGATTACGAGCCTGGTGCGCTACCGACTGAGCCACCCCCGCCCCACTTGCATATGAACATCTAGCTTTTCAGGAGACGGAGCTGGGTTGTTTTGCCTCTGAGCGGCACCTTTTTGCACACCATGGGCTAAATGGCCAGGTCACATGGACCGCGAAGGCTCAGAGAAGGTTGGTGGAGGAGACCCACTGGAACAGCTGTTAGGAGACAGATGGTAGCCTCCCGTCAAGGCCATCCAGCGTGTTCTTTAACGTGCACAGGGTATGGCTCTCCCGCAAACGGGGCCACGGCTTAACTCCACATCCGACGGACGGCGGCCTTTCCTAGCCCATCGGTGTCCCCTACTGACCGTGGGCAGGGCGGGGAGTTTTGTGGAGATAAATCTCAACGCTGACCCAGCTGGGACTCGAACCTGGGAACTATAGATTACGAACCTGGCGCGCTACCGACTGGGCCACCCCACTCAGGCTATGAAAACGATTCCTAACTTTTTTTCTTTCGTCTGCACGAGGAAGTTTCCTGGTAGCGTCACGTGCACATTGCCCATCCCTATGAAAGGAATCCCTCTTCCTACTTTCAAAAGCAAGGATCTGTTGATTTGCGGATTCTAGATTTTTGGAGTCTTACCAGTAATCGAAAAAATGAACGCTGCTTCGGAAGAATAATTTCGTTACGAGACAAAAATCACACCATTCAAAGCAAACGATGCATCTCGGCTGAAACAACTTCATTCATGGTCAAGATAATAAATTATTTTATGTTGTAGATAACAGAGTCGTCTTTGACTAACTCTTTTCTTTTTAAAGAATATTTTAACCTCCTACTGCCGACTATCTGAGTGACTTAAGATGTCATTCATAAACTACGTAATCCTTCGAGAGGGGAAATGTGTTGGGTTGCTTTACCTCTGAGCGGCACTTTTTTGCTACCATGCGCTAAATGGCCACGTCATATAGACCCTGAAGGCTGAATTGTTTGGGTTGTTTTACCTATGAGCGGAACTTTTTTGCACACCATGGGCTAAATGGCCAGGTCATATAGACCCCGAAGGCTCAGAGAAGGTTGGGTTGTTTGGGTTGTTTTACCTCTGAGCGGCAATTTTTTGCACATCATGGGCTAAATGGCCAGGTCACAAGGACCCCGAAGGCTCAGAGAAGGTTGGGGGAGGGGACCCACTGGAACAGCTGTTGGGAGACAGATGGTTGCCTCCCGTCAAGGCCATCTAGCGTGTTCTTTAACGTTCAGTTGTTTTACCTCTGAGCGGCACTTTTTTGCACACCATGGGCTAAATGACCAGGTCATAAGGACCCCGAAGGCTCAGAGAAGGTTGGGGGAGGGGACCCACTGGAACAGCTGTTAGGAGACAGATGGTTGCCTCCCGTCAAGGCCATCCAGCGTGTTCTTTAACGTTGAGTTGTTTTACCTCTGAGTGGCACTTTTTCTGCACACCATGGGCTAAATGGCCAGGTCATATAAACCCCGAAGGCTCAGAGAAGGTTGGGGGAGGGGACCCACTGGAACAGCTGTTGGGAGACAGATGGTTGCCTCCCGTCAAGGCCATCCAGCGTGTTCTTTAACGTTGAGTTGTTTTACCTCTGAGCGGCACTTTTTTGCACACCATGGGCTAAATGGCCAGGTCATAAGGACCCCGAAGGCTCAGAGAAGGTTGGGGGAGGGGACCCACTGGAACAGCTGTTGGGAGACAGATGGTTGCCTCCCGTCAAGGCCATCCAACGTGTTCTTTAACGTACACAGGCTATGGCTCTCTCGTACAGGGGGCAATGGTTTAACGTCTCATCCAACGGACGGTGGCCTTTCCAAGCCCATCGGTGTCCCCTACTGACCGTGGGCAGGGTGGGAAATTGTGCGGGCGGCTGGGCAGAGGATCAAATTTTGTTGAAATACCATTGCATAATTTATGGACGATTTCTAAGTGATGATCGTGGGTCTTGTTGACCCACAGATTTTTTGAGTCATTAAGTAAACAATTTTTGAAATTGCATTTTTTTGGCTGTAATATGGTCCACAATCAATCAGAAAAACGAAATAAAAATTAAAGAAGTAAAAACTCTGTTAAAAATTTGTTTCAAAATTCATTCTCTTACATCTGAGTGAAAATCACAACTAAATTTAATTTTAGGATTGTTAAAACGGGACTGTTCAGAATAAACCTCACAATGCACTCTCTCAATGTAAGACACAGCGAAGCTAAAACCCGCTTCATACCGAGTTGGGTTGGGTTGTTTTACCTCTGAGCGGCACTTTTTTGCACACCATGGGCTAAATGGCCAGGTCACATGGACCCCGAAGGCTCAGAGAAGGTTGGGGGAGGGGACCCACTGGAACAGCTGTTGGGAGACAGATGGTAGCCTCCCGTCAAGGCTATCCAGTGAGTTCTTTAACGTGCACAGAGTATGGCTCTCCCGCACACGGGGCCACAGCTTAACGTCCCATCCGATGGACGGCGGCCTTTCCAAGCCCATCGGTGTCCCCTACTGACCGTGGGCAGGGCGGGGAATTTTGCGGAGATAAATCTCAACACTGACCCAGCTGGGACTCGAACCTGGGAACTACAGATTACGAACCTGGCGCGCTACCGACTGAGCCACCCCCGCCCCACTCTTCATACAGAGATGTTGGAAGTCGCGAGAGGAGTTGCCGTAGGGGGAGCGACCACTTATGCCACGCGCAGTAGATTGTGGGAACAGTTATTTGTTGCCTTGGGTCCCTGGAACTTAGGTCTAGCGGCGTGCGAAGTGGACGGGCATGGTAAACAATTGACCTTTCTGAAAATTTGAAAGGTAAATTTCGTCCACCCAAGAATTTTGGATTTGTTTTAAATTTCAATTATACTTGATTTGATGTGATCGTAGTATCTCCCTTAGGTTGGTCATCTCTTGGTTGGAAGCCGTGACGTCACGGGCATGACGTCAGTATACATTCTATTCACCTTGGAATTTTGGACTTCGCACACCTCTTCCTATGTCAGAAGGAGAGGGATAGAAAACCGTTTCTTTCTCACGCGTCGCGATTAAGAAACAGATGCTTAAAAAAATCATTTCTCGCTTACTCGACGTTGTTACGACGTACATCAGAAACAGATGGTTAGAAAACTTTTTTCTCCTTCGTCATGGTTTCGAAGAAGGTCAGAAACAGAGGGTTAAAAAACTATTTCTTTTTCATTCGCCGTGGTTAGAACCTAGATCACTAGAAGAGGGTTAAAAAGCAATTTCTTGCTCACTCGACGGGGTTAGGACCGAGGTGCGAAGCAGAGGACGCGAAGTCCTTTGTGCTTCACGATCTTCACTCAATCGATTTCACGTTTGTTAACATTCATGCCCTACTCCTCATTCCCTGAGCTCTCCAATATTTAGAAGATCCCTCATTCTTTTCAGACATTGATTTCTCACAAACCAAATCTCGTTTCATTTGCCCATAATAAGCCCATCAGTTTGCATCCATTGAAGCTATCCTTCTTATCTGAAGATGTCTGCCTCTTGCATAAATAGAATCACCATATTAGTGGGTTCAATATCTTTCCAATGAAAAGTGGGAAAGCCATATATCTAGGTAATGGACTGAGTCAGCCCGAATCTAGAAAAAAAATTAAGAATGCAGAGATCACCATTACTATATTAAATTTTCCTCTTTGTTTTAGTTGTCTTGGAAATATTTTTTGAAAAGTGAGTGAGGCATATGTATGTTTAATAATTTTTCGTCTCTATTCCTGCTATCTGCATTCTGAAAGGTAGGGAGGTATGGAATCCTTACCCCCCCTCCCCAGATCCGATCTGGGATTGAATGATTTAGTGCTCTCACACAGGGTATAGATAGAAGGAAATCGACAACATCACAATGAATGGCAAATATGGAAGTGAATATGATAGAGGTTGGATAGTTGTATATTGATATAAGGCATGGATGTTTGTGTTGGTTTTCTGCTGAGGTCCCGCGATCCTCACAGACCTTTCTTCTCTTATGGCGATGATAAATCTCAACGCTGGCTCAGGTGGGACTCGAACCTGGGAACTGCAGATTACGAGCCTGACGCGCTACCACTTAGCCTCTTCACCCCATGTTCAGGAGAGTCCTACTATGACGTTGACATTTAAAGAGACGCTAGAGGATTTTAAAAAAGATTTTCACATGTCTCTTAACGGCTGACCAGATTTCTTTCCGCCTCTCAACTCTGAGTTCTGGCGGTTGTGACCTGACCTTTAGCCCATTGTGTATACAAAAGCGCCTCTCAGAGGTAAAGTTTTTCAAAACTGGCATAGCTATGATGGACTTACCAGTTTTTTAAATAGCGACAAAATTCCGCATCTTCTACACATGTCTGTTTATAGGTATAATATACAGGGTGATTGTAAACTCTTTCAACAAAAAAGAGGGGTGATAGTACACATCAAGATGAACAATTTTTGCAATGGAACCTAGGGTCGCATTCCACTTCTTCCGCCAGAGAAGTGTAAAGTTACATATCCACGTTGATCCTTCAACAGTGGAAACAAAGGCACTTATCCAATTTATGAGTTGCTTAATTACGTTCACGTCAGAGAAAGACTCAAAGTAGCGTCCGAGGGCATTGTTGCACAGTCCACGCTGGCGAATGAAGGACCGTTGCACCATCTCGTAGACTCCTGGTGTGGTGTTGGTTTTTTCCGCTGCAACACCTATTCTCGCGACGAGATCTCCCAGGGAGTCAACAGGTGTCTCGTACACAAGTGTTTTCTAGTGCCCCCAGAAGAAGTCTAGTGGATTGAGGTCCGGGGAGCATGGAGCCCAAGCCACAGGTCCACCACGTCTAATCCACCGCCCGAGATATGCTGCATTTAGGAAGTATCGGACCTCGATGGAAAAGTTTGCTGGGGCCCCATCATGCATAAAACCACATGTCCCTCTGAGTGGTGAGTGGAACGCACTGCAACAGATTGGGAAGCACTTGCTTCAGAAACACACGATACGCTGCGCCAGGCAGTCGTTCTGGCAAGAGGTAAGGTCCCACCTGACAATCACCCAGGATAACTGTCCAGATGTTGACGCCAAATTTATGCTGGTGTTTACGAGGGTAAGTGACGTGTGGATTTTCGTGAGCCCAAGCGTGCTGGTTGTGATTGTTGAAAATGCGTTCCCGGGTAAACATGGCCTCATCACTAAATAACACTAATGCGGGAAATTGCGGATTAACATTGTTCATCTGGAGCATACACCTAACAAACTCTACCCGGCGGGGATAGTCATCTTCGTTCAAAGCTTGGACCTTCTGCACGTGGAAGGGATGCATCCATGCCTCATGTAGGACATTCCACACTGAGGTTTGACAAACTCCCATTTGGGATGACACCACTCGCGTACTTGTGGAAGGAACTTCTGCAAATCGATGCAAGACACGTTCTTCCATTTCCAGTGTCTGCACACTTCGAGAACGTCCAGTATCACTCATTGAGATAGCCAACGAGCCAGTTTCACGCAGTCTTCGATCAACACTGGCGAAGGTCGAATGGTAAGGAATACGACGATTCGGAAATCTCTCACTGTACAATCTTTGTGCTTCACGTCTATTACCACCTGCTTGGCCGTACATCAGATGCATATCGGCCAATTCCTCGTATGTGTAGTCTTCCATGTCCTTCACGAATACATCACTTATCATGTGACGTTATCACGGTAATGTCGATGAACGGGTTCGGCTCGTTTTTAAATGTTTGTTCTTAATCGTCTACGCACTTGCTCAGCGCACCTGATTTGCATCTTGTGCGTTTCATGCACCGGTTGTAAATACTTGTGCATGCATGGCGTTTTTCAAAAATACTCTTTTCTGGCGGAAGGAGTGGAATGCGACCCTAGGTTCCATTGCAAAAATTGGTCGTCTTGATGTGTACTATCATCCCTCTTTTTTGTTGAAAGAGTTTACAATCACCCTGTATATAGGTATAAATTATAGATACAATAATAATGCCTTTACTCAAGCACAAACACAATATCAATTAAATTAAAAATAACAAGAATGAAATTTAGGAATTACAAATGATTCTTTTATATACAATCTGTGGCATAGCCAAGATTAACCAAAATATTTCTAATTATTAGATTTAAAAAAATTTGGTTAACATTTATATTATGCAAGTTAGTGAACAAATTAATAAAACACCTCTCAAGCAGATGCTTGCCACATATATCTTACAGTGCCTTTCAGCCTAATATCCTTATCTTTTATGCTTTTATCCAGGTTCCTAAGATCAATGCCAAGCAAGCTAACCATTCGCTGATAAATAAACGATTTCTTAAAAATAAATTTCCTGAATGAGGGGGTGATTGCACCCTCAGTCTCCCCCCCCCCTTCCTTTGTTACTATGAGATAACTCCTAGCTACATATATACGTACAGGTACTAGACTGAAAAATGGAGATAGTTTCGTGTTATATTAATAGATAATCCCATTCAGAGTTCACTAACTTCTTCAATGTGATTTTTAGTGAAAAATATGTCTAAAGGTAAATTTAAGACCTCAATCAAATCTGCCTAAATCCAGATTTCAAACAACATTTTTTCAGTGTTCAGGCGAGGAAAAAAAAGTTGACTCTAAATTTTAATTAACACATTAAAAGAGATTAAGAGATTAGTGATGGTTGAAATGCACCCTGTACTTCACTCGAATCAACTCTGATCTCTTACACATATTTTAATTAAATTTTGGGGTCTTTTTTGTAGCCTGTTAATATAGTCCAGCGTTCATAACTCTTTGAATATTGAACAAATATTATTTAAAATCGAGATTTAGACAGAATTTATTAAGATCTTTATCTATAAACATATTTTTCTTTAAAAAAATCATGTTGAAGTAGATATCGATCTCTGAATATGATTTTCTATTGAGGTAAGATGGAACTGTTTCCATGTTTCTGCCCAAAACCTGAATATAATAGAAAGGCTTTTTCTTTCTGATGATACAGTCTGATGGGTAGTCTCTCTCCTCATAACTCTCTCTGTTTTCATCCGTATAAAAATGAAATTTAATTATTTTCTTTTAGGTGAGAGTTTGTTAATAAACTATTTTTAATGTACAGTCGCTCAGAAACGTATCCAAACGCTATGGTTGATTTCAAAATTCGTAAAAAATATCTGGCAACGATTTCTTTAGAAATTAGTGATCTGGCAACCTTCGTGTCACGTGACACGAAGATAATTTATATATGAAATTATATTAATTTATTATAAAATATATTTTATATA
The DNA here is from genome assembly GCA_038380435.1 of Ryuthela nishihirai. Lineage (NCBI taxonomy): Eukaryota > Metazoa > Arthropoda > Arachnida > Araneae > Heptathelidae > Ryuthela > Ryuthela nishihirai. The sequence goes on from JAWZYU010000010.1 coordinate 16,049,094, forward strand.
TAAAATTATATTAAAATATATATTTAACTTCTTTCACGCGTTTTCCTCCTCCATCGACTCTCAAAATAACATTGTTCACATTCCTCACATTTTTCCCTAAAAAAGACGCAATATATAATACTAACTTCTAATAATATCTGATTTAAAAAGTATAGAACTATTTTCACTCATAGATTAGGAAAATCAAGTACAGTCGCTCAAAAAAGTATCCGAACATCATGGTTGATTACAGACTTCAGAAAAAATATCTGGCAACGATTTTTTTAGAAATTAGTGAAAATTCGTGTCACGTGACACGAAGGTTGCCAGATCACTAATTTCTAAAAAAATCGTTGCCAGATATTTTTTCTGAAGTCTGTAATCAACCATCATGTTCGGATACTTTTTTGAGCGACTGTACCAGACGGTGTGTTCGGTTCAGTGATTTGGAAACATCGATTATCGGAACGGCGTTCCGATATAGTTGTAACACTGCTTCTGGTAATTGATTCCCTTACTCAAAGAGTCACTCTTCGTCACTGCTTCATAGCGGGAAAAAAAACTGCATTTTTTAAAATTATCCCTCTTTTAAGCGTTTCGTTTAGTTCCGTGTATCATTGCAAACAGGAATACTGAATGGAAAGGAGCGAGGGTAGCTCAGTCGGTAGAGCATCGGTTTCGTAATATGCAGTTCCTAGGTTCTAGTCTCACTGGGTCAGCGTTAAGATTGAACTCCTCAAAACTCCCCTCCCCCCAGCCTTAGGTCAGCAGGCAACAGCGATGGGCTTGGAAAGGCCCCGGATGAAACATTAAGTCCGTCCGTCGGATGAAACATTAAGCCGTATTTTTGTAACACTGTGCATTTTGAAGGAACGACTGGATGGTCTTGAGAGAAGGCTCCCATCATCTGGATGGTCTTGAGAGAAGGCTCCCATCATCTGGATGGTCTTGAGAGAAGGCTCCCGTCATCTGGATGGTCTTGAGAGAAGGCTCCCGTCATCTGGATGGTCTTGAGAGAAGGCTCCCATCATCTGGATGGTCTTGAGAGAAGGCTCCCATCATCTGGATGGTCTTGAGAGAAGGCTCCCATCATCTGGATGGTCTTGAGAGAAGGCTCCCATCATCTGTCTCCCAACAGCTGTCCAGTGGATTTCCTTTTCCCAACCTTCTCGGAGCCCTTGTGACCTGACTACTTAGCCCATCGTGTGCAAAAAAAAAGTACCGTTCAGAGGTAAAACCCAACTGAAAGAAAAGATATTGTGAACTAATGTTGACTTTTTAATTGACTATTAAAACATAGATTTTTGTTTTGTATTTCCTTTCAGGACTTCCTGCTTAGCAACTTTACTCTCCAATGATTTATATTAAGATGACTTTGTTCCTTCTCCAAGACAACCAAGACACCTGAGCATTTAACAATATGATCCTAGCAACGAAGTTTTATTTCGAAATCTTTATCTGACCCTCTTAGTTCCTGGAGTAGGAATCATTAGTTCTCATTTGCCTCATTACCCGACTGCTGAAGCTGAATTGTTCTAATAGCAAAAGTGCACGAAAATAAAAATAATTCTACAAAATAGGGAGCCGATTTATGTTTACTAAATATCATAAGGGATATTTACAGGCTGCGCAGTTCTACCAAAATCTCTGCCTTGCTGCTCCCCAAGCAGTTCACGTAAAAAATCACTTTCGCTTCATTTCATTGTCAGTGTTATCGTTGCTTTAAGTCATTAATAAAACTGACCTTGAATGCAACTGCCAAGGTTAACTACCTACTCTCATTAATCCCACGTGACATTCCAACCTCGTTGCCATCAGATAGGCTTGATTTGTTTTATAACCTGGTCATAAATACTTCAGGTATTGAGATTAGGAAAGGGTGGAGATGGACTCGTAAGGTGACTCACTGGCCAGTTGCCAAAAATTGAACTATTAAAGTAAGATTAAAGAAACTCTTCGTGGGACTTAAAACTGAGACTGTTTGCTACTCAATGATCGCTAACAGGTTCCCAACTGTCGGTGAGAGCCCATCCAGCGATCTTTTTGTGTATGCAGAGATGATTCTCTCTCTGCCTTGCACTCTGAATCACGGCTAAGTGTCAAGCTTTTGAAAAACGATCTGTTGGCCGTACGAAAATTACACCCTTAATTTTTAGAGAGGAAAAAGGAGAAAGGACTTTAAAATTCATCCAAATTTTATGAAGCGGAAAAATCTACGAATTGTATTAATGTGCTTTAGTTGCAAAGAATGGGTCATTAATAAGCAATTTTATTTCTATTCCGACAGTTTTTTTTTTTCATTATTTTACTTTTAAGGTTTTCAGTAGAAAACCGATATTTTTGTTACGTATACTTGACATTTATACTGTATCGAGACTTTAGTGTCATTTGATTTGTTTTACCTCTGAGCAGCAGTTTTTTGCACACACTAGACTAAACTACCACGTCATAAGGACCCCAAGGGCTCATAGAAGGTTGGGGGAGGGAACCACTGGAACAACTGTTAGGAGACAGATGGTAGCCTCCCGTCAAGGCCGTCCAGGGTGTTCTTCAAGCCTGTTCAAAGCCCCAACATATTTAAAAGGAATAACTTTTTCCTACAGTAAGAGGAAAACTAAATGTAGCAAATAAAGGAAAAGAGTACATTATTACAATTCAATAATTATCAATGCCCTATACTCTCTGTTCATTGGCTGTTTACACTAATCGGTACTTTCTCTGAATAAACATACGCGACAAATAAGGTGTAGTTTTCCTTTTGAAATTAAGAGATTAATAACACATTCGATTAAAAACAAATAAACATTCCCTCAAGCAGCTGCTTGCCACAGAGGTCTGGCAGTAGCCTGTCAGTATATAATATATGTTACCGCTAAAGCTCGAAAGCCGTTAATGTGCACATTACTTAGCTAATCTGCAGATTAACTGATTTGCTCCGTTAACGTGCGGAATCAAGAGTTTTCCGCATTTTACCTAGGTAATGTGCACATTAACGGCTTCCGCATCGTTAAAGTTCAAAAGTTTGTTTCTCTCATAGTGGTGAATCTCTTGAATATGAATCTTCGTGTCACGTGATTCACTCGTCCGCATTATAAAAAACGCCCCGGATGAGCGGAGGCCAAGTGAGAACGAATCGGTAAAGTGATTCATTCTTGATAACGAATCACTAAAATGATTCCTTCTCACTTGGCCTGCTCATTTTGGGGGCGTTTTTTATAATTCGGACGACTGATTCATGTTGACAGACGGATGACCCTGGTTTCAACTCTACTCTCGGACATTAGATAAATAACATTATGTTAATTTAAGCGTACAGAAACGTTCTTGTTGTTCCAGCAAAGATCTTATTTTCACTTAACGAGTGCCTAGTAGGTAATGTGCAGATTATCCAGGTAATTTGCAGATTACCTAGGTAATTTGAGAAATGAAACAATTTTCGGCACGTTAACGGATCACCCTAGTTAATCTGCACAATACCTAGATAATCTGTAGAATAACTGATTTCTGCACTTTAGCGGTAACATATGTTATACGCCATAGTAGAATGGCTATGATGATGGCGGATCCTCAGTAGAAAGGCAACACAAACACTCATGCCTTACCCGGGGCTCGAGCCCAGATCCTTTGATCAAAACTAAGCGCATATGATGGGTTAAGAAACTGTATAAGATTTTTATTTCTCTCGTATTTAAGCCAATAATAAATTCAAGAGCATTCGAAACTAAGGCAGCTTTGCACCAACAATATGTTACCGTTGTGTCTTCTGGGAGTTATGGATGTAGGACAACCGAAAGATTTGTGGAATTTTACGCTTTTTACTAATCGTGTCTTCATTAAAACTTACATTTACAAGAAAATAGTGCAATTGTATTTAGGAATTTGACTAAAATGCAAATTAGTTGAGAGGTAGAATTATATATATATATGCGTTGGCATTTGCAAGTACACTCAGTTCTCGTAGTGGGGCGGGGGTGGCCCAGTCGGTAGCGCGCCAGGCTAGTAATCTGTAGTTCCCAGGTTCTAGTCCCAGCTGAGCCAGCGTTGAGATTATCTCCGCAAAACTCCTCGCCCTGCCCACGGTCAGTAGGGGACACCGATGGGCTTGGAAAGGCTGCCGTTCGTCGGATGGGACGTTAAGCCGCGGCCCCGTGTGTGGGAGAGCCATACCCTGTGTACGTTAAATAACACACTGGATGGCCTTGACGGGAGGCTACCATCTGTCTCCTAACAGGTGTTCCAGTGGGAACAGCTGTCTTCCTCCCCCAACCTTCTCTGAGCCTTCAGGGTCTATATGACCTGACCATTTGGTCCATGGTGTGCAAAAAAGTGCCGTTCAGAGGTAAAACAACCCAACCCAGTTCTCGTAGTTACGCGATGGGTCGTTCCTGAATATGGCAGCGCAAGGGGAAAACGCACAAAAATATCGCATACAGAAACGCACGGATCTTTGCCATGCACATATTTTAATGTAGGTTGGGTTGTTTTACCTCCGAGCGGCACTTTTTTTGCACACAATGGGCTAAATGGCCAGATCACAAGGACCCCGAAGGCTCAGAGAAGGTTGGGAAGAATGATTAATGATTTAATGACAGAGTATCGGCATCTGGAAAAGAATAATTAGGTGCTCGATCTCTTTCTTTCCCGGGAAAGAACTAGGTTTCATCCTCGCCATCAGAGGTCAGAGAACTGACACTTTCTTCCGGAGCAAATAAGGCGCCAACGGATGTTTATACAGGTGAAAAAGATGTCGACTTCATCTTTTGGATCAGGGTAAAATTACAAAACATTGTGAAAAACGAGTTCATTTCGGGAGCAAAAAATCAGTAGCGAGGAACTAACCTTCGAATGGCTTCAAATCGTATGTCAAGTTGGATGTGAAATGATGATGGAATCGATCTATGTATGGAGATGCGGTGGAAGAAAAATGCATCAGAATTCTCAAATAATATATTCATATACAGAATAAAAACGTTTTTGAGGTTTTCCAAGAGCTGAAATTGCAATGCGAATATTAATTTCTGTGATGAATGGTTCGAAATGCGAGAGGTCAATGCTCCTTCTAAAAACATCATAAAAAATGAACTAAGAAATCGCATGACACAACTACGTTCAAATAATTTGAAAAGCAATTTGACAAATATTGAAAATGACACTTTAGAAAATATTATTTTAATGATAGCATTCATGATTTTAGCAAGGCAAAACCTTGAAAAATGTCTCTGATATGTGTATAAATAATAATGATTTTGCTAATAGTAAATCCTCCACTTCTATGTCAAAATATATCCATTGTAATACATTTTAATATTGCTTGTGATTAAATTTTGTTTCTGATAAGAGAGCTGCATCATTTTATAACATAAAAAAGATACGGGCCGCTTTTCTGAATTCGCCAGGGGCTGAAGAGTTTTGACCCCCACCCCCACCTATACGTGAAACATTAAAAAGTCACTAAGTAATTTTTTTTTGCTTCTCCTATAAACTAAACTGTTCCATATCAAATATGAATATTTCCACAGGACATGCCGCATCTCGTGATACAATAATCATGCTTTTCAAATGTTGCACGTGAACATGCTTTTTGAATAATATACTGGTTTTCATAAAATTAAGGAAAATCCCCATGTTAAGTCAATGGGAAGCAAACGTCAAAGCTCTATTACTTCTAAAATAAGTTCTTTCTGTTTTGAAAAATGTGATTACAGATAAAAGATCTCAATCAAATAAATCAATATCTCGATTTTCAACAATATGCGTTCTACATTTAATGAGTTATGGAGGTTTTAATATTTAGCGATAACAATGCCAGTCACAAAAATTGACTTCAGAAGTTAATTAAAACTTAGTAATAAGTATTGGATTAAAGTGTTTAATGAAATAAGTTTGTATTTTTAAAAGTTTGTGTAAAGAATTATTTCACTATTCTTCAGTTTTGCAAAAGTTTTTTTAAGACTGGCATTGCTGTTGTTAAATATTCAAACTTCCATATCTCATTAAACACTGAACGAATATTGTTAAATAAATCGTGATATTGATTTATTTGATTGAGATCTTTATCTACAATCACATTTTTCAAAACAAAAAAAACTTATTTTAGAAGTAATAGAGCTTTGACGTTAGCTTCCCATTGACTTTAACATTGGGATTTTCCTTAATTTATGGAAACCAGAGTATATACCTTCTTTGTTTCAGTTATAACAAAATATGTCAATATTACTGTTCTTCCAAAATATTGTTTTAAGTGTCGTGAGAAATATTTAATTACTTATAAGTATGTCACTGAAAATTTTAAAAAACATTGGCCTAAGTGAAATTATTTATCAAAATATTTATTGACATGAATGGCATCAGAAAAAACGAAGTTGCTTGATAAAAGAAAACTACAAATGATGATTTACACTTGAGTTTAACCTTTGACCTTTTATCACGACAGAGCTTTGAACTACAATTACGGTCTGCTTAATGTCCGTATAGTGACGATAAAAGCAATCGAATCAATGTCACACAGCAGATAGCATCGATTCTGATTGGCACTCATCATTATGAAATTGAAATAATGACGCCTGTTGTCGCATCAAGTCACGAAACATTATCAATCATTGGGATGAAATCATCGGCGCGTCAGCTTTTCGTGTACAAGGGACAAAGTCAAACGTTACTGAACATATCTGAAGATCAACATCATCCTGATTTATCAATCGCTTTTAAATCAACAGATGTTCTTAGAGATTGAGAAGTGACTGATGACTCAATCAAATTCTTGAACTATGACCACCGAGGTTGTTTGAAATGCGTTGTGCCATTGTCTTAATTGCTTCCGTGAGCGATTAACGTTGATCTAGGAAATGATTGATTGAGAGTTGATTGATATCACAATCAACCCATGTCCTACGAAAAAGACGATTCTTCGACATCAACAGCAGTTTCTTTTTATCAGGCCCTAGTCGATTACGATTTGCGAGAACCACTTCCTGCAATTATTAAAAAAATCTACATGGATTGGGTTCTTTCACCCCAGAGCGGCACTTTTTTGAACACATTGAGCTAAATGACCAGGTCACAAGGACCCGAGAGCTCAGAATACACAGAACAGCTGTTAGGAGACAGACGGTACAGTCGCTCAAAAAAAGTATCCGAACATTATGGTTGATTGCAAAATTCAGAAAAAATATCTGGCATTGATTTTTTTTAGAAATTAATCATCTGGCAATCTTCGGGTCACGTGACACGGAGGTTGCCAGATGACTAATTTCTAAAAAAATCAATGCCAGATATTTTTTCTGAATTTTGCAATCAACCATAGTGTTCGGATACTTTTTTGGGCATCAAGAACATCCAGTGTCAGGCACCTGCCCAGGATTTAGTTTCCGGGGGGGGGGGGGACGAGAATTTAGTTTGGGGAGTCCAAGAAATCAGTTTCGGGAGGCGTCGAGAATTTAGTTTCGGTAGGGATGGGGGGCGGGAGTCTGAGGAAAGTATTTGAGTAGGGCTTCCCAATTGCTGAAATATTCCACTGAACAGGAAAGGTTAAAATGATATTCTATATGGAAGGAGATTTTAAAAATGTTGTTTTCCCTTTTTAAATCTATTTTTAGTTGAGGATATAAAAGATGGAGTTAAAACTATAGAAAGACAACTGTTTTGGATTTCAAAGCAGGTAGAGAATTTTGAGATTTCGTATAAGACGACCGTATTTATTTTTATTGGGGGGGGGGGGGTGCTGTCTAGCGTGTTCTTTAACGTGCACAAGGTATATCTGTACCGCACACGGAACCACGTCTCGAAGTCCCATCCGACGGATAGAGCCCTTTATAAGCCCATCGGTGTCCCTTAGTGACGGAAGGCAGGCTGTTTCACACAGATAAATCTCAGTGCTGGTCCAAGCGGGACTCGAACCTGGCAACTGCAGATTCGAGCCCCCCCACCACCACCACCACCACCACCACCACTACCACATGAGCAAGCTTTTAGCTGAATACAGTTATTTCTCACTTGGATGACGAGACATTAATTACGAGACTAGTGCATACTAATCCAGCATCAAAATTCTACCAGCCAAATTCTTAAAATAGTAGTAGTTGGCATAAACATAACCCCAGACAACCACTAAATTTTTCATAATATTGTTTTTTAAAATTTTACAGCCACAGAACTCTTTCTCAAACTCAAATTTTCTCGAAACACAAAGAAATATATACAAAGAAATATTTTAAACCAGTGAATAAAAACATTTTAATCAGTAATAAAAAATGTTTTAACCAGTGATAAAAAAAATTTTGAAACCACTAATAAAAATTACCTTTTCTGAATAAAGTATATAATAAAATTTAGGTAATGCAACTATACCTTAGTGAAAAATTGATCAAATAGATACGATAGTCCCTTTGTTTATTTCACTATAGTTGGTTTAACAGTCGATGTTGCACATTCTCTTGTTAAATAGTGTAGTAGAAGGAATAATAGGAAAGCTAAACAACTTTTTTAAAAGTTTATATTTATTTATTTTCGTACACTAATCTTGAAGATCCATAAAATTAAAAGACGAGTTTATTGTCAAAAAATGAAAATAATATATAAAAGATGTGATCGATTTGGGGGCGGGGGTGGCTCAGTCGGTAGCGCGCCAGGCTCGTAATCTGTTGTTCCCAGGTTCGGGTCCCAGCTGGGTCAGCGTTGAGATTTATCTCCGCAAAATTCCCCGCCCTGCCCATGGTCAGTAGGGGACACCGATGGGCTTGGGAAGGCCGCCGTCCGTCGGATGGGACGTTAAGCCGTGGCTCCGTGTGTGGGAGAGCCATATCCTGTGCACGTTAAAGAACACGCTGGATGGCCTTGACGGGGGGCTACCATCTGTCTCCCAACAGCTGTTCCAGTGGGTCCCCTCCCCCAACCTTCTCTGAGCCTTCGGGGTCCATGTGACCTGGCCATTTAGCCCATGGCGTGCAAAAAAGTGCCGCTCAGAGGTTAAACAACCCAACAACCCAAATGTGATCGATTTCGTCCTAACTATTAGGATCGGCAGACATACAATGAATTATTTATCGGCAGACATACAATGACTAGAAATTGCATTATAAAAACGTAGTTAAATTACAAAGTTCTAACCTCTGCTTCAAATTCTAGTTGTACAGAGATGAGAGGCACGAGTCATACAGAATGATATGCATGGTCGCCAGTCACGAGAGGTGCTGATGACTATTGGAGTTCTGGTTGGTTGATGAATTTTTGTTTAATAACTGTGGCAAAGAAATATTATTTTGTGGAAAATTTTGAAAAAAAATTTTGTACCCACCAATCCCAACTAACTCCTGCTTGGAAAAATTTATTTCTATTTCTTATTAGTGATCTGGCAACCTTCGTGTACTATACACGAAAGTTGCCAGATTATTAATTTCTAAAAAATATCGGTGCTAGATATTTTTTCTGAATTCTGTAATCAACCATAGTGTTCGCATACTTTTTCGAGCGCCTGTAGGTGGTCATATTATTTTGATACTATGTCGTGTGGGCTCACTCACGGAAATATTGAGCGTGTGCAGTTACCGTTGACAGCAAACTGGAGCGTGTGCAGTAACTGCACACGCTCCAGTTTGCTGTGAACGTTAACTGGAGCGTGTACAGTTGCTGTACACGCTCCAGATATTTTTCCTGAATTCTGTAATCACGTGACACGAAGGTTGCCAGATCACTAATTTCTAAAAAAATCGTTGCCAGATATTTTTCTGAATTCTGTAATCAACCATAGTGTTCGGATATTTTTTTGAGCGACTGTACACTATTCAACAAGAGACTGTGAAACATCGAAAATCAATCAACTATAGTGAAAGAAACAAAGGGACTGTCATATCTATTTAATAAAGTGTCTTTTGCTCCAATTTCTCAGTGAGAAGGATGCGGCTGTTTTGATAAGCATAAAAATTTTAAATGTGGTGTAATGTCGACAGTCAAAAATCTGTCTGAAAATCCTGTTTATTTCATCAATGTTCCATTATATCCAGTTTCAAAACCAGTTCTTTATAGGAAGAACATTGAATTATGAAGTAGTAATCTGATTCTAATGTCAATTTAGCTCCTGGAAATCAACCCTTAATGTTACAAAATTAAATCAGTTGGCATACTTTCGGCAACCTTAACTGGGCCATGGGTTGGATCTGTCGGACTCATAATCTTCAGTTCCCAGATGAGCATGCCATTTATCTCCGCTGCCCTGCCCTCTGTCATAAAGGGGACACAGCTGGACTTCGAAAGGCCGCTCTCTGTCAGATGGGACGTTAAGCCGTGACCCTGTGAGCTGTGGAGAGTCATATCCTGTGCACGTTAAAGAACCCTTTTGTGACCAGGACATTTAGACCATTGTGCGAAAATAAACGATCCTCAGAGGTAGGCAATACAAGGTGGCTTTAACCTTTGACCCTTGTCTTTCTTCCAAAGAATTTATTTTGTCTACCGTTTTACTTTTCTGGTATGTGAAAAGATAAAAACCATTTGAATTTTTAATACGAGTTTCCGTCTGGAGATTAACCTCAATCGTTAGGTAAACGGAAGTTGAGGAAAATGACTGTTTAGAAATCGAGATACTTTAGATCAAGATTCCCTAAAGTTTATCTATATATTTCAAAGAGTTTATTTCTCTGTCTTTGTGTTTGATCAAGAACTCCTAATTAGTAAGAGCTTGAAAAACCAAATTCGGTATACAGCCTCTTCCAATCTTTCTTCTCCTTTTCAAAGCAAAATCTCCCTCCCCCCCCCCTCCCCGCTATCCCCGCCGAAAAAACCGGAAGTAGAGGAGAAGTTATTTTAAAGTGTATGATATATAATCACCGATTTCGTAAGTTAAAGAAACCTTAGGATTCGAACCACAGCCTTCCTTTCCCACCAAAAAAAAATAGACTCCACAGGAAAACGGGGAATTTCTTCTAAACAATAACAGCTAGAAATCACTAAATTCGGATACCACTTCATGTCGCCTTAGCTTTAAGAAATGTTACGATGAAGGTTTTGTTTACGCAATCAATTTTTCTTACCCTTCCAAGAGAGAGAAATCTCAACGCTGGAGCAGACAGGGTTTGAACATGGAAACTGAATACGAAACTGAAGCAGAATACGAAACTGGTGAACTACCCGCTGAGCCTCCTAAGCAGCAATATAGTTCCAGATTATACTCTATTAAATCACTAAAAACAAGGAATTAGGAGGCGGAGGGGGTGGCTCAGTCGGTAGAGCACCAGGCTCGTAATCTGTAGTTCCCAAATTCGAGTCCCAGTCGGGTCAGCGTTGAAATTTGTTTCAGCAAAACTCCCCGCCCTGCCCACGGTCAGTAGGGGACACCGATGGGCTTGGAAAGGCCGCCGTCCATCGGATGGGACGTTAAGCTGTGTCCCCGTGTGCGGGAGATACATACCCTGTGCACGATAAAGAACACGCTGGATGGCCTCGACGGGAGGCTACCATCTGTCTCCCAACAGCTGTTCCAGTGGGTTCCCTCCCCCAACCTTCTCTGAGCCTTCGGGGTCAATGTGACCTGGCCATTTAGCCCATGGTGTGCAAAAAAGTGCCGCTCAGAGGTAAAACAACCCAACCAACCTAAGGAATTAGGAAATGTTAACACTAATTCTAGATACTTATTTAAACTGACACGGTTGAATTTCAAATTTGAAATCAAGCAGACGTAAACTGTGAAATGTTTACGTCTCATAAAGATAATTTTTTGAACACATTCAAACCCGGAAGTTGAAACGTGAATTTCGAAAAGAAAGTTTTTGTTATCTCTTTTTGTAAGAGTGGATCGTTCTCCTGTTGACTGAGGTGAAGGGTCTGGTATCTGCTTTTATTTCCATTCCTGTCGTAGCGTAGCATTATGCTTTGAGAAACGAACAGCGACAAGACAGGGCAGCCCTTTAACGAAAGACTGCGTCTCTTTGGATCGGAGTCAGGTGCGAAAAGTAAGGCGACCTCTGCTCATTACGGGTGAGCAAACAGGTCTGCGCCGAAAGAGACGATTCGCTCTGGTGCACCATGAGCTCACAGCGCTGACTTAACTGTCACAGAGCGAATGGGTCGCCGAGGACATTCGACACAGCCGGCCACTTCATCCCACCTCTACCTGCACAGGAACTTTTCCTCCTTGTCAGTCTCCCTTCTGTGCTCGCTTTGGACTGCAGCTGCTTCGTCATCTTCCTCCACTTCGCCCACAAGGTGAGCACACTTCCTCTTATTTTTGCACTGGCAGATGAAGCGATGGACGCTCGTTTCTTTCTGGGGCAGTCAACACTCTATTGCGAGAGAGATTTCTTTTGCTATTTAGCCCGTGAAACTATTTAGCAAAGTTCCGTGTGCGTCAGCATTATTAAATGACTGTTGACTTCAGTGGGCTGCGAACTAATACACCCCGTGTAGGTTAGTTTACGTAAATACCTTACGCGTGCGGCCACAGACAAAGCGATTTAAGCAAGTTCGGCTTTATGAATGGTTTCAGACTTTCTAATGTCTAAACTATTACCGACAATGGCTCTGGCCTTGCAGAAAGTTTATGAAGGCCCCTCAACAAGGGGGGGGGGAGTACGGGGGGGACTGGACCCTCTTCTGGCATGCTAACTAGCTCTTTATAGCAACTGTTTTGTCTGTTTTACAATGCAAAGATTTATTTGTATTAATGATGCCGAAGCAGAAACTTGCGACAGCTTACATTTTGTCCTGCGCTCTCTAGATTCACAATTCTTTAGTCAGTCAACGATGTAAATGCCACCCCCCCCCCCACCTCCACTTTTCTTCCTTTCAGCTGATTACGGGCCTGCGCTTGGGTATTGAGTTCTCCACATTTGAGTGTGCTATAAGGCTGTCTCGGTTAGTATAGGAGAAACTGCGCCACAGGACGAGTTACTCTAATCATCAGACACAAAAATCATTTCAGCAAATAAACAACCAATTCTTTACTGCCCTCTTTGTCTCCCGCGCCATGTATAATGTTTTGTCAATGTACAAACAGCGGTGAATGCAGAAAACGTTTTCGGGTTAGGGCTCTTTTTTAAATTCCTCTAAAAAATGGGTTTCGCAACTTGAAAAGAACTTTTGGCCAAAAAAATGTGACCTATTTGGACATCAATTATATTATCTTTTGGCACAAACATTTAATAAAATAAGATTATAATAAAATTAGATTTGGAAATTACATAATAGGAACTTGAAATATTGGTGATTAACATGCTATTATATTCATTTTACTAACGAATTTGCTTTTTGGAGTATTTTAGGGATCAAAACTTCTGCAACCGCTAAAATTTTCATCATCATCATCAAACTCCAGCAGCCATAGGCTACGGAGGTCCAACCAGACAGTTCAATTTAGTTTTCCAAGCAAGGCTGTCCTGAGCTACATCTACTGCATGTGGCCACTGCACACCAATTCTAACAAGGTCCTGTTTGACATTGTCTGCCCACCGCATCCTAGGTCTCCCCTTCTTTCTGAGGCCTTTAGGCACACTGTTCATAACCCTATTCGCCAATCTATAATTATCCATACGGGCAACATGGCCAAACCAACGCAGTCGCTCTCTGAACAATATGCTGCTTAAAGGAGGTTGCAGACTCCTTTGCCTAACCTCATCATTAGTTACAAGTTGAACCACCTAATGCCCAAGACACTGTGTAAGCATCTAGAATCAAAAGCATCTAGTTTCCTGTTATCTTATTTAAAAAGTGTCCAAGTTTCACTACCATAACTAACCCTAGAAAGAACCAAACTATTATACAGCCTAATTTTAATCTTTAGGTGTATACGCCTATTTCTCCACACTCTCCATAGATTCTTAAAAGTCCCGGCAGCAATCCCTATTCGTCTGTTAATCTCATGTCGCACATCACCATTATCTGTTACATAGCTCCCAAGATAATTAAACTGTGACACCTGCTCAAGACTGCAACCATTCAGATTAACTGAATCACAGCCTGCCTGACCAATTTTCATCACTTTAGTTTTCTCTCTGTTTATAACCAAACCTACTCTACTACCAGTCTCATCAACAGCTCGAATGAAAGAGTTCATCTCATCAACATCATTTGCCAAAAGGGCTAAATCATCAGCATAATCTAAATCAGAAATTTTTGTATCTCCAGATACATTTAAGGCCAAAATCTTTCCCTTGAAGTGAATTTCGCATAACATAATCAATAACCAAAAAGAAAAGAAGGCAAAATACACCCTTGTTGAACACCAGAAGTAATGCTAAACCAATTGCTACAACAAGCCTTACCAACTCTCACACACGACTCGGTGTTATTATAGAGAGCTTTCATAATGTTAACTAACTTGTCTGGTATACCATATGATCTCACAATCAACCACAAATTATGACGATCAACAGAGTTGAAAGCCTTTTTGAAATCAACAAAGCTAGCAACCAAAGGTTTCTGAAACTCGAAACATTTCTCAAGAATCTGCCTAAGTGAAAATATCTGATCTACACATCCCCTACCACTTCTGAATCCACATTGCTCATCACGCAATTGACTGTCAACCAGATTCTTAATTCTATTAAGCACAATCATGCCAAGAACTTTACCTGATACCCCTATGCCGTTTAGTTGGGTTGTTTTACCTCTGAGCGCCTATGCTGTTTAGAGTTCAGGGAATGAAGACGATGACTTCAGATCGTCTGAACAAAGAAAGTGAAGTATCGATTGCAATCGACACAGAAAATTTAACTGCAATGAACAATGAGCAGGAAACAGTTTCAGCAATGCAGAATGATGATAGAGAACGTGATGATAATGGCATTTCAAGGATGAACCCAATCAGGAATAAATCAATGTCCTGGATTGCTTAGGAACACAGAGGTGATACAATTCGTGAATCTTCTAGTGATCGGAACTCTTGGAATTTTAAAATAAAGGCTGAGTGACAATATGCGTGAAATGATTTTGAAAAACAATACGAACTGATTCTGTTGATCTTCTAAAGGCAAACAAGACAAATGCGAATCCGAATTAAAAGTCTATCAGCATTCTTTAATTATGGGAATTTCAAACTCCTTAGCTTAAAAGATTTATGTTCTGATAATCCCACTTTGGGAAATCAAAATGACCAAAAGCATCATGCCTCCTCCTGATCGCTTTTTCATGAACCTGAGTTATAAGTGTCCCATACTATAAAGCATCTTTCTGATTTTTATTTTTTTTTTTGAACATTTAGAAAGATAATATATTTTCAATTCTATATTAGTCTTGATTTCTTTATATACTGGTTGTTCATGATATATTTTTTTAGCAAAGAACTTTTAGAAAGTTATTACGTACTCGAATATTAGCACAAAGTAATTTTAGTGTAGCCTCGCAAACAGGTTTTTTTGGGTGAAAAAGAAAGCCAAATCTTTATTGCAACTTGAATTCCTTTTCCCAAGAAAGTCACGCATTGGCAGTTCGTTGGAAATCTGCTGTTAACTTTGCCCAATGTTGCGGAAATAACAATCATTGTCGAGTTCAGAACAGGGTAAGTGGTTGCTTTTCAGGTAAGAACACGATTTCGAAATTCGACCGTCAAGAGTCAAAAGTTTTCCCACAAAATGCCACTTGTTTCAGAGTTCCTATTTTCCCGCCACGTTAACAATACAAAATCTGACTGATTGACCCCCCCCCCCCTTACTTAATTACTTCAATCTGAGTCATTTCATTGTCTGTATTCAACTCTCTCTTTTCCGTTTATGAGCAAGGGAGATCGCAAGAGAGAATGAAAAAGTATTTTAATCTGATCATGTAATTCTAAAAAAAGATAAATGAATGAATAATAAATTAGAATAAATAATCCTCATCCCAAAAAATCTGATTCCCTTGGCCAGCGTCTCCTAAACTCTAAATAACTGGCGACCGTTTCTCTTTTTCAACCATTGTTTGCGGTCCAAAAACGTAAACTCATATAAAAAAAATGAAGAATATATTTTCACTCTTTATTTAAATCTTATAACAAATAAGTCATTTATTACGTTGTGTACTGTTGAGTCATTCCGCACTCTTGAATATTTGCATATTTTCTAAGCACCTGGCCGCAGA
Source organism: Ryuthela nishihirai (assembly GCA_038380435.1). Taxonomy (NCBI): domain Eukaryota; kingdom Metazoa; phylum Arthropoda; class Arachnida; order Araneae; family Heptathelidae; genus Ryuthela; species Ryuthela nishihirai. The sequence continues at coordinate 16,065,114 of JAWZYU010000010.1, forward strand.
CCACATTTTGGGAAGGGATGCCCGAAAATGCTCGTTATGATTAGTTAGCAAAGCTTCATCATTCCATCTCAACAACCTATTCCAATCTTTCTGGTTCCAAAGGGTGTGTTGTATATATTACGGAAAACTGTCTGTGCCTTAGAAAGGACTCTTGTTTGATTGATTTTTCTCACTACTAAAGAATCAATTTTTCGAAAATGTCAACTAGTTAGGGGACAATCTGCAATAGCACTAATCATCATCATCTATAATAGAATTTTAAGAAGGAACTCAAAAGGGAAAATTTGTTTGCATCAGACGTTTTCTTCTTCATTATCGCAGAAATAACGTTTTCTTCTTCATTTAACTGCGAATTTCAATCCGATGTTTCTGCAATTTGTTTCATCCTCCTGCTCATCTGAATTAAAGCTTAGTGGAAGATTTTCCGACGAGTTAAAACAAATCGTGCTAGGGCACGAACCCATTGACAATGCAGTGTCTTGTTGAAAGATGTCATCATCAGTGAAGACCAATTTTAGCATTGAAAGATATTATCATTGAGGAACAACATGTCATATTCATTGAGGCGCAACATTGACATTAAAAAGATGCCATCATCACTGAGGAGCAACATTGACATCAAAAAGATGCCATCATCACTGAGGAGCAACATTGACATTAAAAAGATGTCATCATCATTGAGGAGCAGAATTGACATTAAAAAGATGTCATCATCATTGAGGAACACTATTGAAAGATGCCTTCATCATCATTGAAGAACACCATTGAAAGATGCCCTCATCATCATTGAGGAACACCATTGAAAGATGCCCTCGTCATCATTTAGGAACACCATTAAAGATGTCCTCGTCATCATTTAGGAACACCATTGAAAGATGTCCTCGTCATCATTGAGGAACACTATTGAAAGATGTTTGCATCATCATTGACGAAAACCACTGAACGATGTTCTCATCATCACTGTCGAACACCATTGAAAGATGTCCTCGTCATCATTGAGGAACACCATTGAAAGATGTCCTCGTCATCATTGAGGAACACTATTGAAAGATGTTCACATCATCATTGACGAACACCATTGAAAGATGTTCTCTTCATCACTGTCGAACACCATTGAAAGATGTCCTCGTCATCATTGAGGAACACCATTGAAAGATGTACTCGTCATCATTGACGAACACCATTGAAAGATGTCCTTATCATAATTGAGGAACACCATTGAAAGATGTCCTCATCATCATTGAAGAATATCATTGAAAGTTGTCCTCATCATCATTGACGAACAACATTAACGTTGAAAGATTTCTGCAGCAATGCGCAAGTAGTTGCCATCAACTCCTTCATATCCTGGGGGCATGGGCAATAGTCTCGTAATATGCAATTCCCAGGTTCGAATCCCAACTCTCCAGAGTTCAGATTTATCCCCACTAACTTCCAACCTGCCCTAGGTGAAAAATGGGACACTGATGGACTTGGAAGTGTCCGTCGGATGCGATGTTAAAACTCTGTGCAGAAGAGCCATACTATACGCAGTTTAGAGGACACACTGGATGACCTTCATGGGAGGTTTCCATCTGTCTCCTAACATCTGCCCAATGCGTTCCCTTCTACCAACCCTCTCTGAGTCATTGTGACCTGGCCATTTGTCCTATTGTGTGCACAAAAGCGCCGCTCAGAGATAGAACAACCCAGCATGCTAAAGTAAGGTTATGAAAGAAATTGCGGTAAGCTTTCTTTCCAATTGTTCATAGGGTCGGATGTTGTCTTCTGTTTCTTTAAACCGACAGGAAACTTGGCAGTTTCTATGCAACCGAATTTAGGCTTATCGAGTATTACTCACAATGAGACACTCTCTCGGAATACAGAAGATGCTCTGCATTATAGGTGAAGACATTTTATTAATCAGAGCTGTTAACTATTAACCAGAAGGTTCCGAATTCGAGAGGAAGATGGCGTAGTCTTTATCAACGTCAAATATACACATATTATGCAACGCATTGGGACACTTCTATGTTTATGTGAATGGAAAACCACATTTAAAGGCTCCATAACTTTAAAAATAAACTTTTTTTTTTTAACAAAGATTCTACAGAAGACAAATTATAGATCTCAATCAAGTTGATTCAAATCTCGATATTCGTTTAAAGATTAAAGAGTTATTGAAGCTTAATTTTTGAAAGCAGACGCTTACCTCTAACACTGTTCCAAAATTTATTGAAACTAAAAGCCCTTTGAAAATTTCCTAAAATGATATTTATATCCCGTTTTTTTTTTGAAAACGAGATAATAGTTTCCTTTGTCTTCTTTGTTCACAAAGAAATTCTTTTTGTGTTAGATAGATATTGACGAAATATTACGATATGCACTTTCCGTATCTCTCTAAAGCTAAAATTATGCCCTCTAGCGGTGGAAAACTTTGAAAATTTCAAAATTTCAAACGAATATTGCAAACGATTTATTTATGCTGGAAATTTGAAATTTTGGTGGTGGAATGTGAAGGTCACGAAGTTTCCATTGCCAACAATGAGTTGACCCCTTAGACCCAGAAGGGGTGGGAAAACACACTTTTTTAGTTTTAGCAGATAATTGTTTGTTTTTAGAGATAAATGAAAAAAAATCTTTTTTAGGGTTAGATAGGAATTGATAAAGTTTTATGATTCGCACTTTTTAAACCTTCCCAAAACTATAATTGCGCCCTCTAACAGAGGAAAAATTTGCAAAATTGAAAATTTCAAACAAATATTGCAAACGACGTATTTAAGCTGGAAATTTTAATTTTGATGGTGGAATGTGAATGCCATGATGTTTCAATTGGCAACAGTGAATTGACCTCTTAGACCCAAGGAGCTGGGAAAATACAATTTTTTGTTTTAGCAAATAATTGTTTTTTATTTAGAGATAAATGAAAAAATCTTTTTAGGGTTAGATAGGAATTGATAAAACATTATGATTCGCACTTTCGGAATCTTTCGAACACTATACATGCGCCCTCTAACGAAGGGAAAATTTGCAAATTCGAAAATTTCCAACGAATATTGCAACGATGTATTAATGATAGAAATATGAACTTTTGATGGTGGAATGTGAACCTCATGACGTTTCCATTGGAAACAATGAAAACGATAATTACAAATCCTCTTTATTAATTTCATTGATACTAATGAAATATAATTCGCATTTTCCAAATTCTTAGTAGTTTAATACACACCAAAGAGTCAAAACATTATGACTAGCGCGTCTTTATGCAAATCGAAGCAACTGCAGGTAAACGATGGCGAAAACGATTTGGCGTGTGAAGGTCATGAAACGGTACAAACAACACCTGATACTGAGCTCTGTTAATCAGTGTTATTCTTGCTCTTTAGATGGGAAAGGAAGCGGAATTAAGTAAATTTGACAGAGGCCAAATTGTAATGGCCAGAGAAGACTGGGTAAGAGCATTTCCGAGGCAGCAAGGCTTGTGGGTGCTCATGGTCAGCAGTGGTTAGTACCTTCAAAAAGTGGTCTGAGGAGGGAAAAACCACGAACTGCTGGGAAGGTGTGGGCTCATCGATGCTACAGGAGAACGAAGGCTATCCTGTATGATACGAGCCAACAGAAGAGATACTGTGGCCTACCTTACTCGTAATTTGAATGCTGATGATGGGAATAATATGTCACAACACACAATACATCGAACCCTGCTGAAAATGGGGCTGCGTAGCTGCAGGCAACTTCCAGTGCCCATGCTAACCTCGGTTCACTGTCGAAAGCGCCTACAATGGACACGTGAGCATCAAAACTGGACCTTGAATGATTGGAAGAAGGTCGTCTGATCCAATGAATCTCGTTTCCTGTTGCACCGTGTGGATGGCTATGTACATGTGCATCGTTTACCTGGGGAAGTGTTGGCACCAGGATGCATTGTAGAATGAAAACAAGCCGGTGGAGGAAGTGTAATGCTTTGGTCAATGTTCTGCTGGGAAACCCTGTGTCCAGTAATTCATCTGCAAGACATTATGACGTCTACCACCTACCTAAACATCATTGCAGACCAGGTGCATTCTTTCATGGCAACAGTATTTCCCTCTAGTAGTGCCTTCTTTCAGCAGGATAATGAGCCATGCCACACTACCCGGATTATTCGAGAATGGTTTGCGGAACATGAGGAAGACTTCCAGGTATTGCCCTGGCCCCCAAATTCCCCAGACATCAATCAAATCGAGCATCTGTGGTTTGTGCTGGAACAGCATATCCAATCTGCGGTGGCTCAACCACATAACTTATAAGAAAGAGTTAAAGGATCTGCTGGTAACGTGTTGGTACCAGATATCACAAGACACCTTTAGAAATCTTGTAGCATTGATGCCTCGCCGGATAAGAGCTATTTTGGTGGCATGTGGAGAACCAACGTCATGTTAGGCAGGTGGTCATAATGTTTTGGTTCTTCGATGTATATATCTTTACAGATCACTGAAATTATGAAATGACAGAGCTGTTACCGTTGTTGTTGATGTTGAAAATGATTTTTGGGATATTTAGCACCTTTGGCTTTTGATCACAATGTTTAACAAGAGTCATGAAATGCGTTTTTCTAGAAGATCAGATAATGTCCATTATCGCTGAGAAAGCAAAACTTTTCAGAAAAAAGGATGCAGTTTTTAAAATCTGTGGGATTGTCTGATGAAAAGTTCAAGTCCAGGATAAAAAATCTTTGAAGATAAAGAAAAAATATCATAAATCACATATGGTGCATTCATATGTAGTCCATGTGATCTGAAGTAATATATCATTGAGGAACGACTTTTGTCATTTCGTTGGCACTGAAGAAGGAAATGTGAAACTGTTTCACTCTCTCCACATGCTGGACACTTATTGGAATTACTAAGCCGACATCGAAAGAGGAAATCTTGTAGCGGTGCTACATTCAGTGTTAATCTAGTGATGAGAGTCTCCATAATCTTGGAGGAAATATCCATGTCCAAAGGCTTTGGAAATCGAGAGATGTGTGGATAAATATCACTTTGAGCTGAGGAGTCCCATTCTTCTCTGTGACTGTCAATGTAAGATTGTTTGCATATCCCTAATATATCTTCTTCATAAGATGGTGAATCCGGATGAACATAAGAAATGCCAAGAACCTGTTTTGCAAGTGAATCTGCTTCTTCATTGAGAGGAATGCCTCGGTGATCCGGAACCTTAAGTATTGTGATTGACGAACCCTGAGCAGCAGAAGAGATTAACGTTTGATATAAATTCAATAATCCTGTAGGTGATTTGAAGTTGGTATTTTATAAAGCTATTAATGCTGATTTGCTGTCAGAGAGAATTAAATATTTATTAGGACCTTTGATTATATTTGCAACAGCCCTATAAATAGCAAATGGGGAATGCATCTTTTTAGATTTAAGAATTAAAAGACGAATACTTTTATGTTATATAAATAAATAAATAAATAAATACCCCCTCAAGCAGCTGCTTGCCACAGAGGTCTGACAGGAGCCTGTCAGTTTATATGCCACAGTAGAAGATCTGAGAGTATGGCAGGACCTCAGCAGAAAACAACACGAACATCCATGCCTTACCCGGGGCTCGAACACAGGTCCCATAGATCAGTAGCCAAGCGCTCTAACCATAATTACTAATAAAATACTATTTGCATTTTTCCCATCATCATTTTATCATTTTTCCATCAAATTAAAACTTTTAAGGAGTGAAACAGAAGGAAACGGAAAAACTTCTTTCTCTTTGAAAACGAGATTCTCACATGCGACAGAGGTGATAGGAGTCCTTCTTGTTTTATATTAGGAAATGATTTCTTTTAACTTTTATGGTAAATTCTTACGATTCGAAACGCTGCTGTGAAATGTTTCATATTCCAGAATTCTTTAAATATTGTATAAATATTGGTCAAAAAAGAGAGATTTGGTTAATATTTTTTAAAGATTTCAGTCTATAACAATTTGTTATATAAGGCTTATTTCGAAGTAAGGATGCATTGAACATAGTTCCCATTCACACAGCAGGGGAACGCCCCAATACTTTGATAATTTAGGGTAATTTGTTCATTTCCACAGCCAAAAAAAGCGAGAACAAAATGCTTAAAATTGAAATGAACAATTTGGTTGGTAAATGTTACTGAATATTATAAATTATATGCGGTGCACAGTATTAATTTATTTTATGAAATTTTGCGTTATTTGGTAATGAAGCTGTATTAGCTATCACTAAAATTTCCACATCCGTGTCGATTACCTTATTTCCTTCTTTATGGATGCAAAAGTTAAAAATTGTACGTATTTTATGAAAATGGTCGTACACAGATGAGCCCAACCGCTTTTTCTATCCACGGGTGCGTGAGGCGTAAATGCAGTCCTCTCTTTCCTTTCTTCCCTCCCCCTGCCATATTAAGAAATCTATAGAAGTCCACTGAATTAAAGAATGCTTCTTTTAATTATTAATACTTTTTAATGACTTTCAAATGTTCTTACATTTGCCTTCACATTGGGTTACTGAAGGTGTCAGGGAAAAGACATCCAGCCATCTTGGGAAAGAAATTGACCGGCTGTTGAAATGAAAAAAATTAAACACTTGCGGGTCTCTTGGAGGGGGGCCATGGCTCACGTGCCCCCCCCCCCCCCCCCCCCTCCTTATGACCCCGCCATTGTTAGGGAGTGTACGTTCCTTTTTATTAGCCAAACCAAAGCACGGAAATTTCGAATTGCAACGTAGAATGCAATAAGTGTACTACAATAATTTAAAGTAGGAAAAAAATCTCGTTAAATCAGAGACAAATAAATATGCAGTAAGAAAGATAGTAAAACGTAGTAAGAAACCAGATACTTCTTATTCTGGGAGTCCCAGTGTTTTTGCGTCCGGACATACAGTCGTTCAAAAAAACATCCGAACACTATGGTTGATTACAGAATTCAGAAAAAATATCTGGCAACGATTTTTTTTTAGAAATTAGTGATATGGCAACCTTCGTGAAACGAAGGTTGCCAGATCACTAATTTCTAAAAAAAATCGTTGCCAGATTTTTTTTCTTTATTCTGTAATCAACCCAAGTGTTCGAATACTTTTTTGAGTGACTGTAGGTGGACATATTATTTTGATACTAGATCGTGTGGGCTCGCTCACGGAAATATTGAGCGTGTGCAGTTACCGTTCACGCAAACTGGAGTGTGTGCAGTAACTGCACACGCTCCAGTTGCTGTGAACGGTAACTGGAGCGTGTACAGTTGCTGTACACGCTCCAGATATTTTTCCTGAATTCTCTAATCACGTGACACGAAGGTTGCCAGATCACTAATTTCTAAAAAAATCGTTGCCAGATATTTTTTTTTTATTCTGTAATCAACCATAGCGTTTGGATACTTTTTTGAGTGACTGTACAATAAAGCTCAATCCTTTCGTACCACGAGTATACTTCGAACTAGAAGGAACGGTAATTGGCTGAGTCCTTAGCGCCTGAGGCTTCTAACCCGATAGTCGCAGGCTATCTCTGTTCCTAGCTCTTTTGGCGCCCTGGGCAAGAAATTATTTGGCTCCCCCCTCACCCCTTCGTATTTAATGAATACAAACTTAAATTTAGTTCATTTTAACAAAATCATATTCATTGTTCACAAAATGAATATTATCATAAAATATGTTAATAAAAAAATTTAGTCATAAATAATTAGAAGAAAATATATAATCATTTAAATTGGAAAAGGGTTAAGTTACCGACGCAGTTATCAAAAGGATTATGATTTTATATTTTAATGTATTTGACAAGTTTCAAGTATAAGTACTATACAACTTCAATTATTACTTTCAAGTCTAGTAAATGAAAAGCAAAACATTAGAGTGAAAAACAAAACAATTACACTACATTTGATTAATTACACACAGAGAGAGCGAAGTCTTCGCCGCGCCCTTCTGCAATTGGAGCCCTGGGCGCCCGTCTAATCCACCCCTGCCTTGGTACGACCCTAGTTCAAGTCCTCAATATGCCTGCTTGAGATTTTCTCAGCTTAACGCGTATTCTACCCTCGCTCAGAAAGGGAACATCGATTAACATGAAAAGTACGCAATCCGTCGGATTGGAACATTAATCAGTGTACAAGAGTCATATCTTGGGCATGGAGAGTCCCCATCTGTGTGGGGCGGGGGTGGCTCAGTCAGTAGCGGGCCAGGCTCGTAATCTGTAGTTCCCAGGTTCGAATCCCAGCTGGGTCAGCGTTGAGATTTATTTCCGCAAAATTCCCCGCCTTGCCCACGGTCAGTAGGGGACACCGATGGGCTTGGAAAGGCCGCCGTCCGTCGGATGGGACGTTAAGCCGTGGCCCCGTATGCGGGAGAGCCAAACCCTGTGCACATTAAAGAACACGCTGGATAGCCTTGACGGGAGGCTACCATCTGTCTCCCAACAGCTGCTCCAGTGGGTCCCCTCCCCCAACCTTCTCTGAACCTTCGGGGTCCATGTGACCTGGCCATTTAGCACATGGTGTGCAAAAAAGTGCCGCTCAGAGGTAAAACAACCCAACAACCCCATCTGTCTCCTAATAGTTTTCCAGTGGATCTCGTTCTCCTGTCAGGCTCTCAACCATTGAGGTCCTTGTGACTTGATTATTTTCCATTGTGTGCTCAAAAGCACCGCTCAGAGGTAAAATAGCACAAATTTGCGAAAAATAATTTTGTTTTGCTGATTTTGTTCCCACTTCACTGTATATTCCACTTCCAGATATAGGAAAACACTTAGACCTAAGCAGAGAAAAATAATTGAAAACGAAATACACGTCATCAATTTATTGATAACAGCTTTTAACCTAGATCGAATGGCAACCCATTATTTGTTTACGCACCTCGGAGTCATGGGTTTCCCAACATTCAAAACGAGCCAGGAAATGAATTCTTTTCAGCCTCATTTCTGTCGTCCTTCGTGTTGGCTTGATTCGCCGTAATGATCGCCACACGCTGATGAATATGTGGAATGATGGAGGAGAAACTTTCCTCCTTGATGCCTTTGCCTCTCCGCAACACGTGACGTGGGGTGCCACGACTCCGTGCGCCGGATTTGTCGTTACGCGCTCCGCTTCACTCCGATCGTCATCGTTATGTCACACAGAGAGCGATTTAGCGTTCTGAACCATTTCCATCTTTCTGGAGTCAATACGAAACTATTACCAGCAATAAAGGTGGCCTCACAGCAAACGGAAGCTTCTGCAGTTACTGCTTACGCTCCAGGTTTCGGTTTAACATGTCAGAAAGTTTGGAAACGCTAATAACGCTAAACTCTCAAACCGCTTTCTGTGTATCCGTATTCTAATGGTTGATAGAAAGTCAAAGATAGGCGTACACCGTAACCGTACAAGTGGAACGTCAGTTCCAGTTCCGGTGTGTATGCTTTTCTTATGTCATTTTCCTTGTTCCTACTTTATGTTTCTGAAATGCAATTGAACCATAAAAAAACATTGTCTTGATTTGCAAACAAAAGTTAGCAAATGACGTCATATATGGTTAATTAAAGAAACTCAAAGAAAGAAGAACTTCGTAAAGTCACACTTCACTCGTTTAATTGCAACATGGGATATCAGGAAAGGTCGTCAACTTCTTTTCCTTCTTTCCTCAATTTAATGTACTTTATATGTTTGAAAACAAGAAAAAAATGCGAACACGTTTACTGCTTTATTTCTTAAATGCAAACGACCCATTTGAACTCAAAGCAAAAAAAAAAAGATTTTTGTTCGTTCAAAAAACAGACACGATACTGTTTGAACTAAATGCAAAAAGCGCTTAAAGGAAATTCTGTCTCCCAATTTCTTTTCAATCAGCAAACTGGAGCGTGTGCAGTAACTGCACACGCTCCAGTTTGCTGTGAACGGTAACTGCACACGCTCAATATTTCCGTGAGTGAGCCCACACGATCTAGTATCAAAATAATATGACCACCTACCGTCGCTCAAAAAAGTATCCGAACATTATGGTTGATTACAGAATTCTAAAAAAATATCTGGCAACGATTTTTTTTAGAAATTAGTGATCTGGCAATCTTTGTGTCACGTGACACGAAGGTTGCCATATCACTAATTTCTAAAAAAAAATCGTTGCCAGATATTTTTTCTGAATTCTGTAATCAACCATAGTGTTCGGATACTTTTTTGAGCCCTGTACATTGAATTTGGTTTCTAGATACCCACTGCATAGGTCATCAAGCTTGTGATATATATATATCATCATTAAATATTCTAAGAATAAATCATTAATATGTTTGCAATTTATTAGCTTTAAATAACTAAATTCTATTTACTTTGTAACTTTAAATAAAAAAGAAAAATTGAGAAGAAAATACGAAACATGCGGTGGGAACCAGTGGTCAGAAAAGGGGACACCGACGCGCTTGAAAAGAAAATACGAAATATGCGGTGGGAACCAGTGGTCAGAAAAGGGGACACCGATGCGCTTGAAAAGAAAATGCGAAATATGCGGTGGGAACCAGTGGTCAGAAAAGGGGACACCGATGTACTTGGAAAAAAAATGCGAAATATGCGGTGGGAACCAGTGGTCAGAAAAGGGGACACCGACGCGCTTGAAAAGAAAATACGAAATATGAGGTGGGAACCAGTGGTCAGAAAAGGGGGCACAGATGGGCTTGAAAAGAAAATACGAAATATGCGGTGGGAACCAGTGGTCAGAAAAGGGGACACCGACGCGCTTGAAAAGAAAATACGAAATATGAGGTGGGAACCAGTGGTCAGAAAAGGGGACACCGACGCGCTGAAAAGAAAATACGAAATATGCGGTGGGAACCAGTGGTCAGAAAAGGGGACACCGACGCGCTTGAAAAGAAAATGCGAAATATGCGTTGGGAACCAGTGGTCAGAAAAGGGGACACCGATGGGCTTGAAAAGAAAATACGAAATACGCGGTGGGAACCAGTGGTCAGAAAGAGGACACCGATGGGCTTGAAAAGAAAATACGAAATACGCGGTAGGAACCAGTGGTTTGGAAAGGGGACACCGATGGACTTGGAAAGAAAATGCGAAATATGCGGTGGGAACCAGTGGTCAGAAAAGGGGACACCGACGCGCTTGAAAAGAAAATACGAAATATGAGGTGGGAACCAGTGGTCAGAAAAGGGGACACAGATGGGCTGAAAAGAAAATACGAAATATGCGGTGGGAACCAGTGGTCAGAAAAGGGGACACCGACGCGCTTGAAAAGAAAATACGAAATATGAGGTGGGAACCAGTGGTCAGAAAAGGGGACACCGACGCACTTGAAAAGAAAATACGAAATATGCGGTGGGAACCAGTGGTCAGAAAAGGGGACACCGACGCGCTTGAAAAGAAAATACGAAATATGCGGTGGGAACCAGTGGTCAGAAAAGGGGACACCGATGGGCTTGAAAAGAAAATACGAAATACGCGGTGGGAACCAGTGGTCAGAAAAAGGACACCGATGGGCTTGAAAAGAAAATACGAAATACGCGGTAGGAACCAGTGGTTTGGAAAGGGGACACCGATGGACTTGGAAAGAAAATGCGAAATATGCGGTGGGAACCAGTGGTCAGAAAAGGGGACACCGACGCGCTTGAAAAGAAAATACGAAATATGAGGTGGGAACCAGTGGTCAGAAAAGGGGACACAGATGGGCTTGAAAAGAAAATACGAAATATGCAGTGGGAACCAGTGGTCAGAAAAGGGGACACCGACGCGCTTGAAAAGAAAATACGAAATGTGCGGTGGGAACCAGTGGTCAGAAAAGGGGACACCGACGCGCTTGAAAAGAAAATGCGAAATATGCGGTGGGAACCAGTGGTCAGAAAAGGGGACACCAATGGGCTTGAAAAGAAAATACGAAATACGCGGTGGGAACCAGTGGTCAGAAAGAGGACACCGATGGGCTTGAAAAGAAAATACGAAATACGCGGTGGGAACCAGTGGTTTGGAAAGGGGACACCGATGGGCTTGAAAAGAAAATACGAAATATGCGGTGGGAACCAGTGGTCAGAAAAGGGGGCACCGATGGGCTTGAAAAGAAAATACGAAATATGCGGTGGGAACCAGTGGTCAGAAAAGGGGACACCGATGGACTTGGAAAGAAAATACGAAATGCGCGGTGGGAACCAGTGGTCAGAAAGAGGACACCGATGGGCTTGAAAAGAAAATACGAAATACGCGGTAGGAACCAGTGGTTTGAAAAGGGGACACCGATGGACTTGGAAAGAAAATGCGAAATATGCGGTGGGAACCAGTGGTCAGAAAAGGGGACACCGACGCGCTTGAAAAGAAAATACGAAATATGAGGTGGGAACCAGTGGTCAGAAAAGGGGACACAGATGGGCTTGAAAAGAAAATACGAAATATGCGGTGGGAACCAGTGGTCAGAAAAGGGGACACCGATGGGCTTGAAAAGAAAATACGAAATATGCGGTGGGAACCAGTGGTGAGAAAGGGGACACCGATGGGCTTGAAAAGAAAATACGAAATACGCGGTGGGAACCAGTGGTCTGGAAAGGGGACACTGATGGGCTTGAAAAGAAAGTACGAAATACGCGGTAGGAACCAGTGGTTTGGAAAGGGGACACCGATGGACTTGGAAAGAAAATGCGAAATATGCGGTGAGAACCAGTGGTCAGAAAAGGGGACACCGACGCGCTTGAAAAGAAAATACGAAATATGAGGTGGGAACCAGTGGTCAGAAAAGGGGACACAGATGGGCTGAAAAGAAAATACGAAATATGCGGTGGGAACCAGTGGTCAGAAAAGGGGACACCGACGCACTTGAAAAGAAAATACGAAATATGAGGTGGGAACCAGTGGTCAGAAAAGGGGACACCGACGCGCTTGAAAAGAAAATACGAAATATGCGGTGGGAACCAGTGGTCAGAAAAGGGGACACCGACGCGCTTGAAAAGAAAATGCGAAATATGTGGTGGGAACCAGTGGTCAGAAAAGGGGACACCAATGGGCTTGAAAAGAAAATGCGAAATACGCGGTGGGAACCAGTGGTCAGAGAGAGGACACCGATGGGCTTGAAAAGAAAATACGAAATACGCGGTGGGAACCAGTGGTTTGGAAAGGGGACACCGATGGGCTTGAAAAGAAAATACGAAATATGCGGTGGGAACCAGTGGTGAGAAAGGGGACACCGATGGGCTTGAAAAGAAAATACGAAATACGCGGTGGGAACCAGTGGTCTGGAAAGGGGACACTGATGGGCTTGAAAAGAAAGTACGAAATACGCGGTAGGAACCAGTGGTTTGGAAAGGGGACACCGATGGACTTGGAAAGAAAATGCGAAATATGCGGTGAGAACCAGTGGTCACAAAAGGGGACACCGACGCGCTTGAAAAGAAAATACGAAATATGAGGTGGGAACCAGTGGTCAGAAAAGGGGACACCGACGCGCTTGAAAAGAAAATACGAAATATGAGGTGGGAACCAGTGGTCAGAAAAGGGGACACAGATGGGCTTGAAAAGAAAATACGAAATATGCGGTGGGAACCAGTGGTCAGAAAAGGGGACACCGATGGGCTTGAAAAGAAAATACGAAATATGCGGTGGGAACCAGTGGTGAGAAAGGGGACACCGATGGGCTTGAAAAGAAAATACGAAATACGCGGTGGGAACCAGTGGTCTGGAAAGGGGACACTGATGGGCTTGAAAAGAAAGTACGAAATACGCGGTAGGAACCAGTGGTTTGGAAAGGGGACACCGATGGACTTGGAAAGAAAATGCGAAATATGCGGTGAGAACCAGTGGTCAGAAAAGGGGACACCGACGCGCTTGAAAAGAAAATACGAAATATGAGGTGGGAACCAGTGGTCAGAAAAGGGGACACAGATGGGCTGAAAAGAAAATACGAAATATGCGGTGGGAACCAGTGGTCAGAAAAGGGGACACCGACGCACTTGAAAAGAAAATACGAAATATGAGGTGGGAACCAGTGGTCAGAAAAGGGGACACCGACGCGCTTGAAAAGAAAATACGAAATATGCGGTGGGAACCAGTGGTCAGAAAAGGGGACACCGACGCGCTTGAAAAGAAAATGCGAAATATGTGGTGGGAACAGTGGTCAGAAAAGGGGACACCAATGGGCTTGAAAAGAAAATGCGAAATACGCGGTGGGAACCAGTGGTCAGAAAGAGGACACCGATGGGCTTGAAAAGAAAATACGAAATACGCGGTGGGAACCAGTGGTTTGGAAAGGGGACACCGATGGGCTTGAAAAGAAAATACGAAATATGCGGTGGGAACCAGTGGTGAGAAAGGGGACACCGATGGGCTTGAAAAGAAAATACGAAATACGCGGTGGGAACCAGTGGTCTGGAAAGGGGACACTGATGGGCTTGAAAAGAAAGTACGAAATACGCGGTAGGAACCAGTGGTTTGGAAAGGGGACACCGATGGACTTGGAAAGAAAATGCGAAATATGCGGTGAGAACCAGTGGTCAGAAAAGGGGACACCGACGCGCTTGAAAAGAAAATACGAAATATGAGGTGGGAACCAGTGGTCAGAAAAGGGGACACAGATGGGCTGAAAAGAAAATACGAAATATGCGGTGGGAACCAGTGGTGAGAAAGGGGACACCGATGGGCTTGAAAAGAAAATACGAAATACGCAGTGGGAACCAGTGGTCTGGAAAGGGGACACTGATGGGCTTGAAAAGAAAGTACGAAATACGCGGTAGGAACCAGTGGTTTGGAAAGGGGACACCGATGGACTTGGAAAGAAAATGCGAAATATGCGGTGGGAACCAGTGGTCAGAAAAGGGGACACCGACGCGCTTGAAAAGAAAATACGAAATATGAGGTGGGAACCTGTGGTCTGAAAAGGGGACACCGACGCGCTTGAAAAGAAAATACGAAATATGCGGTGGGAACCAGTGGTCAGAAAAGGGGACACCGACGCGCTTGAAAAGAAAATACGAAATATGCGGTGGGAACCAGTGGTCAGAAAAGGGGACACCGACGCGCTTGAAAAGAAAATGCGAAATATGCGGTGGGAACCAGTGGTCAGAAAAGGGGACACCGATGGGCTTGAAAAGAAAGTACGAAATACGCGGTAGGAACCAGTGGTTTGGAAAGGGGACACCGATGGACTTGTAAAGAAAATGCGAAATATGCGGTGGGAACCAGTGGTCAGAAAAGGGGACACAGATGGGCTGAAAAGAAAATACGAAATATGCGGTGGGAACCAGTGGTCAGAAAAGGGGACACCGACGCGCTTGAAAAGAAAATACGAAATATGAGGTGGGAACCAGTGGTCAGAAAAGGGGACACCGACGCGCTTGAAAAGAAAATACGAAATATGCGGTGGGAACCAGTGGTCAGAAAAGGGGACACCAATGGGCTTGAAAAGAAAATACGAAATACGCGGTGGGAACCAGTGGTCAGAAAGAGGACACCGATGGGCTTGAAAAGAAAATACGAAATACGCGGTGGGAACCAGTGGTTTGGAAAGGGGACACCGATGGGCTTGAAAAGAAAATACGAAATATGCGGTGGGAACCAGTGGTCAGAAAAGGGGGCACCGATGGGCTTGAAAAGAAAATACGAAATATGCGGTGGGAACCAGTGGTCAGAAAAGGGGACACCGATGAACTTGGAAAGAAAATACGAAATACGCGGTGGGAACCAGTGGTCAGAAAGAGGACACCGATGGGCTTGAAAAGAAAATACGAAATACGCGGTAGGAACCAGTGGTTTGGAAAGGGGACACCGATGGACTTGGAAAGAAAATGCGAAATATGCGGTGGGAACCAGTGGTCAGAAAACGGGACACCGACGCGCTTGAAAAGAAAATACGAAATATGAGGTGGGAACCAGTGGTCAGAAAAGGGGACACAGATGGGCTTGAAAAGAAAATACGAAATATGCGGTGGGAACCAGTGGTCAGAAAAGGGGACACCGATGGGCTTGAAAAGAAAATACGAAATATGCGGTGGGAACCAGTGGTGAGAAAGGGGACACCGATGGGCTTGAAAAGAAAATACGAAATACGCGGTGGGAACCAGTGGTCTGGAAAGGGGACACTGATGGGCTTGAAAAGAAAGTACGAAATACGCGGTAGGAACCAGTGGTTTGGAAAGGGGACACCGATGGACTTGGAAAGAAAATGCGAAATATGCGGTGGGAACCAGTGGTCAGAAAAGGGGACACCGACGCGCTTGAAAAGAAAATACGAAATATGAGGTGGGAACCAGTGGTCAGAAAAGGGGACACCGACGCGCTTGAAAAGAAAATACGAAATATGCGGTGGGAACCAGTGGTCAGAAAAGGGGACACCGACGCGCTTGAAAAGAAAATACGAAATATGCGGTGGGAACCAGTGGTCAGAAAAGGGGACACCGACGCGCTTGAAAAGAAAATGCGAAATATGCGGTGGGAACCAGTGGTCAGAAAAGGGGACACCGATGGGCTTGAAAAGAAAGTACGAAATATGAGGTGGGAACCAGTGGTCAGAAAAGGGGACACCGACGCGCTTGAAAAGAAAATACGAAATATGCGGTGGGAACCAGTGTTCAGAAAAGGGGACACCGACGCGCTTGAAAAGAAAATGCGAAATATGCGGTGGGAACCAGTGGTCAGAAAAGGGGACACCGATGGGCTTGAAAAGAAAGTACGAAATACGCGGTAGGAACCAGTGGTTTGGAAAGGGGACACCGATGGACTTGTAAAGAAAATGCGAAATATGCGGTGGGAACCAGTGGTCAGAAAAGGGGACACCGACGTGCTTGAAAAGAAAATACGAAATATGCGGTGGGAACCAGTGGTCAGAAAAGGGGACACCGACGCGCTTGAAAAGAAAATACGAAATATGCGGTGGGAACCAGTGGTCAGAAAAGGGGACACCGACGCGCTTGAAAAGAAAATGCGAAATATGCGGTGGGAACCAGTGGTCAGAAAAGGGGACACCGATGGGCTTGAAAAGAAAATACTAAATACGCGGTGGGAACCAGTGGTCAGAAAGAGGACACCGATGGGCTTGAAAAGAAAATACGAAATACGCGGTGGGAACCAGTGGTTTCGAAAGGGGACACCGATGGGCTTGAAAAGAAAATACGAAATATGCGGTGGGAACCAGTGGTCAGAAAAGGGGGCACCGATGGGCTTGAAATGAAAATACGAAATATGCGGTGGGAACCAGTGGTCAGAAAAGGGGACACCGACGCGCTTGAAAAGAAAATGCGAAATATGCGGTGGGAACCAGTGGTCAGAAAAGGGGACACCGATGGGCTTGAAAAGAAAGTACGAAATACGCGGTAGGAACCAGTGGTTTGGAAAGGGGACACCGATGGACTTGTAAAGAAAATGCGAAATATGCGGTGGGAACCAGTGGTCAGAAAAGGGGACACCGACGTGCTTGAAAAGAAAATACGAAATATGCGGTGGGAACCAGTGGTCAGAAAAGGGGACACCGACGCGCTTGAAAAGAAAATACGAAATATGCGGTGGGAACCAGTGGTCAGAAAAGGGGACACCGACGCGCTTGAAAAGAAAATGCGAAATATGCGGTGGGAACCAGTGGTCAGAAAAGGGGACACCGATGGGCTTGAAAAGAAAATACTAAATACGCGGTGGGAACCAGTGGTCAGAAAGAGGACACCGATGGGCTTGAAAAGAAAATACGAAATACGCGGTGGGAACCAGTGGTTTCGAAAGGGGACACCGATGGGCTTGAAAAGAAAATACGAAATATGCGGTGGGAACCAGTGGTCAGAAAAGGGGGCACCGATGGGCTTGAAATGAAAATACGAAATATGCGGTGGGAACCAGTGGTCAGAAAAGGGGACACCGATGGACTTGGAAAGAAAATACGAAATACGCGGTGGGAACCAGTGGTCAGAAAGAGGACACCGATGGGCTTGAAAAGAAAATGCGAAATACGCGGTAGGAACCAGTGGTTTGGAAAGGGGACACCGATGGACTTGGAAAGAAAATGCGAAATATGCGGTGGGAACCAGTGGTCAGAAAAGGGGACACCGACGCGCTTGAAAAGAAAATACGAAATATGAGGTGGGAACCAGTGGTCAGAAAAGGGGACACAGATGGGCTTGAAAAGAAAATACGAAATATGCGGTGGGAACCAGTGGTCAGAAAAGGGGACACCGATGGGCTTGAAAAGAAAATACGAAATATGCGGTGGGAACCAGTGGTGAGAAAGGGGACACTGATGGGCTTGAAAAGAAAATACGAAATACGCGGTGGGAACCAGTGGTCTGGAAAGGGGACACTGATGGGCTTGAAAAGAAAGTACGAAATACGCGGTGGGAACCAGTGGTTTGGAAAGGGGACACCGATGGGCTTGAAAAGAAAATACGAAATACGCGGTGGGAACCAGTGGTCTGGAAAGGGGACACCGATGGGCTTGAAAAGAAAATACGAAATATGCGGTGGGGACCAGTGGTCAGAAAAGGGGACACCGATGGGCTTGAAAAGAAAATACGAAATACACGGTGGGAACCAGTGGTTTGGAAAGGGGACACCGATGGGCTTGAAAAGAAAATACGAAATATGCGGTGGGAACCAGTGGTGAGAAAGGGGACACCGATGGGCTTGAAAAGAAAATACGAAATACGCGGTGGGAACCAGTGGTCTGGAAAGGGGACACCGATGGGCTTGAAAAGAAAATACGAAATACGCGGTGGGAACCAGTGGTTTGGAAAGGGGACACCGATGGGCTTGAAAAGAAAATACGAAATACGCGATGGGAACCAGTGGTCTGGAAAGGGGACACCGATGGGCTTGAAAAGAAAATACGAAATATGCGGTGGGAACCAGTGGTCAGAAAGGGGACACCGATGGGCTTGAAAAGAAAATACGAAATATGCGGTGGGAACCAGTGGTCAGAAAAGGGGACACCGATGGGCTTGAAAAGAAAATACCAAATATGCTGTGGGAACTAGTGGTCAGAAAAGGGGATACCGATGGGCTTAAAAAGACCGCCGTCCGTCGGATGGGTCTTTAAACCGTGACTTTGTATGCAGGAGAGCCCTGTGCACGTTAAACAATACGCCGGATGGCCTTGATGGGACA
This sequence comes from Ryuthela nishihirai, assembly GCA_038380435.1. Classification (NCBI taxonomy): domain Eukaryota; kingdom Metazoa; phylum Arthropoda; class Arachnida; order Araneae; family Heptathelidae; genus Ryuthela; species Ryuthela nishihirai. The sequence goes on from JAWZYU010000010.1 coordinate 16,084,118, forward strand.
CTACCATCTCCTAATAGCTGTCTAGTGGGTAACCTTCCCCCATACTTCTCTGAGCCCTCTGGGCCTTTGTGACTTGGTCATTAGCTCACTGTGTGCAAAAAAGTGCAGCTCAGAAATTAAAAAAACTCAAACATGAACACTGTATTTTCGTATCTCCTTTTGTGAACGGAGGCAAATCGATGCCGTCATTCTAAACCAACGGACTTCACATTCTATAGTCAAAGTTTAAATTCTTCAGCATGAATAGATCGTTATGAATATTCTTTTACAAAATTTTGCGTTTTCCAACCTCCATTGGTGGAATTTAAAAGAATTAGAAGACTCAGAAATGGAAATTTTAATATTTTATTGATTGATTTGAAGTCTTTACTGAACTTTTCGTTTACTCGAATGCAGGATTGGGACGGGGGTATCCCTGTCGGTAGCGTGCCAGACTAATAATCTGCAGTTCCCAGTTTCGAGTCCCAGCTGAGTCAGCATTGAGGTATATCTCTGCAAAACTTTCCACTCTCCTCTTGGTGAATAGGGGATACCGATGGGCTTGGAAAGGCCGCCGTCCGTTGGATGAGACGTTAAAACGTGGCCCCGTGTATGCGGGAGAGCCATATTCTGTGCACGTTAAAGAACACGCTGGATGGCCTTGACGGGAGGCTACCATCTGTCTCCCAACAGCTGTTCCAGTGGGTCCCCTCTCCCAACCTTCTCTGAGCCTTCGGGGTCCATGTGACCTGACCATTTAGCCCATTGTGTGCAAAAAAGTGCCACTCAGAGGTAAAACAACCCAACGAATGCAGAAACTGTCCCAGTGAACATGGTATTCCGGTTAACGCATTTTATTAGCCAATTCGTTTACTGCAGAAAGATCACTTGTGTTTATGACCTGTGCTAATGTCGTCATTGTTCTGAAACGGATTTTATAGTTGCTATGTCGTGAACAGAAAAAGACAGAGTTTTCCTCAGTAGTAAAACAACCTATTCAAAATTATTTTATTCAAGACCAACTTTTAGGAAATGTAATTATATTTTTACGGTTACTGGTTCGAAATGCGTAAAGTACAGAAGCCCTAAAATTATATCCCCTCAAGCAGCTGCTTGCCACAGAGGTCTGACAGGAGCCTGTCAGTTTATATACCATAGTTGGTCTGTGAGGATGGCAGGACCTCAGCAGAAAAACAACACATACATCCATGCCTTACCCGGGGCTCTAACCCAGTTCACTTAGATCAGTAGCCAAGCGTGCTAACCACTCGGCCACTCCCAACAAATATGAGATCATTTCACAAAGACTTTTTAACTCTTCGAATGCCAACAGACGATATATTCGATTTCAAAATTGCTTTAAATAGTACACTAAATGGAAGAATTTTTATATACACCTCCGATAACAATATGCAAAGCAGAAGTATCGCATCCACTCACGTAGGACGCTGAAACTGGCAATGCCTGTAAACAGAGCAGGTCTCTACGCATTGATCACGAAGTAATCATGGGTAAAGGCAGCGACGTAAGTGAGTTTGACCGTAGTAGATGCAAGTAAGGCTGGTTGTTCAATCACCACAACTGCTGAACTGTTGGGATTTCCATGTCAGAATGTCGTACGTGTATACCAAGACTATGTGAAATACGTCAAAACCTGCAAACAGCGGGAGAAATGTGGACGTAAACGTGCAATTGACTCCTGAGGTGAGCTCAGACTGTCCTGCATCATTACAAGGAATCACACGGCTACCTTGGAGCAGATAACTTTGGAATTAAATGAGGGCATGCCCACAACCTTATGTACAAAGACTATCCGTCGTACCATGAAAAAAATAGGCCATGGCAGTCGACGTCCATATTGTGTCCCCTTGTTGACTGCAAGGCACCGAAAGATTAGGCTGTAGTTTGCAAAGGCATATCGCAAGTGGAGTGCGGAGGACTGGAAACACCTCATCTGGTCTGAAGAATCACGGTTTCAACTCTATTTCACCAATGGGACGGTACATGTGTGGCGTAAACCACACTAAGCAATGGACCCTGCTTGCTAAGTTGGGGTCATGCATGCAGATGGAGGCGGTGTATTCAGTTTGGTGTGCATTTACATGGGCTTCCTTGGGGACCCTCGTACCCATCGAGATCTCGTCACCAGAACAAGGTATGTGAACATCTTCGTCGACCATCTACACCCTTTCGTAACGATTCTCTTTCTGCACCATGACGCCATCTTCCAACAGGACAACTCCCTGCCGCTACTTCCCGAGTGGCGACCAATTGGCTCCAGGAGATTTCAAGTGAGTTTTCCAAACACCTCCTGTAATAGAAAGCCAAATTTACGACCAAAATTTACGACGAGGACGCATTTTTATGAGGACCAAGATTACGATGTCGTCTAAATAGTCCTTCCAGATACTTCTTATATTTTTTATTTTAATATTATTACTGGTAGATTCTGTGTTAATCTTTATACTAATGTTAATCCATAAATATATTTTATTTAGGAGAAAATTTATTTGTATTAATTAGCATTATGATATTTGATAATAAATACGAATAACTTTCTTTCTAAATAAAATATATTTATAGATAAACATTAGTGTAAAGATTAGCACAAGAGTCCACCAGTAATAATATTAGAATCAAAGTTGTAAGATTTACCTAAGTGACGTCAAAAATTTGGTACATTGGTCTTCTGTTATAGGAGGCATTGGTTTACCACACTCGAATGGCCGCCTCGATCGCCGGACCTCAACACCATTGAGAACTTGTGGGACGAATTGGGAAGATCTGTTCGAGCCCGCCAAACCCCACCGACAACTGTGGATACTCTACGACAGGTGAACCCCGCTTCATGGGGTGCAATACCACCTCCATGATTTTTTTTTATGGGGCGGGGGTGGCTCAGTCGGTAGCGCGCAAGGCTCGTAATCTGTAGTTCCCAGGTTCGAGTCCCAGCTGGGTCAGTGTTGAGATTTATCTCCGCAAAATTCCCCGCCTTGCCCACGGTCAGTAGGGGACACCGATGGGCTTGGAAAGGCCGCCGTCCGTCGGATGGGACGTCAAGACGTGGCCCCGTGTGCGGGAGAGCCATACCCTGTGCACGTTAAAGAACACGCTGGATGGCCTTGACAGGGGGCTACCATCTGTCTCCCAACAGCTGTTCCAGTGGGTCCCCTCTCCCAACCTTCTCTGAGCCTTCGGGGTCCATGTGACCTGGCCATTTAGCCCATGGTGTGCAAAAAAGTGCAGCTCAGAGGTAAAACAACCCAATCCAACCTTCATGCTTTCAACACCTCATTAAGTCCTTACCAAGACGTCTGACTGTTGTTGTTAGGGCAAAAGGTGGAGCAGCAGGTTATTAGGTAGGTGTATATAATAATTTGTCCATTCAGTGTACAAATAAAACTAGGAACTAATATAAATATTTTTACAACATGTTTCACGTGCTTATGTTATGCTTTTTATCTTTTGATTTTTCGATATTTATTTTTCAGAATTAAGTTTCCTTGTTCGTAATGTGTAACGACTTCTGTTATGATTACTTGAGAACGGATCTCCGCAAAATTCCCCGCCCTGCTCACGGTCAGTAGGGGACACCGATGAGCTTGGAAAGGCCGCCGTCCGTTGGATGAGACGTTAAACCGTGGCCCCGTGTATGCGGGAGAGCCATACTCTGTGCACGTTAAAGAACATGCTGGATGGCCTTGACGGGAGGCTACCATCTGTCTCCCAACAGCTGTTCCAGTGGGTCCCCTCTCCCAACCTACTCTGAGCCTTCGGGGTCCATGTGACCTGACCATATAGCCCATGGAGTGCAAAAAAGTGCCGCTCAGAGGTAAAACAACCCAACTTCAGAACGAGGTTCTAGAGCTGAGTTTTTTAATAACCTTGCCACACGAAGTGTTGAGAAATATTGGTTTATTTTTCCAATAAAGGCATCCTTATTCATAAGAGATGATTGAGCGACAGACTCATTTGTGCTGCTGTCCTTGGGCAAGGAACCTTTGGAAACGAATGCATAGGAGAAAATATCTCTGTACGTTAGATAATTAAGAATGAAATGAAACGATGCGAAGAAGTGGTCGAAGACCGTTTTAAGTTCTGTTTTTAATGTTTCTAGAGGTATAGTTCAATTATTTTCAATGTAGTTTAATAACTTAAGATTCAATATCACATTCATCGAAATCCGGATTCGTTTTTTAATCCTATATTGCAATATTGGAGGTTGAGTGATCATGTTCCAGAACCTCTCGTGGGCCACAGGTATTTTTATTCGATCTCTACGGCGGCAGGTGTTATTTCTCATTTGAGTAAATGGAGAGGTTACAAGGTACCCAAGGGCTCAAAGAAAGTAAGAGGAAGGGGAGCCACAGATTGTGTAGTGTCGTATAAACGGAGCACGAGATTCTCTCCAGACGCGTCCCTCTACCCCACAACAGAGGGCTTGTTAGGAGACAGATGGAAGCTCTCCGTCAAGGCCATCCAGCTTGTTGTTTAACATGCACAGGATATGACCTCTCATGTATACGGGCCACGGCTTATATCGCATCCGACGGACGGTTGCATTTCTAAGTTTATCTGTGTTCCCTTTCTCACCGAGATCAGAGTAAGGGTTAGGGGAAATAAATATTGCGCTGGCATATGGGAAACTCGAACCTGGTTACTGCAGATTACGATCCTGGCGCGCTACCGATTGAGCCAACCCCCCTTTGCATTACAAGATTTGCTTCAAAAGAAAGGTCATGAAAGTCGTTTGAACTATCTTCGTGTGAGCCACGGCTTCTCTTCAACTGCCTTTCCCATTGCTTCATTCTTAATTATCTGAGAGGCAAATACTCTTTCTAAAAACTGTGGCATATAAACTGACAGGCTCCTGTCAGACCTCTGTGGCAAGTAGCTGCTTGAGGGGGTATTTATTTTATTATTTAAAGTGTATCAATCCCCAGTTATTTTAGCTTTAAAAAACCATAATAAGAAAACCAATGCGCAACAGACTCATTTTCTGATGGAAACGAAATCCAGTTAATATGAGGATGGTTCTTTTCTTTTTGAAATATGAAATTTGATGTCCCCACGTGGGATGTGGTAGCCAGTGCCTCGGAGGTGACCTAAATTACAGCTGCACCCACAATCCACAGCATCGGGTATCATTAGCGTGAAATGGCGACACGAGCTGTTATCGCGCAAGCAACGAAATAGATAAAGAAAAACTGTCGCTCATCTTTTCATCCTCGTTGAAAGAGGAGAAGCCTTGCGAAGGGGGATGCGTGATGAAAGCAGCTGTGCTCTTCTCACTGCTGCTAGTCCAAACGCTCTCTTGCTGACTTTTTCTACACGGACACATAGAAAACTGTTTCAGCGACTTAGCGTTATTAACGTTTCCAGATTTCTCTGCGGGGTCTTAAAACCATTACTAAGAACAGAAGGTGGCCTCACCGAAGACGTTTCCTGTAAGGCCATCTCTGTTGTTGGTTATACTTTTGTTTAAAGATGCCAGAAAGTTTGAAAATGTTAATAACGTTAAACTGTTTTCTGTTTGGGCCATGGCTAAGTGTCGATCATGTTTTGTCAAGAATTCATTAAAATATCGCAAAACACTGCAATTCGTGCGTTTCCGCGAATAAGTAAAATTTTTTTCAATGTCATCTCTTTCAAGCGATGTCATTAGTGCAAATACTATATCAGTGGCTTAGAGTGGAGTCTACGGAGGGTTCCTGATTTGGGAGATGACTATGATTGTTGTATTACATATGTATCTTTATCAGCAATAATACTCAAACAGGAATTTTTCCCGTGGAAAGTTGGGGGGCACTTTAAAATTTGCAACAATTGGTGTCAGGAGTAGGATATTACATTGAATGCCTTTCATTTTAAGTATGGATGAGTTGGTGAAACTTATAACTGATATGAAAGCTAAAATAGCTACTCAAAATAATGGTCTGAACAAAAAAAAATCAGTTAGATAACTGATCAGTGTAAAGAAATAAAGAACGAACTCAGCAGACAGTTTAAAGGCTGAAACTGATTGCGTAAAAATAAAGTGCAATGTTAATGAAATTACTTGTGATTTTAACACCAGATTTGATAGTGTTAAGTTGGATTATAAACATCAAATTGATAGTGGGAAAATAGTTTGTGAACGCCAGTTTCAGGTTTTAAGAAAAGAAATGTTATCCTCTTCTTGTGAAAAGTGGAAATGTTAGTGAAATATTATGTTTACATCTAAAGCTAAAGATATAACTAAGATATAACTACTCAGTGTTTCGGATGAAACTCTGTAGTTTGAAAATCATTTGAAGTATTTAAGAAAAATAAATACCCCTTCAAGCAGCTTGCTTGCCACAGTGGTCTGACAGGAGCCTGTCAGTTTACGCTATAATAGAAGATGTGTGAGGATGGCGAGACCTTAACAGAAAGACAACACAAGCATCCAGCATGAAAACAGCAAAGAAATGAGTTAAACGATATTTGGCAGAGGCGCTTCGTTACTAAATTTTTTAGTATAGGCAGGCCCGGATGTAAGAAAAAAATTGCAGTGGATGCTTGATATTGAATCTAACTGAAAAGACGTGAGCAGAGTCATCTTCGCAGTTACACGACTGTGCAGCTTACACGGAGAGCATTAGTGACAAGGGGCATTTATCTATTTATCATTACTTCTGAATCCTCTAAAGTCAGCAATTCGGAAGAATCATAGCGGTTTGTTATCCTCAGGTGTACCAGCAGCATGACAAATGCCTGCCCTAATACTCCATGCACTACAGTGGAGCAGAAAAATGTGATGAAGTTTGAAGTGTTCCCTCCCTATTCATCAGATTTAGCACGAAGTGAGTCCGCCGTTCTTGGCCACTGAAAGAGTCGCAAAAAGAACACTTCTCGTCAGATATCGAAGTGAAAACGATAGATCATTAGGGCCTCCACAACCAACCACAAAACTTCATCTTTCGATGAATCCAGTCATTAATTCATTGTGGGAGATTCTCATTCCAAAAGAAGGGAAAAACTCATTTACTTCTTCACCATTATGGCATGGGTTGATTGTTCGATCTCAGAAGAATTGTATTGTGAAGGAAAAGCAACCCGATGACTTAATGGACAACATTTTATTACTTAAACATTTTGTTAAAACAAACAAAGAAATTGGCAAAGGGTTCAAAGGTACTCATCATCAATGCTTTCCTATTAAAAAGGAACATCCGTTTCAATAGAAAAGAAAGTATGCATATAGTGATGATAAATTGTTAAGTGGTGAGTTTTGCCAAATAAGGACGCGCAGTAATCATTAGATAAAATATTCCACTGCTGTATCCGTACAGTCGCTCAAAAAAAAAAAATCCGAACAGTATATGGTTGATTACAGAATTCAGAAAAAATATCTGGCAACGATTTTTTTAGAAATTAGTTAGTTGCCAGATCACTAATTTCTAAAAAAATCGTTGCCAGATATTTTTTCTGAATTCTGTAATGAAACATAGTGATCAGATTTTTTTTGAGCGACTGTACAATCGAGTTATTCATCTTTCAAAATTGTAAGATAAACGAGTCGGCATGCAACTTGTTCCGTCAATTTGCTGACTTTTTCCCATTTCTTTGTCATCGTATAAATGATAGAATGATGTAGAACAGGGATTTTCCAACTTTTTCCTCGACGGCCTTAAAAAAGAAAAACACTTTCTGAGTCCCTTAGACCCTCAAAAATCCAGAATGACAACTTATATACATCAAATCTGAAACAAAACTTTTAATATTAATATATTTCATTTAACTTAGTATATTTCTTACTCAATATCATTAAATTTAATTTCAGCGAATAATTCACACTGATGATTGAACAGGCTCATTAATAAAAGTGATATTGCAATATTTACATAAAAAATGTTTTCGTTCTCTTCATCTTACAGTAAATCGAGTTAAAGTTCTAATAAATACTTAGCAGAGAACATTACATAAATGTTAGTTAAAAATGAAGTAGACGTGGTTATGAATTAGAAAGTAGTTAACTATTGTAATATGAGCATGTTAGCTCCTTCCAAAGATAAAGGAATACTCAAAGCATGTCTTTGAGGCGTCTTTAATTTCATAAGAGCTTTCTTCTTCTTTCTTTGCTTTCTTTTTTCTTCTTCCCAGTGGTCGAAAGTGGCAGCTAATCAAACCATTGCTTTTCACTCAGTGCTGTGTATTTATTTCTCCATATGATCCAAACGTTCGCGGTTGTCATATTTTCAGGCGTCACTTTTAATGTTCCATAATTAGTAAGTTGAAGCGATTCGTTTTTTTCTTGGTAGTTGAAACTGATCGACATCACTGACTTTGCACTTTCAAATAAAAATGGTTTTTTTTACTTACAGTACGAAAATTCAGAGTGAAAATTTAATGTGCCACGGAACTTTTTAAGTTTTGTAGCCGATACTTTGAAAAACCTTGATGTAGAAAATCTTGTTAATAATATTCCTGTTGTATTGAATAGTAGTACCAATCCCTAGTGATGATGCACAGAACCGGCCAGGTCTAGCACCTAATGTCCGACCCCGCCTTCTCGTGGTGCAAGCCGTTAGTACGTTTCAAAAGAGATATTCTCTTTTGGAAGGGAACGGAAGGGGAGGGCTGCCAGTTCAGTATGGCCTACTGATCTGGTCATCTATGGCCACTTTTTTCTTCTTTTTTTTCAACCCTGCTGAGGAGTGGTCAACTTCACAGGGTTCTGGTGCTGACCATCTATACCTACTAGACTGGATTTGTTTATGGATTGAGCTTGATTATGGATCCTGGACTTGCTGCACTGGTGGGCCTCTGTTGAGGGAGAGTCTGTCGCTGTGTTTTCTGTTTGCTTCTGGGTTGCCAGCTCTAAGTGAACAGAGGCATGGGATACCTTATATCAGCTGGTGGAAAATCCTAATCAGAGGCCATCGCAGGTACCTGAACCTTACTTAGCTAGTTGGGCATCGTCAAGCCTAAACTGGAGTGATGTGTCTCAGGCAGGCCACATGGCTCTTGAAAAAGTCCACTTGAAAAGGTGGTGCCTGAAGTTCCTACCAGCATTGGTGACTTCAGCCTTTAGCGGAGGGGGAACAGGTCTTTGCCCCATGCCTGCGATCAGGGGGCTGTTTGATATTGTTGGCCCTACCAATCTCAATAAACCTAATTTCTTTAAATATCCTACTAATCATTTTCTCTCTGCAGGAACGTGAAACTTGAGGACATTACATAGAGATTATTCTCTTGATGTCCTCATGCAGGAATTCCAGCGCTATAACCTAGATATTCTTGGCTTGCAAGAGACCAGATGGACAGGTAAAGGTGAGATACTTAAAAATAACTTTAAATTTCTCTTTACAGGGAGGGAGGATGGAAAGCATCACCAAGGCGTGGGTCTGCTGCTCAGCAGATATGCTAGTGATGCTCTTCTAGGATATGAGTGCATTAATGAAAGGTTTCTTACAGCAAAATTTCAGACAAGCATTAAAGACTTGAATGTTATCTGCTGTTATGCCCCCACTGAGGATGCCGATGAGGATGAGAAGGATAGGTTTTATGAACAACTTCAGGATATTTTGAATTCTGTCAAGAAAGGAGATATTACCCTTGTTCTTGATGACTTCAATGCCAAAGTTGGTACTGACTCTGCCCTTTGGGGAGGAGTAATAATCCATTTTGGTATTGGTAGCTGCAATGGCAATGGGCAACGTCTCCTACAGGTAAGTAAACTCAATGGTTTCAGAATAACTAACACATATTACAAACACCGCGACATACATAAATACACGTGGGTTTTACCTGATGGGCTGCATAAGAATATGATTGATTATATATTAATTAACAGCAAATGGGCTAGTTCTGTTAGAAATACCAGGGCATGTAGGGGAACTGAAATTGGATCTGACCATTACCTTGTTAAAAGTGTCTTGCAACTTAAACTTAAAAAGTGTTGTGCTAGGATTAAAAAATTTACCTTTAATACTGAACTCTGAAAGACCCAATTATAGCTAAAGCTTACCATGATAGGTTACTTAGTCATTATGACGGTCATGGTTTGCCTAATACTGAAGTTGAGGAAGAATGGGGCCATTTTAAACAGGCTTTTTTGGAAACTAACAGTACTCTTTTAGTAAAAAAGGAGCAGAGGAGGCATAATTATTTAAGTGATAAGGCACTTGAGCTTATTTCGGAAAGAAGGAATTGCAGGAATGTTCTTAATCAGTACCCTACTAGTCCTAATAGAAAGGATTACAGAGAGCTTAATAAACGTGTAAAGGATCAGTTAGCTACTGATAAGAATCTTTGGCTTGATGGTTTGGCTGACAAAGCCAAGGAAGCAGTTAGACAGCACAACAGCAGAGAGCTGTACCAGATAGTTAATGTTTTGTGTGGTAGAAAACGGACAGGTATTCAGGGATTGAAGGATAAACAAGGTAAGGTTATAGAAGGTGAGGAATCTGTCATGGCTAGGTGGGCTGAGCATTTCAATGATGTTCTAAACAATATGGTTAGTTCTACTCCCATTGTTTGCAATGATGATAGATGCATTGGTGGCTTTAACGTTGGACCTATAACACATTCTGAAGTTATTTTGGCTGTTTCTAAACTTAAACTTCATAAATCCCCAGGGGTAGATGAAATTACTACAGAAATGCTTAGAGCTGGGAATGTTTCGGCTACCACTTGGTTGACTGAAATTTTGAATATGTTTTATGATAAAGGCATGGTTCCTAAAGATTTTACCAGAGCTATTATTATCCCTATTTTTAAAAAAGGTGATCGCAGTTCTTGTGATAACTATAGGGGTATCAGCCTACTCTCTGTTCCAGGTAAAGTTCTTTCTATGATTGTGCTTAATAGAATTAAAAATCTGGTTGACAGTCAATTGCGTGATGAGCAATGTGGATTCAGAAGTGGTAGGGGATGTGTGGATCAGATATTTTCACTTAGGCAGATTCTTGAGAAATGTTTAGAGTTTCAGAAACCTTTGGTTGCTAGCTTTGTTGATTTCAAAAAGGCTTTCGACTCTGTTGATCGTCATAATGTGGTTGATTGTGAGATCATATGGTATACCTGACAAGTTAGTTAACATAATGAAAGCTCTCTATAATAACACTGAGTCATGTGTGAGAGTTGGTAAGTCTTGTAGCAATTGGTTTAGCATTACGTTTGGTGTTCGACAAGGGTGCATATTGTCTCCTTTTCTCTTTAGTTTGGTTGTTGATTATGTTATGCGAAATTCACTTCAAGAGAAAGATTTTGGCCTTAAATTGGCTGGAGATGCAAAAATTTCTGATTTAGATTATGCTGATGATTTAGCCCTTTTGGCAAATGATGTTGATGAGATGAACTCTTTCATTCGAGCTGTTGATGAGACTGGTAGTAGAGTAGGTTTGGTTATAAACAGAGAGAAAACTAAAGTGATGAAAATTGGTCAGGCAGGTTGTGGTTCAGTTCATCTGAATGGTTGCAGTCTTGAGCAGGTGTCACAGTTTAATTACCTTGGGAGCTATGTAACAGATACTGGTGATGTGCAGCATGAGATTAACAGACGAATAGGGATTGCTGCCGGGACTTTTAAGAATCTATGGAGATTGTGGAGAAATAGGCGTATACACCTAAAGACTAAAATTAGACTGTATATTAGTTTGGTTCTTTCTAGGGTTAGTTATGGTAGTGAAACTTGGACGCTGTGTAAACAATATAACAGGAAACTAGATGCTTTTGATTCTAGATGCTTAATCAGTATCTTGGGTATTAGGTGGTTTAACTTTGTAACTAATGATGAGGTTAGGCAAAGGAGTCTGCAACCTCCTTTAAGCAGCATATTGTGCAGAGAGAGACTCCGCTGGTTTGGCCATGTTGCCCGTATGAATAATTATAGATTGGCGAATAGGGTTATGAACAGTGTGCCTAGAGGCCTCAGAAGGAGGGGAAGACCTAAGATGCGGTGGGCAGACAATGTCAAACAGGACCTTATTAGAATTGGTGTGCAGTGGCCGGATGCAGCTCAGGACAGATATGCTTGGAGAACTAAACTGCACGGTCTGGTTGGACCTCCATAGCCCATGGCTGCTTGAGGATGATGATGATGATGATGATGATGATTGAATAGCAATTTGCAGAACAGATTTGTAAGAGTGTTAGATAAAAATAAGCTATATAAGTTATTTCAAAAATTGTTTAATTTTTAATTAGTAATCTGTTTCCTTATATTTCTATAAAATTTACATATTTATGCTGTAATGCTATCAAAACAACTGCTCAAAATTATATGCTTATTAGCAAGAAGAAGCGTGTGGTTAAGACTCAGCATAAAACATCATTCGTGTACCTAGAAAAACGCAAAAATTCTGAAACTTTGACTCTCCCTATCACAAAAGTCACATTTCTAGCGCTGCATCCTTTTCGATCTTAGCCTCAGATGATCGCTTCGAAAAAAAGTTTAATTAGTTCAATAGTGATGAGTTGGTTGGGTTGTTTTACCTCTGAGCGGCACTTTTTTGCACACCATGGGCTAAATGGCCAGGTCACATGGACCCCGAAGGCTCAGAGAAGGTTGGGGGAGGGGACCCACTGGTATAGCTGTTGGGAGACAGATGGTAGCCTCCCGTCAAGGCCATCCAGCGTGTTCTTTAACGTGCACAGGGTATGGCTCTCCCGCTCACGGGGCCACGGCTTAACGTCCCATCCGGCGGACGGCGGCCTTTCCAAGCCCATCGGTGTCCCCTACTGACCGTGGGCAGGGCGGGAAATTTTGCGGAGATAAATCTCAACGCTGACCCAGCTGGGACTCGAACCTGGGAACTACAAATTACGAGCCTGGCGCGCTACCGACTGAGCCACCCCCAATAATAGTGATGAACAAAACGGAGTGAAAAAAAGACGGTCGTTTGCAAGATAGCTAGCAAAAATAAAGGTTCTGTTGGGAGTTTGGTCTTACATTTTAAATTTTCCGTAACAGCGTCTTAAAATCACGTAATCGACATTTGGTCACTTACCTAAATAGTCGAAAGAATTACATATAAATATAATAAAATGTAGTTTGACAGAAACTGATCGTTTGCCATTTTATCTTTTTTTTTTCATTTCTGCTTTATAATTGCACATACAGGTGAACTTTGTGGGTTGTGTTAGCTCTATCTGAGGCAGGGTCAGCAGTGACTGGGGCGGGGGTGGCCCAGTCGGTAGCGCTCCAGGCTCGTAATATGTAGCTCCCAGGTTCGAGTCCCAGATGGGTCAACGTTGAGATTTACCTCCGCAAAATTCCCTGCCCACGGTCAGTAAGGGACACCGATGGGCTTGAAAAGGCCGCCGTCTGCCGGATGGGATGTTAAGCCGTGACTCCGTGTGCGGGAGAGCCATACCCTGTGCACATAAAAGAACACGCTGGATGGCCTTGACGAGAGGCTGACATCTGTCTCCCAACAGCTGTTCCAGTGGGTCCCCAACCTTCTCTGAGCCTCGGAGTCCATGTGACCTGGCCAATTAGCCCATGGTGTGCAAAATAACTGCCACTCAGAGGTAAAACAACCCACCCCAACAGTGACTTCGGTCTTAGTCACTGCTGGGGTGTCTAGTCTAGTAGGTTCGGACCTATGTCCTTGTATGAGAAGGCCTGTAAAAGCTAGGAGTAGCTTCTAGGATTCTTTTCTGTCTAATGTGTCGCAAATGAAAAAAAAAATGTTCGTCATTTCCTTTCCTTTAAACTCCTTTTGCCATCGTTTCCGTCGAATTCAAATTTCATTCTTTATACATTTCCAGATTCATTTCAATTCGCTATACTTGAATTCAATTCCTTTTTTTTTTTAAACAAAAAATTAAAAAAACCTACTCTAGATCATGAATGGCGCTGCGGGCCATTCATGATCCCGGGCTACGAGGGCAAACAATTGTAATCAGAAGAGTGTGCGTAGAAAATATAAAAACAAAACAACACACGCATTTGTTTTTGGAAAAGAAATAGTAAAAAAAAGCGAAAGGTGAATAATATGAAATGTATGATGTAAAATATTATGCCAGTTAAAAAATTGGCCCACTTAAAAATGTAATTAAGTTGAACTGCTTTATCTATATAATTCAGTATATTTTAAGAATGTTCATATAAAAATTACTTTTACTAAAAATTAATTATATAGTGTTTAATTACATTGGTTTACAAGTTTTTATAACATGAACAATTGTAGCTGCCTTTAACTATTTTTCAGGTGCTGATTTCAGATCTGGCCTTAAAAAACGGTTAGCACGTTTTTATGTTATTGGTCATTTTGACTCCTATTAAGATCTTCCTATACCAACACCTCCAGGCAACTGGGAGGATACCAAATATTTTACTTTTTGTGGCTGGCAATAATGATTGCCAAGTGGGAATAAACATGTAACAATAACCTAACCTCAAACCACCATTCTTGTTGTTTTCAATGCAGGAGGAACACGTGTTGTACGTGAAGAGTGAATTTTGGCATTTGAATGACACAAAGGCAGCGTCGTGGATGTGTTAATATGCCAGATAAGTTTTGTTATGTGTGTGGAAATTATATTTTAAAATCCCAGGATCGTTCTTTGACGAAGATTGTGAAGAAAGCATATAACTTGTATTTTGGATGCAATGTTGGAGATCAGGACAAAACATGAGCTCCACATGTGTGCTACATTTCGTGCTTTGTTGGCCTGAGTGAATGGTTGAAAGGTAAGATAAAATGTATGCCCTTTGCAGTTTCAAAGGTTTGGCGTGAGCCAACTAGTCATTTGCATGATTGTTATTTTTGTTTAACTAAGGTGTCGGCTTTTCAAGAAAAAACAAAAGCAAAATACAATACCCAAATATGCCTTCAGCTATAATGCCAGTTACTCATCTAGAAGATCTTCCTATGACAAAACACCTCCAACCAACTGGGAGGAGATGATTAACATTCATCAGAGGAAGACTGAGGCACATATAGATCCTGATCCTACAAACACCCCTAAAAAGTTAGACGAGCCTCATCTGATTCAGCAAAATGAACTAAATGATCTTGTTCGAGACCTAGGACTTTCCAAACAACAAGCTGAGGTTTTAGGTTCAAGACTTCAAGAGTGGAATCTTCTGGCCAAGGGTACCAGAGTTTCTCTGTTCAGAAAGAGAAATTTGGCTTTATCTGCTTATTACGAGATGCAAGATGGTTTGTGTTTCTGCATAGATATTTCAGGGCTGATGGAAAATTGGAAATTCATGCCCTAAGGAATGGCGTCTATTTATAGATTCGTCAAAATTCAGCCTAAAACCTGTCATTTTGCATAAAGGAAACCAAAAGCCTTCCATTCCAGTGACACACGCTGTGGGAATGAAGGAAACTTATGAAAGCATGGAAAAAATACTAACTGGTATAAAATATGAACAGTTTAAGTGGACAATATGTGGTGACCTAAAATTCATATCTCTCTTGCTTGGGCTTCAAGGAGGCTTCACAAAATTTGGCTGTTTTCTGTGTTTGTGGGATAGTAGGGCCAGAAAAGAACACTACAAAAAGAAAGAGATGTTTTTATTTTCTGGAAGGAGTAATGTGAAGTATAAACTTCTAGTTGACCCCTCTGATATTCTGATCCCACCACTACACATCAAACTGGGGCTTATGAAAAACTTTGTAAAGGCTATGGGCAAAACTGGTAAAGGGTTTTTGCACTTGAAGGAAAAATTTCCAAAACTAAGTGATGCTAAACTCAAAGAAGGGATCTTTGTTGATCCTCAGATCAGGAAGCTACTGAATGATACTCTCTTCGAAGAAAAGCTGAATATGAAGGAGCGCGATGAATGGAAATCCTTCACGTCTGTGGTCCAGTGTTTTCTGGGGAATCACATAGAGGAAAACTACCATCAGCTCATTCAAGATCTCAAAAACTATGAAAATCTTGGCTGACGAATATCTTTGAAGATCCGTTTCTTGGAACACCTCTCGACTTCTTTCCCAAAAACTTAGGAGCTGTCAGCGATGAGCAAGGGGAAAGATTTCACCATTATATATGAACCATGGAGGAGAGAGATACCAAGGCAGCTGGGATCCAGAAATGATGGGAGACTATTGCTGGTTCTTGCAGAAGGAATATACCTCAGAACATAAAAGACAAAAATGAACTTCTTTTAAGTATAAAAGATCCTTACCCATGTTTTCCTATTTTACGTTTCAATAATATTTCATTTGTTACTTTATATTCAGTGGTATATAACTATGATGTTTCTAATTATTTTTCATTGTAATCATGTAATTAATGAGTTTTAAGTTGCAATTTAATAAAATAGTCATATTTATTTACTTTTCCCAGATATGTGTATTCATTGAAATTTGAAATGCATCAATCCGTAATTTAAAAATACTGTATGTGCTGCAAATTTTTCAGTCACATTTCAATTTAGCACCCCAAAATTAGTAAAAAACATCCAATTTGACCAATGTTATAAAAAAATTCAATTTGTTGTCTAATGTTACCAAATTATTTTGGTATTATAGTTATGTATACATCAAATAATACAAGTTTTTGCATAAATATTTCATGAAGTTATTCACCAGAGCCAGCGGTATTTCGCCAAGTTATTGAAATTGCTATAATTTTGAACTGTGTTATTTTCATTACAAAAATAGTTCTCTCTATAATACACAACTGAGATCAGCAGGGAAATTTTTTCTAATTTCCTGTTTTACCTTTTGTTTTATTGCCGAATATTGTATAATTTATAAACTATACCTAATGTCAAAAGATTTTTCTCAATTTTTGTCTTGAATATTAAACCAGAATTTATTTTTTCAACTTTAGGATACAAATGGAAATCTGATGCTCTGCATCTTTTGACGAAAAGAGATACGACAACAGAAAAGGTAGACTTTCAATTATGCTGTTTTCAAATATTAACACATATGTGGGGTTCTAGTATATCTTTATTTAGATATAAAAACGATTGATAAAGTGAAAATGAAGCGTCTGAATTCCTCTTGCTGCAGTCATCAAATACGTTTTGGATTTAGGTGATGACGTGCTCGTAAGGAAGGATTCAGTCTGGTTACTAATGTGAAAAGCATTTCCAGGAAAGTCAGGATAACAGGGCGAGCTCACTCAATAGCATTCCACTGCACTTGTATTGAGATTTTCTCTCCTAACCCTCACACTGCCTTGAGTAAGAAATTACACGAGGTAAGAAAGTACACATGAAGCATACAGGGGAGTGTGCAGCCAATATAGGAACATCTACAGGTATCAAACTGTAGGGATATTCAAATCCAAAACAAATTTAAATTCTTAATATAATCACAACACTGTGTTCTGTAACACGTTGGGTTATTTCACATTTGAGCAGAATTTTTATACATACAGTGAGCCTGATACACGTGTGTCACAAAGATTCCAAGTGCTTTGATCTGTTTAAGGGAACGGAGCTACACAGACAGATAGAAGCCACCTATTAAGTCAATTCCAGTTCTTTAAGGTGTACTTGATCATCCAACAGATGTCGTCCTTTCCAAGCCCATTAAATGAACATCTCCTTTCTAACTGAAGCCGAGCGTTTAGTAAGCAAAATCTCAATATAGTCACGACAGGTGAGTTTCTTCAATTTTGAATAATCCTGCCCCATCAAAATTAGACATTAGTCTAATCGGAGCTACTCTTCAAGAAAACTTCCTAGCGCGATTCCCACGTGGGTTCCCTAAAAGATCACCAATATTTTTCTTCCTTACATTTTTCTTTATTTGAAACCATATATATACAATATATATACAGTATACACTAGGGTGGGCCGAAAAAAATTCAAAATTTTATTTTCAAATCGTAATACCGCGGAAACGTTGCGAATTGGGGAGACTAAAAGGGGGTTAAAAAAGAAATAAAATCAGTTTATATCTTCCGGTCGCGCATGTGCTCTAAATTTTGCCGAAATTTGGAAAAATTCACATTTTTACGATAATTTTTAACATTTTTAAATTAGCCTCTTCCCGAATGTAATAGATCAAATTCTTATGTATTAGAACCACAGAAAATAATGTTTAAATATTGTTTAAATCCATCAACATCTTCCGGTCGCGCATTGCCTTCAAAGTTAATGAAATTTTGAAAAAAATTTACAAATAAAGGTAGATCACAGTTCAAGGAAAAAAAACACTAACATGTTCTTTATATTTGTTCTTTATTGAATACAAGTTTAAATGTTTAAAAACAAATTATTTTCGACCATTAGTAATATTTATAAACAGATTTTTTATTGAAAAAACTAAGTTTTTGTATGACGAGTCGTAAGTCCAAGAAACTCATGTTGAACAATTGAACATCTCCGTTTTCACTCATTCTTAGCTGAAGGTACTAAACTAAATACCTAATAGTACCTGAAGGTACTAAACTAATACTTAATACTAAACCACATTGGCAATGGCAATGTGGTTTAGTATTAAAACAAGTAAATACTTTACAGAGGGACAAAACTTGTGTACCAATCAATACAATCTTCAAGATACCTGCCTGAAGATTTACGTAATATTGTCGACCCTGTGATCGAACGAAATGGCTTTTTCGCTCATCCAGAACATTTAATGTTAGCTATGACACAAGATCATACAAAACACATAAGACAGCTCGGACTTCGACGAATTCTAAAGGCGAGACAGTTAGATCAAAAGAGAACAACTATCGGAACATTCATGCCGCCAAAACTCAATTTCAAGGCTCAAGACTACTCGGAAATAATTAACTGGATGGACTGTGATTTATCTTCTCCCCCATTATTAAAAGATATCAGTGACGATGAGATTACATCGCATATTCAAAGTGACTCAGTCCCTAATTGGGATATAACATTCAAGACATTCCCAGTTCACACACAGGCAGTTGAACGATGTGTGAAACTCGTGGCAGAAGCCTCAGGAAAAGTTTGCGGAGCTGAGTCTAGGGATGGTTTTATCAGCACGACTCTGCTGTCAAGGTCAACCATGCCTAACTTCGCCCATAAATCAGATTTCAAAGTACCTTCAGCTAAGAATGAGAGAAAACGGAGATGTTCAATTGTTCAACATGAGTTTCTTGGACTTACGACTCTTCATAAAAAAACTTAGTTTTTTCAATAAAAAATATGTTCATAAATATTACTAATGGTAAAAAATAATTTGTTTTTAAAAATTTAAACTTGCATTCAATAAAGAACAAATATAAAGAACATGTTAGTGTTTTTTTTTCCTTGAACTGTGATGTACCTTTATTTGTAAATTTTTTTTTAAATTTCGTTAACTTTGAAGGCAATGCGCGACCGGAAGATGTTGATGGATTTAAATAATATTTAAACATTATTTTCTGTGGTTCCAATACATAAGAATTTGAGCTATTACATTCGGGAAGAGGCTAATTTAAAAATGTTAAAAATTATCGTAAAAATGTGAATTTTTCCAAATTTTGGCAAAATTTAGAGCACATGCGCGACCGGAAGATATAAACCGATTTTATTTCTTTTTTAACCCCCTTTTAGTCTCCCCAATTCGCAACTTTTCCGCCGTATTACGACTTGAAAAAAAATTTTTGAATTTTTTCGGCCCACCCTAGTATACACTGACATGCCAGTTTATTAGGTTCATCCCCCTCGTCCCATAAATGGTTCATTACAACACGTAATACGTCACGTGATCGCGGTGTGAGGTATAAATCAGACAGATCAGCTTTTCGAGCATCAGTTAGAATTGGATTGAGCATCAGAATGGGCAAAACGAGTGACCTGAGTGCCTTTGAGCGTGGTATGACAGTTGGCGCTAGGCGTGCCGATTCTCTCAAACGGCCGTCCTCCTAGGCTTTTCACACACAGCCATTTCAAGGGTTTACTGAGAATGTTGTGAAAAGCAAAAAAGTACCAGTCATCGGCGATACTGCGGACGACAACAGTTTGTGGATCAGAAGGCTAAAGAAGGCTGACGAGAACGGAGGGGCCACAACCATACAAATCAGAGCAGAATTAACATTGGTGTTCAAGGCCATCTCTGAATGTACCACCCTGCCCACGGTCAGTAGGGGATACCGATGGGCTTGGAAAGGCCGCCGTCCGTCGGATGGGACGTTAAGCCGTGGCCCCGTGTACGGGAGAGACATATCCTGTGCACGTTAAAGAACACGCTGGATGGCCTTGACGGGAGGCTACCATCTGTCTCCCAACAGCTTTTCCAGTGGGTCCCCTCCCCCAACCTTCTCTGAGCCTTCGGGGTCCATGTGACCTGGCCATTTAGCCCATGGTGTGCAAAAAAGTGCCGCTCAGAGGTAAAACAACCCAACCCAACCTGAATGTACCACATGTTGAATCCAACCATGTTGAGTACCGATGTTGTCAGCAAAGAACACAAAAGAGCATCTTCAGTGGGTGCAGGAACTTCAACACTGGACCATTGAGAATTGGAAAAAAGTAATCTTGTCAAGGTTCCTTTTGCGAATAACTTTTTGCGAAAAAAAAGTGATCTTGTCAAGGTTCCTTTTGCGTCATGCTGATGGAAGATTAGAATTTGGCGCAAGCAACATGAGGCTATGGAGCGAATTGGAAAAAGTAATTTTGTCAAGGTTCCTTTTGCGAATGACTTCTTGAAAAAAAAAGTAATCTTGTCAAGGTTCCTTTTGCGTCATGCTGATGGAAGATCAGAATTTGGCGCAAGCAACATGAGGCCATGGAGCCATTTTGTCTCGTTCAACAGTACAGACCAGTAGTTGTGATGGTGTGGGAAATGTTTTCCGGAACAGATTAGGTCTCCTGGACATTCATCGAAATACATCTGAACATCATGGTACTTGAATCTCATTGCTGACGAAGTTCATCCTTCATGGCTACAGTTTATCCTCACTCAAATGAACATGTTCAACATCATACTGCACCTGCTCACAAGGCACGTATCTTCACCGAATAGTTCCAGGAACATGCCGACGAGTTTTCCTTGCTTCATTGGCATGCACAGTCCCCAGATATAAACCTATCGAGCACCTTTGGGATGAGATGGTAAGGGCTGTTCAGAGCGAGACTGTGCATCCATCCAATTGACAGCAACTGCATGACACAATGGTGTCACACAGTTGCTGCAAATTCATATGAACCATATGGTTTATTTTCACGTGGTTCAACATTTCCGCACAACGCATCCAGCATCTTGTACGTTCCATGCCCCGACGAATTCAGTTTGTTCTGAAGGCCAAAGGAGGTCAACACGCTACTAGGTAGGTACAGTGGTGGGATTCAGCTAGTTCGCACTGGTTCGTGTGAACTTGTTCTTAGAATATTCCAAGTTCGCCAAACCGGTCCTTAATTCTTTCAAATAGGCTGCTATTCATACTCTGGGATCGCAATTATTGCTACCGCTAATCCCCAGGTGATTATTGCTTCCACTGATGATTATTGCCCAAATCACAATTTCAGTAAAATATTTTTGATTTTTGATTTTTCACTATGAAAGGGGTAAGGTAAGAGAAATCCGGTTGCTGAAATTTCTGAATCCTACCACTGTGGAAATGTGCCTTATAAACTGGCATCTCAGTGTAATATTTACATAGGTGCAAGCACCTTTAGATTCTAGTCCAAAACAAGTAAATGAAAATAGAACCACTTAATATATACAATTATGATTATATGATAGAGTTATACCGTAGCGAAAGTAAGAAGTATCTTCTGGAGATGTCTTCTAGGCCTATGATTCTTGCTTGTCTAAGATCTTGATCCAAAGCTCAAGGGTTTAACCCATTCAGTGGCTGGAAGGAAACTTCCCCTCCCCCTCCAGAAACTGTTTTCAATCAGTCATTAAGAGCTCATTCTCGTTGATGTAAGCCATTAAGTCGCGAACGGCATGTAGTAGGCTCACTGTGTCAAAAATTCTGTCGAGATGTTCTCTTCTCGCAAAACAAAGATATATGCGTCTGACCAACCTCGAGAAGGCGGCAATCAAAGCTGTAATGAATAGTGTCTGCTTCTTGTATCCCACACCTTGCACGTGCGGCATTTGACATTGAACCCATTGAAATAGTGCGGCAGAACCTTATGAGTTGCCACAGTTTGATTCAGGTGAAAATCTATCAGTATTCTGTAGACTGATCATTTTCTCCAGAAATCTTTCGGTGAGGAGACTTTTCTTCAATCTCCCATCTTGACTGCCATATTTCTTGGCAACGAGATTTGAATTTGTTCTTTATCTGTTCTGTTGATATTTGAACTTCGACATAATTTTTTTTTCTTAAACAGATATTTCATTCGCCAATTCGTTCCCATATACACCGAAGAGCCAAAACATTATGACCACCTGACTAATACGATGTTGGTCCTTTATGTGCCGCCAAAACAGATTTTACCCAGCGAGGCACGGATGCTACAAGATTTTTAAAGGTGTCTTGTGGTATCTGGTACCAACACATTACCAGCAGATCCTTTAACTCTTGTAAGTTACGTGGTTGAGCCGCCACAGATCAGAACACAAACCACAGATGCCCAATTGGATTGATGTCTGGGGAATTTGAAAGCCAGGGCAATACCTGGAAGTCTTCCTCATGTTCCACGAACCACTCTTGAACAATCCAGGTAGTGTGGCATGGTGCATTATCCTGCTGAAAGAAGGTACTACTAGAGGGATATACTGTTGCCATGAAAGGATGCACCTGGTCTGCAGTGATGTTTAGGTAGGTAGTAGACATCATAATGTCCTGCAGATGAATGACTGGACACAGGGTTTCCCAGCAGAACATTCACCAAAGCATTACACTTTCTCCATTGACTTGTTTTTATTCCACAATGCATCCTGATGCCAACACTTCCCCAGGTAAACGATGCACATGTACATAGCCATCCACATGGTACAACAGGAAACGAGATTCATTGGATCAGACGACCTTCTTCCAATCATTCAAGGTCCAGTTTTGATGCTCACGTGTCCATTGTAGGCGCTTTCTACAGTGAACCGAGGTTAGCATGGGCACTGGAAGTTGCCTGCAGCTACCCTGCCCCATTTTCAGCAGGGTTCGATGTATTGTATGTTGTGACATATTATTCCCATCATCAGCATTCAAATTACGAGTAAGGTAGGCCACAGTATCTGTTCTGTTGGCTCGTACCATACAGGATAGCCTTCGTTCTCCTATAGCATCGATGAGCCATGGTGGGCCCACACCTTCCCCAGCAGTTCGTGGTTTTTCCCTTCTCGGACCACTTTTTGAAAGTACTAACCACTGCTGACCATGAGCACCCCAGAAGCCTTGCTGCCTCGGAAATGCTCTTACCCAGTCATCTCTGGCCATTACAATTTGGCCTTTGTCAAACTTACTTAATTCCGCTGCCTTTCCCACCTGAAGAGCAAGAATAACACTGATTAACAGAGCTCAGTATCAGGTGTTGTTTGTACCGTTTCATGACCTTCACATACGCCGTCGTTTATCGCAGTTGCTTCGATTTGCATAAAGATACGCTGCTCATAATGTTTTGGCTCTTCAGTGTATACCCATATTGCTCTTGACCAAGTGGAACCTAATACACTGTTTCTTAAATTAAGGCAAAATGAGAAAAAACGCGATAATTCGCCAAAAAAATATGCGATCCTCATCGAACTTGTTCATGTAATTAGTAAAGCAATGCTGAGTGAGCATATCGTATGCAAATTAATCTAGGTTGCGTCAATTTGCGTAATCGGGCAGCGGCTTAAAAACGGATGTTTTGGAGTGGATCGTTATTTTGTGTTGTAAATGTGAGTAAAGAAATTCGAAATAGCCATTTTGTAGGAATGACCTCGAGACATCATTTGCCAAATGAATTGCAGTGGAGAGCTATTGGCCGGCTCGACGCAGGACAAAGTCAGACGTGGCACGATGGCTGAATGTGAGTCCTTCTATCGTCCATGGACTGTGGAATCAATTTCTTAGCACGGATTCCATGTCTCGAAGGTTTAGCCGAGGAAGGGCTAGAGTTACGACCGCTGTACAAGACCGATATTTGCGATTAACAGCATGAAGGAGCAGGACGTCTACTCCTTCTCAGCTATAATTCTCTCTTGCAGCAGCCACTGGGAGGGTTGTATTGGCTTCTACTGCGCGTAGAAAGCTTCATGAGGGAGGTCTGTATGTTAGAAGGCCAGTAATTTGTATAGCCCTCACGTCATGTCACAGGAGAGAGTGATTGAATTGGGCACGTACACATGTTAACTAGACAGAAGAGCAATGGAGGTCCGTACTCTTCATAGATGAGTCCAGATATTGCTTGCAGAGTGATTCCGGACATTGTTTGATATGGAGAGGACGAAGTTCCTGCTATCATCCCGTTAACATCCGTCAAAGAGACAGTTACGGTGGAGATAGCATGTGTATTTGGGGTGGCATTTCTTAGGTGGACTTACAGACCTCTAGTATTAAGGTTAAGTATAAAGCTCACTGCATCAATCTATAACTATTAATAAGTATCATAGTCTCAATTTCCATCATTAGAAACATTGTACAATGAGTGAGTAAAGTATTGAAATTCGTGCAATTTTTTGCCAATCTGGGAAAAAGAAAAGCTGCCAAAGCAGCCCGAGAAATAGGTGAAATGGAAGGTGAGGGGGCAGGCTTCACTATTGCTCAGTTGAAAGGTGGTGATACGAGCCTCAAAAGTAAGCCACAATCGGGACAGTCAATATTGGTAGATTGCAATATTCTGTGTCATGCTGCTAAAACTGATCCATCAACAAGTATTCATGGGCTCTCGTCTAAATTTGGTTGCTCACAAGAAACTATAGTGCAACATCTGCAATGCATTGGTAAAGTAGCCAGGAGTTATCTAAGTGTTCCACATGAACTGACTACTGAACAAGTTAACCATCATATCAAAGTCTGATTCCATCAAGCAGATTGTTACATATGCTGAAAATTTTATCTTTTTCAATAATCCAAGCACCTAAAAGCAGTGACTTGACCCAGGCCAGCCAGCAGCTCCTGTCCCAAAGAGGGAGTGATTTAAAATGAAGGCAATGTTGTTTGGTGAAATTTTGAGGGTGTAGTGTACTTCAGACTGGTTTCTGATGGATGAGCTATCAATGCCAACATCTGCCCAGCACAGCTGGAGCATGTGCATTCTGTGATGCTTCAACACTCTCCAGGATCGATAAACAAACATCAGATACTCTTCTAACAAGACAATATAAAACCACGTACTGCACTTCAGGCCAAAGAAAAACTGCAAGAATTGGCATTTAAGCTTCTTGCTCACCCAACATATAGTCCAGATATAACTCCTTTCCAACTACCACTTCTTTCACTCCATGGCTCATTTTCTTTGAGTTATGCAGTTTCAAACATTTCAGGAAGGCAAAAATGGATGTTGGAAGTTTTCACTTCCAAGGACCAAGCCTTGTATTGAAGAGGAATCGAACTACATGCTGACAGATGGCCATGAACTATTAAAAATGGTTTATATTTTGCTGAGTAGGATACATTACATATATTGTAAAAATCATTTCTCAAGTAGACAATATAATGAATCACCCTAGTATAGTATATTAACTATCTGTGAATTTAAATGGAAAAAATGTAGTTTTGTGGGGGGGGGAAGAGAAGAATTTTTTTTGTTCTCTTAGAAATTTAAGCATTCTTGTAGGAAATCTTGAGCTGTGGTGAAATACAAATTGGATACTATCTGATTTAAAAAGTATAATTAGAAATACTGCTTATTGTGTTTTCTTTTTTCGTGACTAAATTTATGTGTATGACTATCTATTACAGTAAAAATAGACTTTCCAATTCAGTTGTTTCCCTTTGAATAACAGTTTGAATAACAGTAACATAATTGTAATTGCTGATATTCATAAAGTTAAATAATTCATTAATTCTGCTTTGGTTGAATGATTATTGTCAGAAAGGTAAAATGCATAAATGCATCATCCAAAATATCCAACAACTTCATATTAAGGCAATGAGTAAGCAAATACGAATTCGAAGCTCCACAACTTTTAAAAAGTCTTCCTTTTTATAAGGAATACTTACTAATAGGGTTGGGTTGGGTTGTTTTACTTCTGAACTGCGCATTTTTTGCACACAATAATCTAAATGGCAGGTCACAAGGACTCCAAGGGCTCAGAGAAGGTTGGGGAACGGGAATCCACTGGACAACTGTTAGGAAAGACCTCCCCCCCCCCATTAAGACCATCCAGCATGTTCTTTAACGTGCACAGGTTATGGCTCTCCTGAATACGAGACCACAGCTTGTTATGATAGGGGAAAAATCTATTGTAGTATTATACTAGTTATGGAAAGAAATGTTTTGCAGCAACATCAGTAGTTTTAGAAATTTAGGTTGTACGTTAATTAAAATACCAGTAATAATTGATGTATGCAAAAAACTGCTAACCAGTAGGATTAAATAGTTTTGGAGTTTTTATAGCGATTCTTAGTTTTTATAAATTTTTGAAGTTTTGTAGAATTAGTGACACTTTACAAGTAGTATCCATAATTTTCAACTCAACATGCCAGGCTACTAATAGTGAACTACTCCTGGTGGATGAATTATTTTAAGATATTTTCAGGAGAAAAAACAAATTGTAGAACATTATTCTGAATTTTTACTGCTTTTTACAAACAAGAGCAGTCATGTTATACAACAGAATAGTCTTCATTTTGAGTAATTAAATCAAATTCTGAAGTAATGGAAAATTGGAGAATATTTTTGAATAATATTTGACTTTTTTTTTTAATCGTTCAGCATCCCAAACTAGCAACCATGGGACTTTGAGTTTGCTTGTCTCTGGATTTTTATGTTCTGTGTATAATACATAAATATATACATAAATTGTGCATTGCTTCTGTGCAACAAAAGAACTTATATTTTTAAACAGTGTAGTCTAGTTCTTTCTGGAAGCCGAGAAAAGAGTTCAGGCTGAACACAAAAACTATGTAATCTCAATGTTGTGGCTTATGCTATGCTTAAAATTTCTCTTAAGAAAAAAAAATGCATTTTTGGAACAATTTTCAAAAATGAATAGCCCACTTTTGTATCTCTTTCATAATTGCAATCAGAGGTAGAACATTATCAAAAGATAATTTTTTAGAATATTCCTTCAACAGTTCCTGTATTTCTTACGAATGTCTTCTGTAAGGACTTGATCGGCTAGGGCAAGGCAGAAGCAGCATTTTTCTGTAGAGCTTTGCCTAGCAACCAGAACGGTAGCTCCAGCCAGATGAAAAACAACATGTGTTTAATAAAATCTTGCTCTCGGAGTTGCATTATCGAAAGTTCCCCACTAGCGTGTAATGTGGGCATACCTGATTGGGTTGAATGAGCCTTACACCCCCTGAAATACATCATGTGACTGCACTGGCAGGATTTCCATCAAAGGAAATGAACTTTGAAAAAGACAGTTTCATCTGGACTCTTGTAGGAGATTGTGCTGAGTCATCCTGTATCCATTCAGTCACTTTTCTTTGTGTTGGTGTTGGGAACACCAGAAGGCTCGGTTATAGCCTTGTTAGTAAGATTGGGAATCCTGCTGTCTTGTCTTGAGTGACTTGCCTTGCAGCAATAGCTGTAACTGTTCAATTTAAAATTGTCCCCTGTATTGTTTGAAGGGTGGAATAAAAATGTCTATATGTATGTAGTATACATATTAGTAGAGTCCAGTTATTTAAACAATCGAGCAATGCCATTCTGACAACATAAGTTAGTAGTGAAAAGTACTCAGAGGTTAAAATCTCACACACACAGGGAGGAAGGAAGAACAAAAGACACTGCCTATATCTTCTTTCCATGTTCATCCAATTTTGCCTTTATATGTACAGGACATGTAAAAACAAATCATCAAAGACTTATGAAATGCTTTTTTTCCCCTTTATTTTATTCGGATGTTAAATATTTTTTAGAAAATCATACTTCTGTGCTACAATAATAAAAACAAATTGCCAAGTAGCATGTAAGCAGAAACTCAAGTGGTTGTGAACCGCAGTTAGACCAAACTGGTCTAATACATTATGAAATGCAAAGTGAGATCGTTTACTTTCCAAAATGTATTCTTTCTCTCCACTTCCAGCAGTGAAACAGCAAAGAGTTGTGCTAGCACTCAGTAACCATATGGTAACAGCTGGATTTTCTGAAACTGTTTCATGTGGTATAAAATTATATCGCATGAAACAGTTTGATAATAAAAAGACAATATTGATAATAAAAAAAATATTCAAAGGATAATTAATTACATTAATTCTAGTTCACTCCTCCAATCCTAGTCCACTCACTGTTCAGCTAGATTATGTGGATGCCTATTTTGGTGTTTCACCCTATGTTCCAGATAGTCTCAAAGGTTTTGAATGGGATTTACTTCAGGTGACTTTGCAGGCCAGTCGAGATGTCCCAATGTTACCTCATACTCCTCATGCCAGTCACAAACAGTTTTGGCTCTGTGCACCCTGCAGTTGTCATCCTGGAATATCAGAGTGTCTATGTTGTGTTCGTGCTTCACATGAAGTGTAAAAGGCAATACTTGGCCTCCAGGATCTGTGTATAGCCTTCCTGATTTAAACAAAAGCTTCCAAGAAAGGGAACATCAACTTAAAGTAACTTCGCTTGCACATAATGTAAAACAGCTGGGCTTTTTCGTTCAATTCTAAAGCCATTGTTCGTCAAGGAAAAACTAAAATCATGCTTTAGCATTATTTTTAATACAAAATTATTGTTTAGTGCAATTAAAAAGTTGATAATAATCTTTATCAGAAGTTGACAATCAATTTTTTTTTGTTATTTGATTATTATGATTCTGACATTTTGCGATCCGAAATGGCTTGACGTATCTAGTATGTATACCAATACTATAACTTGCGATACCGAAGATTAAATTCCAAGGGATGTATAAAGTGAAAAAGCACTAGTGAATTAAATTCTTAGTTGATTAATTTTTTTACACCCCTCAAATAGCTATTTTCTCACAGGTCTCATAAGAGCATGTCAATTTAAGATGCCAGAAGACCAGTTATGAAAACAAGATCTCAGAAGAAAGACAATGCGAGAAAGAAAATTCATAACTGTAGGGTCCTGAACTCAGATCCCATACATGGATGCTTGTGTTGTTTTTCTACTGAGGTCCCCCCTCCCATATTCACAAATATTCTCTATGGTGATCCAGGTTCGAATTCTGTACTGGCATGGTTGTTTGTTCTGTGCTATTCTTGTACAAGAAGGCCTGTATAATCCAGAAGTAGATTCAACTGCCCTTCTCTGTTCTTTATGTAACTTATCAGGAAAAAAGAAAGTTATAAATACTTCGCGTACCGTTAGGGATGCCACCTTTCCGGTTTTCATCCGGAGACTCAACGTTTTGAAATCTATCCAAGACTCCGGTTTTTGAAAGCAAATTTCTGTTTTCTGCAATTACGGTTTTGAAATGATCAACGAGTTTCCGCCATTTGTACAACCATGGACTACGCAGGTTATGAAATGGGCAAAACCATAGATTGTACACACGATTACCGGGTTCAACCAACACCTTCTAGGTGGTGTTGGTTCAACCGAGCTCAACTCGCTAAAATGACTAGAGAAACCAGCTTAAAATATTAGCACTTCCCTTAAAAACCGATGCTAAACACATTTTTAAAAAAATATATTATGAAATCCAAAACGAAAAAAGGCCCAATTCCTTTTTTTTTCTGAATATGAGGCGGAACTCAGTAGAAAAACAATGCAAGCCTCCGTGCATTATCCGGGGATCGGATCCATGCATTATCCGGGGTCGTTTTGCCCAGGGATTGGGCAAAAACGAAAAAAGGTTCTATATTACAATTTAAAAGAAAATTAACAAAATTTGAATGAAGGCAGAATTATGCACGAAAACTGATTATAATGTGAATTGTGCAAATTTTTTGAATATTTTCAGAAACCGGAACGAAAAGTTCCTAAAAAGGTTGTAAAGATAATTGAATGTATGGATTTAAAGTAAAAAATAATATATATTATTTATTGATTAATAAAATTTTGAAAGAAAAATAATGATTGCATTGATTATTTTAAATAAATATATTGTTATTATTAGAGTTTTTTGGGGGGAGGGGGGGGGGGCTAGTGGGATTTACTTAAAGCCAACTTTATGATCACTGGATATTTTAATCTCAAAAGGTGGCAGCTCTATTTATAGCGCTAATCGAAAATTATATTTAAGAAAAATAATGGCCAACTTTTATGGAACCCTCCCCCAAACTTCAAACTCATTAATTGAATTTGAAGAAATATGTGCCCCATCCCCCCCCCCCATGAAATTGGGGTAATATGTGCCCCCAATCTAAATAACTCAGGTCCCTTAGATTAAAAAGACGAAAATTAGAAAACTAGAAATATTATCTTGCAAAGGATTACATTTCAACGTCTAGGTCATATCCTTTCTTTGATTTGTCATCTCTTTTTCCCATTTTTGCTTCTGGTAGGGATTAAGACCGAACCCAACAGCTACGGTGGATCCCCATAGTATGTAGATACTTAACAACACCCCCAGGGAATCACCTTTGTCTGTCTAGTTCTGTTCACTTTTCCCAGTCTGCTTTTACTAATTCCTCAAAGGGAGAAAGCACTACTTCAGATATTTGGATTAGCACTCGCTTGGCACTCCCTGTCGGCAGAAATGGAACCTCAAGCGCCTCAAGTGTGCAGTTTTCAAGCAATAGGTATATAAAGTTTAAACTATAGTAGTATAATTAAAAATCGAGGAATTTTTCTTAAAAGGAACGATTCGCTTTTAAAAAAATTAAATGCTCGGTTGAAACTGCATTAATGTGTAAAGAAAATCATTAACGTAGTGACTACTGAAAAATGTTTTACCCATGGAGGTAGGAAGATAAGAGGAGGAGACCTAAGCACTTGAAAATGATGCGTCGGCGACTGCGCAGAAGCCATGTTGTTCTATTCAAAACATTGATCAGTAGTATAGGTGAGTAATGAAGTGTTGCGCTATAAAACTTTAATTTTTTTCGACATTTGTATTATGGCAGCCTGTTCAGCTTACGGCTGCACGAATCGCCCTTCAAAAAAGATACCAAGAATTACTTTTCATCGGTAAGTTTGCCATTTTTATAAAAGTTTAAATAATTATATAATGATACAAGCAACTTCGTGTTGAAATTACGCCGCTATGAAATCGGTTTTATTTCGTGTTACAAACCTCGATTCTTCACCAGATTTTTTTTTTTATTTTCTTCGGATTGTACTCAGTGATAAATGTGAAGATGTACTTCTTATATAGATTGATTGATTTTACGTTACACTTATTTGAGAATTCCTTCTGCAGGCTTTCTCAGTTAAAAAATTTTGTTGGCGGTAATTGAATATTAGTGTGTGTTCTATTTAATGGATGATGAATTTACATACTTTTAAAAAGAGGTGATTAAAATATCAAGGAGTTTCTTTTTTGTTTTTTATTTTATTTTAGGTGGAAGTATTAGATATTATTTTGTTTAAATTCCTCTCTCTTCATGATTTAATAAGTTCAGTGTAAGAAGGGAAAAGTAAATTACAATAAAGTATTTTCATAAGGTGAGAAATATTATCTTTCTTTTTTTTTTAATTTGGATAGCATTTAAGGGTTTTGTTCAAATGCCCCCCTTTTTTCTTGGATTGGAGTCTTATATTTTTGAATTCCTTTTTGGATTAATTTAATGTATCTGGTGTAAATTGTCATAGGTGAGTGACAGCGATCATTAGGGCGAAAATTTTTCAAATTGTTTAAATAATTTTAGTTAAAAGAGGAGAGTGTAATGCTTTTCTCCTTTTCGTTAATTCTTCTGATAGGGTTCTTATTGTCCCTTTTAAGGTGAATACTGAATTTATTTAATTCTGTGTGGATTTCAAATAGAGCGAGTTTATTGCTTGTAGTTATTTTATTTTTACTTTGGTCGAGGGGTAGGTTAGGCGTACATGAAGATAGGTATGAGAGACTGAGGAGTCAGGCACTGAGATGTCAGGTTCAAGCCACTGTCTGGAACGTTGTCTTTTTTTTTAAATGGGTATTATATTCCCTTCACCCTGTGGATACATTTTTTTTTTCTTTTTTTTTTATATTTTTTTAATTTTTTATTATTTTTGCTTAGTATAATTTTTAGTTGCTTTTTTTTTCATATAGTTTTTTCAGATATTATTTTGAAATTTCCTTTGTGGCTGAGGAAGGATGTATTTCAATCCTTACGAGATTTTTTTTTTTTTGAGAGATTGTAATAATTGTGTATTTTGTATTGATTGTTAACTCTGGTTGAGGGAGGAGAATGAGCATGAGATGGGGGAGAGATGTGAAGCTGAGGGTACAAACATAGAGCTGGTGGGTTCGAGCCACCATCTGGGGCGTTTTTTTGTATAAATATATATATTTTTTTAGTTCTTTTTTTTTACTTCTTATACTATTGGCTTTATTTAGTTTTGTTAAGCAATTTTTTTTTTATTTTTGTGGAATGAGAATTTTTTTAACGTAAAACAGCTATTTTCTTAATTTTACAAATGTAATTTTTTGCGGTTTAAATGCTGCTATTGCATATAACTTTTATGTTTTATCCATAAAATGTTTTCTACTGCTATCAGTGTAGTATAAATAAACTTTTAAAATCTTGCAATTGTTTGTTATTGTCGTATTCAACGAAATATATAAATAGTTGTGCTATATAGTAATTCTGTATGGAAATATTCATTGCATTAAAAAAAAGCAATATAAATTCCAAATAGCTTAAATGTGCTTTCTCTTAGTCGTAAAAAAATAATCTTCCCGTATATAACGCACAGTAAAACTGAGTATAGAACGTGAAAAGTAGGCTTGATTGCAGCGGCAGACGGTTTGTTTTGAATGCAACAATATGGCTACCGCCCTGCTGCCTAAGCATCATTTTCCTTGGACAGGGAAAGCGCGTTAGGGCCTCTCCTTATCTTCCTACCTCCATGGTTTTACCGGTACCCCATTACCGGCAAATAATTTCTTGCCAGTACGGCTTACCGGCCTACTTTAACCACTGCTACTAACCAGTAGCAAACTAGAGGATATGGGCCCCTATATAAACATAGATTAAAGGCAACTTATTTTTACTGTTATAGGAGCAAAATTTTTTATATTCCATAATAGTAATTCTTATTTCACTGAAACTCCACTGAATTTGGGAAATAGCAATTTTAAGCGGTAAGTGCGAACTAGCAACAAAATGGATATCGAAATGTTACAAAAAAATTTTTTTAGTTCTTTTTAGTTTTAGTTAGCTGAATCCCTGAAAAAAGATAACCATCCATCCTTGTTATACGACTGGAATGGAAAATAGATGGCAAGAAAAGAAATATTGTCGGCAGGTGAAGAAATATCGACAATGAAAACAAACATGAATCTTTAACTATAGTGTATCGTGATGGTTAACCCATTCACTTTTACTTTTACTTAACCAGTTTTACTTATTTACGTTATAATTATTATTTAGGGGTCTTATATTTTCAGTTGAATCATCATTTCACCTCACCCGTCCCACAAGATGAGTTACACATGAGCGAACTCCAATTTTTGATTGACAGCCGCTAATGCGCTCGGTAGGACATGTTCTTTCCTGCGTCATAGCTAGAGCGCGCGCGCGATCATTATATTATGCAAATGTGACTTCCACCAGCGCGCTTCGCATGCGTCAGTTTGCACACCAGATGTAAAGGGATTTTAAGTCACCTGAGAGTTAGAGTTCAGTTAAGTGTAGTAGAGATGGAACTGTAGGAGCTCAGAGACTTTAGTAATGTTGAGTGTGAGGCTGCTACTGTGTAAAGTTTAATTTTTTTTGTTGTAAAGAATTGCTTTTTTGTGAAAAGATTCTTGGTAAGATTAGATTTTTTGAATAAATCTTATTTGTTTCCTCAAGTAGTTTTACTTTCTAATATTTTCTCTCGAGTAGAGATTATTAAGATTTGATTAAAGTTTAAAATTTATGTTGACAATCACTAATTTAAGTTCTTTTCTGCAGTAACGCCCCTAATACTAAGAAAAGAACCCTTATTTAATTTAATTGGCAAGAGAAATTGCCTGGTGTCTGAGGTATTTAATATATCCCTACAGTATACATTTTTATTGTTAATCTCCTCTCCCACATACATACACATTTATTACACCGACAAAATCAAAATCGTATTTTAACTAACGAGACTTAACCCATTCAAATATTACCGATCGATGTTTCTGGTAACAAGTATCACAGAGTGCATCTCGAGGTTTAACTTCACTTTGAAAGCGACATGCTCCCTCCAGTTCTTCATACCTTCATGATTCCAATGCGCGAAAATTAACCCTGGATTTCTGTATAACCGAGGATATTTGAAGTAGTGGATTTTCATATTCACTTAGAAGCGTTTCGAAGCTGCCTTAGTTCTGTTGTCTGACATGCTGATGTTATGTGAGTGATTTATCTCGCTGGACAATTCCATTTGAGGTGCTACAGAGCAGGCAATGCCATTTCCTTTCCTTGATGGATCTTATAATCCAAGGTGAAGCCAGCTACCAGAAGTAACTTGTATAAAGGGGTGCGACCATTCTTCTAAGCAAAAGCTTCTGTCAGAGTGACATGCCTGGCGCCAAGTCTGAGACTGACACTATAGTACAGGACGCCCCTGGGAAATATCTGGACTGCTGCTCGACCCTTCTCACGAACGAACAGTTACGTGGTTTCTGGACAAGGATATTGCGGTAAGAACTAGTCATGTTATCATCCCTTACCACCCCCATCCACCCCCTCCCCCTTTGCAGAAAGAATTGCGGGGACCAATAAGACTCGTTATAGCTGCCCCTTTTTTCTAGAGAGCGAAGAGCAGAGTGGATGAAGAGAGGACAGAATGTTTTGGAAGTCAGGAGGACGCAAGAGTTTTAGTGAGGAGAGGAGCAGGACGTTTCCTACT
Organism: Ryuthela nishihirai; assembly: GCA_038380435.1. Classification (NCBI taxonomy): domain Eukaryota; kingdom Metazoa; phylum Arthropoda; class Arachnida; order Araneae; family Heptathelidae; genus Ryuthela; species Ryuthela nishihirai. The sequence goes on from JAWZYU010000010.1 coordinate 16,118,907, forward strand.
GTACTATATGTATAAGTTAATTCCATAGAAAGCTGTTTAAAAGTTCCTAAGATAAACTGATTGTGATGAATTGTAAAATTCAGATAGAATTATATATAACTATATATGTCTTTTGTTCAAAAACCATTACCTGCCATTGTTTATTCCACTTTGTGTGGGAGGATATTTTTTCTTCCCGTATAACATTGGTGTTCTAAGTATTTAAATAGGTACAACGTAATGTATTAAAAACCGATCATGGCTATAGCCAATGAGGAATTTCTCCATTTTAAAGGCCAGATTACACCAGCATAGGTTGTTAGTTCCAGTAACCTATTGGGGCATGCGCATGGTAATGTAAACGCAACGAATTCCGATGCATGCATCGGAAGGAGAACTGGAGTGCCCCAATATTTTGGCGCTAGTTGAATTGTCATCAGCAACGCGAATGCCTGTGGAAACACGTTTATGAAGGCAGTTTTTTTTTACAATGACGGATGCTCTTAAACCTTGTTTTATTTCTTCATGTAATTTTTTTTTTTCATAGAAGAAATAAATACCCCCACAACCACAATCTCCACGTAATATCCATAAGATATCTATGATAACTAGTGGATATCCATGGCTCATTATAGATATCTAATGAATATTATGTGGAGATTTTGGTTGTGTGGGTAGGTTAAAAGAGTATTGAAAAGTTGAATATTTTTAGGGTTATTTTTTCTTTCAGAAGGAGTATTATCTTTTCGCGGTTGCCGAAGAAATACAGCAATAAGAGCAACCAACGACCTAGAAGGGTTGGTAGCAACTCTATTGATATTGAAATTTTACAGTTATGATTGTTTTAAAAAAAATTTAAATTATTTAGTATTGATCGATAAAAATAATAATAATCTAATTTGCAATGTTTAAAATGTTTCTTATTGCTTTTGAATTTAAAAATGTTTAAGTTACAAATTGTATAAAGAAAACAATAACAGATTTCAAATAAAGCACGGAGGTATGAAATAAAGCAGACGATTATTATGAACACGAGAGGGCGCAGACAGGCTTTCAAAATGGTTGGTTAAATTTTTAATAACTGGTAATAATTGTAAGTATTATTGCTCTGTATAAAAAAATTTCAATCGCAGAGGCAGCATCTCTGAAATTCACAGTGTTGTACTAATAGTTATGTATTTGCTATAAATTTGTGTTTAGTTTTTTTTTTATTTTATTGACTTTATTATATAAAATAATAGTATGTGTACAATTGTAGTGTTTGCGAATTTCAGCTGTTTTTTAATTGAGTGGGATGTTTTAAAACAAATAGCACTGAATATACTTATAATGAAATCATTAATATATATCTTATACTGGAAAGCCCGATTAACAGACGAAATGATTTTTAGTATTTTAATTGTGACAACATTTATGTGGAGACGTAAATAAATAATAAGTACTCTCTCAAGCAGCTGCTTGTCACAGAGGTCTGACAGGAGTCTGTTAGTTTAATAAACCACAGTAGAAGGTCTGTGGAGATAGTGGGACCTCAGCAGAAAAAATGGCACAAACATCCATGTCTTACTTGGGTCTCGAACCCAGGTCCCTTAAATCAGTAGTAGCGCGCTAACCACTCGGCCACCTGATGGCTGGAGATATAAAATATTAAGTTATAATTTTTCATTCTATAAGTAAGCCATTAGCCAACATTTTCAGTAGAAACTATTATTTTATGGTAAGCAATCTGTTAGTATCATAAGGTCTTCCAAAAGCAATAAATTTATATTTATAGTTTATTATGCATTCAGTAAACAAAAAAGTGTAATAAAAATTTCCCAAAACTCTGAGTAGATGGTTTGCTGTATGAAATTCCAGTTGCTCTTCCAAGCAAACTTCAAGGATGTCAATAAGCAGGGATTTTTTTCAGAGAGTATGAGGTATACAATGCATCTCCACTTATTTTCATCTGTATAAAAATGAAATTGAATTATTTTCATTTATTTTAGGGATTTTTTTAGTTACATGTTTTTAATATACAGCTGGTGATATTTTTTCTGTACTCCATTTTCAACCAGACTACAATTCTGCAGTGTTGACTCTAAAAAAGCAAAATTAAAATGTTGAACCTCTGAAGACATGATTCAGATTTGGAGTCTGTCATGAAATGTATCTGAAGGTGTAACTCTTTATAATTCTAATTTGTACTTTTGTTTAACTTTCCAGTAAATAATATTAAATGGGGTGGGGGTGGCTCGGTCGGTAGCACACCAGGCTAATAATCTGAAGTTCCCAGGTTCAAGTCCCAGCTGCGTCAGTGTTGAGATTTATCTCCACAAAACTCCTCACCCAGCCCACAGTCAGTAGGGGACACTGATGGGCTTGGAAAGGCCGCCATCTGTCAGATGGGATGTTAAGCTGTGGCCCCTTGTGCGAGAGAGCCATATCCTGTGCACATTAAAGAACCTGCTGGATGGCCTTAATGGGAGTCTACCATCTGTCTCCCAACAGCTGTTTCAGTGGATCCCCTCCACCAACTTTCTCTGAGACTTCGGGGTCCTTGTGACCTGGCCATTTATCCCACGGTGTGCAAAAACGTGCCACTTAGAGGTAAAACAACCCAACCCAATAATATTAAAATATGGGTTAACATTTTTTCATGTGGTTGGACCATCCCCAACTTTTACAACAAAACTGATGGAAGTCCACATATCCCACCTTCTTTCCTAGAAATGAACCACTGCCCATAAGTAATATAGTCTCATTAAAGTATAAATTTCAACTGGAGTATTACTTATGGAATCCCTTTATAATGGAAAAATTCAGCATTTGTTTAGTTGAAGGTTACAATCATTTTATTTCCTTTAACCCATTATAGTCTTTATTTTTTTCTCTTCAAAATAGCCAACTTAGTGAAACAAGACTAAAACTGGTTAAATCTTAGATTTTAAACAATGGTAGTAAATTAAAACAATTGATACTTCATTCTGTATTAAAGGTTGTCATCCTTCTTCATAATGGGGCACACCTAATATGGGTTGGGTTGCTTTACCTCTGAGCAGTGCTTTTTTGCACATCATGGGCTAAATGGCCAGGTCACAAGGACCCCGAAGGCCCAGAGAAGGTTGGGTGAAGGGACCCACTGGAACAGCTGTTGGAAGATAGATTCTAGCCTCCTGTCAAGGCCATCCAGTTCTTTAAACGTACAGTGTATGGCTCTCCCACACACGAGGCATGGCTTAACATTCCATCCGACGGACCGGCTTTCCAAGCCCATCGGTGCCCCCTACTAACCATGGGCAGGGGGAGGAATTTTGCGGAGATAAATCTCATTGCTGAGCCAGCTGGGACTCGAACCTGGGAACTACAGATTACGAGCCTGGCGTGCTACTGACTGAGCCAACCCCTCCCACCACCTAATATGGAATTCACTATGTCAGGGCACACTGAAAGTAATGCATTTTAATAATAATAAAAAAAAATCTGCTATTGACTACACTGAATCACCCTTATTTTGTAATTCATCCTCATTTGTCAATGTTACAGAAATCAATTGTCAATTCATACAGAAAAATCAGCTATGATACATTGGTGTCCCATTTCACACCAATGGAAATACTCTACACTATTGCTTTTAAAATTCATTTAATCATAATAATATTATTCAGTAATAGAAATATAAAATCTACAAATTTTTGCTTTATATTAATTTGTTGCCAGTTTAATTTATATTTCAAGACTATAAAAATAAATAAATAGTTTTTTAAGCAGCTGCTTGTCACAGAGGTTTCCATTGTTAATTTCGAGTTTTGATTTTTGCTGAATTTTAGAATTTTACTATGAATGCTGCACACCTGACTCGTAGCACATTAGTTGAAAACCACTGATTGATATGCATTATCCTGGAGTAGACACGCCAGTTTTATCCATGTTACTGCACCTCTGTAGTCTTTTCTCTACAATAGAAAAACACACTTTTTTTAAATGTTTGGCTGTTAATAATTGTAATTTTTTTTGATAGACTACACAGGTAGATATTTATGCTTTATAGTTTAGTGAAAATATTCAAAAATTTGAAATTAATTTTTCCTTTTTGAATTTTTTAAGAATTTGCAATATATTTAATATGGATTCTGTATCCACAATTTTTGAAAATTTATACTTTGAATGTTCATTTGCAAATATATGTATGTGATGTAATGGAAAAACATTTATTACACTATGGTGAAAAATGATTAATGTAAATAAATGCCAAGGTCCTTTTCACCAACTGACTTTTCTGTCTGCCACAGTGAAATACATTGTTGAAATAACAAAATCTTTGTCCATGTAGTAAAGAACATGCAAGTCCAACAGGGAGACTTGTACAGATGCTGAAGAATTAATATGTGGCAATTCAAAAATGTACATGAGGGGAGGAAAAGGCATGTTTTTGTGTTAAGAGATATTTGAGTTACTTAAAATGTCAGTTTGTAAGAAAACCAAAATTATCAATAACTTGAATTGCCACCTTTCTTGAACTGCTGAGATTTTGGCAAATGGCCCAGAGAAATGTGTAAGTTGTATAAATTAAAATTTTACTTCACATCCAAAAGTATTAAATAATGAAGCAATTGTGACACATGAAAAATGAAGCCTTCCAAACTGACTCAAAGTATTTTTTTTTTAGAGATGAATATTCAAAATTTGCATTTTCCAAAATATTTGAATGCTTAAATAGCCTGTTTTGGTCTTAGTTTCATTACTGTTAGAATAATTTTTAATGTTTTTGAATTGTGAATTCTGAATGATTGGAGGGCATATATGGGGAAAAGTGTTAAGTTAGGATATAAAAATATTTTCCTAGAGAAAATCAGGATACTCTTGCAGAGTTTATCTCTAACCTGAAGTCTCTGAAATGTGATATGAGAATCCTTTTTCCATTTCAGTAGTTTTGTTCCCACAGATTTTGAGGAATTTGTCAATGACACCTCTAATTAGAGTGTCTTGGTGATTCACTTGAAAAGTACACTTCATTTGCAGTTTGCTGGGAGGCAGCATGTTGAGGATTTGTCTTGTAAAAAGAGCATGTCTGCGAACAAAGGTGCATACTTTCCAGCCAAAACTACTCACACTCGTATAGAGCAACATTTAGCATGTCTTATCTGGACTATCACCACTGTTTTCCTTATTTATGGAATGGATCAGGAACCTCTAACTATTGCAGTGATTTCATGGTTAATATTTATTGTTTCATTAAAATTGGTGAGAAAAAGCTGCCAAAAATATCCAGCATTAAACACTATTACTGCTAGATTTGAATAGCAGTGCATGTTGTAATCTTTCTCACCTAGCTTGTATCAGAGTAGAAAAGAATCAAATGCATCAATAGTTTCTTCAAGTTTCTTATATCAGTTTCATTATTTAAAAAAATATTCAGTCACATTACCTGAACAGCATAATCATTGCATATATCTCTGATGTTTTATTCCTGACAATCTATATGCCTCTTACTCTTACGAAAATGCTTATTATAAGTCATATGATGTGGCTATCAAGTGGCTAAAGGTTGCTTCTGTTTTATGGGATGTAGAATTTTTTACTCTGCATTGATCTCATAATGAGGTAAAAACAATTGCTTTTAAATAGATTTTTAGTATATAAAAGTTATTTCAGTTTATTACAGTTCTTATTCAAATTATGTTAAATAACACTTAAACAATTGTGTAGATGATAAAGAATTTTTATTTTTTATAGAAAAATCAGGATATTTTATGCAGTTTAAATTCCTTTCTTCACTTCTGAAAGAACAAAAAGCACAGTTACCAAGATGATTAAACAGTCATCTCTTCTTAAATGGACATTAAACAATAAAAATGCAGGAAAAGGATGTAAGTTTTTTTTGGAAAGTTTATTAAATTTACTACTATTTGTTTTTATCTAGCCAAGTTAACATAGTTGCAAGTATATTGCTTGTTCATTCAAACCTATTACAGGAATAATTAAAATTTTATTCCACACTATAAAAAATAAATCGGATATAATAATTATACATCAGAATAGCTGAAAATTATTTTTTTAACAGACTGGCAATATTCTATGTAACTTGGAATAAGTGGAAAGTTAATAGAAAATTTTATTTTTGGCCCAGTTAGGGTTGCACACAATTTCATGATCATATGTCAGGTGCTCTTATTTTTTTTTTCAAATTATATATTTCACAATGTACACAGTCGTATCAGAATAATATGACCACCTACCATAGTATGTGTATGGTAGGTGGTCATATTATTCTGATAAGATTGTGTATATATTAATAACCAGTTGTACTATGATTCTGAAATTAATTCAATGTAGCCATCAGGTTTCAAGCTGAATTATATTAGAAATCAAAACAAAAATTAGCTTTTTAATCTATTCTGAATTGATTACTGACTTTTACATCTAAGCCAATCTTCAATATATATGTAGTATATATATATAACAAATCTGTTCACTCTTATTGATATTTGCTCTTAATCTGGGAAACCAACTGATCAATAACATACAGACTAAAAAAATTAGGTTTCAGTTTGATTTTACGATATATTACAGTTGGTTTCCTCCTCCTTGCAATCTTCACCAGTTCACAATCAGTACACTCACTATATCAGTTATTTCAGCCAAAGTCCAAAAGAAAAAAAATATATATATATTATCCTTATTACCATTTACTCTGAATCTGAGAACCTCACTGAATAATAACCATTATATTAAATATTTTTGATGAAATGAGATTTCACATCTGTTTTATTATGTATTGCAATTGGTTTTGTCCTCCTGGCAAAAGAATGAAAATATTATGACTTGCAGATAAATGTTATGGCAGTAGTACAGATCACGGACCTCAGCCGCCATTTTGTTTTTGACGCAACGTAACAAAACGGTCCTTTTAGTTGATTCCCACAACTCCCTAGACCCTAACCCAAACAGGAGTTTCTAGAAAAAAGATTGCTTTTTTCGTTACCATAGTAACGAAAAACCCGAGTTTACGTCAAACGCAACACACCGTAACCATAGTAACATAAAATTGCGTTTTAAACGAACGTAAAAAAAATTAAATTAATGCAAAAAAACCTCGTAACCGTCAATTACAGAATGAAAGCTAATAAAAGTGCCAAATCCAACAAAAAATAAAACGATTGCCTTCCCACATACAGTAAACCACTTCCACCATTCCCCCTCCCCTCTTTTCAAAACACAATACACCGCCGACCGAATTATAAAAAAGCCCCAAAACTAAATAATGTCCTCCAAGTCAACACAAACCAAAAAACATGACAATCAGAAACAGTGCACTGCCGACCGAATTATAAAAAAGCCCCAAAACTAAATAATGTCCTCCAAGTCAACACAAACCAAAAAACATGACAATCGGAAACAGTGCACCGCCGACCGAATTATAAAAAAGCCCCAAAACTAAATAATGTCCTCCAAGTCAACACAAACCAAAAAACATGAGAATCGGAAACAGTGCACCGCCGACTGAATTATATAAAAAGCCCCAAAACAAAAATCTGACAAAAAAAAAAATCTCACAGCTCAAATAACCCTCCCCTAAATTACATTGTCATTTTACCTTTGAGCCCCCACTTTTTTCCCACACCGTGGGCTAAATGGCGAGATCACATGAACCCCGAAGGCTCACAGAAGGTACGGGACCCACTAGAACAGTTGTTGGGAGACATTAACTTCCTGTAAAGGCCATCCAACGTGTTCTTTAACGTATACAGAGTATAACTCTCCCACATACAGGGCCACAGCTTAACATCCTAATCGACGGACAGCGGCCTTTCCAAGCCCATCAGTGTCCCCTACTATGAGCCGAGTTTGAAAATACGCCGAGATAAATCTAAACGCTGACATAGCTCGGACTCGAACCTTGGAACTACAGATTACAAGCCTGGCGCGCTACCGACTCCGCCACTCTCACCCCACCTCTAAATTTTTCATTCTTTCCTGACTCCATCAAAAACTGCCGTTTTTTCACACACCGACAATTCTACAATACCCAGAATTACTACATCAAAAAGTCACCAGACGCTTCCACATATTAACGATAAATCATATAACTAAATTTAAAAGACTCCTAAATATACAACAAAATTAATAAATCACTATAATATATTAATAATTACCATACTACATGTAACTACTAAAAAAACATTCAATTCACCCCCAAACTATTCTAACGAAATACATGTGTTCTTTACTATCACCATTTTCAATCCCACACGCAAAAACTTGCATACTCTCCCACTACATGGGCCCCTAAATATCTTTAATAACTAATTATAAACCATATCCAAACCAATTTTCAAAAAAAAAAAGCTAGAACGTATTAATTATTCATATCCTACCTATCACTGAACAACCCCCCTCCTCCCCATATTAAATATATAATACACACGAACTTACTTACCTCTAACCATATAGGTATGTTATCCAAAGAAGTCCAGAAAAAATGGCGAAAAAAACCAAACGTAACTTCACACTCTCGTCAAATCACACACATAACACATGACTCCACATTACCCACCCAAAAGAAACAAATCAAAGAGCCATAGGACAACAACAACCAACAGCTACGTTTTACGTCATACTTTACAAATCAACATCATACTTTACACTTCGACATCACACGCCACTTGAGCAATGCCATCTATCGGCTGAGGACCGTAATCACTACACGGGCCAATGTTATGATATTGTATATACAGGATGTTTCAAAACTCTCTGTATAAATTTCAATGGGAGATAGGGAACACCAAGACAAACCTTTTACATCTATGAATGTATGTCTGCTGACGTAACCCTTTGGTGCTAGAAGGTGCTGACATAAATATTGGTGGAGCTGGTACATAAATGAATGGAAACAAGTGTGAACAACATGTTTATTTAAAGAAGGTGCTCAGAGTTGTGACTGGCAATAACATTACATGTATGACAATGTCAAAGCATTGATTGCCGTACATGTTGAAAGATTTCTGGAATTTTGTGAACAGTTGCAGTGGTGACAGCGATTCTTGTGATGAGGTCTTCATCTGATTCAATGGGAGTCTAAACAAGGTTCTTCATGTGTCCCCAGAGGAGTAAATCAATACATGTTAAAATTGGGCAATCTTGGTGGCCAGGCAATGGGTCCATCCTGGCCTATCCATTGGCTCCCAAAAGTGGTGTTCAGATAATCCCTCATATCATTGCTGAAGTGTGCTGGTGCCCCATTGTGTTGAAACCACATTCGTCTGTAAATAGCCACGGGAGAATCTTCCAGCAGTTTCAACAATGTTTCTTCAAGAAATACCCAATAAATCTGCCCGTTGAGTGGGGAGGCAGTAGGTATGGCCCAATCAAAATGTCATGGACAATACCTGCCCAAACTTTGATGGCGAACTGTTGTTGATGACCATGCACCATTGTGGTATATGGATTTTTGTGTGCCCTAACGTGAGAATTGTGCACATTAAACACACCCTCGCATGTGAAAGAGGCCTCATCCGAGAAGAGCACATGAGCCAGAAAATCAGGCAGCACCATGGTCTGCTACAGAAAATAGTGCATGAATTCCACGCGGAGAGGGTAATCCTGAAGTTGCAATGTCTGGACTCTCTGACGATGAAATGGATGTAACTACTGCTCATGCAGCAGTCTCCACACGAGGGCGTGGTTCACACCGAGGTTATGTGCAAAAACTCATGTGCTTGTGCCTGAATTGTCCTCAATCTGCTGTAGGATCTTTTCTTCCATGTCAGGAGTGTGCATGATTCTCCCAACCAGTGTCATGCAAGTTTGCATGGAATGTTCCAGTTTCTCACAGTTGCTGGTGCAAAATCACAAATGTTTGGTCTTTTGACACACGTCTGTTTAGGAAGCATTGTTGGTACAACCTCACAGCAGCTCTTCCATTTCCATTGGCAGCCACATATGCCAGATGCATGTCAATCATCTCAGCAGTCGTGAAACACTCCATGTTACATGTAATGTGTCTGATTTATGAATGCCAATGGCAAACACAAGTCCATTCTCCATTCCTACTTTGCCCCTCTAGCCAATTGCAGTGCTGCCAAAGAGCGCCCTCTAGCAAATTGAAGCACCGCCAAACTGTGCCCTCTAGCATCGAAGAGTTACATCAGTGGACATACATTCATAGACAAAAAAAGGTTTGTCTTGGTGTTCCCTATCTCCCATTGAAAGTTGTACAGAGAGTTTTGAAACACCCTCTCTCTCTATATATTTATATATACCATTCTTTTTAAGTGTCCACTGTTCCAAGCTACATGATTTTGTCTAAATTTATTAAAAAATTATCTATACTATTTTTAATTAAAATCCACTAACTTTGCACATACAGGGTGATTCCAAACTTTAAGGTGTGATAGAACACACCTAAACAAGCACTTTTCATCATACCATGCATGGTCAGAACTCAAGTGGTGAAGCGCTAGAGGGCTCTTTCCAGTGAACACTTATAAGCACTGGTTTTCACACTTGTCATTTCTACCATGGATTGCAGAACGGATGGATTGTTTCACAAATCAGGAGAAGGTGGACATGCATTTCACATACGGAGCTCTGGACTAGGAATGCGAGGGAAGCCCAAAGACTGTACCGGGAGCACTTTCCGACCAGATGCGTGCCTGATCATAAAACCTTTCAGCGATTGCACCGGTATCTATGCGAAATGGGCTCCTTTGTCAGCGGCTTGCAGAATACAAGGCGTGCAAGAAGTGCAAGGATGCCATGTGTTACAGAGGAAATTCTATGTAGGGTTGCAGATTGTCCTGAATGTAGCAGTGACCAATTTCCCATGCTGTAAGTGTGCCCTAATCGATGGTGTGGTGAGTTCTATGAGGTGAATGATTACACCTCTACCATGTACAGAGGGTATACGCCTTGACACCTGCAGATTATCGGCCTTGTGTGGATTTTGCACAGTGGTTCTGCAGCAGACTCCAGCACAACCGGACTTTGATGCACGTCTTATTCACTGACGAATGCACCTTTACATGTGAGGGCATTTTTAATATTCACAATTCATATGTGTGGGCCACCAGTGATCCAACGCCATACATTCACATTCGTACCAGCAGTGTTTCTCCATAAATATTTGGGCTGGAATCCTCCATGATCATTTGATCGGCCCATACCTTCTGCCAGCCTGACTGAAAGGGAGAACATACCTCGTATTTTTACAAGAAGTCTTGCTAGAATTACTGAACCCTGTTCCAGCAAACATTCAAGCACGTATGTGGTTCCAATACGACGGAGCTCCACCCCATTTCAGCGTGGATGTGCAGAACAATTTAGAGAGCTTTTTATACTGAAGATCAGTGGCAAGTTGTTTATAATAATTTGTGTGTTTCAGGTTTGTTGTCTCTGATGAGATTATTTAGTTCCAGGGTTTTTTAATACTGCGGATCTGTGGTGAATTGTGTACAATCTTGTTTTTTAGGCTTGTTATTAGATTGGTTTGTTCTAGGGGGTAAAGGGGGTGGAATGGGAGTTCATTGTTTAGCAGTATGTTCAGGTTATAAAATCATTCTCCAACAATTTTGTTCTGGGGTTTTCTTAAATTGTGTAATGGCAATTTGTTGTTTGGTAGTCTGAGCTTGTTAGAATAGCTGTCTCTAATGTGATTATTGATTTTTGCGAGTTATTTTAAATTGTGGAATGAATGTTCATTTGTTAGTCATAACAGCCTATTGAAACAAGTAGCCCCAGATGGTACTGACCAACATTTGTTGTATAACAATATGCATGGTTAGGAAAATATGCCTTAGACACTATTACTTCTGGTGGTTTTATTTGCGGAAACAAAATTTTTTGCTTTGGAATAAGTATTTATCATTATATTCTTTACTTTGCATATTCTTGTTATACAGCCTCTTCACTGTAAATAATACAATTGTTTAGCTTATTATTTGCAGAACTTTGCAAGAAGTTGAATATTTTTTCTAATGTGATATTAAAACATATTTTTCATTAGGTTAAATTGTATATTTAATGGATATAATAAAGTAATATATAATCGTATATTTACTTTTACCAAAGTAATTTTAAATAACTTGGCATAATGCTGGAAAATGTAAATTTTTTGCCATCAGTTGTTGCTAGGAGTCTGGAAGTCAAGTGTTTCATCAAGATGTAATACATTATTGCATTCTTTAAAAAAAAAAATGCTGCCTGAGTGCCATAAACTTAAGGTTTGCCCACCTCAAAAAGTGAACTGACATGATTATTCATGAAATGTGCTCTTTTGTCAGGCTCATATTGCTAATAGTGAGAGACGAGATTTTCTTTGAAAGAATATTGAGCTAATATTCCATTGTTGCATATAGAAAGTTCCCACAATGCTATGTCCAAAGATAATTTTTTATTTTTACTGGTTTTGCTCTTCATGACTCAGTCTGCATCATTAACATTATTTAAGGTTAATGAATATTATTCATTTTATTTTGCTAGGCAAAGCAAAGCAAAGTAAGAATTTGGTGACTGAAGATAAAAGTTATTACACATTGCTGATATGTGGCTTGTGGTATTTCCCTGTAATTGTATAAATTAATGTCAAGCAGAATAATTCTTAGAAGTCAATATTCAATCAGTTGAAGCAAAGAGCAACAATGTTTTTAGATTTCCCAAGTCTCTTGAACTGTAAATTTGAAGGCACTTTATTTTTGATACATGTTAATTGTAAACAGTTACTGAGAAATACATCAAAATTTATATCTGCAATTTAGTGGCATTTCTTTTTAATTGTTGATTCTTACTTGCTTTTCCCACCATAATGCAAATGTTCTTCAATGGCATAGTTGATGGGGGTAGAGGGATCGGGAATTTTGCTCTTAAGAAATCATTAGTTTATCAACTTACATTGACAAACGCATTAATGAAATTCTTCAATCCTCCTGCTCTCTGGTAATGTCACTTTTATACTTCCTGTACATGGTCATATTAACCCTTATATTTCCCAATCTGAAAAATTAATGAAGTCACAGACCAAACTGTTATTTTTACTGTGCTCAGCCAAAAACCTAATTTTAGAACTTTTTTTATCAAATAACTAATGAACAGAAATAAATCATGTTATTTACTAAATTAAAAAGCATTTAATTATGATTTTATGAAAATTGAATGTTCAAAAATAATAAGTATATTGATTTTAATAAGACTTTTTCAGAGTCATATAGTAAAGAATAAGATCTGTCAAAGTAAAATAATTTAGGAAAACTAATGCACCAAAATAATTATAATCTACATAAATAGGAATAAAATTTCTTTTGAATAATAGGAGAATAAACTTTTGCTTAAAACAGGAAAATTACTCTTTTCTGCAATTTTTTTCTGAGTGATATACTTTGAAAAAGGGCCAGGCTCTTTGTCAACTGTGCTCAATCAAATGAAAAAGTGAACTTTAAAACCATAAAACTAATAAATAGAAATAGGTCATGTTATATACCAAATTAAACAATATTTGATTTTTAATTTTATGAGAATAAAATATTTTTGTTTTGAAAATAAAAATAAAGTTTTTGGCTAATTTTCTAGAACATTTCAAGAATTTATGGAAAAATAACAACCTGATTGATGATATAGATTCTTAATGCCACTATTTGTATAAATTTTTTATAAATTAAAATAGTAAATATTTAACACTTATAGAATATATTTTTTATTTTTATATTAAAAATTTATGTGTTTAAAAAATTGAAATTTTACTTATTCAGCTAATGATCTATGCTCCCCATTTGCAGAACTTTTACATACAGTACAGTACTGATGGCCCTGGAAGATTTAAAAACAGTGTCTATAGAATTAGATATAAATAAGCAGTTTTTGCTCTTTTTTTCCTTATGCTACTATCATTTGTCACATATGCAAAGTACCGCTTATTAATGACTGCTTGCTTACTCAAATTCTCTTTTTTCCTTTGTTTTCAGGTTTATTTTATATTTTTCTTTTCTGGCCCTGGCTAATAGTAGAAAGAGATATCTTCTACTGCCGTTATATATTTTCCCTTTCTGCTCTGACTGGTGTATGGTGTCCCATATTAGAGACTAATTTCAATATGATCTAATATTAACTTTAATTCTTCTAATACCTGCTTTATCCTCAGTAAAATGGGGACACCAAAGGACTTGGAAAGGCTGCAGTCTATTCTATGGGAACATTAAGCTGTTGGCCTATATGCACTAGAATCATACTTTGTGTACAGTAAAGAACACTGGAAGCCTTGATGGGAAGATTCCATCTGTTTTCTAGAACAATTCAGAGTATCTCATTTTTCCCTTTTCAGCTCTGAGCCTTTGAGGTCCGTGTGACCTGACCATTTAGCCTATGTTATGCAAAAAAAGCTCTGCTCGAGTAAAGCAACCCAAAACCTTCTCTCAAACTTCCTTTACAGATTTTTATGTTAGGTAATAAGAATAAACCTCCATGACAAATGCTTTGGCAGAGGAGAAATTTATAGTTTTTATATTATTAATATTTGCATAGTTTGCTGAGAAAAACATTTATTATCTAATAAGCAATTAAACATCTTTATTTTAGCAAACAGAAATTGGATTCACCCACCTGAAGCTCTGCAAGGTGGCCATGTAGCTTATTTAGTAAAGGTAATATTTTCTAAATCTGACTGTTTTTTTTATAGTTTTTACAAGACTATATTTCTATTGAATTAAACTATTGCTATAAATGTAAATATAATTGTTTTTATTGAAATATTTAATTGCTGTCTGATTGAACTTTTGTAGTTGGGTGGAAAAGTAAGTAAGTTTCCAAGCAAAAGCATTTGCTTATACCTGCTTTCCTTTTCTATTCTATGGGAACATTAAGCTGTTGGCCTATATGCACTAGACTCACACTGAAATCATAATCTGAAATTTCTGTGAAATGCTTAGCCTTTTTTTTTTCATTTTACTTTGAAAGTAAATATACAAAATATAATTAAATAATTGTTTTTGATTTTTGTAATGAAAATAAAGCTATCTTCTGGTAAAGATGTAAATGTTTATTTAATTTAGATTAATTAGAATTTTAAAAGCACTTTCACACAGCATTTTCATTTTGTATTGCACTTGAATGATATGTTCTGTGTATCATTTAAAAATATTTATTTTGGTTTTTTAAGGGAAGTAAATTTGAAATAGTTTGTTAGTACTCAACAGTTAAGCTAGATTTCTTTACATTCTAAACATTAAAATAATTAACCCTTTCAGTGTCCAGCCTGAAAAAAAAAAAAAGGATTTGTAACCACGTAACAAGCTATTTTTTCACTGTGCTCATCCCCCTACAAGAAAGAAAATTAATATTAGAACTTCTTTTTCAAATAACTAATGAAAGGAATTATGGCATGATATATTCCAAATTAATCTGCATTTAATAAAAGTAAAATATTTAAGAAAAATGATGGCAAGTTTAATTTTAATAAGACTATTTTACCTATCTTCCTATTGCTTTTCACTTGACATTTGTCAGTTTGTGAATTTATCAAAACAGTTCGACCATATCTTTTGAATGCAATGGAGAAACTTAATGATTTATGTGAGCTTGTGACATAGGGAGAACTATAAAAAATTGACCCCCACGTTTTCTTCCTCCTAAAAAAGGGGAAATATGAAAAGTATTGTTCCATTGTATGTCCAGAACAATAATGACAAAAGTAACAAGCTATGCATCAAATGAAAGCTTCTAATGTGGGGAATGTCATAAGGCTATATAAAAAAAGACCCTCCATGCTTTCTCCGCATCTTCCCAAAAATGGCAGAATATAAAATGATTGTTCCCCTATTTCTCCTGAATGTGAGTGTGGAAAGTTACAAGCTACTGAATGAAAGTTTGTGATGTGGGGTGTGTCAAAGGCTATAAAAAAATTAAACCTTCATGCTTTCTTCCCCCCTAAAAAATGGGAAATATGAAAACTATTCTTCCACTATATCTCTAGAACACAGGTGCTGAAAGTAACAAGCTGTATGTCAAATGAAAGCTTTTAATGGGGAATGTGCAAATAAAAATTTATTAAAAAATCTAATGGACAAATTCTAGAAACAACTAATAGACAAAAATTGCTGAGTAAATTATTACTAGTAAAGAGGAGAAAAGTCCTTGAAAGTGAAGTATTTAGGAAGCATACCTAAATGCAATGTAACTTTTTTATATGAAATAATTTTTCTCATCACTGACTGTACCCCAGCTGTAAAAACATTAATGTATTGTTCCTAAGTGATTCCTTTTTCAATCATTTATGAATTAATATTAAACATTGCTTCTCTTGTAATATGATAACTCACCTTCTATGATGCTTTTTTTTATGAGTACTTCATTTCACCTTTAATTTTAGACGTTGAATTTAATTTGCTTCAGATCTTTACATTTATGCTTGAAAAGTATATGAGGCTTTTCCTTGCAATCATTGCTTTGAGAGTAAATACCTCTTTAGTTTTGATGGAACTAATAAATGTTTCTTAAATTTAAGAATATAATGCACATTGGGCATCTTCCAATAATGCAATGTTTCTGGTGTACAGTAATCAGGAATACTGCACTCACAGACAGAAATAAAGCAAATCAGAGACAGTTGTCATCATATCTGTGTTTTGTTGTTGTTCTGTATCTTGGGTTTTGTAGCAGTTTGCCATTATACTGGAGAATGCATGTGTAGCTTACCTAAGACTGCCTTGACAGGCTAGCTAGACCTTTAGCATAATTGGTAAGTTATTGCATCTCTCAGGGCATTTGCTGTAACGGGCCAAAGAATTGAAATACTTTTAAAGTTTGGACCCTTTGTCTGATCCATTAATTATTCACGCTCCGGATAGCTAAGTCGGGCGCCAGGCAATAATTAACAAATTGCCAAAAATAAAGTTCAATTAGGGTTTGAATACCAGCGAGCGTTACTTAACGAGTAAGAATTAAAAAAATTAAATGATTGTCAAAATTCTAATGCAAATTCTAATCAAAACAATTAACGTTGCTCAAGAGAAAAAATAGTAAAGATCCAAAAAAGGTTTATATAACAAACAAATTTATTTCCAAAATTATTTCAAACACTCACCAAACTTCAATGAAGAAGATACTACATTATTTCTATCACTACAAACTGACAACTACTGTCTCAAAACAACTCTCTCTAACTGTTGTGACTCTCACTGATTCTTCAACAAAACTCACTCTTCAAAACTGACATCAATAATATTCTCATTAAATATTTAAGAAGCGATATTCTCATTTAATTACTTATCTACAACTCAACAATGCCTCCAGTAGGGGAGAGGAGGGGGAGGGTACTAAAGTGCAATCCTTTTCCTAGAGCATCCTCACACATATTGTGTAGGAATGAAGTCTTCGGATCTTGTGACCATTCCATATTGGCTATAGTTTCATTCTTAAAGCATTAATCTACTAGGTGATCTCTCTGTGAATGATCATTATTCATTTCCACTAAAAGAAAGTTTAGACCTTATAAAGCGTGAAGATATCATCTGGGACACCTTATACCCAGTATTGTGCTCTCAAATGTTTAACAGCCAGCTCACAAACATTTAACAACTTGCTCTACTAGGAAAATCTGAATGATATATGAAAAAAAAAGAAATATTGTACTATTTATGAATTATTTTTATTGAAAACATTTAGGTAATTATAATAATGTCACAATATAATAATTAAGTTTAATGTAAATTTCATATGGCTTGTTGATTAATAGATATATCTTTCTCAGCCCTTTGGCAAACTCTAGTTTCTGTTCCACTGTCTTGCCTATCTCCAAAAATTTTAATAACTGGCTCACCAATTTTCAGAAATTTTAATAACTGACTCCAGCACACAATGGTTACACTTGTGAAAGAAGTGAAGTGTTGACTCATTTGGTAGTCCACCAGGCTCATAATGAGGCATTCCAGGTTTGAATACCAGCTGTACTTGTGTTGAGAATTTTTTCTTTGAGCCTCCATTCCCATCCACATGGTATATAGCTCACTCTTAAAGTTTTGGCCCACTAGGTGAGCTCTATGATGAGCATTATTCATTTTCATTAAAAGGAAATCTTGGCATATATTAGGATTGAAGATATCATCTGGATACCTTACACCAGTAAAAGAGTTGAGGATTAGCTCCAGGGATGGATTTATCCTTTATTGCTAATAGTCTCTATAAAGACACCTTTAAAAATGTTCTTGATTTAATACAAAGTAAATTATTCTCCTATTTAAGAGAAAATATTATATAGGTTCAAGACAATTTTTCCACTATACTCAGTAAATTTATAATGATATTTCTATTTTTTTTTTCTGAAAAAATGCTACCCCTAATAATTTGCCACTCTAAGCTTTAGCCTACATAGCCTATACGTAAATCTGCCACTGGTTGGCTCAGTTGATAATGTACCACACTGATAATCAGATATTTCCATTTTCAAATACATACTGTTTATTTCATTATGTTTACCATTTTCAAATACATACAAATTGAGAGCTTTCTCTGTTCGCCTTCACTCTGCTCTTGGTTAGAAAGGGGACTTCAAAGACTGGAAAGATCACTGTCCATTAGATGAAATACTAAGTACCATATGCAGGAGAACCATACCCAAAACATTAAATAATATGCTGGATGGCTTTTATGAAAAGTTGCCATTCACCTCCTAGCAACTTCCATTGAATACCCTTCTCAGCTCAATTCAGAGATAAAATTATCTGAAGGAATACCTGTGAGTTTTTCCAGAGAACACATGGAAGTTTGTGCAGCCATTAAAAGGAATGCTTTACCATACAATCAAACCACCACCTTTCTATTTCTTTCTTTCTCTATTGCTAGTGTGATTTAAACTGGTTCTCATTCTCTCCAGATCCATGTTTGTTGAGAATCTGAGGACCAAATTCCAACTCATCTATGAAGGGCTCATTGATCTAGTGTTCTTGCAACCAGTTGAGATGTCAGCAACACCAACTGAAATGGGTTCTTACATGTAAGAGATCAAGAGAATGCAGACAGCAGGCTATCATACATAAAGACTTTCTGTCGATAGAATGCCTTGATACTCTGAAACAAGTTGATGTGGAGTCTTTATGGTGCTTTGATTTTGATCCACATATGATTTTCTTATGTTGAAGTGGCCCTTGGACAGCTTTGACCAGGTTTTCAAAAAACATTTTTGATGTTTTGAAGTTGGTTCCTCAGTCCTCTTACAACAAAATTAAACTCATTTAGCCACTTGCACTTTGTCTTGCCTCCATTTCCCTATTGCTCACTTCCTCAAAGACTCATTCAAATGGTTCCTTTACAGTATTGTCAGAATGAGACTATCTTGGATATGACAATTCAAGCACCAACCACTTAATACCAAGAGTTCCTGAGCTTGTTTTACCTGACTCTGATTTGTATGTTTGATACAGTTTTAAATAAATTGTTTAATGTCCGACCCCGCCTTCTTGTGGTGCAGGCCGTTAGTACCTTTCAAAAGAGATATTCTCTTTTGGAAGGGAACGGAAGGGGAGGGCTGCCAGTTCAGTATGGCCTACTGATCTGGTCATCTGTGGACACTTTTTTCTTTTTTTTCAACCCTGCTGAGGAGTGGTCAACTTCACAGGGTCCTGGTGCTGACCATTTATACCTACTAGACTGGACTTGTTTATGGATTTGAGCTTGATTATGGATCCTGGACTTGCTGCACTGGTGGGCCTCTGTTGAGGGAGAGTCTGCTGCTGTGTTTTCTGTTTGCTTCTGAGTTGCCAGCTCTAAGTGAACAGAGGCATGGGATACCTTATATCAGCTGGTGGATAATCCTAATCAGAGGCCATCGCAGGTACCGGAACCTTACTTAGCTAGTTGGGCATCGTCAAGCCTAAACTGGAGTAATGTGTCTCAGGCAGGCCATATGGCTCTTGAAAAAGTCCACTTGAAAAGGTGGTGCCTGAAGTTCCTACCAGCATCGGTGACTTCAGCCTTTAGCGGAGGAGGAACAAGTCTTTGCCCCATGCCTGCGATCAGGGGGCTGTTTGATATTGTTGGCCCTACCAATCTCAATAAACCTAATTTCTTTAAAAATCCTACTAATCATTTTCTCTCTGCAGGAATGTGGAACATGAGGACATTACATAGAGATTATTCTTTTGATGTCCTCATGCAGGAATTCCAGCGCTATAACTTAGATATTCTAGGCTTGCAAGAGACCAGATGGACAGGTAAAGGTGAGATACTTAAAAATAACTTTAAATTTCTCTTTACAGGGAGGGAGGATAGAAAGCATCACCAAGGTGTGGGTCTGCTGCTCAGCAGACATGCTAGTGATGCTCTTCTAGGATATGAGTGCATTAATGAAAGGTTTCTTACAGCAAAATTTCAGACAAGCATTAAAGACTTGAATGTTATCTGCTGTTATGCCCCCACTGAGGAAGTGCCGCTCAGAGGTAAAACAACCCAAACAAAGCCCCCACTGAGGATTCTGATGAGGATGAGAAGGATAGGTTTTATGGACAACTTCAGGATATTTTGAATTCTGTCAAGAAAGGAGATATTACCCTTGTTCTTGGTGACTTCAATGCCAAAGTTGGTACCGACTCTGACCTTTGGGGAGGAGTAATAGGCCCTTTTGGTATTGGTAGCTACAATGGCAATGGGCAACGTCTCCCTACAGGTAAGTAAACTCAATGATTTCAGAATAACTGGCACATATTACAAACACCACGACATACATAAATACACATGGGTTTCACCTGATGGGCTGCATAAGAATATGATTGATTATATATTAATTAACAGCAAATGGGCTAGTTCTGTTAGAAATACCAGGGCATATAGGGGAGCTGAAATTGGATCTGACCATTACCTTGTTAAAAGTGTCTTGCAACTTAAACTTAAAAAGTGTTGTGCTAGGGTTAAAAAATTTACCTTTAATACTGAAGCTCTGAAAGACCCAGTTATAGCTAAAGCTTACCATGATAGGTTACTTAGTCATTATGACAGTCATGGTTTGCTTAATACTGAAGTTGAGGAAGAATGGGGCCATTTTAAACAGGCTTTTTTGGAAACTAACAGTACTCTTTTAGTAAAAAAGGAGCAGAGGAGGCAGAATTATTTAAGTGATAAGGCACTTGAGCTTATTTCAGAAAGAAGGAACTGCAGGAATGTCCTTAATCAGTACCCTACTAGTCCTAATAGAAAGCATTACAAAGAACTTAATAAATTTGTAAAGGATCAGTTAGCTACTGATAAGTATCTTTGGCTTGATGGCCTGGCAGACAAAGCTGAGGAAGCAGTTAGACAGCACAACAGCAGAGAGCTGTACCAGATAGTTAATGTTTTGTGTGGTAGAAAACGAACAGGTATACAGGGATTGAAGGATAAACAAGGTAAGGTTATAGAAGGTGAGGATTCTGTCATGGCTAGGTGGGCTGAGCATTTCAGTGATGTTCTAAACAATGTGGTTAATTCTACTCCCATTGTTTGCAATGATGATAGATGCATTGTTGGCTTTAATGTTGGCCCTATAACACAATCTGAAGTTAGTTTGGCTATTTCTAAACTTAAACTTCATAAATCCCCAGGAGTGGATGAAATTACTACGGAAATGCTTAGAGCTGGGAATGTTTCAGTTACCATTTGGATGACTGAAATTTTGAATAACTTTTATGATAAAGGCATGGTTCCTAAGGATTTTACCAGAGCTATTATTATCCCTATTTTCAAAAAAGGTGATCGCAGTTCTTGTGATAACTATAGGGGTATCAGCTTACTCTCTGTTCCAGGTAAAGTTCTTTCCATGATTGTGCTTAATAGAATTAAGAATCTGGTTGACAGGCAATTGCGTGATGAGCAATGTGGATTCAGAAGTGGTAGGGGATGTGTAGATCAGATATTTTCACTTAGGCAGATTCTTGAGAAATGTTTAGAGTTTCAGAAACCTTTGGTTGCTAGCTTTGTTGATTTCAAAAAGGCTTTTGACTCTGTTGATCATCATAAATTGTGGTTGATTGTGAGATCATATGGTATACCAGACAAGTTAGTTAACATAATGAAAGCTCTCTATAATAACACTGAGTCATGTGTGAGAGTTGGTAAGTCTTGTAGCAATTGGTTTAGCATTACTTCTGGTGTTCGACAAGGGTGCATTTTGTCTCCTTTTTTCTTTAGTTTGGTTGTTGATTATGTGATGCGAAATTCACTTCAAGGGAAAGCTTTTGGCCTTAAATGGGCTGGAAATACGAAAATTTCTGATTTAGATTATGCTGATGATTTAGCCCTTTGGATGTTGATGAGATGAACTCTTTCATTCGAGCTGTTGATGAGACTGGTAGTACAGTAGGTTTGGTTATAAACAGAGAGAAAACTAAAGTGATGAAAATTGGTCAGGCAGGTGGTGATTCAGTTAATCTGAATGGTTGCAGTCTTGAGCAGGTGTCACAGTTTAATTACCTTGGGAGCTACGTAACTGATACTGGTGATGTGCGGCATGAGATTAACAGATGAATAGGTATTGTTGCTGGGACTTTTAAGAATCTATGGAGATTGTGGAGAAATAGGCGTATACACCTAAAGACTAAAATTAGACTGTATAATAGTTTGGTTCTTTCTAGGGTTAGTTATGGTAGTGAAACTTGGACGCTGTGTAAACAAGATAACAAGAAACTAGATGCTTTTGATTCTAGATGCTTACGCAAATTCTTGGGTATTAGGTGGTTTAACTTTGTAACTAATGATGAGGTTAGGCAAAGGAGTCTGCAACCTCCTTTAAGCAGCATATTGTGCAGAGAGAGACTCCGCTGGTTTGGCCATGTTGCCCGTATGAATAATTATAGATTGGCGAATAGGGTTATGAACAGTGTGCCTAGAGGCCTCAGAAGGAGGGGGAGACCTAGGATGTGGTGGGCTGACAATGTCAAACAGGACCTTGTTAGAATTGGTGTACAGTGGCTGGATGCAGCAGATGTAGCTCAGGACAGATATGCTTGGAGAATTAAACTGCGTGGTCTGGTTGGACCTCCGTAGTCCATGGCTGCTTGATGATGATGATGATGATATGATAAAGCTTGTTTGATTTCGTATGTGATTTCCATTTGGTTTAATATCTTTAATTAAAATGTTATTCAAGTTTTTGTGTGCTGCCCTTAACTTTTGTGCACTGGTGTAGCTTTGAGACATTGGTTTCATCATCAGTCATGGTCATCATGTTTTTTCTTTCTTTTCTCTTCAAGCTTCCCAATTTCAGTTGTTTATCCATCATGAGTGTTAATATGATATGGGTCCTTTCAGTTTTATTGCGTGTATAATCTGTTTTAAATCAGTGCATTATGTGGCACTAAAAGCCAAATGTAGACACGTAGAATAACTATAGAATGGGGAAAATATCACAGAATATTTTTGTCACATTTGCTTTATGCCCAACTATGCGGTAATAGTTTTCATGGTTATGTGTTCACTTATAGCTTAATTGCAACCAAATAAAATGAACAATATACATAATATATATGAAGGTGTAAACCCTAAATTCTTCCTGTATTGCTTTTTATTGATATATAATAATGATGAAAAAAATCAAGTTTGTACTTCTAATAAAACCCTTTTTTTTCAACCTAAAACTACTTTATGTATGATTTCCAAATCTAGTTCAAGAAATTTAGTAATAGGGCAAATTATTATTATTAAAGAATTTATTTGATGAAAAAATTATTGATTGGTAGAAACTGTATTGGTTTGGCCATGTTATTTACCTGCTGAATGAATTAGTAAATAGTGATCCTAAAGGAACCCTTTTCATAGGAAGAGGGATATTCCAAGGATATGGTGGGAGGACAACACAAAATAAGACCTTATTAGAATTGACCTTCAATGACCTAATGCAGCAGCCTTTATTCAATAATTGTTGTGGAGTTGATATTTACATGTATGCTAGTTGTTGAGTTGTTAGTTGAGAATCCATAGACTGCAACTGCTTGAAGATTTTATGAGTACCATTAGAATTTAAAAAATATTGCATTTTTCTCCTGTTAGTGTTTAAGGGGTATTCAACTGAAAAGTGGACAATCTCTATATATTATATAATAAGTTGTCCATTTTTCTGTTGAGCACTCCTGATATTGTAAATAATTATTGATTCTGCTATCTCTTGTCTCTACCACACTTTCATAAAGTACAAAAATTTTTATTATGTAGTAAATGTGTAATGCATAATACATTTTTAGTTTTTAGGTAAAACAGAGGCAGACCAACCTAAAGGCATTGATGTTATTAAAGAAGGCATCCGAAAATTAAAAGTAAGATTTTTAAAATGTGAATTTTTTAATTAATGATTTTAACCTTTCATAGTTAATGCATTGAAAGGTCATTAATTCCATATAGTATATAAAATTTTTGAAAAGCTTTATTTGGATAATATTTCATTTTGATGATATTTGTACACTTAAATGCCTCATTAAAAGAAAACTCAGCACAATTTCTAATTCAGTTGTGCAGTTTTTTTCTTCCTTGCTCAGATGCCATTTAACCCTTAAAGTATCAGGTTTCTCACAATGCATGGAATTGTGGTCAAGATAATGTAATACTTTTTTCAGCAGAAACATAACTGAACTTGTAATCTTGTTCTGCAGTGACTATAATACATATGCTTTGGTCATGTTACATACCAATTGAAAGAACATTTACTTATGGAGAATAAAATAATGAAAATTTAAATTAAAATGAAATCTGCTTAGAACTAATATTAAGAAACACTCAACTGGCTTTGGACACAAAGTGTTAAAGTCAATGGAAAATGCAAAGTTTTCAATTTTTGGGTTTTCTAAGACTTATATTTTCTGTATTCTTTTTTATTAATTTTTTACATTTTATTTATTTCTTCTAATACTTTTAATGCTATAAATATGCTGAAAATAATTTTGGGATCTGTAGAAGAAAGAATGCTCATCAATTATAATCATAAACACAATAGGTTTATGTGGATTTATTGTATGGGACACTAAATGTCCAAAAGAAAAACATCAGAAAAGGCATTTTTTCAATTCCTTTTACTCTGAAATGAAAAATGGAACAGTTTTCTATTTTTCGTTTCAAAAACTGGAATCAAATTAAGCAGCATAAAAATTTTGAAATAATTTTTAATTGTCATCATCTGAATATATAATGATAAAATTTGGAAAATAATAATAATAATAATAATAATAAACAATGAAAAGCAACAAACTTTTTTAGCATATAAAACATAAACTGACAATGTAACACAACTAAAAATTTTATGATTTATAATTATAGCCTTTATAGTGAGCACATTCCACCACATAAATCTCAAATTTGGCTTTTTTTATTCCTGTAAAAACTATTATCTGCAACATGAGGGAAATGTGAAAATTGTCATGTGTATGTGCCCTATATTGATTAAATTTGTTCAGCCACTATTCACACACATGGTTTTAGTAAATTAACCTTTCCAGGGTCCAGCTTGAAAAGCTAGTTTTTTGCAACCAGAGGCGCAGCTATTTCTTCATTATACTCAGCCAATACAAAATAAAATTTCAGAACTTTTTTTCCAAATAACTAATAAAAAGAAATATGTTTATACCAAATTAATCAACATTTAATTCTTAATTTTATGAAAATATGTAAAAAAGAAAATGTTTAATACAGCTTTTTTGAGTGATATAAAAAAAGTATCTGGCAATGCAAAAAAAAATATTCAGAAAGAAAATATAGAAAGGAAATTGCTTTCTGAATAATGGGAAAATAAATTTTTTCTTGAAGCAAGAAAATTGCTCTCCTTTTTGCATTTTTTTTCTTGTTACTATGAGAAAAGTCCAGGCTTTTTGCCAACTGTGTTGAGTTAAATAATAGAATTAGAAAAAAATCAACAGAAATTGGTCATGTTGTATACCAAATTAAAGAGAATTGAATTCTGGATTTTATAAAAATAAATTATTTAAACAAATTTACAAAGGTATTAATTTTAATAAAATCTTTTTACAGTAATATAGTGAAAAATGAAAAGATTTGGCAAGGCAATTAATGTTGAAAAACTTAATGAATCAAACATTAAATTATATGTTAATAGAATGGAAATTTCTTTTTGAATAATATAGTAATTAAAAAAACACCTAAAACTAGGCTTCTGTTATCTTTCAGAGCACCATGTATTTTTTTGGGTAATACATTTTGGGGATCTTGACAAATTTCCAAACTATCAGTACACTAAGGATGAAAAATTTCAGTATCCTTAGAGTTGCATATCCAAGAATTTGGGGTGATGCTAAATTTGCTCTAACCCTTCCAGTGTCCACGTCATCTGTATGTGTTCGGAGAATCTGAATTTAGAGGCCAAGGAAATATGTATCCGTTTTTAATACAAAAAAAAAAATAAATAAATATTGCTGTTGTAATTTTATATATATATTATTAAAATATATAATTCAAGCTTCAAAAATAATATTTTTTAAAAAATTTGATGCATATTTTATTAAACTACGATATAAATAATTTTATAAAGCCATCTGATTGCCATTTCTTAGAAGTACTAAACGGTATTGCCGATTTGCTTGTTAACGTTCCTATTTGTTGAAGCAACCTTCTGATTCTGGCTCACAAGTTTGATTTGAATTATTGTCAACAAATTTTTCCTTAAATTTTCAAAAATCTCCTAAAAATTAACAAAAAACTGCTATTTTTTAAAATCATAGATTTTGGAAGCAATTACAAAATATGATCACCATTTTTTTTTTCCGTTTCACACTCTTTTCGGTCAGAAACCTATTTCAGTATTCCTAGACTATTTTTATCATTTTACCCAGCATTCTATCATCTTTCCCACTCTTAAAATAGAAACTGGAAGTAAACACATCCTTCTTAGAAATTCTGCTTGCAGCTGCATTTAATTAGTTATGCATCACTGAGGCAAACAAGACACTGATGGCTGACACATGCTATCTCCATTCCGTGTGTTATAAGTGTTGTTTACAGTTTTGGTCCAGCATAATGGATACCCTTTGTAAAGTTAGTATTTCCTTTTTTTATATTTAAACCTTAGTTTTTATTTCAGTGGTTTATTTTCAGAAATTAGCAATCTTTTGGCCGATTGATAAGTATTGATTTTTTCATAGTTATGCTACATCATATGGCCAGCCTACAACTTGTTGCTGAAATATTTTAATGTCACATTAGGCTACATGTTAATTTTTATTTTATTATTTATTGCTTTTAAAGTAAAACTTTGATCTAGTATCATTTCTGAAAATAAATGAGGTCTTGGATACGGAAGCAAATTCATTTCTGTAGATTTATTTCCGTTAGTTATTAATCTTTCGATCAGCTGATTTATCAATCTTTCCAAGTTATGCAAGATCGTAGGCTGGCTTAAAAGTTGTTGCAGATCTTTTATTTAACATCCCATTAGGTTATATGTAAATTTCCTTTTATTATTTCTTGTTTGTTTAGTAAAAAAACTTTGAGCTTGTACCGTTTTCTGAAAATGAATGTCTTGGATACAAAAGCAAAATAGACTTCCTTGCTACAGAAATCAGCCGTCATGTGGGAGGACAATTTTGGTAAGACATTCCCTCCGCTAAAATCACATAGAAAGTTTCACCCCCCCCCCCCTAGAAAAATATAATTTTTTAAAAATTATGAGTTTTTATGTTTTATATTGAATGATTTTAAAGGGAACCCCCTCAGTTAAAGGCAACTCCCTCAGTACCTTGGCTGTGCCACATAGACGATATAACGCTGTTTTTTTTTGCTCTGGCGCATAAACATTTCTGCACTTAGCCAAGATCGCGAAACTTCAACACCCAAAGAAAAAATTCATAATATTTAGCAAGTAAAACAGCCAAGCAAGTTTTTTTTCTATTTCATAACCAGTTTAGAAAATCCCATGAATGTGAGAAGTCCAAGTCACGTTGTATAACATTGGCCGTGTTTAAAATATACGATACTGAAAAGAATCATTAAAAGAAATAAAAATCATACTTCAGGTTGAATATTACGTTATTTAGGGGGAAATTTCCTTTTGATAAATATATAATTTAACTATTTTTATTCATCAGATCTTCCAAAATTAAGTCTTAATTGTATAGCGCGATCTTTTTTTTTTCACTATATATTGAAAAAGGCTTATTAAAATCAATATGCTTGCAAATTTGTTTATATTATTTATTTTCATAAATTCGTAATTAAATTCTGTTTAATTTGATATATAACATGACCTATTTCCGTTGATTGGTTATTTTTTTTTAATTCTAAAGTTGACTTGTTTATGTGACTCAGCACAATTGGCTAAAAGCCTGGAATTTTCTCAAAGTATGGTACCAAGAAAAAAATTACAAAACTAGAAAAATATTTACTTAAAACCAAAAAAAAATTTTTTTGTTATTCAGAAATATATAGTCATTCTATTCATGTGCATTGTAATAATTTCTGTCTATTAGTTTTTTTTTAAATAAATTTTTATTTGTGTTGCCAGATGCATTTTTTTACTGAATGACTCTGAAAAAGTTCCATAAAATAAAACATATCTTTTTTTTTGTTAAATGCTTTATTTTCAGAAAATCCAGAATTAAATGCTGATTAATTTGGCATACAACATGCCATAATTCCTTTCATTAGTTATTTGGCAAAAAAAGTTCTAAAGTTAAAGTTTTTTTTTTGGCTGAGCATAGGGAGAAAATAGCTTGGCCTCTGGATAGAAACATGTTTTTCAGGCTGGAAACTGGAAGGGTTAAATAATTCAATATAAGCTAATAATTTTTTTGAAGTGAAATTTTGCTAAGGGGGTAAAACTGCCTCAGTATAGTGGCAGATAAGTGAGGAGGGGGGGAGTGAAATTCCTTGGTGAAATTGCTCTCTCAACCATAGGAGGATTGCTTTTCTATTCCTAGGAAATTCTGTCTGACTTCATTCTCATGAAATAACAAAAGATTAAAGTTTTTTTTTTTACTGTTAAACCAAGAAATAATAAAAAGAATTAACACATAACTTTAAGTGATGTTTAAAAAAATATATACAGTAACAAAGTTGTAGACTTCCTTGTCATAAAAAAGTTAAAAAAAAGTCAATGTAACATAGCTGATAATGATATGCAAATCTACGTAAATAAAATATCTTGATAGAAATAAAAACAAAGATTTAATAATAAAATGCTAACTAAAAAAATGGAGGCAATATTCAATGCTTATCGAAATTATACCAACACTGCAGGTGAGTCATTGCATAATAATCAATTAATGATAGCTGGGCTTCTTGTTATCCATTGTTGATGATGCTATTGTGCAGCACCTAGTGTACACAGCCAACACTTGCTGATAATTACTACCAAAAGTCTGCTGGGCCGTGACATATTTCCCAGCACTTTTGCGCAAACAAGTAATTTTTTTGTGGTTTTGGTTTCAGTGGCCTGAAAGCACAGTTTAATAATGGGATAAATGATAAAAATAATTATAGGCATATTGAAATAGTTTTAAGGCAGAAAAGAGAGCATAAAAAAAAATACAGGAGTTTACTTCATAATTACTTCCAAAATCTTCCAATTTTAAAATTGTAGATTTTAGTTAATTTTTGAGAGCATTTTGGAAATTTATGAAAAAATTTGTTTATAATAGCTTAAACCAAACTTGTGACAAATCAAGGTTTGCTTCAGCATGGAGTAATGTTAACAAACAAATCGGCAATTCTGTATATTGCTTCTAAGAAATAATGATCAGATGGCTTTGGCAAATTATATCCTAACTTATAAAATATGCTTCAAATGAAAAAAGAAAATATTATTTTTCAAGCTGGAAGTATGTATTTTTTTATAAAATATATGTAAGAAAATTTTCTAAATGGCAATTTCTATTTTAAAAATATGATTTTTTTTTGTTATACAGAAAAGATATCTAGACATCTTGGGCCACTTATTTCAGTTTCTTATCAATGTGTATAATTGTTGGGGACCCAAGAAGGGTTATATATAAGTTAGAAGAATATAAAAATATCGAAGCTTTATTAGTGCTACACAGAACCCATGAGATCTTTGCAGAATGGGTGGGGGTTGATTTAGTCAATATTACACCACACATGTAATCTGCATAGCTCAGGTTTAAGTCCCTTGTGCTAAGTTAAGATTTATCTCTGCTAATACCTACCTTACCCTTAGTGAGAAAGGGGACACTGATAAACTGGTTTAAACCACCCATCTGTCAGATGGGACCTTGAACTGTAACTCTGTGTGCAGGAGCATAAAAACCTTATGCATGTTAAAGAACACACTGGACCGCCTTGGCCGAAGGCTTCCATCTATCTCCTGACAGCTGTCCATTGGATCCCCTATCTCAACCTTCTCTGAACCCTTGGGATCCTTGTGACTAGATAAGATAGAATCATCACATTTAGCCCATTGTGACCTTATTAGAACCACTGAGATGCCTTTATGGAACCCAGTGTTTTAAGCCATAAGGTAACACAAATTAAAAAAGTTAAAAACCCAAAGTGCAAAAGCTGATGTTAAAAGTTTTAATTTTTTAGATATTCAGTACATGATGTATCAAACTGAACAGACTTGGTTGTTGTTTAAAATTGATCTGTTTTATTATTGCGTTGAAGAAATAACTTCCTTAACACTTTTTGTAATCGGTATTTTGCAAAAATAACAATAAATCAATCTGGCATCAGTATCTGTGCTTGTTTTTTTTTTTTCACTTTGCTCATATTGTAATTGATGATTGCTTAAAATATAACTGTATAAACTTGGTCTAATCTTTATTTAAAAAGAAATCAGCTTGATTACTTTCATATAAGTTTTTTTTTCTTTGATTTGGAACTGTCATTCCTTCATAATTTGATGCATTCAAATTCCATTACTAGGTTTAATGTCTACAGCATAAAACTTTTTGTTGACATGTGGAACTTGATGGTTGCCTAACAACAGTGTTTGAAGTTAATGAATGAATATGCCTGCTTTAAATAATAATTATCTGCTGTCTGTTTATTCAAGACATACTAGAATAACTCAAGATTTTTTTAATCATCTGCTTTTCAAATACAGTTTTGATATTGCAGGTATCTCAATTAGGGATATAAATAGTAAGGAAATATTGAAAAATACTTCATTTGTCTCACAGGATAGCACTCATTACATTACCTGTTTTAACAGAGCACAGTCATCAGCCTATTTTAACACATTCTCCAAAGAAAAAGATTAGAACTAGTAAAGGACAACATTTTGAGCATAGCATTGTCTCAGAGTTAAATACCTTATTGACTTAAGATCTAAATCATTGGATAAGTCTAAAGATGGTCCTGCTGCAATATCAATAAATGAATCCAACAGCATGAAATGGACTAAATCTATGAATAAAAATCTTATGCATGCGTATTACAAGCTACTAAGCTTGAAAAGAACAAACCTAACTATGACTTTAGATCTAAATTGCTCTTTGAATGGAAACTTTTAGAACCTGATATTGATGTTAAAGAATAACAATTATGTGATCAAGTTATAGTTATTATTAAAAGAAGTTTCTTATATGATGCTGAATTAGACTTGTTAAAAACATATGTAGCTGTAATACTAATCATTGATTTAACTGAAACAAGGAATATTAATAATTGTTCTATCATTACTTCTTCTGTGTCTGAACAGTAAACATTTTTAAGAGATATTGAAGCACTTACTACTAATAATGTACAGAACTTATATATAATTATGAATGACTAACTATATGTATATGACTTATGTATGATTATGAATGACTTACTTAATCAATATATTCAAGAAGCAAAAACTTTAGAAGATACTATAATTTAATATACTGCTTTGTTATTTACAGCATGTGAAATTTTAGTTTATTAAAATAGTTGTTCAAGCAGTTAATAAACAAGATTTAAAAGATAAATCAGAATCACCTAAAGGTTAAACAGGTTAGAGGAAAAGATTAAGGAAATCAGAAGAAAAATGAGTAACTTCTTAATCTATCAGTAAGGATGTCATGCTCCTAAAATACAAAAGTATTATAAACAGACTTAATAAATTAAAGCTAAAATTATCCCAGCCTGACTTGCATAAACATGTTGGTTTATACATAGATACATTAAGGCAGACTATCCTTTCTCTGGGCAAAAGAATAAAGAGATATAATATGCATAAGAGCATATTCTAGAATAAATTATTTTTATGCAATAAAAATTAAAAAAAAGGTTTATACTAAGCTCTCAATCAATGTCATTGATGTACCTAAAACAGATCATATTCCAGATGAACAAATTCTTATGAATTTCTGGTAAAATATTTGGTCAATACCTGTGTATCACGATGAAGGCATAATGGCTTTTCATTCGTTAATATATAAAATATTAATGATGAAATGAAACCTAATGAATATATTAGTGAAATGCCTCTAATACAGATAACAATAAATTATTTCACGGATGCACTAAAAAAAAGACATAATTGGAAATGCCCTAGTAATGATAAAATACGGAATTTCTGGATTAAACAGTTTATATCAATTGTAATTTATTGATTACACAATATCACAAAGGCTTTAGAATATCTTAGTTTGTATAACCAAAAGAACTATAAAACAATTATGTCTCTCAGTATTTTATAAATTATTAACATTTATTATAGTAAGAAAAATAATCATTTACAAGAAAATAGTGTGCTTACATTTGAACGAAATGCAGAAATATTACAGAAAATATTCCAGAGGCACCAAAGAACAATTATGGATTGATTCTATTATCTGCAACCAGGTAAAATATATATATATATAAAGGAATATCTCTTGCTTGCATTGACTACGAAAAAGGCTTTTGATAGTATTCCTCACTCATGGCTATTAAAAGTGCATGAATTATATGAAATTTATTGCACTCTAATCAGTTTTCTCAAATGTTGTGTGTCAAACTGGGAAAGAAACTTATTACCTAAATTGAATAATGATTCCAGCAAATCTGATCCAATTGTAATAGCCAGAGGAGTTTTCAAAAAGATTGTTTAAGTCCTTTATGGTTTTTGCTTTGCCCTTAATCATTAAGTAAACTGTTGAATAATTCGACTTATGATATAAAATTAAGGCTTATTGTATAGGGAAAAAAAATCATTCAGCATGGTTGATTTTTTGCAGAATGGGTGCTCTGCAGGAAGAGTAGACAATGGGGCACCAGAATGTCATATTAAGCTGTCAATGTTCCATGGACAAACACTACAGGTGTTCTTGAGTCAACTGATAGCACCCCACACCAGAATGCAAGGTGTATGGACACTGTGGTGCTCCTGGATTTGTGCTGGATCCTGTTGTGGCCATGCCAAACCTTGATTCAACCTCATTTGTGAAGATATGTGCCCCCACCTCCCATGACACATGCTCGATACACCACAGACTGCATGCATGGTGATGATTAACAGTCAGAGGCAACCTGCACAGGGGACACCCCTGCTTGTAATTCAGATTCATTAAAACATAATTGGATGTTCTATGTGGACACTTGTTCATGCATTGCAGGCACCATATTGCACTGGATTGCTGAACATGCTGCACAGAGGTCAGAGGTTGCTTGTCAGCTTATGAGGCAATCCTCTTGTGGTATGGTATGTCTGCCAGGACCCATGTCATGGCAACATGAAATGGTACCTGTCCTTGCTCATTGCTCCAAACAGTGTGTTACAGTACTCACTGCTTAACCAAGATGGTCTGCTATACAATGGACAGTGGACAGATTAACCAGTCTCATGCATCCCCATGATACAGCCCTGTTAGAATCTGCTGATAACATGCTCATGTTTGTTACCTTGGCATAACTGAAACATATGCACACTGTTTCATTTCCATTGATTTACCTGCTGTCTGCTATGGTGGTTGGGGTTTCAGGACCAACAGTATCCTCTCTATTTCTGGTTCCTTGTGATGTCACGCTGTCATCACTGGAAACATTTGCATAGGACCTCTGGTACTACTTGTAAATGATCTGGTGTCACTGCATTCATCCTTTATGAATTTTGCAATTTTTGTCTCCATGAGTGTAGTTTATATTAATACTCAGAAAATCAGCTAGTATAATAGATATTTCAGTACCTCGATGATAATTTGCATAGAGTAAAAGGAGAAAAAAAATCAGAAAATGTGGGGAACTAAAATATGAAATATAGTAGCTACTTGATCTAAAAATCCATTATTCCAATAATAATAATATCTAAAGATGCTTAGTTACAAAGAAGTAGAAGAAATATCTTGATATTATCTGACAGGAGTCTGTCAGACCTCAGTGGTAACTCTGTCAGTTTATATGCCAGAGTAGAAGATCTGAGATACAACATAAATTATAAGAAGATTCCTAAACTGAAGAAGCTTTATTCAGTCTGTGTTTGGTATTATCCATTCTATACTATGAATTTTCAAAACCTTTATGGTTTACATTGCTAGACTGATGGACACCTATATTCATAGCTCTTAAATAGAAGGATGTGATTATTAAATTTCCAATAGCAGATATCATGATGAATGTTAATAGTGCTTTTTAACACTATATACTGTCTCATTGTGCATTTTGAAATTATGGAGACTTCCAAGATTCAACTTTGGTGAATGCTTGGACTGAAACTGTGAACCCTATCTTCATAGTTTATTTAAGATATATAATTATATGATGAAGGGGAATCCTATATTGTTGAAGATTTGATACTGTTTATTCACAGTGCACTGTCTACTTGTTTACTTTGATATTATGGAGATTTATATGATATTAATTGCTTGAACTTTATTCTATTACATTTATTAATTATATCTCAATTAGCCAGGATTATTCATCAAAGAAAATATTCTGAAAAACTTGCTACAGTCAGTCTGTGAAAGGAGCTCCTGTAAAGAGTTGTACTGCTTGAATATGTAACTGTTTAATAGTAATGTACTATAAATATTTGAAATTCAAACTCTAAATATGCATGTAATTGTCTATCAGCAGGCTGTCAAGCCAAAGATTCTTCTCAGCTTTCAACCCATTCTTTAATAATCTATCAAACTCCTGGTAATGTGTATCTTGGAACTGCTTTCTGTTAGAAACAAGACGTATTCTTATCACTCAAGGGATTCTGTCATTTCTGCTCTTTATTTTGCATACAACATTTATTTTTTCAATAGGAATTTGTTGCTTGCCAAAGTATTTAATTTTAACCTTTATTAATTACAGTTTACTCATCAGCTCAAGCGATCTGAGGGGAGCAAAATTCCCAAAGTAGAACTTACAGTTTCTGTTGATGGTGTGGCTGTACAAGACCCAAAAACAAAAGTAAGTTGTTTTGATTGAAGTTTAGTTCACACTAAAATCAGTATGCTTAGAACCCTTTCATAATAAATAAAGAGAAAATTGCAGAATTATAAAATAAGGTTTGATTTCAATACATTAAATGCAACTCTTCTGAGACTGCACCATCTATTGGGACAAACCTAAATTTTGCTTGCTGCATGCTTAACATCCATAAGTTCTTTCATTGCTGTGCGTTATTTTAGTTGTCTAAGTCTTTAGTTTCAGTAATATATTTAACCCTTACCATGCCACACTTGAAAAACTGAATTGTACCTGGTGGCCAGGGTTTTTTTTTCAACGTTTTCAATAAAAAAGAAGTGAACTTTAGAACTTTTTTTGCCAAGTAACTAATGAAATACATTATGGCATGTTATATGCAAAATTAATCAGCATTTCATTCTTTTTTGTTTTCTGAAAATAAAATGTTTAAACTAAAAGAGATGACAAGTTCTATTTTAATAGGGTTGTGTGGAGTCATATTACCCTTCTTCTAGGCAACTTCAATGCTAAAGCTAGTATACAGTTTACTCTGACCTTTGGAGAGGCTTTACCTTTAGTGACCTTTAGTTTTACTTAGTTTGACCTTGAGTGACTCTGCCTTTGGGGAAGGGTGATAGATCTCTTTGGTATTGATAGCTGCAATGGACAATGTCTCCTCCTGCAGGTTAGTAAAATTAATGGTTTGAGAATAACTAACACTTATTGCAAACACTGTGGCTGTTGTGCACCACAGTGGGGTACAAAAGATATAGAGATTCTTTTGATGCACTTCATAGGGAATAATCAATTACTCCACTTAATGTTCACCATTACCCTAGGGTGAAACCACAGGTTTGCAGGTTTTTACACCCATACCAAGGTGTACCTCAGACTGCTGTGCTAAATGTTGTGAATACAGATGAAAGAAACTAATGCACAAGAATAGTAGATGGATGACACAGTTTATTTACTTTCATGCATATATTTATATATGGGAATGTGCTCGATTCCATGGGGCTTAGCTGCACTCTGGATCAAGATGAAATGGATTTCAAATGTCTGGGAGACTTCCTTCACTCATCATTATTATCATTATTTATTCTGAAATGTGTTTTACTAGTGCAAGCACTCATATGATGAGGTGGAAATCTGTACTTTACAGATTTCTCTTTACTGACCTCAAAATTTGGCAAGAGAATATTTAATCCTTGCCTAAACCTCCTGGTTCAAACAGAACTGTACCTTGGTTCACACAAAATCGAACTTGGTCCTTTAAGGTCTCTTTTGAGAAAGAGCCTCACCCATTGATGTGTGTAAC
Source organism: Ryuthela nishihirai (assembly GCA_038380435.1). Taxonomy (NCBI): domain Eukaryota; kingdom Metazoa; phylum Arthropoda; class Arachnida; order Araneae; family Heptathelidae; genus Ryuthela; species Ryuthela nishihirai. The sequence goes on from JAWZYU010000010.1 coordinate 16,155,427, forward strand.
AAACATTATTCCTGTTTGCAAGCACCACTCAGTTTGACCTTCACTGTTTATGCCTCCTCTCTATCACTCTCACTAGAGCCTCCAGCTAGCGATGGCAGAGTAATAAAAAATGCTTTCACATCATGAGTACATGGAGCCAGCTAGCTCAGACCCAAATGATAACTAATGAGTCTCATTCTCATCTTGAACAGGGGCGGGGGTGGCTCAGTCGGTAGCGTGCCAGGCTCGTAATCTGTAGTTCCCAGGTTCGAGTCCCAGCTGGGTCAGAGTTGAGATTTATCTCCGCAAAAATCCGCCCGGTCAGTAGGGGACACCGATGGGCTTGGAAAGGCCGCCGTCCATCGGATGGGACGTTAATCCGTGGCCCCGTGTGTGGGAGAGCCATACCCTGTGCACGTTAAAGAACACACTAGATGGCCTTGACGGGAGGCTACCATCTGTCTCCCAACAGCTGTTCCAGTGGGTCCCCTCCCCCAACCTTCTCTGAGCCTTAGGGGTCCATATGACCTGGTCATTTAGCCCATGGTGTGCAAAAACGTGCCGCTCAGAGGTAAAAACAACCCAACCCAACCCATCTTGAACACTTCCCAAAATACACTTAACATAGATATACTGAAGAGCCAAAACATTATGACCAGCACATCTTTATGCAAATCGAAGCAACTGCAGGTAAACGATGGTGCTTGTGAAGGTCATGAAATGGCATAAATAACATCTGATACTGAGCTCTGTTAATCAGTGTTATTCTTGTTCTTCAGATGGGAAATGCAGCGGACTTAAGTGAGTTTGACAAAGGCCAAATTGTAATGGCCAGTCGATTGGGTCGGAGCATTTCCAAGATGGCAAGGCTTGTGGGGTGCTCATGGTCAGCCATGGTTCAAAAAGTGGTCCAAGGAAGGAAAAACCATGAACCTCCAGAAAGGTGTGGACTGACCATGACTCATTGATCTAGAGGTGAGCAAAAGCTATCCCAAATGGTACCATCCAACAGAAGGGATACTGTGGTGCAACTCTCCCGTAATTTAAATGATGGTGACAGGAGTAATGTGTCACAACACACAGTACATCAAATCCAGCTGAAAATGGGGCTGTGTAGTTGCAGGCTGCTCCAAGTGCCCATGCTAACCTTGGTTCACCGTCAAAAGTGTCTATAATGGACACGCAAGCATCAAAACTAGACCTTGAATGATTGGAAGGAGGTCGTCTGGTCAGATGAATTTCGTTTGCTGTTGCACCATGTGGACAGTCGGTACATATACATTGTTTACCTGGGAAAGTGTTTTCATCAGGATGCACCTTGGGACGAAAACAAGCTAATGGAGGAAGTGTAATGCTTTAGGCAATGTTCTGCTGGGAAATCTTTGGTCCAGTCATTCATGTGCAGGAAACTATGATGTCTACCACTTACCTAAAACATCATTGCAGACCAGGTACATCCTTTCATGGCAATGGTATTCCCCTCTAGTAATGCCTTCTTTCAGCAGGATAACACATCATGCCACACTGCCCAGATTGTTCGAGAATGGTTCATGGAACCTGAAGAAGACTTCTAAATATTGCCCTGGCCTCCAAATTCCCCAGACATCAATCCAATCGAGCATCTGTGGTTTGTGTTGGAACAGCATATCCAATCTGCTGTGGCTCAACCACATAACTTATAAGAAAGAGTTAAAGGATCTGCTGGTAACGTGTTGGTACCAGATACCACAAGACACCTTTAGAAATCTTGTAGTGTCCTTGCCTTGCCTGGTGAGATCTGTTTTGGTGGCTCATAGAGGACCAATATCATATTAGGCAGGTGGTCATAATGTTTTGGCTCTTAGGTGTATATACAATAATAATAAAAATACAATAATAAATTAGAGAGACATGACATGCACCCCTAAAAGGTTTTGTCAGCCTACACCAAGATTACAAAAACAATTATGCTTTTGTCACTCTAATGTTAATGACACCCAGCTTACCTGATTACTGCACAGTTAATTGACTTGTAGTGAACACCAAATGTCACTGTCATTCAGAAGTAATTGGCTGCAGTTCACTTTCTTTGAGTGTCCACAGACTCGACAACCTTTATTGCTTGAATAGAACATCTCCCCACAAATAGGTTGGGTATCCCTTCTAACCTTTACAACCTTGAGTTGCCATCTCACCCCTTTCATTTCAATCTCCATTTTAATCACCAATACCCCCAGAAGTTTTCTTAATGACAGAGTGGTTTTGGATAAAGCCAAATCCAATCTGTTAGAGATGCTCCAAGTCCATCATGTGCTTTGACCTTTATTTGATCTCCTCTACAGACACATCCAGAATCCTCCATTCCAGTTTTATTGACATCTGTCAATCTGATGTTTGCAAAATGAAAGATAAAGCTATTCTTTGTGCTTTATCTTTCATTTTGCAATTCGTCCTTTTATTCTGGAACTTAAAAGTTCTGTTCTTTTTGAATTTCATTAGCGCCTGCTTTCCTTTGAACTTGTTTCTCTTACCTTCTGATACTTTCCTAATAAACCTTCTATTTGGACTATCACTACTTTTTAATAAGCTTCTGTGATTTAATAAATATTATTTTTAAATGAGATACTATCCTTTACTACAGAAAGAAATTTATTTGTCTTGTCCTTGTTCTTGTCAAAACTGAAATTACAACTGCCATTAATACATCCTTTATTAATAGCTAATGATCACTTAGGTCTACTTCTGCCTTTAAAAATTTTTCCTCTACCTAATCTATGACTATAGCTCTCTTCTACCTTTAAAATTTTTTTCTCCAGTCACTGTATGAATATCAGAGCCTTTACCCGCTATATCAGCACCTTTGCTCGATATCTCCAACTCTAGCATTATTTTGGTCATTTAGACAAAATCGCCTCTCTTTTCATATCTTCGACAGCACTTAACTGAACTTTTAACATTTTCTTTCTATCATTAAATATAAAACTTACTTCCTTAAGATCATTTCTGTCAAAATCTCTCACCTATCTCCATTACAATTTCCTCCTTATCACTACTATTTACATAGTCCTCAATGTTAATTTCCTTATTATATTTACAACCTAATTCCTTGATATTTACATATCCAATCTTAAGTAAATTCTCAGTTACATTAAATATTGAATAAACTTGACTATTTTGATATACACTAAGTAATTACCACTTTTGAGTTGATTCAAATTTTGCAGGAAAAATTGTCTTGAGCCATGTGGGATATGAACCCACAACCTCCTGATAACATGTTATCAGGAGGTCGTAGGTTCTTATCCCATCCAGCTCAAAACAATTTTTCCTCTAAAATTTGAATCGACTCAGAAGTGATAATTACTCAGTGTATTCTCAGTTACATTCTCATTTTTCATTAATCACCTAAATTCCTCTGATTTATCTTTACCTAATATCTGTCCACTATCTGTTACCTCAGAACAACAGAGGTTTATCAAAATAATGAAAACACATATTATTTGTGGAGAACATTTTATTATATTATTTTATTAATAAGCTGTTGTGTCTGTTTTGAACCTCAGGTGTTCAGAACAGACACAATTCGATGTGGAATAGACTTATACAAGTCATGCACATAGTAATGGAATGTGGGACCATTCTTCCTGTAAAATATGGCCCAATGGTGCCAGTGATGCTGGAGGTGGAAAGTGTGATCTGACCTTGTGCTCCAGATATTCCCACAAATGTTCAATAATTTTGAGGTCTGGAGATTGAGGTGGCCAGGGTAGCTGCTGTAGCTCATCCTCATGCTCTGCAAACCACAACTTGACATGTTTCACACAATGCACGAGTGCATTATTTGCTTTAAACCAGGGATGGTCATTAGGGAACAATGCCCGCAACATTGGGTGCAGATATTCCCTGAGAATGGATTCATATGTTGTGGATGTGACATGACCTGCAGAATAACTAATGACTCTAAGGAATGCCATGATATAGCACTCCACAGCATCAGGGATCTCACCTCCATTCTTCACAGTCAGAACCAAACATTTGGGGTGGTATGTGTCTGCAGGTTTTCACCAAACGTACACTCTACCAATGGTGGGAAACAATGTGTAGCTTGATTCATCAGATAAGATAACACATTTCCAGTCTTTATGTGCTTTGCACCACCTTACATGTTTTGTTTCATTGATGTTGGTAATCAGAGGTTTGTGGATTGCAGCACGGCCATAAATACTGGCATGATGAAGTTCTGAACAAACTGTTATGACATAAATGAGATAATTCCAACTGGTGTTCAACTATGCTGCTATATACGGTGTCATGATCTTGTGCTTCAATTGTACAATCTGTGTCAACGTTCACCTATCCCTATATGACAACTTTGTATGGTATCCACAATTTGCATGTTTGGAGGCAAATCCCTATCTTTTTTGATAGGTAGTCATAATCTTCGATATAGTTCCTCATATTACACCTACTATTTCTGCCGTTCTGGTTACTGAAGCTCCTGCAAGATGCTCACTAATGATCATGTTTTTTTGGAGGTCACTGAGATCCGACATTGTCAACAATTCACAACAGCTGTTTCACCTGTGCCTGTGGCACTGCTATGTGATAGCCGACATCATACTTCTTCCCTTTATATACCTCACATCATGGGTGACATCGTCCCTGTGATATGCATACTGTGCATTGCGTGTATTCCAGTTGTCTTCGGTGTTTCCATTATTTTGATAAACTCCAGTATATCTATCAATTATTTGATCATTAACTGTCATTACTTGATTACTTGCCTTTTTAATATAGACATTTGTCTTTATTTTAACATTAATGTCATTGTCTACCTGATAATTATTTTTAACAACACATTCAGACACTTTATCTAACTGAAATTTATTTCTACTTTCAAATTACATTCTTCTTCTATTGGAAAATCACACTCTACATCATGATTGTTTACTTTAGCTGTTTGACATTGATTCTGTTTGCCTTAGAATCTTGCAATTTGCCTAATTGACTGCTATCTTTAATTTTATGTTACATAATTCCTAACTGATAATTAATCTATCTTGAGATTTATATCACTGTCTTCAACACTCTTACTATCATCTTTCTCCTTTCAGGTACCTAACACTAGGTTTCATTCTTATTATCTGTAGTCATATATCTTCAATTTTTATATTTACAGATAACTCCTAACTGATAATTAATCTTGTCTTGAAATTTATATCATTGATTTCAACACTCTTACTATCAGCTTTTTCCTTATAAGGTACCTAACAATGTTCTTCATTTAAGACCTTAAACATAATCTCATACTAACCTTATTCTTAACATTTTCAGCCAACATTTCATTTTTATCATTACCCATGCAATATCTCTTATCATTTACATTGCTTTTCTGTACTTGATCATAGTATCTCTCCAGTGATAATTCTCCCTGTTGGTTCTCAGCCAATGTCTCTAGGGTGGCAAAACAATTCGGATTGATTAACATGTCAACATTTAAATCTTCTACTATTACACTAAAAACTTCACAATTTCCTCTATATTCCCCTATCTGATTTCCATTAGTAGCTAATTTAATAGGGATCTTGATTAACAGAGCCTCCATGAGTCTCCAAATGCTGGAACCAACTCGATATTTCTCTGAGGTTTCCTATATTTTTCAGGGACCAAAGAATCTTTTATAATAGAAACTTGAGTTTCTGAATCCACAATAGCAATGAACGTTTTATCTTCACACTGATTGAGAACAGTTGTTAACGACTCTATGCCTTGGCATGGACCCCTCCATTTCAGCCTGCCTGAGCTGCAGCCTTCCAATCTTGCTTCCAATTCCAATGTCATAATTGGTAACTCACTTTTGCAATAATGACCCCACTCCCCTCCATGGGCTCAGACTGTTGATTGTTTACATTAAATGCTCTGGCCACTTTCATGTTCTTGCTGCACTCCCTTGCAAAATGATCTTTTTGGTTACAAATAAAACTTTTTTGTTCTGGAAGAAAAGCTCTCATTCTGTTTTATTTTAAAATCACTATTACTTTTATTTTCTGCTAATTTATTTTGAAGGTTTGAATTTTGTCCAAAATTCCTTTGACTAAAATTTAATTTTGTAGGTGAATGGCCAAATCTGTTTTCTCTATTTTCCAATTTAAAATTTTCATGAGAATTAATCTTGCAGGTTCTCTGCGTCTGCAGAAAATTCTCTGCAATTTTGGCAATTTCGTAACATTGTTTCCAAGATCCATTCTCCTGCACATAATATGATTTTTCGCATCTGGTGGTTATAGATCTTTAATTTTGTCAGTTAACATTAAATCTTTCAGTTTCTGGAAATTATCTACTTCCTGACTCTTCAGGTAATAATAAAAATGACTTTTCATTTGAGATGAAAATTGAGTCTCCAGCCTCAATGTGTCTGGTTAAATCAATGCTTCTGTCCTGCTCACTTCCACCCTTGGTTTTGTTATGACTCCTAAGCATCATTGGCAATTTAAAACTCGTACAAAAATGAAAAAAATACAGGAAAACCACAGATCTTTCTCTCCCGTGAAGATCAGCTTCTGCTCCCTTGTCTGCTGCAACTAGAATCTCCTTTCAAAATGAGGAACCTCTTCCACAGTGACAAACTTGTCTCACAGCAGAATCAGCAAAGATCTCAACATAAAACTCATGGAGTTGTACACTGTAACACACTGAAGGAGGCCCAGTCCAATGAATGGCTTGCAGCTTCCTCACTTTCAAGGAATCAGACACAGAATCACAGAATCTTCTGAATTTCTTACACTTTTCTTCTTTAGCACAGCAGAAATTTTCTCGCACTTTTTTTAGCACAATGGAAATTTTCTTTGGCATACAACAGTAATCCTCAAAGACTGCACCAAATGTTGTACATTTCAGTGGGGTAAGAGAGATGTAGATATTCTTTGAACACACTTCATAAGGGATGATCAATTAGTCCATTTAATCAATGTTCACCATTATCCTAGATGAAACCAGGGGTGGGGGTGGCTAAATCAGTAGCACACCAGGCTTGTAATCTGTAGTTCCCAGGTTCGAGTCCCAGCTGGGTCAGCATTGAGATTTATCTCTGCAAAATTCCCCACCCTGCCCACAGTCAGTAGGGAACACTGATGGACTTGGAAAGGCTACCGTCCATCAGATGGGACATTAATCCGTGCCTTCTTGTGTGCAGGAGAGACATACCTGTACACGTTAAAGAACACACTGGATAGCCTTGATGGGAGGCTACCATCTGTCTTTCAATAGCTGTACCAGTGGGTCACCTCCCCCAACCTTCTCTGAGCCTTTGGGATCCTTGTGTCCTGGCCATTTAGCCCATTGTGTGCATAAAAAGTGCCACTCAGGGGTAAAACAACCAACCAATCAATCTAGGTGAAACCACAGGTTCGAGGGTTTTTACACCCATACTGAGGTGTAGTATGTCAGACTGCTGTGCTAAATGTCATGAAGACAGATGAAAGAAACTAATGCACAAGATAGTAGATGGACGACACAGTTTATTTACTTATGGGAATGTGCTTGATTCTGTGGGCCTTAGCTGCACTCTGGATCGGGATGAAATGGATTTCAGATGTGCTGGTAGACATCCTTCATTAGGCTGCATGTTAATTTTTATTTTATTATTTATTGCTTTTAAAGTAAAACTTTGATCTAGTATCATTTTATGAAAATAAATAAGGTCTTGAATATGGAAGCAATTTCATTTCTGTAGATTTATTTTCGTTAGTTATTAATCTTTCGATCAGCTGAATTTTGTTGAATTTATTGATTTTTTATCCATTGATTCCATTGATTTTTTATCCATTGTTGATGAGATGAACTCTTTCATTCGAGGTGTTGATGAAACTGGTAGTTGAGTAGGTTTGGTTATAAACAGAGAGAAAACTAAAGTGATGAAAATTGGTCAGGCAGGTTGTGATTCAGTTCATCTGAATGGTTGCAGTCTTGAGCAGGTGTCACAGTTTAATTATCTTGGGAGCTATGTAACAGATACTGGTGATGTGCGGCATGAGATTAACAGATGAATAGGGATTGCTGCCGGGACTTTTAAGAATCTATGGAGACTGTGGAGAAATAGGCGTATACACCTAAAGACTAAAATTAGACTGTATAATAGTTTGGTTCTTTCTAGGGTTAGTTATGGTAGTGAAACTTGGACACTTTGTGAACAAGATAACAGGAAGCTAGATGCTTTTAATTCTAGATCCTTATGCAGTATCTTGGGTATTAGGTGGTTCAACTTTATAAGTAATGATGAGGTTAGGCAAAGGAGTTGGCAACCTCCTTTGAGCAGCATATTATGCAGAGAGAGATTACGTTGGTTTGGCCATGTTGCCTGTAAGCATAGCTGTAGATTAGCAAATAGGATTATGAACAGTGTGCCTAAAGGCCTCAGAAAGAGAGGGAGACCTTGGATGCCGTGGGCAGAAAATGTCAAACAGGACCTTGTTAGAACTTGTCTATAGTGGTGAGGTGCAGCAGATGTACATGCATGTCAACTGAATTAGAAACCTTTATTCAGTACTGAGTTGGACCTCCTTTAGCTCGAATTGCAGCATGTATGCAATTTGGCATAGATTCCACTAGGTGTTGGAGTGCCTTTACATTTCCAACATACCAGGTGTTCACCAGACAGTCCTTTAACTTGCTCAGATTTGATGAAGGAGGACTTTGCTCCCAGATCTGTTTTTGTAACATGTCCCATATATTCTCAATGGGGTTCAGATGCGGCTTTGTGGTGGCCAGGGAATATGGTGGAAGTCACTGTCATGTTCGCTGAACCACTGCTGAACACATCATGCGCGATGGACAGTAGCATTGTTGTTCATGAAACAGCCATCACCTGCTGGATATAAAGTCAACATTGCAGAATGGACTTGATTGGTAGCAATGTTCAGATAATCCTTGGAGGACACTAGACCTTCCAGCAATATCAGGGGAGACCCGTTCCATACCAACAGAACGTCCCCCACTCCATGACACTACCTCCAGAACCTTAAGTTGTATTTACAAGGCAAGCTGGGGCTTCATGGGACTCCCATCAAACTCTCTGCCTACTGCAGTACAGAACAAGGTGTACTGCGACTCATCGGACCACATAACTTTTTTGCAGTCTTCCAGTGTTCAACCACGGTGTTCCTGACACCACTGTAGATGAACTTTCCAGTTGTTCTCAGAAATCAGTGGTTTCCATATAGGCATGCGACTGCTAATACCGATCCTCTTCAATTCCTTGTAGGTAGTTCACTAAGATATGGGCCGGGAACAGCCTTCATTGAATGCTTTGGTCAATTGCTGCACACAGGAAGTCCTGTTTCTCTGTACAATCCTTCTCAGACAACAACGATCTCCTTCCTGACAGGTTGTCATCACACCACACTTATGCCTCTTAGACAAGCAGTGGGGTTATTTTTCTACTGATTAAAGACCCAAGTTATCTCACCTTTTGAGAAACCAGTTGGCTCTGCTGTTTTTAAAAATGTTACTTTAGAACTTACTTTAACATTTTTAAAAATGGCTCTGCTATTTTTAAAAATGTTAGCCAGATGGGCACCCACTAGCCAGATGGGCCCTTTATTGAACCCTGAAAGATCCTTTGTTTTTCCCATTGTGATTAACACTACTGACGAGCAGTAGTCTTAAATAGTTGGCAGTTCACGTGGTGATGCACATATTTTGCATATATGCTCTGCAAGTGACATTTACACAATCTGCATAAAGGTTTTTAATTCAGTGGCCGGTATGTGTAGTTCAGGAGAGATGTGTTTGGAGAACTAAATTGAACAATCTGGTTGGATCTTTGTAGCCCATGGCTGCTTGAGGATGATGATGATGATAGTTAAAAAAATGCATCAACAATATAAGTAAGATTTTAGAAAAACCAACAGGCAAAAATAATTACAATGCATATCAATGGAAAGGCTTATTATTTCTTAACAAGAGAAAAATAATTTTTTACTTCAAGCAAGTAATTTGATCTTTTCCGTAATTTTTTTCTCAGTGACATACTTTGAGAAATACCAAGACTTTTGTCAACTCTGCTGAGTCAAATAAAAGAGTCAACCTGGGAATTTTTTTGCCAAATAACTAATCAACAAATATAGGTCATGTTATGTACCAAAAAGGGAACATTTAATTGGGGGTTAAGAAAATGTGAAAACTAAAAGAAATAGATGGGTAAGTGGAGTTTTATGAAGTTTTTTTTTAATTACAAAATTTTCGTCTAACAAAAGTTACAGTAGAACTTCACAGTGCAGTAATTAAAGTTAAATTAATATCTTTAATTCTCTATGACACTGTTAAATGTTGTAAAGCACTTCAACAAAATATATGTGCTACTTACTATTAAAAGTAATGAATGAGATATGTACCATAGAGGTGGTAAGTGAGAGGATCTTCATAAATGAAAGTTGATAGCAAGTGACAAGTTAATTTTTTAAAGTCCTTGTCAACAAGTAATGAGCTACAACAGATTCGAAGTGGAGAAGGTGGTGAGGGATGCTAATAAGTTGGAATTAGTTGCTTACCATGAATTTTTCTTCCATGGATAAAAGTTTCATGACTGCAATGGGGTTAGCAATAATTGATTATGCTTATGGTAGCAGAGTACTTATAAATATTAAAATCTATGACACACATTTTTGCACCCTTATTGTGGTGCAAGCTCTAACACTATATAAGGTGGTAAGGTTAAAAAATTTTATTTTGCTTAAAAAACACGATAATTTAAATAAAAACTGAAAAATATGTAACTAAAGACTGATAAAGCAGTGTGAAAAGATAAAATGAAAATAGTTTAAAGCAAATAGAGTTTATTTTAACAACTGAAACTGGGATTGAATCCTTCCAGATCAATTTGCATTATATACTGATTGCTACAGAAAAGTTAAACTTTACAACAACAGCAAAAACTTAAAAATTACAGATTCTGAATGATAGTTATCAAATTACTTCAATAAAATTAAAAATAGTACTAAGTCCTGTAATTTAAAAATTGTGTTTACTAAGTATTTAATCACTATTAAGATGTTTAAGTAACAAGATAAAGATAGGTAGAGGAAAAAATTGTCTTGAGCTGGGTGGGATCTGAACCCATGACCTCCTGATGGCATATCAGGTGTTCTGACCACTGAACTACTGACCACTGATCAATCTCTCCTCTACTGCTGATGTTATGCTATATACTATCAGGCCAATCACTGTCTTTTTAGTGCATTTGGGGATTCTGTTCTTCAGAGCCATTCCAGGTATATGCACATGGCCAGCCACAGTCCAAGAGCCTCCTGACTGATATAATTTATTGTGAACAAATCTGAATTCATGTCACTTCTAGTATGATCACTAGTACCTTGTATGCAACATAATTTTTGGTGAATCTGACCATTCCTTATTATGAGTTAATTTCAATGTTGAGCCAGTGTATTATGGATAGTTTTAACTGCATTTTATGTAATATTAGTATTTATTCAATAGTGGCACACTGTATGAAAGGTTGCTGAAGCCAGTAGATACCCCTGATCTGCAATTTTTCAGTGGCCTTGAAAATAAAGCTTGGTTAAAGAAATTACACGTGGTGTAATTTTTTAAATTATTTTCTGTTATACTAATATGAAAGGGCTGTATATTATTATGTCTCATTTTATTTCATTTTATAATACTAAGAAGATTATTGTTTAATTTTATAGCAAATTTCATACCAGTATCCACTGCATCGAATATCATATTGTGCAGATGATAAATCAGATAAGAAGTTTTTCAGTTTCATTGCAAAGGAATCAGACTCTGAAAAGCATTGCTGTTTTGTGTTCGTTAGTGATAAATTGGTAAGACTATGTTTTCATAATTTATAGTAGCTCTACCACTAGTACAGTAGTAATGAAATAGTTAAAAAATAGTATCTTATACAGGTTTTAAAAACTAGACATGGCATCTAATAGATATCAGAATAAGTTAATATATACATTAAAGTAACTATATTTATCATAGTATTCAAAGTTGTATATAGTTGATAACATCATTATCTGCCAAAAACACAATAGATGAAGATAGATAAAAGTTCTATATATGTTTACAGTAGGGATGAATACTAGATGCTCCAGGTTGAGGTACAGCACTGAAATGGTCATAAGTAGCTAAGTCTGCTGAAGCAGAGATGATGTAGTTTCTCTTAATAGTAAAGTTTGTGTATTAAATGTAAACTGATGATTCCATACAGGTACTATCAGGAGTTGGTTCATATCATGGATCTTTTTCTGTAGTTGTTTAAATAAACCTGTACCATTATGCGAGCTGGGAACATCTTTGTCACACAAATAGTAAGGTGGCAATGAAAACTACATTAAAAATACAACAAAAGATTCACAGTATAATTTGAGCTGACTCCTGGTGGAATCTGCAGTTGGGCCATTAGCTTGCATTTCATGTAAGAACTTTGGCATCAAAGGAAACTGAATCATCCTTTCTTCAGAGGACTTAATTTTGACTACTTCACCACTGTGCTCAAATTGGGAACACCTAGTATTACTTCAAGGATAGGACCTTTCATTTACTACAGTGAGAGCTTCTAGTGGCTTGTAGAAGATATTCTGGAGTACTCAACTGTTCCACTGTATGGATCTATGCCCAAGCAGTTTTAATCATGTGTATATCTATGGAATGTTCAAGAAGAATGTCTATCAATGACTTTCATTATTTTTGCCAGTCCGACTGGGAATGGTGAACTAACTTCTCTCAGCCATGAGCTTTGTGGGAATCCGTCCCTTACATCTCTTTATTTAAATTATTATTCTAATTTTCCTTTATGATTATAATTTGCTAGCGTATTTTGAATTAATAATTTGTGGCCCTCAACTGCTTCAAGGAATCATTGTTTACTCAAGCATATAAAAGTTGGATATTACTGATCAGTTGTATTTTTTGACAGACAATAATGTCATTAACTCTTCAAAACCTTGAATTTTAAGTAAAGATAACTATTTTAATGTTAATGTAAACTTTTTATTGGCTTCATCCACACACACACACATATATATATTTATTGGCACCACTTTTCACTTGTCACCATTTGACAGTATACTGTAGAGAACTCTACAAATTTTTTAAAACTATTTGGTCATTTACACTGTGTTAAACCTTTGATATTTTTGATATTAAACTTTAATATTATGTTCATTTTTGTCAGTTTTCCTTTAGTAATTTATCTATGAAATTTGCATTTGTCACTGCTTTAGTTTCGTGATTGCTTCTATGGTGATTCAGATTTAGATTGAGAAGATTGGATAATTTAATTTCATGATTAATTACTGTACATATACAATCAAATTAAAATCAAGAGGAGTACTATACAACACATTAGAGTCAGGTACCCAATATCTTATGAGCAGTCATGCTCTTATCTAAAGGTTCTTAGTTGTCATATTCTAAAAGCTTGCCTTTTCTTTGTAAAGGTGTTATAGAAAAGTAAAAAAACCATAATTACCAGTTCTTAATATGACGAAGATGTTGAATTTTTTTTTCCGGCACAGGTGCAGAGGCTGTAATTTTCTTCTGTTGTTGTTTGAAGTATTTTGACCAATCTTATGAAGTACCCGAGTCAACGTCTATAAGATGCTGCTGCACTTGTAGTGACCACCTGTTGTAAAGCGATATTACTCTTGGTACACTTGGATCTTAATATCAGCTTCTATATACCAGTCCTTTATTAGAATATACAGGGTGTCTCAAAAATATAGGTACAAACTTTTAGGGGAGGTAGATAACATCTAAAGGAATGAGAATTGCATAGGAACCCATAACCGGAAACGTCACCTTAAGTCAATAGGCGGCGCTGTTCATCAGTACGCTAGAGGGAAAATTTCGGATTTCCTCATTCGAGTGGTAGTAGGCTGACAAAGAGCATGCAAAGGTATTCGAACAGGGAGCTGGCAGACATGCACTTAGTGTATGGAATAGCTGAGGGCAACGGACGAGCCGCTCAACGAATGTGTCAAGAACACTTCCCACACAGACATGTACCGGGCCACCGTTTGTTTGTGTGTGCGCATGAAAATTTGTGTGATTATGTGTCATCAAGAGGTAGCAGAAGTGAGGGCAGGCCATGATCGACGCATACTCCTGCCATGGAAGAAAGTGTGTTGGATGCCGTGGAGACTAATCCTTGTACCAGCACACGTGCCGTTGCCTCCTCCTTAGGAGTGTCTCGTTTCAGTGTACAGTGTGTTTTGCACGGCGAGTCCTTACACCCCTTTCATCTCCAAAGGGTTCAATTACTCCTCTCCGCAGATCATTTTGCACGTGTGCGTTTTGCGCAGTGGTATCTCCAAGAAAGTGCCCAAGATGTGAATTTCCCAGCTTATGTTTTGTTTACTGATGAGGCCAGTTTCACTCAGGATGGTGTATTCAATCAGCACAATGCGCATTTGTGGGCTCATCAGAACCCCCACGGTGTGCACACCCATGCGGCACAACATCGTTTCGCAGTAAATGTGTGGGCAGGTTTGGTCAGCGACTGCTTAGTTGGGCCATACCTTTTACCATCCCGCATGACCTCCGCAAAGTATCTGATCTTTCTGGAACAGGTTCTACCAGGCTTACTTGCCCATGTTCCAGCAAATGTGAGATGCAACATGTGGTTTCAACATGATGGGGCACCTCTCCATTATGGAAGGTGTGTTTGTGCGCATTTGAACATGTCTTTTGGGCAACGATGGATTGGGCGTGCTGGACCACTTGCCTGGCCCCCACGCTCCCTGATTTAACAAGTGTTGATTTCTTTCTGTAGTAAAGGTAATGAAGGCCCTCAAAGTTACTGTGTATGAATCGCCTGTGGAGTCTGACATGGATCTCATGGCAAGGCTCATCTGCACTGCTGCTACTATCAAAGAAACTCCAGGTGTGTTCGACCATGTCCGGCAATCAATGTTCTGTTGGTATCACGCATGCATCGCGTCTCATGGTGGAAACTTTCAGCATCTGCTGTAACATTATGAAATGTATCATCTAGTATGCCGTTTGTAATAATTATGTCCAATAAATGTTTTCTCATTAATCACTGTCTTGTGTCCTTTCAGATCTTGTACCTCTGCTACCACTTTCCCATGACGTTTTCGGTTATGGGTTCCTATGCAATTTTCATTCCTTTAGATGTTATCTACTTTCCCTAAAAGTTTGTACCTATATTTTTGAGGCACCCTGTATATAATATATATAGTCCTTTATTATATAAAAGCTGATATTGAGATCCAAGTGTACCAAGAGTAATATCACTTTACAACAGGCGGTTCCTACAAGTGCAGCAGCATCTTATAGACGTTGACTCGGGTACTTCATAAGATTGATCAAAATACTTCAAACAACAACAGAAGGAAATTACAGCCTCTGTACCTGTGCCAGAAAAAAATCAACATCTTCTTCATATTATGAACTGGTAACTATGGTTGTTTACTTTTCTATAGCACCTTTACAAGGAAAAGGCAAGCTTTTAGAATATGTCAACTAAGAACCTTTAGATAAGAGCATGACTGCTCATAAGATATTGGGTACCTGACTCTAATGTGTTGTATAGCATGCCTCTCGATTTTAATTTGATTGTATATGTACAGTAATTAATCGTGAAATTAAATTATATATACATTACTGTGATTGTAACTTAATTGAGAAGAATGGATATAGTCTAAAGTGGGAATGTTAAAAGTGTGCCTCATATGCCAAATGGTGCATTCTATACAGCCTAATACAGTTATATTTCCTTTGAGTCCTGTAATCTAGGTACTGGAGTTTTATATTCTTCAATTCCATGAAATTTTGTTTTTGGTTCAAAAGAAGCAGATTCATTTTTCCCAAAGCAGAAAGATTGCATAAACATATTTTTGATTGACATTTGATTGATATCTTAACCTTACACATTTCAATCACTATCAGATTCTATCCTCAGGAAAGATGTTAATTCATTTAATAGGAATACTTCTTTCATCAGTTTTAGAAAATTGATCTATAATTTGTGTGGAAGAAAGTTTTGGGTGAAAAGAATTTACAAGGAGGAGAATCTTTTATTAGCAATAAGAGTAGCATAGTCAGTAGGGTTGGGTTGTTTTATCTCTGAGCGGCACTTTTTTGCACACCATGGGCTAAATGGCCAGGTCACATGGACACCGAAGGCTCAGAGATGGTTGGGGGAGGGGACCCACTGGAACAGCTGTTGGGAGACAGATGGTAGCCTCCCGTCAAGGCCATCCAGCGTGTTCTTTATTTAATTTAGTCCATATTTCCCACCAACATAATATACTTTAACATCTTGTCATGATGTAATTCAATTTGTACAACAAACTAAAATCACAAGTGCAACAACCATCCACTCCCTAGATGTCATATCGCTGTATCCAAATACACCTATTTTTGGATGCAGCGATGTGGCTAAAAGCAGAGTGGTTAAAGATCGCCAGACCCACAGCACAACAGTACTTTAGTGTACATGAGGCCATGGATCTGGCCACCAAATCTAATTGGTTTGTTGTTGGCAGTTGGTTCTGGGTTCAGACTGAGGGGGTCCCAATGGAATCACCTCTATCTGGACTCATGGCCGATGTTGTCACGTGCCATGTCGAAGAAGCAGCCTTGAAAAAAGCAAATTATAAACAATTTTTATATCTACGTTACATAGATGATACATTATTTTTTTGGGACCAAACCTGTACACGAACAAGACAAACTAATAGATACATTTAATAGTATTATGCCTACCATAAAATTTGCACACGAATCAGAAGTTAATGAAGAATTATCATATCTTGTTATGTTAATTAAACTTGAAAATTTAAGTTATACTACTCTGGTATACCGAAAATCTACATTTACCCTAATTTAATACCATACGAATCCATCATTTACCCTAATTAAATACCATACGACTCCGCCGATTTCATTCGGCAATAAACGCATATTTCATATGAGCCTATAGATACTCATCTAACACTAAAATATTACAGAAAGAAATAAAAACAATATATGTTATAACAAGTTCAGCAGGATACCCCGATAAATTCGTAGATACAAATTCAGAAAACAGCCAAATTTAAAATGCAGCAAACAACACAACCTAATCATGCACAAATATTAAATAAAACACAATATACACACAGTTTTCCTTATATTCCAGGTATATCTAAAACTATAAAAAAACCTTAAGTATGAATTAAAAATGTCACATACAGTAACTAATACAATCAAAAAGTTAATTATTAACGACAGAATAAATGTATTCCAACAGGAGGGGAGTAAAATGTAGAAATATCTGATGCTGAAAACAAATTTGGGGGGGGGGGGAGAATCGATACTTAGGAAAAATATACAGGACATATGAACAATGTATATTAGAGCATCAACAGGATATAAATAATAAAAAAAAATTTGATACAGTGTTATCACAAACAATACTTCAAAATCAAATAATGCTGCTGCTGCTATAACCTATAAGGTTATAGCAGCAGCACCACCAAATAAATATCAATTGCAATACACTGAAAATATATTGATTAATTTACATAAAGAGCACTTGTACAATACAGAGATTCCACCCATTCTGGCAGCATGGAACCTTCTGCTGCGCGAGCAACATGATGAACCTAAAACTCACTGATAGAGGAAGATTCCTATTTATAGCCTAAACATCAGGTAGTATAGTGCCAGATGAAGTCCCGCTGGTGCAGGGATGAAACACGTCACCCTGACAGTGTGAAGAGGGGGGGGGGGACTGTTGGATTTTAATTTTGATATCTATGATTTTAGCATTCGTTAATTTGAATTTGAGTTTAATGAGTCTTTTTTTTAAAGGCATTTTAATGTTTATTGAGTTGGAGGCAAAGTTCATTAAATTCTTTTAAGATGTTTAAATGTAAAATAAGGGGATCTTTGTGAGCAATGTGTGTTCTACAGTTATGAGTTCTGAAGAATGTGTAATGCAGCCTATGAGGTGGTGGTGAATTACGTTCAGAATAGTGTCTTAAATGCAAAAACCTGGACTGGTATCAGCACTTTGAATGGAAAACATCAGTGCTATACATCAGCAACTGTCAATGGGAAGCCAATAGCAATCTAGATGAAATCTTGGAAACATGTCCCTGCAAGAATAACACAAGGAGGAAAGCACAACTGGCTGAACCAGCAGGAATTTTGAAAGACATCTAAGAAATGGTAACAATTTGCATCTTGGGAACTTTTTATAAAAGTCCTCTTAAGTGATAGTTCAACATGATAAATAAAACTCATAGCTTGACTATGTGAAGATAATGTTAAGCTTAATGTAGACCTAGTTGCTCAAATGTCTTTAGTCATACCAGCATAATCGTGAATTAAACATTTTATAAACACATTGCTGTGTAAGTTGGAGGCAAAGTTCATTAAATTCTCATTTTATTTAAAAACACATTGCTGTGTGAGTTGGAGGCAAAGTTCATTAAATTCTTTTCATCCATCTCATTTTAAAACTCATTTTATAAACACATTGCTTAATATAAGCATTGCATTTTAAACTTAATACCCTAAGTAATTACCACTTTTGAATCTATTCAAATTTTAGAGGAAAAATAATCTCCTTTAATTGATGATATGAACATCTTGATTGGTGGCCGGTAGCTCAGTGGTCCTGAGCACCTGACATGTTATCAGGAGGTTGTGGGTTCTTATCCCACCCGGCTCAAGACAATTTTTCCTCTAAAATTTGAATCGACTCAAAAATGGTAATTACGTAGTGTATATCAAAAAAACGAGTTTATTCAATATTTAATCAACTGTATACTTGTAACATATACTTTCCATCTATATGGCATTTATCTGCTGCTTGTGGCTAGATTGCCTGAACAGTGCCTACATGTGACATAATGGAATATGTACTGTTGGTAGAAAATGTTCGTATCATCAATTAGAAGAGATCGTGATTGGCAGCTGGTAGCTCAGTAGTCCAGAGCATCTGACATGTTATCAGGAGGTCATGGATTCGTATTCCACCCAGATCAAGACAATTTTTCCTCTAAAATTTTAAGAAACTCAAAAGTGGTAATTACTTAGTATATACCAAAAAAGTCGAGTTTATTCAATATTTAATTAAACTTAATGCTAAATGGGGAGGAAATATATGAAATCAAAATTTGTAAGTATATTATTTTCCCCCATGACCAACTTTTGTAAATGCTCCCTTTTTTTAAGTCTATATCAGTTTCATTTGCCTGGATATTTATTTTAGTGTATTAGTCACATTTTTCCAGTGTAAACTTTTTATTTTGTCTTTCTTATTTTTTTTATATATTTTTAAATTTATGTAATGCATTTTTCATTTATGATCTGGTTTAGTACACATAGTTGGATTTTCAACATAAACCTCCTGTTAACCAACAATCTATCATCAGAATGTTAAACTATTTAAAACTATAATTGATCTAAAAACTTTATCCATTTTTTTCAATCAACATAGTGTGCTCGAAGAATAAAGCAAACTGATACCTTTGTGACTAAAAAAAACCTGACACTCTTATTATTCTATATCTTATATCGGTAATTGAAAAATTCTTGTTTGTCTTGACAATCCAGGATGTGTAGTCCAGGTTTCCTAGAATACTGATAGGTCAAGAGCATAATCTTGATGTAAAATCTTCATATTCTATGTGCATTAAAGGTAGCTGTGCGAGAATGGTGAAAACTTGATTAACTGAAGTAGTAAGGCTGAACAGTATTAAGCACTGCCTGAATTCATGTATGGACAGAGTTAGATTGTGAGAAGGAATCAATGCTGGCAGATTGGCTCAGCTTTGTCTTTGCACTTTCCCCTCTCTTTTCATTTACAGTAATATACATATCTTAAATATGAGAAAATAGGTTTTTAATAATGAAGGAAATTATATTAAATAGGAATTATGTTTTATACTTTCATTGCTCATTTGGCTTGCAGACTTTAAGCCAGAATGTCAATAATTGTGTGTTTTTTTCTAATTTTAAAAAGAATCATTATATGAAGTAATAAGCATAATAAATTCATTAAAAATTATCATTAGATGATCTGTTTTTTAGCTGATTTTTATCTCTTTTTTAAGAAAAACTTTCCTCACAAGAAACTAGAATTCATTATGATATTGAAAGGAATTTTTGTGCCTGTAGTACAAAAAGTTCTTACCTGGCCTTATCATCAAATTCCATCTAAAGGCTAGGCTGTATCATTATCTTTTCACTGGTGGTGCATAAAGTTCGGTCTATGAAATCTGTGATGTTGCTATGGAACCTACTAAAGATGGGGAAAGATTTTATATTTTTACAAGGATGCAGCTTGGGGATAATGCAAAAAAATTTTCATGCTTATTTATCAGAAGTATATGGGGATTATGACTGTTCATATGGCATTGTTACAGGATGGATGCACTCATATGGCATTGTTACAGGATGGATGCACAAATTCAGATAAGGATAGCAGAGCTTCAAAGACCTCCCTGGTGCAGGAAGACTGAAGGAGGCCATGTACGAGAGAATAATTACTGCTGTTCATGAAGTGATTAAGGAAAACCCACACATCACCACTCAAATAATAAGTTTAAATATCAGTGTATCGATTGACAGTGTGAAAACAATTATTCATCAGCATTTAAAGTTCCAAAAGATCTGTGCCAAATGCATACCCCACAAACTGACAGGTAGGAAAAAAAGAGGGAGTCAACTTATGCAAGGAGATGCTGGCAATGTTTGAACCTAGTGGTGTCAAATTGTTAACACATTGTCACAGGTGATGAGATGTGGTTTTATTATTATACAACTCCTAGAAAGATCAGCAACTATATTTGGGTTGCAGAAGATGAACCATGCCCCCAAATTCTCCAACAAGGCTTTTGCTCAAGGTAGAGAATGTTTACAATCTTTTTCAGTTCCCAAGAAGTGGTAGCCCTGGACACGCTATCTGAAAAAATGATATAAATGGCCAATACTATGCTAACATTGTTTTCCCCAAAGTGATTAAGGAGATTAAAAGGAGCATCCAACAATAGGCACGTCAAGGGTTCTTCTTTATGACAATCCCAATGCTCGCAAAACCTGGTAAGTTATGGCTTATCTGGAGCAGGAAAAATATCAAACAGTTACCCCATCCTGCATATTCATTCGATCTTGCACAATGCAATTTTTGGTTGTTTGCAAAAATTCAAGGGTGCAAGATCTTGCAAAATGCATTCATTCAGAGTTGCAGAGTATTCCTTCAACAGGAGTACCACCAAACATTCCAGAATTGGCATAGACATTTGCAACTTTGCATAGATGCTGGAGGGGAGTTATCTTTGTACTCTGCAACACTGTGGAATCTTATCACATTACTAAACATCACAGATGATATTTTCTAGTCTATGAGCTTGTGTGCTTCAATCAGAAAAATGTATAAAGCAATTGAATTTGCATAGTTTTTGTACAAAGCAGTATTTGGAAATACAATATTGCATTAATATTAATGTATTTCAGAACATTCAGTATGTTATTTGCAATTAATTATATTTGTTAACTACAGAAAGTTACTTCAATTAACTAAGTTGACAATGGAAGAGACAAGCTCCTGCCATACTTCTATGGTAAATAGACTGCCTGAAAAGAATTTTATTTCTTTCCTTAGTTTTTCAAATGCATTTTAGATAAATAAATGATTTATTTCACAACTATCACTGTTAGGAGATTTATGTCTCTTGCAAGAGATGCTAAAACGATTTGATGATGATATTTTGTTTTATGTATCATGCAGTTAAAGGTTTAGGTATATTTACCACTACAGGAGAATAATCCTTGGCTGGTACACTTGCTGTTGTTGCTGCTGAGGCTTATGCTTGGTTGCTCTAGTTATTGGCAGTTCGCCAGTCCAATATCATTGCCAGGTGGTCGTTGTCACTGTCTGATGATGCACGGAATGTTCATCTGTTTAACACATGGCGGAGGTGTTTCTCTACATGTGCTGCAGGATGACATGCTATGGGGCACGGTCGCAATGGAGATGTTCTTGTAGCTTTAACTGTTTGATAAGTGGTAGAGGATCATCTTCTGCTGCTTTACACATTTGACATTATTCTTGATAATAATACATTTCATTGGTCTGCTTTGCTGACACTAGAAATTCAATTGTATTTCATGTTTAAAATACCACTGTTGGCAAACAATCCAGTAATGGCAAAATAGACTAAGTAATGATTTGATATATTTATAAGAAATGTTTACCCAGTCTTGCATTATTAAGGCAGGATACTTTTTTGCATTCTTTGTAATAGGGATGGAATTGTCCTCATTGTCACCTCTGTTGAAGTCAATTTAGAAAGGCCACTTTGTCTCCCTAACCATCAGGAAATATCTTAGTGCCCCCACCTGCCCCTTCATATTGTAGAGGTTGGGTTGTTTTACCTCTCATATTGTAGAGTGTATGGATATTTTTATTCATAATTTGAAATATGAATCTTTATTTTTGCTTGATTTTCTTGACTGCTAATATATTTGTTGTCAATGAATAAATTTTTTGCTCATACTTTAGTCAATTTTACTGTTGAAGTGGCATTCAACTTTTATAACTTTCTGTAAAATTACATTGCAGGCTGAAGAGATAACTTTAACAATTGGACAAGCTTTTGATTTGGCATATCGTCGTTTCTTAGAAAGTTCAGGAAGAGAACTTGAGATGAGAAAAAGAATTATGATTTTACAGAAGAGAGTAAGCTCTTTTTTTATCTCAATCATAAATTATGTCATTTCTTTTCTCTGTTTTAAGTTTCACAATAAATAACTTTAAAAGGCAACTAAAAATTAAAATATTTATGTGCAACACATATTGAATAATTACATTGCACACTTACTTCAAAATGTCAGTGTTTTCAAATAAAGGAGTTGGCTCAATGGAGAGTGTGTCAGGTTGTAATCCATAGTTTCCAGGTTAGAGTCCCACCTGTGCCAGTATTGAGATTTATCTTTGCTAAACCCCCATCTAGCCTTTGTCAGAAAGGGGACACTGTCCCATGTGCAAGAGACCTATATCCCCATGCATATTAATGAACATACTGGATGGCTTTGATGGGAGATTACAATCTGTATTCTAACAGCTGTCCAGTTGGTCATCTTCCACTAAACTTCTCTATGCTCTTGTGGCCCTTGTGACCTGGCCATTTAGCCCATCATGTGCAAAAAATGCTGCTCAGAGATATACATCCTAACTCTAAATGGCCATTTCACTGAAAGGAAATCATGCACTTGGTTTTACAGCAGTAAAAAAAGTTCAGAATTTTCAGTTACAATGAGGAATAAGCGGAAGATATATACACTGCTGGCCATTAAAAGTGCAACACCAGGAAAGACAGGTATCAAAGCCATATTTAGTGAATACATAGGAAATCAGTATCTTGTGTAGCCACCTGAGCGGCAATAACCACTGCTACACGGTCCGGCATTGAGAGGATGAGATTTCGGATTTGTGTTTAAGGAATATCAGTTCATGCAGTTTCGATATGTAACCAAAGTTCATCTGTTGTAGTGGCTGCTGGTGTCTGGTTTGCTAGTTGTCATGAGATCATGGACCAGACATGTTCAATTGAGGACAGATCCGGTGAATGTGCAGTACAGGCCAAGGCAGAAGTGTCGCATAGTAGCTATCTAGGAATTGTTGAACAATGCATGCCACATGTGGTCAGGCATTGTCCTGTTGGTAAATGGCACCAGAAAGCCCCTGAAGATTAAAGGTACAACCACAGGCTCCAACACCTCAGTGATGTAATGCTGGCTGTTCAAAGTACTGTTAATGCATACGAGGTGCATGCGTGAGTGGAGTCCAATGGCACCCCATACCATAACACCAGGAGCTGGACCTGTATGGCACTGCATCATGCATGTCTCACTGAGCTTGTCGACATGGTGCCACCAGATACAGACTCATCCATCATGGTGCTGCATACTGAAGTGAGATTCGTCTGAAAGACAATACAATGCCATTCACACATCCATGCACCACGTTCTTGGCACCATTGCAATCACATATGCCTGTGTTGTAGAGTCAATGGTAGCTGAAGCAATGGCCATCTAGCAAAGATGCCCCAATACTGCTTATGATGTTGAACCATACGTGTAGACAATGGTTGATGTGCAACACACCCTAACTGTTGAGCTAAGGTGTTTGATGTGGCTGTGCGATCATTCAAAGCCATGCACACAAGATGTCTGTCCTCTCGTTCGTTTGTGTGACAGGGCCATTGAGATCCCTCACATCAGTGAGTTCATTCCTCTTCTACCCACTGATGCCATATTCTCATCACTGTGGCAGCATTCCATCCAATACAAGGACCAATGTCTTAGTACGATAATCTGCCTTCCCGTAATCCCATAATTCTCCCTCGATCAAAGTTGGTAATCTAGTCATATAGATGCCGTGTTCTTCGACAGGGCATACTTGATCCTTTAGTGTGCAAGAACTGTGAACAAACACAATTCCAGTGCTTTATTCCACTGGTTCTTTGTAATCTCCTCTTATACCACTTCCAGGGGGCATTACTGTCACACATGATGTGCGTATGTGCTGCGCTTTGAGTCATTTACATGTTCTCCCATGGGTTCTCACATCTTGCATATTTTGGAACAATCTGATGAATTCTTTCTGGTGTTGCACTTTTGATGGCCAGGAGTGTATATATGTAGCTGTAATTAAAAATCTGATATTGATTAAATTGAAATTCAATGAATACACTCTTGAACATGAAACTCAAAGTTAGAAGAAAAATTGTTTTTAGCCATGTGTGATATAAAAACCCATGGCCTTGTGATAACATGTCAAGTGTTCTGTACCCAGCTCAAGTTGATTTGAAGTTTTTGACATTCAAGCATGTATTTATGAATTTTCAAAATATATATATATTGTGTATAAAAAGTAAACCAGTACATTAAACTTCACATGGTTGGCAGTCTTATACTCTTGGCTGATTAAATAATATGCTTTGGCTTCTAGTTGGTCTGAGATTTACAGATACTTCTGAAATAGATGAAGAGAATATAAAATAACAATTATCAGTGTATGTATAGTAAATATATTAAAAAAAAGTGTCACCATTAACCCTTCCAGTGTCCACATCGTCTATATACATCAGAAGAATCTGAATTGAGAGGCCAAAGATGTATGTATCCGTTTTTAGTGAAACAAAAAAAAATCTTTTTTTTTTAAATAAAAATTGCCGTTGCAATTTATATATATATATCTTATAAAAATATATAATTCAGGTTTCAAAAATAATATTTTGTTTTTTAATTTGATACATATTTTATTAAACTACGATATAAATAATTTTATAAAGCCATCTGATTGCCATTTCTTGGAAGCACTAAACGATATTGCCGATTTGCTTGTTAATGTTCCTATTTGCTGAAGCAACCTTCTGATTCTGCCTCACAAGTTTAATTTGAACTATTATCAACAAATTTTTCCTTAAATTTTCAAAAATCTCCTAAAAATTAACAAAAGAAAATTTTTATTTTTTAAAACGATAGATTTTTTTTCCATTTCACACTCTTTTCTGTCATAAACTTATTTTAGCATTCCTAGACTATTTTTTTATCATTTTTCCCAGCATTCTATGCATCTTTCCCATTCTTAAAATCAAAACTGGAAGTAAACACATCCTTCTTAGAAATTCTGGTTGCAGCTGCATTTAATTAGTTATGCTTCACTGAGGCAAACAAGACGCAGATGGCTGACACATGCTATCTCCGTTCTGTGCTATATAGTGTTTTAGACCTGCATATTGGATACCCTTTGTAAAGTTAGTATTTACTCTTTTTATATTAAACCTTAGTTTTCATTTCATTATATTTATTTTTGGAAATTAGTGATCTTTTGGCTGATTGATAAGTATTGATTTTTCATAGTTATGCTACATTGTATGGCTGGCTTACAACTTGTTGCTGTGGATTATTCAACATCGCATTCATCATCATCATCATCATCATCATCCTCAAGCAGCCATGGGCTACAGAGGTCCAACCAGACCGCGCAGTTTAATTCTCCAAGCATATCTGTCCTGAGCTACATCTGCTGCATCCGGCCACTGTACACCAATTCTAACAAGGTCCTGTTTGACATTGTCTGCCCACCACATCCTAGGTCTCCCCCTCCTTCTGAGGCCTCTAGGCACACTGTTCATAACCCTATTCGCCAATCTATAATTATCCATACGGGCAACATGGCCAAACCAGCGGAGTCTCTTTCTGCACAATATGCTGCTTAAAGGAGGTTGCAGACTCCTTTGCCTAACCTCATCATTAGTTACAAAGTTAAACCACCTAATACCCAAGATACTGGGTAAGCATCTAGAATCAAAAGCATCTAGTTTCCTGTTATCTTGCTTACACAGTGTCCAAGTTTCACTACCATAACTAACCCTAGAAAGAACCAAACTATTATACAGTCTAATTTTAATCTTTAGGTGTATACGCCTATTTCTCCACAATCTCCATAGATTCTTAAAAGTCCCAGCAGCAATACCTATTCGTCTGTTAATCTCATGCCGCACATCACCAGTATCAGTTACGCAGCTCCCAAGGTAATTAAACTGTGACACCTGCTCAAGACTGCAACCATTCAGATTAACTGAATCACAACCTGCCTGACCAATTTTCATCACTTTAGTTTTCACTCTGTTTATAACCAAACCTACTGTACTACCAGTCTCATCAACAGTTCGAATGAAAGAGTTCATCTCATCAACATCATTTGCCAAAAGGGCTAAATCATCAGCATAATCTAAATCAGAAATTTTCGTATCTCCAGCCCATTTAAGGCCAAAAGCTTTCCCTTGAAGTGAATTTCGCATAACATAATCAATAACCAAACTAAAGAGAAAAGGAGACAAAATGCACCCTTGTCGAACACCAGAAGTAATGCTAAACCAATTGCTACAAGACTTACCAACCCTCACACATGACTCAGTGTTATTATAGAGAGCTTTCATTATGTTAACTAACTTGTCTGGTATACCATATGATCTCACAATCAACCACAAATTATGACGATCAACAGAGTCGAAAGCCTTTTTGAAATCAACAAAGCTAGCAACCAAAGGTTTCTGAAACTCTAAACATTTCTCAAGAATCTGCCTAAGTGAAAATATCTGATCTACACATCCCCTACCACTTCTGAATCCACATTGCTCATCACGCAATTGCCGGTCAACCAGATTCTTAATTCTATTAAGCACAATCATGGAAAGAACTTTACCTGGAACGGAGAGTAGGCTGATACCCCTATAGTTATCACAAGAACTGCGATCACCTTTTTTGAAAATAGGGATAATAATAGCTCTGGTAAAATCTTTAGGAACCATGCCTTTATCATAAAAGTTATTCAAAATTTCAGTCATCCAAATGGTAACTGAAACATTCCCAGCTCTAAGCATTTCCGTAGTAATTTCATCCACCCCTGGGGATTTATGAAGTTTAAGTTTAGAAATAGCCAAACTAACTTCAGATTGTGTTATAGGGCCAACATTAAAACCACCAATGCATCTATCATCATTGCAAACAATGGGAGTAGAACTAACCACATTGTTTAGAACATCACTGAAATGCTCAGCCCACCTAGCCATGACAGAATCCTCACCTTCTATAACCTTGCCTTGTTTATCCTTCAATCCCTGTATACCTGTTCATTTTCTACCACACAAAACATTAACTATCTGGTACAGCTCTCTGCTGTTGTGCTGTCTAACTGCTTCCTCAGCTTTGTCAGCAAGGCCATCAAGCCAAAGATTCTTATCAGTAGCTAACTGATCCTTTACACGTTTATTAAGCTCTCTGTAATCCTTTCTATTAGGACTAGTAGGGTACTGATTAAGGACATTCCTGCAGTTCCTTCTTTCTGAAATAAGCTCAAGTGCCTTATCACTTAAATAATTCTGCCTCCTCTGCTCCTTTTTTACTAAAAGAGTACTGTTAGTTTCCAAAAAAGCCTGTTTAAAATGGCCCCATTCTTCCTCAACTTCAGTATTAAGCAAACCATGACTGTCATAATGACTAAGTAACCTATCATGGTAAGCTTTAGCTATAACTGGGTCTTTCAGAGCTTCAGTATTAAAGGTAAATTTTTTAACCCTAGCACAACACTTTTTAAGTTTAAGTTGCAAGACACTTTTAACAAGGTAATGGTCAGATCCAATTTCAGCTCCCCTATATGCCCTGGTATTTCTAACAGAACTAGCCCATTTGCTGTTAATTAATATATAATCAATCATATTCTTATGCAGCCCATCAGGTGAAACCCATGTGTATTTATGTATGTCGCGGTGTTTGTAATATGTGTTAGTTATTCTGAAACCATTGAGTTTACTTACCTGTAGGAGACGTTGCCCATTGCCATTGCAGCTACCAATACCAAAAGGGCCTATTACTCCTCCCCAAAGGTCAGAGTCAGTACCAACTTTGGCATTGAAGTCACCAAGAACAAGGGTAATATCTCCTTTCTTGACAGAATTCAAAATATCCTGAAGTTGTTCATAAAACCTATCCTTCTCATCCTCATCAGCATCCTCAGTGGGGGCATAACAGCAGATAACATTCAAGTCTTTAATGCTTGTCTGAAATTTTGCTGTAAGAAACCTTTCATTAATGCACTCATATCCTAGAAGAGCATCACTAGCATGTCTGCTGAGCAGCAGACCCATCGCATTAGGCTGTATGTTAATTTTTATTATTTATTACTTTTCCAGTAAAACTTTAATCTGGTATCATTTTCTGAAAATAAATGAAGTCTTGGATATGGAAGCAAATTCACATCTGTAGATTTATTTCCATTAGTTAGCAATCTTTCTATCAGCTGATTTATTGATCTTTCTGAGTTACGCTAGATTGGAGTCCAGTTAAAAGTTATTGCAGATATTTCATTTTACATCCCATTAGGTTATATGTAATTTTTGTTTTATTATTTCTCATTTTTTGTAAAAAAAAACTTTGAGCTTGTGCTGTTTTCTGAAAATGGATACAAAAAGCAAAATAGACTTCCTTGCTACGGAAATCAGCCGTCATGTGGGAGGGCAAATTCAGAAAGGCATACCCTCTGCTAAACTCACATAG
Source organism: Ryuthela nishihirai (assembly GCA_038380435.1). Lineage (NCBI taxonomy): Eukaryota > Metazoa > Arthropoda > Arachnida > Araneae > Heptathelidae > Ryuthela > Ryuthela nishihirai. The sequence continues at coordinate 16,184,497 of JAWZYU010000010.1, forward strand.
AACCCCTCTAGAAAAAAATATATTTTTTTAAATTATAAGTTTTTATGTTTATATTGAATAATTTTAAAGCCCCCCCCCCCCCTTCTCAATACCTTAGCTGTGTCAGACAGACGATATAATGCTGCTTTTTTTTGTTTTGGTGCGCAAACCTTTCTGCACTTAGCCAAGATTGCCAAACTGCAACACTCAAAGAAAAAAATTACAGCAAAAAAAAAAACAGCCAAGGAAGTTTTTTTCTATTTCATAACCAGTTCAGAAAATCCCATGAATGTGAGAAGTCCAAGTCACATTGTATAACACTGTCCATGTGTAGAATATACAATACTGAAAAGAATCATTAAAAGAAATAAAAATCATATTTCAGGTTGAATATTATATTATTCAGGAGGAAATTTCCTTTTGATAAATATATAATTTAACCATTTTTATTCATCAGATTTTCCAAAATGAAGTCAATTGTATAGTGCGATATTTTTTTTCACCATTTATTGAAGAAGGCTTATTAAAATCAATATACTTGTAAATTTGTTTATATTATTATTTTCATAAAATTCGTAATTCAATTCTGTTTAATTTGGTATATAACATGACCTATTTCTGTTGATTGGTTATTTAAAAAAAAATCTAAAGTTAATTTGTTTATCTGATTTAGCTAAAAATTATTATAAAATTCGCTAAAAACCTAGAATTTTCTCAAAGTATGGTACTGAGAAAAAAGTTACAAAACAAAAGAAATATTTACTCAGAACCAAAAAAATAATTTTTTTTGTTGTTCAGAAATACATAGCCATTCTATTCATGTGCATTGTAATCATTTCTGTCTATTAGTTTTTTTTTTAAATAAATTTTTATTTGTGTTGCCAGATGCATTTTTTACTGCATAACTCTAAAAAAGTCCTATTAAAATAAAGCATATTGCCTTTTTTGTTAAATAATTTATTTTCAGAAAATCCAGAATTAAATGCTGATTAATTTGGCAATACAACATGCCATAATTCCTTTCATTAGTTATTTGGCAAAAAAAGTTCTAAAGTTTTTTTTTTGGCTGAGCATAGGGAGAAAATAGCTTGGCCTCTGGATAGAAACATGTTTTTCAGGCTGGAAACTGGAAGAGTTAAACACTGATGTTTTGTATATAATGTAGGTTAATAATCATGTTGATATATGAGCTGTAACACAAATAGAATAAATAAAGTGAAGAGAAAATTGTAGCAAAGTTCTGATTTAATTCCTTAATACAGTGAAAAGCACTTAGTTCATATATGTAGAGCACTAATGGACAAACAGTTGTTAACTTCTTTGGGAGTTTGCCAAGGTTTACATCAAAAGTTGTTTAGCTCATCATAATGTCTTGAAAGATTTACTATGGGTTGATTTTTAATTAATAACACTTAAGCGTGAGTAACTTCCGTATTAACATCTGATTCTTTATCAACAATTGGAAAATAAGTTACCCTCACTGATTAAGATGGTGCAAAAGGTCCATCACATTCAATGAAAGATTTAAAGGTCACATTCTGGAAGCAGCTTATCATCCAATGGTTTGTTGAGCTGGTAGAGCTCCATGGCATGGTTCTGGAGAGTTGCTGGTTTGAACCCTGTACTGTCGGAAATAATTTTTTTCTAAATAATTATTTGTTGAATTATATATATATATCTACAGGTAATCTGTGTATTTATTATGGAGTAATGGCAAGCAGCTGCTTGAGGGGGTATTTATTTTTATTTATTTAATGTAATTATGTTAGAAATTTGAAATTTTTGTGATTAAATAGGAAGATAATGAAGTTTGCAGCAACAATGATGATTTTCACATCATCAGATACCCAGATAACTTATTTTCATTGTTATTTCACATGGGCCCAGATAGCTTACTAACCCCCCCCCCCCCCCCCCTTCCTTGGAGGTAAAGAAGCAAAACATAATTTCTTAAAGAGATAATTGTTTATTTTTAGAGATCATTAAAAAAATTCTTTAATTCTTTAAGGGTTGGACAGGTATTGGTAAAATATTACTAATCACGCTTTTCGAATTGCACAAAAGTTCAATTGTGCCTTCTGACTGTGGAAAAAGTTGAAAACTTCAAAATTTTAAATGATTATTGCAAACGATCTACTTGGGGTAGAAATTTGACATTTTAGTGCTGGAGTGTGATGATCAAGGAGTTTACATTGGTAACAGCAATTTTCCCATTATTCCCATGGGGGTGGGAAAATGCAACTTTTATTTTAAGAGATAAATGGAAAATTCTTTTTTTCATTGAATAGGTACTAACAAAATATGATGAGTCATAGTTTTCAAAACTTCCAAAATGCTTTAATTTACATCATTAGTAGGTGCTAAATGTAGAAAATGTAAAACTTAAAGTAATAGTATGAATGATATAGTTGTGTTAGAAACAAGAAATTCTGATCGTAGAATTTGTTGATTAAGAACAGATATACAGATAATTTATTAACAGAAGTATAATTTATATTTATATGTGTTTTTAAATTACTACTGGTTATAATTTGACCAGTTGCTCCTTATTTTTATAAAGTAAGTACTTAATTTTAAAAATTTCAAATAATATTTCAATATAGTAATAATAAATAAATAATTTTATTTTATATTCAATGACTGATTTACCTTGTAACCCAGGGGATAAGAAAATCCAACTTTTTCATTTTAAGGGATAAATAAGGTATACTTTTTGCATTGTATAGAGCTAATAATATATTACTATTTATATTTTTCTATCACACATTAGTATGTCACATAATTACTACTTTTAAAGGGTGCAAAGTATGGAAAATGAAAAACTTCATTTTCTCTGAAAATGAGCATCTTGTATTTGCCAGAGGCAATACGTTATCATTCTAGTTCACTTGTAGAAAGCCCAACACAAATTTAAGAGTGAATTGTGACTTTCACTGAACAAAAGCAGATCAAACTGGTTTGGCATGTAGTGGATGGATGCAGTCTGCAAAATCTGAAGTCCATAAAATTAGGGTTCGTTGAATTCAGATTTTAATGTATGTCCAAAATTTTCAACTTAATTATTACAAATTACACTATAAATTTTTTTATGTACATACAAATATAATATATAAAATATGTGTGAAATAAAGTACACCCAGCTGTGAAATGAACATCTTCAGCACTCTGCTTATCTAGCATAACAGCTTTTTATGCCTGATAAAATACAAGAGCAATTGAATTCATGACTGTTGTAGAATAGGTATTTAATTTCAATGTAGGAAAAACTTTATATATAACTTCCACCTGGACCACAACTTCTTTGAAGGACAATCCCAGTCAGGGATCAAAATATAAAGAGTAATTATTCACAAGTAACTCAAGTTAAGGGGGCAGGGGTGGCACAATCAATATGCACCAAGCTCGTAATCTGCATTTCCCAGGTTCAAGTCCCAGCTGGCTGGGTCAGCGTTAAGATTTATCTCTACAAAACTTCCCACCCTGCCTCAGTCAGTAAGGGACACCAATGGGCTTGGAAAAGTTGCTGTTTGTCAGATGAGATGTTAAGCCATGGCCCATGTGCAGGAGAGCCATATCCTGTGCTCATTAAAGAACACGCTGGATGGGTTGACAGGAGACTACCATCTGTCTCCTAACAGCTGTCCAGTGGAACCTTCCCCAACCTTCTCTAAGCTTTCAGGGTCCTTGTAATCTGGCCATTTAGCCCATTATGTTAAAAAAAAAAGTGCCACTCAGAGGTAAAAACAACCCAACTGAAGTTGGTCTTAAAAATTTTCAATCTAATACATAGTCCTCAAGCAGCCATGGGTTATGGACTGTATGGTTCAACCAGACTATAATCCTCCAAACATCTGTCCTGAGCTATAGCTGTTGCATTTGACCACTGAAGGCCAATTCTAACAAGGTCCTGTTTGATATTGTCTGCCCGCCATTTCCTAGATCTCTTTTTTTTTCTACAGCCTTTAGGCACACTGCCCATAAATCTATTCACTAATCTGTAGTTATGCATATGGGCAACATGGCCAAACCAATGCATTGTCTCTCTGCACAGTATCTACTCAAATGTCATTGTAGATTCTTTAGCCTAATCTTGCTAGTACTTACAAAGTCAAATAATCTAAATCTTAAGATACTGCATAAGCATCTAGAATCAAAGATATAAAATTTCTTGTTTACAAAGAGTCCATATTTCACTTCCATAATTTTAGACAGGATCAAACTGCTTATAGAGCTTAATTTTAGTCTTTGAGCATATATGCTTGTTTTTCACACTCTCCACAGATTTTTTCTATCCCAGCAACAATTCCTGTTCTTCTGTTTATCTCATGCTGCACATCAGTAGTATCTGTTGCACATCTCCTGAGATAATTAAACTGAGACACTTGCTCAAGGGTGCAACCATTCGAAGTAACTGATGCACAAGCAGTCTGACAAATCTGACATCTGAACAGATGTTTGGAGGATTAAATTGTAGTCTGGTTGAACCACACAGTCCATAGCCCATGGTTGCTTGAGGACTATGTACTTCAGTTGGGTTGTTTTTACCTCTGAGTGGCATTTTTTTTTTTAACATAACTATTTTCATCACTTTAGTTTCCTCTCTGTTTATCATCAAACTTTTTTCAATACCAGTCTCATCATTTGTTACATTGAAATTAAAAGGTATAATAAGTCTATATATAATGGACCCATGGACCAGATAAGGCACAAATATTATGCCTTATCTGGCATAATATTTGTTTGTACATTATTATGCCATATCTGGCATAATCATCCTGTGGCCAAGTGGTTAGCACACTTGGCTACTGATCTAAAGGATCTGGGTTCAAGCCATGGTTCAAGATGGATGTTTGTGTTGGTTTTCTGCTGAGGTCCCACCATCCTCACAGACCTTCTACTATGGCATATAAACTGCAGACTCTTCTCAGACCTCTGTGACAAGCAGCTGCTTGAGGGGATATTTACTTTTTTAATTTTTATCTGGCATAATAAGTTGGCACTCATTGTACCAGAAGATCTACTTATAGATCATCAACTGCTTCTGTTGAGTGAGAAAATGTAGTTATGTCATTGTCAAGGTCCACAAACTTGAATTGACCACATTTCCTTGAGAGAACTATAAACACTTCAGGCAGCATACCATATTCTCAACCAGCAGAGGAAGTGAAGCTACACAGAAGAGTGTTCTTGCAATCACAATCTGTAGTGTATACAGGAGACTACACCCATGGGCATCAATAGAAATTATTCCAGGGGAGGAAGGTGAGGTAATCCTTCTAATATAATGAATTCTAATATAATTTATAATTGAGGGAGGAAAATGATCTCATCATATATAGACTTTAATGACTAAATATGAAACTTTAGGAGTTTTAGAAATTCAGAGAGGCAAATACCTCTGTTGTTCTCACAACCCTACTCATCCACTGTTAAAGATGTAACTACACCACCAACATTTGTTATTAGTAGTGGCTTATAAACTTTGAAATAAGCTCATTTTGCTTGCACAGCTAGTTATGCACTACCACACATTATTTGTTTACAAATGCTAATCTATGATCTCCTTAGGAGCTGTGTATTACATTTAAAATTAAGCAACCTATTCAGTATATCCATGCATTCTCAGATAAACTAAACCAGATATATACTTACTCCTCTAAATTCTGGGGAAGTGATGTTCAGATAAACAATATATATATATTACCATATTTTATTTTCTTTGCATTAAAATAACTTGCATTATTGTTTTTAAATATCAATTTATTCTTTAAATTTATAAAAAGTAATGAATCTATCATTTGTTTAGTAGGCAATCAATGAATAACAACAATGACAAACACTAAGTATAATAGACACATCCTTTATTTAAAAAATATTGTCTTACATAGGTACAAGATTTAGAAGTTGAAAATGGTAAGCTTCACAAAAGACTTGCAGAATTGCAGCAGCTAAAGAATGGCAATGAGACCAAAAGTAACAAGGTATATAATAATGTATGCTACTAACTAAATTTACATTTTTTTAAACTTATATTTTGTTTAGATTCTGTAATATAACTACATAGTAAGCACTTATTTTTGTATTTATTTATTATACAAATTTTCTGTTATTTTGCACTACTTAAAGAATTGGTAGTATGTCAATGAATAAATGCATTAGCAGAATAACTTTCACTGCCAAACTTGAAAAACTGGAATGAAACCACAGATTAAACTAATTTTTCACTGCTCAGCCAAAAAAAAACTTTCAAATCTTTTTGACAATCCAATATATAGCAAATTGGATTTTAAGAACAGGATTTTTAGAAATTAATTTTATTTTTGATGATTTTATGAAAATAGAATATTTAGCTAAAATGAAAAATACATTAATTTTACTAAGGTTATTTAAGAAGAATATAGCATAAAAACTGACAATCTGAATTTAAATAAATTTTCAAGCTTATTAATTTTAATAAGATATTTTTAGAAATGTATAGTAAAGAATATTATCTGTCAAGGCATTAAAGGCTTAATTCTAGAAAAGCTGATTAGTAAAAATAGTTATGATATATATACAGTATATATATATCAATAGAAAGAAAATTTATTTCTGAGTAATATAAAAATATCACCAAAAACTTCTTTTAATAATTTTTTTTGTGGTAAATCTTTAAATCACAGGCCTTAATCAAGGGGACTTTTTGTTCTCTTTATGACAGTGCAGGGACCTTTCTTGATTGTTGTTTTTTTCTCTCAAAATGAACACTTTGGGAATCTCAGTAAAGTGCCTTCAAGTTAGTCCAATGCATCAAGGCTAAAAAATTCAGTATCTGAAGAGTTAAACTTTTTTTCAATACAAATTTAATGTAAACTTATGAACTAGTAATTTTTTTTTTTAATTTTGCATGACTGGGATTAAAACTCCCTCAGCTTTAGTGACTGAGGGAGTGAGTGGGAGTTAAAAATCCTATAATGAAATTGCATCAAAGAAATCCTTTTTGCTTCCATAACTTTATCCATTCTCAAGAAATGATAAAAGATTAAATAAAGTTTTTGATTGGAAAACCAAGAATAATAATGGAAATCAACAAATAACCTAAAGCATGGTTAAAGAAATAGCTGCAGCAACAAGTTGTAAGACCTCTTAACCTCTTAACTACATAGTAAGCACTTATGGTAATTCATCAGAAAAAAAAAACTGGCAAATTGGTAACTTTGACTTTAAAAGATCAATAATGATATATAAAGTAATGTGATATCTATGGAAATAAAATAAAAATAAATTTAGGAAATAAAAATTTAATAAACATAAAGGATACTAACACAGCAAATGTAGTATTATCTGGCATTTGTTTATAGCAGGGAGGAAGGTGCTCAAAAGCACACAATAAGCAGAAGCATCAATATCCAATTAATTACAGCTGCATTGTGCACTGCTCTAATTGAATAGTTATATCCCCAGAACCAAAAAACTAGGTGGTTTTGTTTTCAGTCTTGGAAAATGATGAATAATGCCATGAATGATTAAAAATAATTCTAGCAATATTGAAATAAGTTTAAACCATAAAAAAGTGCAAGATGAAAGAACTTACTTGGTAATTGCTTCCAAAATCTTCGATTTTAAAAATATGTTTTGGTTAATTTTCAGGAGCATTTCAAAATTTGTAGATGAATGAGTATGCAGCATTGCATACCAAACTCTTGAGCTGAAATCAGGTTTTGTGGGGTAAATAAGAAGGTAATGTTACATTTGAATACTAAGAAATTGCAATTGGGAAGTCAGCAAAGATAATTTATATTATAGCACATCAAAATTTGCACAAAATTGAAAAGATCACTAATATTTCAAAACCTGAATTATACATATTTGTTTAAATATATGTAAAAACTTTCAAATGGAAATTTATATTTTTTAAAAATTGAGGTTTCATTTGTTGTGCTAACAATTGCTGACCAGTGTCTATACTCCTGATCTGCAGAACTGTGACATGCTGTACAGTGCTGATTGCCCTGAAAACTTAACTCTTACTATTCCAGGCGTGAAAAACTGAATTGTACCCTGTGGCCAGGCTTTTTTTTTCAACTGTGTTCAGTCAAAAATAAAGTGAATTTCAGAACTTTTTTTGCCAAATAACTGTGAAAGGAATTATAGGATGTTTTATGCCAAATTAATCAACATTTCATTCTGGATTTTATGAAAATAAAATATTTAATTAATAAAATAAGACCAGTTTTATTTTAATAGGGATTGTTTAGAGTCATATAGTAAGAAAAATGCATCTGGCAATGAAAATAAAACTTTATTTTAAGAAAGCTAATAGACAGAAATAATTATATATTATGAATCAAAAAGCTATTTATTTCTGAATAGTAGAAAAATAAATTTTTACTTGAATCAAGAAAATTACTTTATTTTTGTGATTTCTTTCTTGATAACTGTACTTTGAGAAATATCAAGACTTGACAAAAGTCTGCTCAGTCAAATTAGAGCCAACTTTTTTTTTTGCCAAATAACCAATCAATAGAAATAGATTATGTTATATACAAAAGAAAGGACATTACTTGGGGTTAAAAAATAATTAATAAATAAAATTTTACAAGCTGTTTTTTAAAAAAATTGCTAAGTTTTACTTATTTTTTGCATTTTAGCTTCAGTAAAAATTAAAAAAATATGTTTTTTGGTATTTTCTGAATTATTTTAATACTTTAATACAAATATTTCATAATATTTTTGTCATTACCTAAATCCTTCATTTATTTAATTTTTTCAAACTTTTTTGGTTATTTATGCAAACATCAATAAAGAGGTAATATTACTGACGCGTGGTGCAATGGTTAGCACGCTCTGGCATGAATCTGGAGAGATGCGGGTTCGATTCCCGCCGTGGCGGCGATGAATTTTTTTCAGAATCTATTAATTAATGTTTGATGTCTATCTTAACAGGGAATACTGTGCATTCACTTTGGATTGATTTTTAATTATATATTAACGTCTTAGCATTAGCGACCTTCTCATTAACATCTGATAATCAAATAGCAATGACTGAAAAAAAGTTGCATCTCCTTGAGTGTAGATGGCGCTGTCTTAGTCACGTCTCAGGAAGAAGATTTATAAGGTCATATTCTGAAAGAGTTCATTGTCTGATGCATGGTGCAATGGTTAGCACGCTCTGGCATGAATCTGGAGAGATGCGGGTTTGATTCCCGCCGTGGTGGCGATGAATTTTTTTTCAGAATCTATTAATTAATGTTTGATGTATTTTAAAGGGAATACTGTGCATTCACTTTGGATTGATTTTTAATTATATATTAACATCTTAGCGTTAGCGACCTTCTCATTAACATCTGATAATCAACTAGCAACGACTGAAAAAAGTTGCATCTCCTTGAGTATAGATGGCGCTGTCTCAGTCACGTCTCAGGATGAAGATTTATAAGGTCATATTCTGAAAGAGTTTGTTGTCCGACGCAGGTGCAATGGTTAGCACGCTCTGGCATGAATCTGGAGAGATGCGGGTTCGATGACTGAAAAAAAGTTGCATCTCCTTGTGTGTAGATGGCGCTGTCTTAGTCACGTCTCAGGAAGAAGATTTATAAGGTCATATTCTGAAAGAGTTCATTGTCTGATGCATGGTGCAATGGTTAGCACGCTCTGGCATGAATCTGGAGAGATGCGGGTTTGATTCCCGCCGTGGTGGCGATGAATTTTTTTCAGAATCTATTAATTAATGTTTGATGTATCTTAAAGGGAATACTGTGCATTCACTTTGGATTGATTTTTAATTATATATTAACATCTTAGCGTTAGCGACCTTCTCATTAATATCTGATAATCAAATAGCAACGACTGAAAAAAGTTGCATCTCCTTGAGTATAGATGGCACTGTCTCAGTCACGTCTCAGGATGAAGATTTATAAGGTCATATTCTGAAAGAGTTTGTTGTCCGACGCAGGTGCAATGGTTAGCACGCTCTGGCATGAAACTGGAGAGATGCGGGTTCGATTCCTGCTGTGGCAGCGATGAATTTTTTTCAGAATCTATTAATTAATGTTTGATGTCTATCTTAACAGGGAATACTGTGCATTCACTTTGGATTGATTTTTAATTATATATACTGCTCACAAAAATTAGGGGATATATTATCACTTCATATTCATTTTGAAATATCCCCTAATTTTTGTGAGCAGTATATTAACGTCTTAGTGTTAGCGACCTTCTCATTAACATCTGATAATCAAATAACGACTGAAAAAAGTTGCATCTCCTTGAGTATAGATGGCGCTGTCTCAGTCACGTCTCAGGAAGAAGATTATAAGATCATATTCTGAAAGAATTCGTTGTCTGACGCATGGTGCAATGGTTAGCACGCTCTGGCATGAATCTGGAGAGATGCGGGTTCGATTCCCGCCGTGGCGGTGTTGAATTTTTTTCAGAATCTATTAATTAATGATATAAAGTCAGTGAAGGTGGAAAAAGGAGAATAACTTTGGCAAAGTTCCAATTAAATATCATAGTATGTAGAGATGCATTTAAAAGAAGATGGATGATGAACATATACTAAATGTATAAACACTTGATGACAATATTGGAAATTGCTGAAATTTCATATCAGAAATGGTCATGCACATAATAAGAACTTGATAAATTGTAATTACATCATAGAAAATATATTCAAATGTTTTTAAACGTATTAAAATGCTTTACGTTACATTTATAAGCATTAAAAGATTACTTCTTTATTATACACAGTCGTATCAGAATAATACGATCACCTACCATAGTATATGTATGGTATGTGGTCATATTATTCTGATATGACTGTGTATAGATACACTGAGAATTTTGCATTTTAAAAATTACAAAACTGATTTGTTTTTCTATTGGCAATTTTTTTTTCTTTCTTTAAAAGAAAAAAGATAATTTGAACAAAAACTGAAAAATATGTAACTAAAAAGGAATAAGGAGCTGTGAAAACATGAAATAAAACTGTTTAAAAGTAAATATAGAGTATTTTTTTAGATTGAACCCTTCCAGATCAATTTGCATTAGATACTACTTCTATGAAAAAGTTTAACTTTACAGCAATGGCAAAAATGTTTTTGTGAATATTTTTTAATAATTTGTTATTATAATGCCCTAACCAGATATTTCCTAAAGGAACTACCATTTTAAACTGCATAATCCTAATGATTTTATTTTTTTAATTGCAGTATACATTTGAGGAGCAATATAAAAAATTTAGTAGTTTAATCAATATCCCCTTTCTGAATCAGAGAAGCATCACAATTCATATGAATCACTATCAGAGTCAAGGAAATATTTTGTGAAAAACTCATGATTTTCGAATTCAACGTGATGTGTAATAGTTATTGGAGTATTTGGCAAACACTTATTTGTCTTTTAAACTCCAAACTTTATGATATAAGCAAAAAATGAAAAAAATAAGTATTTGCACTGTGTTCACAAAGTATTGATCTGTACAGCTTATACAATATGCCAAACAATATACAATAAGCTTATACAATATTTCAAATTAAAACTAGATGTTTGCCATGAATATCACTCTCTTGTCACATTTCTGATCACGTAATCAAAGAATAGTTGATTTTTCTCTCTGTATTCTTTTCATAAAATAAATCTAATATTAGATAGAAATGATTTAGAAGCATTAAACAAGTTCTAAATTGCAAAATATACAAAATGAAGCAAAAACGTATACTGGCTGTATTTTCATTCAAATCACCGAAATCCTCCAATAAGAAAATGTGTCCTTGGTGTCCGATTTCATTTTATTGAAAACACAGATGGACATATTTTTTTGTAAACAACTCAACTCCCTAGAACTTTCTGTCAGCTAGTGGGGGAGTGGGAAGAAAGTAAACTTGACCCACACCAATGCCATGCACTATGCTAATGGCAGTTTGAGCAAGAGAAAGGATTTTTATTTTCTGAAGCATCAAGCTGAGGAATAAATTGAAAAAAAAAAATAGTATTATTTAGGAGCTCTGAATTGCCTATTTTAAATATATTTTTATAAATATAAACATTAGCTCAAATTAAATAAATAAATCACTGCAATAAATATTTTATGGAAAACATTTTGCCAACGTACAGGACTTGAACCCGCATCTATCTCTCCAGAAACATGCCAAAGTATTCTACCATTGAACTAATGCCAGCTCTATCTTTTTTCCACTAGTTTAAGACTTTGAACTCCTCACCAAGATTTTTGGTGCCAACTGTTGGTGCCATCTATGATTCCTGTTGGCAACTATTTCTTTTTATATTGCATTGATAAGATGGAAATAAATAATAAATTCACTTCACACAGTTTTTTCCACAAAATGTTTATTGATTTATAGACGTTAAAAAAGTCAACAGATAATGCTGTGATTGTCATTTATGTTTAAATTAAATCACTTCTTAGAAATTGCCCCACTTTGAAGATATTGTTGGGTTTAGATATCATAGTAAACTTGGCATACATTTAGATAGTCATAAGAACAAGGAATAATTGTAAATAAGAACAAGGAATAATTGTAAATAAGAACAAAGATATTTTTAAACTCAAATGCCACACGTGAATAACCAAAATGTAAACTGCAAAGTATGGCAGTATAGATGGCCACTTGTTGCGGCACTCAGTACAGAGGTGTTTAATGTCATTCTCTAAAAACCAATTTGCAAAATTTTCTGGTTATGTACTTTAGTCAGAAGAGAAGAGTCTCGGTGAATAAGCTCACCAGACAAAAAATTAGTCATCTCCCGCTTACGTCCATTCGACAGCAACAGAGGGGGCACCAGTAATAAATGCATACTACAAATAGCTGTGCCATGTGCTATGGGATTCATACAGTGAGAAGAAGTGGTTGTGTGCCACATGTGTGTTAGTCACTCCGTGAAACATGGGTCATGCCAAAGATGTGAATGAGTGGCAAAAAGGTGTTATTGCGTTTGGCCGAGCCAAAGGGCATAGTGTACAAGAAGTTACTGCCTTTGCAGGTGTGTTGAAACGTACTGTGCAAAGGGTCTTCCAGAAGTGGCTGGAAGACCCTTGCACAGTCCACCGCTAATCGTCACCAGAACTGCAGCAGAAAGACTGCTCACCAATAGGGACCGCTGCAGTGTGTCACGCACTGTTAGGGCAAACTGCTTTGCAATGAGGCAAGAATTGCTCCAGTCAGTCAGTGCAGGCCTACAACAAGCTGTTTCCAAACGAACACTCTGAAGGGAATTGCATGCCATGGATATTTGGAGCAGAGTACCACGTAAGAGACCCATGTTAACAACTCTGCATAAGAGACCCATGTTAACAACTCTGCACAAGGCTGCATGACTACAGTGGGTGCGGCACCACAAAGACTGGACTGTCGACTCTTGGAAGTGTGTGATCTGGTCGGATGAGCTACATTTTTGCTTGTACTTGAATGATGCGAGGCGACAGTACATCATAAGCTGCATGCGGACTATGTGCAAGGTTCTGTTCAAGCTGGAGCTCTGTGATGTTCTGGGGGTATTTCACGTACGAAGAAATGGGTACTTTGGTTGCAGTGACATCACACTTGAACCAGAAGTGCTATATGGAGTTACTGGATGACCACATGTTGCCTTTTGTGCAGCATCTCCACATTGAACACAGAAGGATACCCCAGTCTTCCAAGATGACAATTGTTACATGCACAGTGCTTGGAATGTGTCTGATTGGCACGATGAACATTCTGAAGCCTTTGAACATCTCGACTGCCCACCAAATCCCCAGATTTGAATCCCATAAAAAACTTGTGGGACTATTTAGGGCAACAAATGAAGTGCCATCCTAGCCATCTGGCCAAATTGTGGCATTTGCTGCTGGAAGAATGGATGAATATTGATGTACACTACATCTGCACACTGGTGGCATCCATGCCAGACAAGATTTCGGCTGTTCTTCAGTCGCATGGAGGCATTATGTGCTATTAGGTGACATTCAGCCAGGGGTGACTAATTTTTTGTCCGGTGAGCTTATTTGACTTTTAGCTTGCTATTTTTAAAACAAAAGATTTTGGAAGTAATTGCAAAGTGCATACCTCTGTTGTTATTTTTCTGTTTTTTATTCTTTTCTACCTTAAACCTATTTAAGTATTCCTAGAATTATTTTTATCATTTATATCAGCATTCTAAGCACCTATCCCACTCTTTAAATCAAAACTATAAGAAAAGTAAGAGCTTCTTCAAGACTACCTGCAGCTCATGACATCACAGGACAGGAAAGTAGCTTGTGTTCTAATTGCTTACTCACATGTGCAAGTGTGGGGAAAGCCATCTGCTAAGTGGCTGCATGGCAAGTTGTTTACCAAATAATTTAAGTTCAGATACTTCCTCTCAAGAAATTGAATATACATTCCCTTTGTAAAGTTAGTATTTTATTTCCTTTTTTTATAATTAAACCTTTTTTTCTGTAAATTTATTTTATTTCTATAAGTTATCTTTTTTTGGAGTTATGCTACATCAGATGGCCAGCTTACAAGTTGTTGCTGTGGATATTTTATTTAACATCACATTAGGTTTTATGTTATTTTTTCTTTTATTATTTCTTTGTTTTCTAATGGAAAAACGTTGATCTCGTATTGTTTTCTGAAAATGAATGAGGTCTTGGATACGGAAGCAAAAAGGACTTGCTTGACACTGAAATCAGTCCTCATGTGGGAGGGCAATTCAGCAAGGGTTTTTACCCCCTCCCCTACACTCACTGAAGACATTTACATTTTACTCCCCCTTCACAAAATTTCATTTTTAAAAATAAATACTTTTAAGTTTATATTGAATGGTTTTAAAAGATTCCCCTCAACCTTCTCAGTATCTTGGCTCTCTCATTCTGACAATATACACATTTTTTTTTTTGGTACACTAACTTTTCAGCACTTAGAGAAAATCCCCAAAATAAACACCCAAAGAAAAAAAAATGATAATGTTTAGTAAAAAAAAGCAGCCAAGGAAGTGTTCCTCTATTTTATGAATAGGACAGAAAAACTGATTAATGTGGAGCAATGCAAATCATCTTTGTATAAAGCTAGCCCAATGGCCAACTTTATACAAGGTGATTTTTTTGCCACACTGAAAAGAATCATTAAAAGAAATAAAAATCGTTTGTCAGGTAAATATTATAGTATTTGGGAAGAAATTTCTTTTCAATTAATATATAATTTAACTTTTTAAATTGAAGAGATGTTTTTCGATGTATTTAATGAATGTTAAGGAAAATATCACTCTGAAGTTAACGTTGATCAAGTTAACTTCAGAGTGATATCTTCCTTGATAATTTAACTGTTTTTATCTGTCAGGTTTTCCAAAAATTAAGCCTTAATTGTATAGTTTGATCTATTTTTTTCACTATATCATGTGAAAAAGTCTTATTAAAATCAGTATGTTTATAAATTTGTTTAATTTGTTTTATTTTCATAAAATTCAGAATTAAAATCTGTTTAATTTGATATATAACATGACTTATTTCAGTTGATTGATTTCTCTTTTTAAATTCTAAAGTTTACTTGTTGATATGATAACACAGTTGGCAAAAAGCCTGGACTTTGAGAAAAGTATGATATCAAGAAAAAAAAATACAAAAAGGAGTAATTTTCATGCTTCAAATAAGTATATATTTTTTTTGTTATTCAGAAATAATCCTTTCTATTCATGTGCATTATAATTATTTCTGTCTATTAGTCTTTTTTTTAAATAAATTTTTATTTGCATTGCTAGATACATTTTTTTACTGCATACTCTAAAAATGTCCTATTAAAATAAAACTAGTCGTCTTTTTTGTAAAATATTTTATTTTCAGAAAATCCAGAATTAATACTGGTTAATTTAGCATATACATGCTATAATTCCTTTCATAAATTATTCAGCAAAAATGTTCTAAAGTTATTTTTTTATCTGATCAGAGTGAAAAATTAGCTGGGCCCCTGGATGTAAACCAGATTTTCATGCAGGACCTGGAAGGGTTAAAAGCTTTTTATTTAGACATGTTAACCCTTCCAGAGCCTAGCCTGAAAAATGGTTTGCATTCAGGGGCCAAGCTATTTTTCCATTATGCTATTTTTTTTTTTACTTTTTTGCCAAATAACTAAATGAAGTAATTTTGGCATGTTTTATGCCAAAGTAATCGGCATTAAATTCTGGATTTTACAAAAATGAAATATTTAACAAAAAAGGTGAGGAGTTAGTAGTAATACGGCTTTTTTTTTATAATCATGTAGGGAAAAAAAAGCTTTTGGGAAGTCAAATAAAAATTTATTAAAAAAACAAACAAACTAATAAACAAAAATAATTATAATGCATATGAATAAAAAGACTTTATTTCTGAATAGCAGAAAAATTACTTTTTTCTTGACTCTTTTTTTTTAGTATTTTTTACTCTCCTTTTGCAATTATTTTTTCTGGATACTATGAGAAAATTCCAGGCTTTTCACAAACTGTGCTGATTCAAATAAACAAGCCAACTTTAAAATTTTTAAGAAATAACCAATTAGCAGAAATCAATCATGGTATATACTAAATTAAACAGAATTTTTGAATTTTATGGAAAAAATTTAAACAAATTTGTGAACATGTTAATTTAAATAAGCTTTTTTACTTTGATGTAGTGAAAAAAAGAATTTGTGAAGACAATAAGGCAATAAGGATTCTTTCTTCTATTGTTTGTTTATATATATTTTTTACCATTGTAATATTTTAAAACATGGACCAGAATTGCACAAGATGACTTAGCACTGTTCACAATTCATTGGATTTTTCTGTCCTGTTTATGGAAGTGGAGGTAAACCTTTATTATTATTAGTGGAGTATTGGTATATTTTAATCTTTAGTAACTGTGTTAAGTTTTTTTTTTACTTCAGAGAGAATTAAATTTCATGAAAAGAGAAATGTCTGTGTGTCACTGTTTATTAAAGTTCTTTTTAGCTAGTTTTCAGGGAAAAACGAGCTAATGTTTTCACTTTGTTGTCTGTTTGTAGACATTCATTTTGACTTGACAACATTTGAAGAATATAACTTATGCTGTAACTAAAGATTAAAGTCTGACTCAGCACCATTAATGCCATTGTTGATGCCAAGTTTGTAATGTAGCAGTTTATCAACATTCTTTCATAAATAAAAGGTTTTCTTATGCTAATACTTTTTTTGTCTAAGATAACTTGCAATTGTAATGGTAATAACTTTATAATCTCTTGACTGATTTGGGGCTGGGGTGGCTCAGTCGGTAGCGCACCAGGCTCATAATCTGCAGTTCCCAGGTTCGAGTCCCAGCTCGGTCAGCATTGAGATTTATCTCTGCAGAACTCCCCACCCTGCCTATGGTCAGTAGGGGACATTGATAGGTTTGGAAAGACTGTTATCTGTCAGATGGGACCTTAAGCTGTGACCCCCATATTGCGGGAGATACATACCCTGTGTATGTTAAAGAACACGCTGGATGGCCTTGATGGGAGACAATCATCTCTCCCAACAGTTATCTCAGTGGATCCCCTCCCCCAACCTCCCTGAATCTTCGGGGTTCTTGTGACCTGGTAATTTACTCCATTGTATGCAAAAAAGTGCTGCTCAGAGGTAAAACAGCCCAACCAAATCTTTACTGATTTCTCCATACTCCATCAATGGTTTCATGAGAAGAAGACTATTTCTAATATATATGTATTTTATTTTTTAGCATACTTAAGTAGTTGAAATATATATTTTTTACTGTAGCTATTAATGTATAAACTGCCCATAAAATAGTAATAAAATGCATAAAAAGTAACAGTTTGCCATTTTTTATGTAGAAATCTGCATGTAATAATCATTTTTATTAAATTGATAACATTTCTAAATAAAGGTAACTGTCAATGGATTTGGCCCATATTCAAAGAAGTTGAATAGCTCTTGTCCTCCTGCAATACAGCCACCACCTCCAGTGCAACATAGGCATTCAGAAGGAAGATTACGCAACTTATCACCATCACAGGTGAGCATTGGTAATATTAAACTGACAACATGTTTTCTGAACATTTTATAAATTTGTTCCTTGTTTTAAGTTCAACACACTAGCATGGTCAAAAACTCAATTAAAAAGACCTTGCTCATAAAATAATTAAAATAACAAAGTTTTCTGTCATTGAGCAATAAAATTTAGAAATTTTTTCCCTCAAGCTATTTGTATATTAAAAGTTTTTTGAGCAAGAACAGCACTCATCATTCTTCAGTACATTCTTTGGTAGATGCTTCAGTGAAGTAACACTATGTGGTGATGTTAGGGCTGTTAAGAACTTCTTTCCACATGTCGTGAAGGGTGATTCCAGTGTTTAGGTTGCAAGTGGGGATGGACAAGGTCATTATTTCAATAGCCTTGTGGATAATGGTTCTGTAGTAAGTGGATGCACATGCTATGAGTGTGGTGTGTTCTTTGTCTATGGTAACTGCATATTGTATTGCCAGCTCAGCAGTCATCAGTTTTGGCTGACATCCGTCTGATACTCTGTGAACCTCTCCTGTAGAGAACGTAAGTTTTTTTCAATATAATAAATAATGGAATTATCTGGCAGATGTAGAGGAAATCTGTATATGCCCAATTTTTGAAAGAGGCTAAATTTTCCTCTGCCCCTTTTTATAATATTTTTCAGATTTGAGGTTAGTCTAAAAATAATAGTATTTTTTTGTGGTCTGAGTAATTTGCGGACTGATTCGCATAGAACAGGAACTTAAGATATGGATCCGACCAAGTTTGCCATTTTGGCAGCCTTTGTTGGATCTGTAATTGGGAGGAGAGCCGAATCCGTTCTGTTGTCATTTCTATTCCTGTTGATTAGTTTTTCTGTTATTTTTGGTTGAGAGCTGTGGGACACAACAATGGAATGAATGTTTCCAATTTCTTTTTAAGCAAAAACTCATTTGATGATATTGCGAAGGTTCTATGGATGAGAGAATGGAAGGTTGTAATTTTGTACTCCCTGGGGTGCATGAGTCTATGCATATGATGGAGGGTATTTAGGTAGACTTTTGGTATACTGACATTGTCATGGCTCCTGTGTCATCTTTTAGAATAAAAACTTCCAAATAAGGGATGGCATTACTATTTTCTTCCTCCTTTGTGAAACGTATAGGTTGGGTTGTTTTACCTCTGAGCGGCACTTTTTTGCACACCATGGGCTAAATGGCCAGGTCACATGGACCCCGAAGGCTCAGAGAAGGTTGGGGGAGGGGACCCACTGGAACAGCTGTTGGGAGACAGATGGTAGCCTCCCGTCAGGGCCATCCAGTGTGTTCTTTAACGTGCACAGGGTATGGCTCTCCCGCACACGAGGCCACGGCTTAACGTCCCATCCGACGGACAGCGGCCTTTCCAAGCCCATCGGTGTCCCCTACTGACTGTGGGCAGGGCGGGGAATTTTGCGGAGATAAATCTCAACGCTGACCCAGCTGGGACTCGAACCTGGGAACTACAGATTACGAGCCTGGCGCGCTACCGACTGAGCCACCCCCGCCCCGAAACGTATAGGATAGATACTGTTAGCTCTATTAAGGAAGTAGTTTAAATGCTCACTGCTGCCATTCCAAATGAAAAATATATCATCAACATAGCAATGCCTAAAGACAGGTAAAAATTGCTGCTGAGTTGAATAATTTGGTTTTGGGGTCTTGAAGGACAGTCTCAGACAGTATGTCAGAAAGAGGTGATCCCATGGAGACCCCTGTAGATTTTGTTACCAAACTGAAAATAATTATTTTCAGTGACTAATTTTAGAGCATTGTAAATGATGTTGATTTCAGAAAGGGAAAGATTTTGCACTTCAATGATTTTTTTTTTCTGAAATAGAATAACTGCATCAAAAACCGGAGTGAATGGGAACAAGGAGATTACATCAATTGTGACTATTTGCTATTGGAAGGAATGGACATATCTTGAGTCTATTGAGAAATTCCACCATAGATTTGATGGAGAACAGGTGTTCACAAATGAAGCTAGATAAAAATTTCAAAAGATTCTTTTCTAGAAAGAATGTTGGAGAATGATCTTTTGCATACTAAGGGCCAAGTGGGGTGATTATCTTTATGGGCTTTTCATTGGGATTGCAATTTTAATATGCAAATAGTTTGAAGAATAAAACTTCTAGATGTTATTGCTCAATGACAGAGAACTTTGTTATTTTAAGCATGGTCAAGTTTTTAAAACCCATATGATTTGCTTACTCCTGATGTAAGAAGTATTAGTTTATTTTAAGCAAAGTATACATCAAAATAAGTCATAGTTATAATTTGGGAAGCCAACTGAGCCTATCATGTAACTTTTAATTTAGAATTCTGCTATCAAACTTGGTAGCTACAGGGAAACTGTAAAGCGTTGAGGGAGTCATGAAAAAGTGTGGAACTCTTGCTTTTGGCCATTCAGTGCCCACTCTCTTCTAGCACTTTCTCACTGCTATATTTGAATTATAATAACTGTGTTTGATAGTACAAAGACAACAAATTTAATTTTCAGTTGGATCCCACAAACATAGGATAAAGCTCTCAGAATCAGGAATGTTTATTTCAGTTATGGCAGACATAAATGCTGGTGGTGGATACCAACCAGTAGTGGACTCTTACTAGTTTCTTTCAGACAAGGGTCAATTTAAAGAGCAGAATTAAATTCCTCTCTAGAATCTTTTCAGCATTATGTGCTGTAGATGACTTTCACATTTTTAATATTCATGGTATATTTTGAAGAGTTGAATTTAATGCCAAAAATGCACCAGAACAGTTTTTATAACCTTAACAAGGAGAATAGAGTACAATCAATGCAAATATATGTAAGTAGAGTGCAAGGTGTTAATCTATGAAAAGCACTGGCTAACACAAAACTAAATAGCAGGTGAGCATTGGTACCTGATTTTAAGGCATAAGAGGCACACCTTGGCAACTATACCATAATTAACAGAGTACACTATAATGGTCCTAATTTTCAATATATTAAAAGCATTATAGTGAAATGTGCAGTAGAGGAGATTTCTGTGTATACATCATCACTCCAAATTTGAAGTTAATATTATTATAGTTAAAACTTTTTATGCAGATTAAGTAAAGGGAAAAAACATTTATTGTTAACACAATTTCAGCAAGAAATGGATTAATATTTATTAATAAATATTCATAACTTGAAATAAAATAATATTTCCATTGGTAAAACAGCTAAAATATGGAAAATGTCTGGAATTACAGTTGCAGATAAAGATAATAAATGAAAATATTTGGAAGTAAAAGATTTAAATGCTATTAGAAATATATTTGAAATAACTATAATGCAAAAAATAAAAATGCAATGCTACTAAAAGAAATGCAGTAAAATATAATCAGTAAAGTAAGAAAAAAATGTTTTGCTCATATATTTTATTAGTATTTGTTATGATATTTTGTGGAAATAAACTTTATTATTTCTATTCATTAGTGTTTTCAAAAAATATTCTTATTCGGCCTACCAGAAACAAAGCTGCTCAATTCTACAAAAAATATTCTTAAAAAAGAAAAAAAAATTCTTGAAAACAACTTTAAAATAGTTACCCATTGAAAATATCTTTAACAATTGAATTAGCCATTACAATTTTCTCTACAAATATATGTAAGGATCCAACATTAACCTGGATATGGAATGGGTCACCAATATGCAGGCTGGTGCCTGCCTTCCTGAGGAGACAAAGAAAGTTGAAATGTGAAGCCAAGAAATGTCCAAAAAGCAAGACTATGGGTGAACGATATACTGCAAGCTTCAGATAAAGAAGCCAAGATTTTGACATTACTAATGCACATCCCCCTCACCCCTCTCCCCATCCAGATCACATGAGCTGACCGTGCAGTGTGGGAAGTTTAAAACAATGTGTAGTCTGCAGAGAGCTATGACTCAGCATAGACGGGATGATGTTATGTTCGTTTGGCCTCTTTGTGGAGAGACATCTTGTGTTGTACCTTGGAGGTCCGGAGCCCCCAGTTTGTGGCAGGCCTGTTAATTAGTATGTGATTGAGGTTGTCTAGTTTAGGCTCTGTAAATATATAAATTGTATATATATATGTTAGATAATAAATGGTGTGAATAGTGTCAATTGCCTAGTGTGCATTTCCAGCCACCAGTTTAGTCACTTGCAATCATAGTGTACCCAATAGATGCTCCTACCCACATATCTCAACATGCCCTTGTGAAAGAGAAGTTATCACAATATAGTCTAAAATTCTGAAAATATATTGGTTGTGAACAATCTGACAGTAAGAAATGAAATGCATGAAATTTATAGTTAGTCGTTTTCCAACATATGACAGACAGATAGACACCTCTAACAGCTTGCAGCACATCTATTCTTATCTACAGCTGCTGCATTTGGCTACTGTAGGTTAATCCTAATGAGGTTCAGTTTGACATTGTATGATATTGTCATGGCAACATGTTTGACATTGTCTGCCCACCACACCGTAGGTCTACCACTTTTTCTGTGGCCTTTAAGGCACACTCTTCATAACCTTATTTGCTGATCTGTAATCATGCATACTTGAAACTTGGCCAAACCTACATAATCTCTGTTTGCATGATATGCTACTCAAAAGTGATTGATACCTCCTACGCATAACTTCATCATTACTTGCAAAGTCAAACCAACTAATGTTGAAGGTACTGCATAGGAACCAGAATCACAGACACCAAGTTTCTTGTTATCTTGTTTACAAAAGGTCCATGTTTCACTATCATAACTAACTTCAGAAAGGACTAAACTATTATACAGCCTAATTTTAGTTTTTATGCTTATTTTTTTTTGAAAATTTCCACAGATTCTTATTAACTCTTCCAGAGTTCAGTCTGAAAAACTAGTTTATATCCAGAGACCCAACTATTTTTTCACCATGTTCTGTCAAAAAAATTAACTTTAGAATTTTTTTTGTCAAATAACTAACAAAAGGAATTATGGCATGTCATACGCCAAATTAATCAGCATGTAATTCTGGATTTTCTGAAAATGTAATATGTAACAAAAAAGATGTCTAGTTTTATTTTAATGGGACGTTTTTAGAATCATGTAAAAAACATCTGGCAATGCAAATAAAAATTTATTTAAAAAACTAATAGAGAGAAATAATTACAATGTGCATCAATAGAAAGGCTGTTTATTTCAGAGTAACAGAAAAATAATATTTTGCTTCAAACAAGAAAATTATTCTCTTTGTAATTTTTTTCTTGCTACTATACTTTGAAAATGCCCAGGCTTTTTGCCAGCTGTTCTGAGTCAAATAAACAAGTCAAATTTAGAATTTTATAAAACAAATAACCAATCAACAGAAATAGGTCATGTTATATACAAAATTAAACAGAATTAGATTCCAAATTTTATAAAAATAAAAAATTAACAAATTTATTTTTAAAATTAATTAATTTTTTAATTTATTAGTATGTTAACTTTAATAAAACTTTTCCCCAGTGATATAGTGCAAAAAAAGGTAGTTCACAAGGCATTTAAGGCTTAATTTTGTAAAACCTGAAAAATAAAAACAGTTATATCAATGGAAAGGAAAGTTCTTCTTCAATAATATAAAAAAAACCCCATAAAACTCTACTTCTATTATTTGTTTATATTTTTTTTTTCATTGTAATACGTAAAATATGGGTCAGAATTGCACAAGATGACTTTGCACTGTTCATTGTTGGATTTTTCTGTCCTGTTTATGGAAGTGGAGGAATATTTCTTGGCTGTTTCTTTCTTTTTTGACACCATGCATTTTGTCTTTGGCTGGTACATTTATGGGATCTTGAGCAAAATGGCAAACTTTGCCAACATATCCAAGATTTCATTCATTTTCAGGGAATGATGAAAGATTAGTATTTTGACTTGCAAACAAAAAAGTAATAAAAAAAATTAACATGTAACTTAATGAGATGTTATAAAAATATCTTCAAACAAAAAGTCATAAGCCAGCTATCATCATAATGATGTAGTATAACTCTGAAAGATTGATAAGGACATAAATCTGGCGAAAATCAAAATAGATCTATCCGCTACAGCAAGCCAGCCATCTTTATAACTAATAATGTAGCATAACCCTGAAAGATTGTTACTGACATATAAATCTAGGGAAATGAAAGAAAAATAAATCTAGAGAAATTAAATGTTAATTTGTATAAACGATGAATGAGTTAAAAGTCCCTGCAGTATCCTATTTTTATTTTCAGCTCGCATCACCAATAGCTGCTATACAGCTCCTGAGATAATTAAACTAAGACACTTGCTCAAGAGCAGACGCATTCAAAACAAGAGCAGAAGCATTCAAAACAACTAAAGTACAACTTCCCTCACAAATTTTCATCATTTTAATTTTCTCTGTTTATCACCAAACTCACTACTATTACTAATCTTATCAACATCCTTAATGAAAAAATTCATTTCATCAACATCATTTGCCAAAAGGGTTGAATTAGTAGCATTAACTAAATCAGATGTTTTTAAATCTGCAGACCATTTAAGGCTAAAATCTTCACTTTGCAGTGAATTCTTCAATAACATAATCAATAACCAAACTAAAGAAGAAGAAAAAAAGGAGATCAAATGTGCCTTCATCTAACTCCAGTAGCAATGCTAAACTAACATCTGACAGCCTTACCAACCTGCACACATGATTCAGTATTATTTTAGAGAGCTATCATCATGATAACTTGTCAGGTATGCCTACAATCTCATGATCAACCACAATTATGATGATAAACAGAGTCAAAAGCCTTTTTGAAATCTATGAAAGTGGTAACGACAGGTTTCTAAACTCTAAGCATTTCCCAAGAATTCAAGAATCTGCCTAAGCAAACATATATAGGATCAGGCCCAGATCTGGGGGAGATGAAAGGGGGAGAATCAAGCCAGAAAAAGGTTAAGGGGGGAGACTGAATTTCTAATGCAATTAATGTTCCCCCCCCCCCCCCCTCTGTTTTATAGGTATTTAAAAATTTGAAAAATGCATGAAATATAAATGAGTTCAATAATGTTCGCCTCAGTTTCCCTTATTAGCATTCTGAAAGGTGGGGAGCATAGCCTTCTTGACCCTCCCCCCCTCCCATCCTCCCTAGATTTGACCCTTATAGGATCAATACATCCCTACTACTTCTGAATCCACATTGTTCATCATGCAGTTGTCCATCAAATGATCAAATTCTTTAGAACAGTAATGCAAAGAGCTTTACCAGGAACATAAAGTAGATTGATGTTCCTATAATATCACAAAAACTGCAATCTCTTTTTTTAAAAATAAGGCTAATAATATCTTTAGTAAAATCCTTAGGGACAAACCTCCTTTATTTAAAAAAAATTATAAAAACTTATCAAAGCATTTAAAATTTCAGTCAGCCATGTGGCAACAGGAATCATTCCCAACTCTATGGATTTCAGTAGTAATGCTATCTACCTCTAGGGATTTATCTGATTTTAATTTTGAGATATTCAGAGTAACTTAAAAATATAATATAGGGCCAACATTGAAATCAGTAATAAATCTACCTCATTGCAAACAATATGAGTAGAACTAATCAATTGTTTAAAATATCTCTGAAATGTTCAGCCACCTAGCCATGACACAATCTTCACCTTCAGTAACCTTACCATGTTTATTTCTCAATCCTGGTGTGCCAATCTGTTTCTTACCACACAAAACATTAACTATCTGGTATAACTTCCTGCTGTTGAGCTTTCTATCTGCTTCCACTGCTTTTTGTCAGTTGAGCTATCAAGTCAAAGATCAGCATTCAACTGATCCTTTATACATTTATTAAGCTCTTTGTAATACTGTCTTTTTGAATTAGTAGTGTGTTGATTTATTTTATTTCTACAATTCTTTCTTTCAGAAAAAAGCTCCAGTGCATTATCAATCAAATGACCTTTTTCTTGTACCCCCCCTTTTTTTTAATCCAAAAGAATATTATTTGTGTGAAGAAAAGCCCGTTTAAAATGGTACCATTCTTCCTCAACTTTAGTAGTAAGCAAACCACAATTGTCATAATGACTATCTCTATATAGGTATATGCACCGAAGAACCAAAGCATTATGACCAGCACGTCTTTATGCAAATTGAAGCAACTGCAGGTAAACAGTGGTGCATATGAAGGTCATGAAATGGTATAAAAAAACACCTGATACTGAGCTCTGTTAATAAGTGTAATTTTTGTTCCTCAGATGAGAAGGGCAGCAGACTTAAGTGAGTTTGACAAAGGTCAAATTGTAATGGCCAAACGACTGTGTCAAAGCATTTCCGAGACTGCTAGGCTTGTGGGGTGCTCATGGTCAGCTGTTGTTAGTACCTTCAAAAAGTGGTCCAAAGAGGGAAAAACCACGAACCGCCTGCAAAGTGTGGGCCGACCACAGCTCATCGATGCTAGAGGTGAGCGAAGGCTATCCCATATGGTACCAGCCAACAGAAGGGATACTGTGGTACAACTCTCCCATAATTTGAATGCTGGTGAGAAGAGTAATGTGTCACAACATACAGTACATCGAACCCTGCTGAAAATGGGGCTGCATAGCCACAAGGCTGCTTCGAGTGCCCATGTTAACTTCAGTTCACCATCGAAAGCACCTACAATGGGCATGCAAGCATCAAAACTGGACCTTGAATAATTGGGAAAAGGTCATCTGGTCAGATGAATCTCATTTCCTGCTGCACCATGTGGATGGCTGGGTACGTGTGTATTGTTTATCTGGGAAAGTGTTTTCAGCAGAATGCGCCTTGGGACGAAAACAAGCCAATGGAGGAAGTGTAATGCTTTGGGCAATGTTCTGCTGTGAAACCATGGGTTTAGTCATTCATGTGCAGGAAACTATGATGTCTACTACCTACCTAAAACATCATTGCAGACCAGGTACATCCTTTCATGGCAACGGTATTCCCCTTTAGTAGTGCCTTCTTTCAACAGGATAATGCATCAGCCACACTGCCTGGATTGTTTGAGAATGGTTTGTGGAACATGACAAAGACTTCCAGGTATTACCCTGGCCTCCAAATTCTCCAAACATCAATCCAATCGAGCATCTGTGGTTTGTGTTGGAACAGCATATCCGATCTGCAGTGGCTCAACCATGTAACTTACAAGAGTTAAGAATCTGCTGGTAACATGTTGGTACCAGATACCATAAGACATCTTTAGAAATCTTGTAGCATCCAAACCTCATCGTGTAAGAGCTGTTTTGGCGGTATGTGGAGGACCAATATCATATTAGGTAGGTGGTCATAATGTTTTGGCTCTTCGGTATATATATATATAAGTAGTCTATCATGGTATGCTTTGACTATATCTGGGTCTTTCAGAGCTTCTCTGTCAAGAGTAATTATATTAAACTTAGCACATTTCTTAAGCTGCAACACTTTTGACAAGGTAATGATCAGACCCAGTTTCAGCTCCCCTACATGATCTGGTATTTGTAACAGAACTAGCCCATTTGCTGATATTTAATATATAATCGATCATATTCCTATTCAACCCATCAGTGGATACCCATATGTATTTGTAAATGTCCTGATGTTTATAGTAAGTGTTATTTTCAAACCATTAAGTTTTCTTATCTACAGGAGATGTTCTCCATTGCCATTGGAACTACCAATGCCAAAGCTCAAAATTAGTACCAACTTTAGCATTGAAGTCGCTAGCAAAAATGGAATATTTTCTTTCTTAACAGAATTCAAAATGTCCTGGAGTTGTCTGTAATACCTACCTTTCTCATTCTTAGCAAAGTCTTCGATTCTTTCAAATCTTTAATACTAGTTTAAATTTAGATATAAGAAACCTTTTATTGGTGCACTGATATCCTAGAAGAACATCACTGGCATATCTTCTGAGAAGCAAACTTATACAATGCATGTGATTTTCATCTTCTCTCCCTGAAAAATTAAAGATTATTTTTAAATATCCGATTTTTTCCTGTCCAATGGTCTTTTTCAAGCCTAGAATATGTTGTTATAATTATGGAATTCTTGTGTGAGAACATCCAGAGAATAATCTGTACGTAGATTCTTTACATTTGAGGTGGTGGCTGTGGGAAGAAAATGGTTATTAGGAATTTTAAAGAAATTAGGTATGTTAAGAGAGGCCAGTATCAAACATGGGTAAAGATCATTTTGCACATTTACTAGAAGCTAGCATGCTGGTAGGAACTCAGCTAAATAATGGAGTTCTTTACCATCAGAATTCATCATGTTTTTTTTGAGTGCCAGAAATTTAATATAGACAGTCTACAGCATCTGAGACACATTACTCCAGTTTAGGATTCAGGATGTAAGAACTAGTTTCAAGGGTTTAGTGACTTCTGATCAGGATCATCTTCCAACTGATATAAAATATCCTGTGTATATGTTCATTAAGACAGACAGCCCATAAATAAACAAAAACATTAGCTGATTAAAAATATTTACTGCACATTGTATTTAAAGTAGCTTGAACTAAGTTGTGTATTCTTTTGTCCTTGATACCCAAGCATCTTGTTAGCATCAAGATGGCCATGTCAGTTGTCAAGAACAACACTGTAAGTTTATAACTTTTGTTCCATGATGAATTAGGGATTACTGAGGTTCTGACTAGATTTCATTATAATGACTACAGCATGTTAACATAAGGAGTTGTGTTGGGTTGCTTTAGTTCTGAGTGAATAGTAAAATTGCGAAAGGAATCTACGGGACACCTGTTAGAACAGATGGACATCTCCATCTATCTCCTCCAACGCTATCCAGTCCTGACTTCTTTAACATGCATGGAGTATGGGTCTCCTACACACAGAGCCACAGTTTAGCATCCCACAGATGGACAGTGGCCTTTCCGGTATAAAGAGGAACAGTTATTATCAAAAATAACTGCAGCTCCTAAAAATGTTCAGAATACAGAAAAGAAAATTTAATTGCCCAAAATTTAGTAACAAAGAACAGACTAATATTGTTTCATTGTGTTTTATACATATTGAATGGACATGATTCTAATAATATCAAACATAAAAAGTTTTTTAAAATTTCATTGTCCCAAACTAAAAGAAATATTGTTATAAATGCATATGCCATTCATTTGTTGTATTCATTATTTAAAACTTGTATAACTGCTAATTTTTGTTAACATATTAAAAATTAGATAATAACTTTAATTTTTCCCCTAGGATTTATTGTGTGATTTTAATGAAAGCCCTAAAGTGAAAAAAAAGTTAGACAATGATTTTCTTGATGGAATTGAAGAATTTGATCCCAGAGCAAATAGCAGTACTATAAATGGTCTAAATAATAATTATATTTCTGAAAAAAATGGTAAGTTTTTCATTCTAAACTTTTTTGGAAAAAAAAATACTGTCAATTATTTAAGATATTCAATATCAGATATTCAAGCATGACATTAGATAATGTGGAGTATTATTCGGTGTCAAAGCAGGATAACCAAAATGCAATTTATTCTAAGCTTTATGTGATGACTTTTAAATTAAATAACAGAGACAATGAGAGAAAAATGACAGCCATTGTGCTTTCCAATGATGCATTTTCATATGTTTCACATCATGTAGAGCTCAATGATTTAGCTAGAATTTGCAAATATTGAAGATGCCCTGTGTGGCATTGAACATGGCAGATGGCAATACTCTAGCATTCATAATGTACTAGATCTTGCTGCTGCCAAAACTATTTTCTCATTAATCATATCTCTAGACTGTAGGCATTGTCTGAACAGCACTGATGCAGTATTGTGCCATTTTGGGGATACTGTCTTCAATACAACCATTGCCTAATGTATTATATCACATTAATGATAGCTTTTGTTTATTCACTATTAAATCAGTATTTTGGTACATTTATTTCATGTTTTTAATATGGCAGTACAGGGACATCGAATTAATCATCTTATAGAATGAATTAGATAAGATCATGCCCACAATAAAATTTACTCATGAACCAGTTTACAGAATCATTCTGTTTTTAGGTATTCTAGACCACAATTTTGATAATCATATTGAAATTACTATTTGCCCTAATCCTACATTCATAATAAACTTTATTCCACCCCTAACTCTCTTCACCCTTTGTATTGTTGCAAATTAACTTTTTTTTATGATACAACTATGTATTCTCTCATACAAAAAAAGCTAAATATTCTATAAATTTCTTAACATCTGGAATAAAATTAAATACCATTACAATACCTCACAACTTATCCTGACACAAATTTATGTTAAATATACTGCATCATTCCCATTTATGCCCCAGAATACTCTTAGCTAAATAAATATTCTTGAGTCTTCCCACTCCATTGACACTCTACAGCATTTCAAAATGGCAAGCTCAGTGCATTGCTTGTACAAAGACAGAAACTTTAATTTGAAAAAAAAAAAAGAATTCTTGTTTGAAATATTATTTATATATCTATACACTGAAAGGACAATTTATTATCATACCCACCTAATAACTTGTGGTACACCTTTGGCCTTCGCAACAGTAGCAACATGTGGCATGGACTCTACCAGATGTTGGAAATGTTTGGGTGGTATTTCAGCCAATGATTCCAGGACAGCTGTCTGTAAAGCTCTGAGAGTTAGTAGTGGTGGGTTCGAATGCATCACTTCACGTTCATACCACGTGTGCTCAATAGTGTTCAAATCCAGAGAGGGAGAGGGCATTTGAGGGTTGTAAACTCACTGGAATGTTCCTCCAACCAGTCCTTTGCCAAATAGGAACAATGAGATGGGGCATTATCTTGTTGAAAGAAGACATTTTGCTACAGGAAATTTATAGTCATGAAGAGGTGTAGGTGGTCGACAAGTACATCAATATAGCCTTGTATGGTGTTGGTGGTCTCAATAGGTACAAGGTACCCCATGTAAACACTCCCTAGTGGTTACACTGCCTCCACTGGCCTGCAATTGGGTCCATGGCCTCGTGTGGTTTATGCCACACACACACATAATCTCCCATCGGCATGTTGTAGTTGGAACCTTAATTTGTGAGACTGAGCTGCCCATTTCCAATTTCCCATTCCATTTGCATTGTTCCTTCACCCACTGCAGCCTCATGGCCCAGTGATACAACAAGGGTATATGATGTGATTAACAAGGGTACTTGATGGGAGAGTGTAGCCCAGTCATGCCATTGCGTGTCGAATGGTCTTTGCACAAACATTCATAGCTGCCTTGTAGTTGAATGGTGACATTATCATCTGCACTGTGGCCTTCCATTCTGACATTACAATACAGGAGAGGCGCTCCCACCTCAAACATCAACTTCCCAATTATGGACACATTTCTTCCAACAGCTGCAGGTGTGTGATAGTCACACGTGGCAATCCCAGATGTTCTGCAGTCATGCATGTGGAGCACCCATCTTCCTTGCACCAACTATCTGCCCATGATCAAACTCACTCAGGTTGCCATGTTTACCAATCATAATAGTTGCTTGCTATACAGCAGGTAGTTATCTGACCTCTGACCTATTTATAGCCTACAAGGGGTTTTGGCTGGCTACATTATTGTGATGGAGTAGGGCAGGTTATAGATGGAAAAAATGACACTGCATTCAGGAAACCTGATGGGTGCAGTATGTGTAATAAATTGTGCTTTCAGTGCATATTATAGAAATAAATGCACTACTCATCATTTAAATTGCCCCATATAGAAGGAGTTGATTGATTGGCCTGACAATTTGCATGCAAAATTGTGATACATATGGATGTAAACAATTTGAATATCAAGCCAATTGGTACAATAATATGTCTGTTATCACACACATAAGAATCTGAACATAGGAATCTGAAGGGCATCAGCAGGCAAATAAAATAGTGAGTAAACAACTTGCAATGAGTGTTCAGTGCATTTAACATGTGCTAAGGTGACATTATGTATATCTGGGAAAATTTTAAAGGGGTTGGATCATTGGGTTGTCAGAAGCTGAATGGTCAACATGCCAAATTGCCATTTTTATGGATCCTGATACCCAAACAGTTGGAAGTTTGGTTGATACCCAAACAGTACAGGAAGGTACCTGAACATGCTGTTTGCTATCTACAAAGCATAAAATGTTTTGCAGTCATTTAATGGTATGTGAATGCTATTATGAAAGACATGGTTAAAAATTTGTTTTGAGTCATAATTAGTACCATTTCAGGTTTCCTGAATGCAGTGTCATTTTATTAGTACATTATGTAATAGTTTAAGTTTATTATCAATAGATAGCTGCATATCCTAAGTTAACTCTTAACAAACAATATATGGTCACAGTTTAACTTGTGTGAACAAATAGTGAACATCTCATGTGATTTCTCATTAAGTTATATTCTTTTTTCATGTTGTAAAAGTCTGATTTTATTGTGCTGTTTAATAGCCAAAATGAGTGTACTAAAATTATACAGAAAAATTTGAGTGTCCCATGTTTGGTGCTCCATTTGAACACAACAAATGTATTCTACTGACATCCCAGGATATTATATGTAATCAATGGATAAGATATGGTTTTAAACCAAAGAATGTTTGTAAGGAACCTACTTTGAAATGTCAAAACTGCTTGATGAGCAAATTGAAATCATATGGTGAATTGCATCAATATCAACCATCTCACACATTCCTCAGATGATCCATTTTTTCACATGAAGTATCTCATCCTATATGATATCCCGAAGCAAAAAAAATTGAGCAATTTGAATAAGAAGTTCAAGATTTAAAAAATGAAATCTAAACTTTTCAATACTGCAGCTTGCAAATGGTTAATTCCAGAATAGTACTTACAGCTATTTATGAATTTATTACAGTATAACTGACAAAATCTGTTTTGTAATTTCACTTAACTATTGGCAAATAACTTATTAAGTTTGGCATTTTGTATACATGGTAAATTGAACTGTTGTTTTTGTAACATGCATACAGAACTTGTACACACAAGAATAATCATCTTTAACCCCTTAACAGTTTCTTTTTTGCTGCCATATTGTGTCCAAATATAAGCACATTTTTGATAAACAATTTTGTATTCAAATCGATCATATAAATTCAAATCAGCAGTCAAAACTATTACAAGTACTGAATGGCATAATTTATGATAATTTTTAATTATAGCGAAAAATTGGCATTTTTACTTAAAGTTGGCTTTTCCGAACAAGAACTTTTAAGAACACTTGACAGAAATGGATGTGAGAAAAGAGCATACATTTTTTTTTAATACTTACATTTTTATTTAATTTCAAAACTCAGCTTTTGTATGATAAATTTTAAAACACGGAGATCCTATATCACAATCGGGACAAAAATATCTGGTTTCTTTTCTCGTCCGTTTTCCGCTATTGTTCCTTTTTGAGCAACATACAAAGCACTGCCTCATCAATCTCAGTTTCTTTTCGGTGGGTGGAATCACTTCTAAAAAGTGTCTTTCAGTCAATCGTACAGGATTCGACAAAATTCCTGGTCGTCCTTTTTTCTCATTCACTGTTCCATACCTTTCCAGAAGATCGATCAGGCGATCAACTAAGTCAAGTCTAAAATTCAAATATGAGTATTTTCCTCCAAACTTCTGGTACAAAATAAAAGCATTCCACAGTGATATATCAAAGAGGTGAAAGAATTTTTTTTATAATTTTTTTTCCTCTGTTTTTTATTACGGGATAATTGGTGAGATGTTGATCCGTTTTATCAAAACCTCCCATAGTATTATTGTACTGCATTACTACTTTTGGTTTCTTTTTGACTTCATTGTTGTGAGACAACACTTCTATCATTTCGGAATTGTGTATAGTAGATAACAGAGTTACAACCTTCATATCCATCCATTTGATGATGCATACCTTTCCTCTTTGGTAAGCACAGATTTCGCCTTTTTTGAGTTTCTTTGACTGCAATTCCTTTGGAACGTCTTTTCTGCTAAGTTTGAGTGTTCCATACATATCTGTTTGCTTGCTGAGAAGGATGTCTGCCAGTTCTGGAGATGTGTAAAAATTATCTGTTGTTAGGCAATATCCTTTATTGAATAGTTTCTGCATAAGAGTCATTACCACTTGAGATGACTTGCAAAGATGTTGGTAATTGTCATCAAAAAGCACAAAACACATATTTTAGCACAAAATTCAAAAGAAATAGTATTCGCAACGTGTGATACACTACACAAGTGAAAACAAAATTCACTCCTTCTCCCATGTAAACGAAAAGCAGTAAAACCTGATCACTAATCTGAACCAATCTTTACTGGACTACTAGAGCCATCTATTAGAAACATTGCAAACGTAAAAAAAGTTAAAAAGTCAGGCAAATCATTGGATTTTCGTAGAAAAATAAGATGCCCGAGCGGCGTACAGGCAAATCAGAAAAGTCACCTTTCGCAGCACCCGAGCGATGTTCGGGCAAAACTGTTAAGGGGTTAAGGATATTATCCCATCATTTATCATTCACAAGAAAATAGCCAGTGTGCAATATAGCAGAATGCTCTGCATATGCAGCACATTCTAATTATTTCAAAGAATATATATAGATAGTACATAAGATATTTTAACCAGATAAATTATACATTTCATCTGCACTTTTGAATTTGCAAAAATTATGTTAAAGCTTTTTAAGCTTAACTGTAAATGATCATCTACATTTTAGCATAATTTTTTTTTTTTTGGACACACAGGGAGCAGTGATTTATTTGGATCTGAACCTTTCAGTCCTCTACAGTCATCTCAAAATGATCCTTTTGGAATGGGGAACTTTGGATCTGCAAAACTTCATGGTCAAGAACTGGAAAATGCAATTGGTGCCATAGATAGGAGATTACTGGAAATGAGAGTAAGTTGGATACTCTAAAATTTTGTTTTAAAGAAATGAAATACAATTGGAAATTGATTAAATATTTAAAATTCAAATTCAGATTCAGATTTAAAATTCAGATTAGATTAGATTTTTGTCCTTGGTATAACTTTTAATTTTCCTTATCTTTCAGAATTGTAATAATAAACAATTCTCTTACACTTACCAGGCTGAAGGGTATTGTGTATCTTAATTGCAGGGGGTATCATTTCTGTAACCAATGTTTAATTAATCAATAATCAACAAACCAATGTTTAATTGTTAAATTTGAAAGTTTTTAGTGATTGTTAATGCTTATATTCAATAGGAATATTATCATGAAAATGCCAGGTGCTGAATTAGTATACGCTTTTATGTAATGAATGGTTGTTAGCTTCCATGTTGTTTAAGTTGCTTTGACCAGGGTGTATAAATAGTTAATGTTTAAAATTAGTGCCTAAATACTTTTAAAATAGAAAATCATCTATGGTGTATACTTTGCTGCTATCATAATATTTTGCTGCAAATCATTAAGTCATATCCGAAATATCAAAGTATAAGAACCTGTAATAAACTTGAAGATTAAAAAAAATTGCTCTCATATGAGAAATTGTTTAACTTGTGCATGAACTATTTAAGTAATGAGAAGGAAATGACTTATTGAGAAATATTTAACAAGAGATTATAGCCAAAAGTTTTACAAAATAGTTTATGATACTGAAATGTTTGCTTCAAGTTAATTAGACTTTTTTTAGTTTAGATATTTAATTTCATTTCAGGATAGTTTTGAAGCTATTCTAACTGTATACTGAATAAATCTATTTTTCAATTGCAGTAAAATCATGTGTGATATCTAAGGAAGTATTACTGAAAAGTTGTGGCATGAAGTTCCATAACATGAACCATTCTTTACCACAGACTTCATTATTTTATGAAAAATGAATTCTTACGGAAACAAAATCTTTTTTTCCTACTTTTTTTTGACAAATGTGCATAAAATTTTTAAATAAAACTCTATAACACTATATATAAGTAAAACACAGCAAAAAGTAGACAGTATTATCCAACATTAATGGTAGCAGTGAATGTATCAGGATCTGAGGTGACAAGATTTTACAGAATGGGTGCTAAAATGGCACATGTCTATATTTTATATTCATATGTCTATATATGTTTGTCTATATTTCAGGTACAGAAATATCTCCTTAACGTAGAGTTAACATTTCCATATTTCTATAGAGTGAAATTCCTTATGAGATATGATAACAATATACAAAGTTTGTAAGTAAGGAAAACACCATGCAAGGCGAGTTATTATGTATTTGATGTTTTTACACTACATTGGTAATTTTTGGTGCATAGATATCACTAATCAAAAAGATCAGTCACTTTGATATTAGAAAGTCTGGGTGCACAGAACTGTTATAAGTTGGAAGTGTATATGCCATGAAAGGCAAGTTGTTATGTATTTAATGTTTTTTAAGTTCAATGTTTAATTTTGAATGCATCAATATCACTAACTGAAAAGGTCAATAGTTTTGATATTATAAAGACAGTGCACAGAAATGTTCTAAGTAGTTCTAGTTATTGGAGTTTTTGCAAACATCAGGTAATGTATTAGATTATATGTATACACTGAAGTGCCATTGAATTAGGAATAGGAGACATCCAAATTCAGTAATGCAAGTCCCGCATTTGTGCACATGTGTGGCTGAAACTCTGGTCATATATAGCTATCAGCTTTGGCTTCCCCAAGCATTCGTCGTGAGAAGCGTAATGGGAAAAGCACTGGATTTAGATGCATTTGACAGAGGGCAGATTGTAGGTGCCCAATGAATGGGACACTTGATCTCCAAAATTGTCAATGAATTTGGATTTTCTTGTACGACAGTTTCAAGAGTGTTCCGGGAATATGAAAATTCTGGCCAAAAAACAAGCACCCTAACAAACTGCAAAGGACAACAAGCCTTGAATGATTGTGGGCTTCACCATCTCACCCACATTGTACGGACCGATAGGGGCCAGATATTATCTTAAATCACCTTGCATCTGAACACGGGTCCCAGCCAGAAGTCAGTGCATGGACCGTGTAAACTCTCACTTCATCATCTCGGCTTCGGGAGCCGCCAACCTATGAGAGTCCCACTTCTAATGGCATGACACCCAGCTCAATGCCTTGCCTGGGCTAAAGAACATCAAAACTGGACCATTGAAAATTGGTAACAGATAGTCTGGAGTGATGAATCCCGATTTAAACTTCATCATGCCAATGGGAGATTGAGGATATGGTGCCAATCCCATGAAGCCATGGATCCTGCATGTCAGGTCAGAAGAGTACAAGCTGGTGGTGGCTCAGTGATGACCTGGGATGTCTTCAGTTGGACATCTGTGGGACCTTTGGTATATGTACTGATGACTCTCGATGCATCCCGGTACGTAGAACTCATGACTGACCATTTACACCCATTTATGGTCATCATGCATCCCAATGGAGATGGTGTCTGTTCAAGACTACTGTTCATCTCACAGGTCCAGGCTGGCTACTGTGTGGTTGCAGGAGCATTCTGCTGACTTTGAAATAATAAATTGGCCACCCCAGATTATTATTTCAATGCCCAGATTTAAATCCCATCAAAAATCTTTGGGATACCATCAAGCGGAGTGTTTGGGCCCGTGTCCCATCAGCGACAACCTTGAGAAAACTGTGGACAGCTTTGGAGGATGCATGGATCGCTATACCTGTAGAACATTTACGCAAGCTTGTGGAGTCCTTGCCTCATCGTGTGGTGGCCGCTATTAGGGCCAGAGGGAGTCCAACATATTACTAGGTTGCTATCCCTAATTCAATGGCACGTCAGTGTATTTTCTTTTACTGAATTTGATATAGTAGTATTTTAAAGGATTTAGTTAGAAATTTATTATGCATTACCATTTTTTGCTGGATGTATCTGCTCTGCTGTGTCTGACACATTTCATGATCCAGTTGTTTGATCACATCTTCAGTAGGCAAGTGAAGAATGGGTGTTACCATATGCAATACTGACTACTAGATCATGAAATGTGTTGGACCACAACAAAGAAGATACATTCAACAAAAAATGGTAATGCATAATATTTTTATAACTAAATCCTTTAAGTTACTACTATAAATCAAATTCAATGAAAGAAAATATACATATAATCTAATACATTACCTAATATCTGCATAAGCTTCATAAAACTAATTAGTCTTGTAAAAAATTGGTAGCTCAAATCAGGATATGGGTAAGGTCAAGTAATGTAATAGGTCTGGTAAAGTAGACCACTTACTTAGTTCTGTGCACTCAGATGTTATAATATCAAAGCTACTGACCTTTTTGGCTAGCAATATTAGTACACTCAAAATTAAACAATGAACTATAAAAACATTAAATATGTAACAACTTACCTTCATGACATTTACACCTCCAACTGTAATGCTCAAAAATGTATGTTAAACTTCTTCACTTTGAATCTTTTAACTGATCCAAGTTAAACTAATTTTCTAGATAGATTGGGTGCCAGGCAATTAAGCTTGCAAAATAAAGTTAAATAAGACTCATCAAATAAACATCTATACAAAATAGTGTGAGCAACGAAAGCTCACTCAAAAAATCTAAACTGACATCCTCCCTTCTTCCTCCAAAACTGCTCTAGTTCACATTCTGACAGCTGCTAGCTCTCTACTAGCTCCAAAAACTACTAACTTCATTCCTAGCTCCTCTCTCAACTACTCTGTGACCTAACATCACTTACAATACAATGCAGCAACAATACGGTCATTTACAATACAGTTACAATTACAGTGTGGCGTGCAACTGACCATGTGTGTTGCATGCTGGGAAATACATTTGCATAATCTTACGATCGCACTAGCTATGATACAAGAGTGGGCATATCTTTATGCATGCATTAGCAGCTGTCAATCAAAAGTCACAGTTGTGCATGTATAATTCCTTGAGCGGTCTTGGACAAGGAAAAGTGATAATCCAACTGAAGAATAATCCCCAAAATAATAAATATTATATAAATAAAGTAAAACTGGTTAAGGAAAAGTAAAACTAAATGGGTGGACCATCAAACTCCCTCTCCCAAAGGGAGTCAAAATTTGGCCTAACAGATTTTGATGAGCAAGTTTGAATAAAAGGACACTTCCTACATCATTTGCATATTGCTGAACATAAATAAAGTAAATAAGTATGCATATGCAAATTTAATAATATGATCTACTCTCACATCTATGCAATCTTTCATATCACAACCAAAGGTACTTCCTCCCATTCCTTCTAACAATGTGCAAAATCTGCTAGGGTAGGGGCGGGGGTGACTCAGTCGGTAGCGCGCCAGGCTTGTAATCTGTAGTTCCCAGGTTCGAGTCCCAGCTGGGTCATCGTTGAGATTTATCTCCGCAAAATTCCCCGCCCTGCCCACGGTCAGTACGGGACACCGATGGGCTTGGAAAGGCCGCCGTCCGTCGGATGGGACGTTAAGCCGTGGCCCCATGTGCGGGAGAGACATACCCTGTGCACGTTAAAGAACACGCTGGATGGCCTTGACGGGAGACTACCATCTGTCTCCCAACAGCTGTTCCAATGGGTCCCCTCCCCCAACCTTCTCTGAGCCTTCGGGGTCCATGTGACCTGGCCATTTAGCCCATGGTGTGCAAAAAAGTGCCGCTCGGAGGTAAAACTACAACAACTGCTAGGGTAAATGCATACCAATGGCTGTGGCAGTTAACTGCATACTAGCGTTATTGGTCTAACTAGTATCGCATTCTGATACAAATACAAAAGTTGCATTCTCTAACCTTTACAAAGAGCTTGTTAATCTCACTCCTGTGCTACTGCTTACTTTCTAAAAATGTTAAAGAAAAAATTCAAATGCATGAAATTCTGCTCTTTCACGATATAAATACAGGTGCATGAAGTGGGGGTACATAACTTCCACTTATTCCCCATAACAACAATCAAATACACAAAATCTAATCTTCTTTCGTGCCTACCATACTTAAAAAAAACGTATATTGTTACTCTGTTAATCCTCCTAACTACAATTAAATATGTGAGGCTAATAATTTCATTTTACAAACAAGCGGGAGTGTAATCATCCGCTAAAACTTCACTTAAACACAATAAATCATGAGCTAGCTGAAATAAAAATAGCATTAATTACCTTCCCTCATCAAGCAATATGTTCCCCTCCCAAAGGAGTCTTTCTAGTGACAGTCTCAGTCAAACTAGGCTTTACCATTGGGGACAGCTCAAAAAGGGTACAAAAACTTAAGACATTATGGTCAGCTCATATATATGCATCATTATCAAATCTCATTATCAAATGCTGCCAATGTCATCCCGATAATTATGCATCATTGACGCATCAATATCACTGATGACACCGAACAGATTTAAGCACATATAATCAATCTAAGAATAAAGAAAAGCTGTATCAATAATTTATCATGTATGATGCTAACATTTCATCCAATACAATTCCATTCACATTTTACATAAGAAAAAATCAATTTAAATAGAAAAATTCACTTCAATTATAAAAATATACTTCAAAATACAATTTATGTAATCACTGTATGCTAAATTCTCTTTCATTCTCATCATTCACATCTTTAAACATTTTTATAATTCCTAAATTTCTTAATGTTAACTTACAACACTCAATTCAGCTTTCAGTCAGCTGAAACGAAAAAATTTACAATTCATAAATACGCTGGAAATCATGTTAATACAGTACATAACTACTTATGGTTAACCTAGAACTTTAGATAAATCAGAATACAAAAAAAATTCTAATCAATTCACATTGTAAACTCAAACTATAAACCTTGAACAATAAATTCACTTTTCAAAAATATCGAAACTCCAAAGTTTCAACATGAAATTAAAACATTTCAAAATCTTTAAGTATAAAATAAAATAAATACCTCTTCAAGCAGCTGCTTGCCACAGAGGTCTGACAGGAGCCTGTCAGTTTATATGCCATAGTAGAAGGTCTGAGAGGATGGCAGGACCTCAGCAGAGAAATGACACAAACAGCCATGCCTTACCCGGGGCTCGAACCCAGGTCCCTTAGATCAGTAGCCAAGCACGCTAACCACTTGGCCTATTCCAGAAAAAAGAAAACGTCATAAATAATTAGTGCTACAGTGTAAGATAATAGTATACTTAAATTTTCATTGTTGGCATTCCATTGAGATAAATCAATATCCAGTTGTTTCCCAGAGACTTCATTCTCATGCCAATCAATATGCTAGGTGTAGACGTTTCTGAAGATCTCACTTGTGATGTCATCTACTCTATGTTGACTACTATGTTGCTGATTGTTGCTCTGCAGGCTATCCTCATCTTGTTGACGTCTCACTATGTGCTTGTCTTTGAAGAACTTGGCTTTGTGCTTTCCAGGTTTATTGCTGCCTGCTTCTAAATGAAGCTTCAACTGGAAAATTTCTTAACTGGTTAGATTCATCAGGATTATTTACACTCAAAACAATTTCTGGGATGCTTGGCTTATTTTCATCAAAAATTCTTCATTAGCATTATTTTCCTTTAAAACCTCTATTTTCGCAACTTTCTCATTATCAACAAATTTGGCACTATTTTCCTTTAAATTCTACTTCAAGATCTTTCTCATTATCAACTTGGATCTCTAAATTCACATAAATCAAACTGATAGGACATTTTACAGTTTATTTCTGAACATTCTGCTTTGGATGATTACAAGATTAATTAGAAACAATATTATATAAATTAATACAAGAGTAATTAGAAAGTCCACTGGACCGCAGCTGAAATTTCAATTCACAACCTTCATTAATTTCATCTAAAACTTTCTAAGGTATACGTGAAAGATTGATTCCTGTATCGTTGCAATCTATCTATTAATTCAATTTTTTCATGACAAGGCTTTACAAAAGGTAATTCTAAAACATTATGTGTACCAACAGTAGCAAGATTTATATGAGGGCTTTTCTTGAAGAACTTTGGCGTCTCGCTTCAAAGATCTTAATATAAGTTTCCCAAATTGCTGTTTTTCTGTAGAAATACTGTTCCATGTGCCCTAATTGGCCACAAAAATCACATCTGAAAGGTTTTCTATTATTCGTAGCAAAGGTTTTAGGTCTAGTTTCATTGTTTGAAGCTTGATGCAGAACAGAATTTCTGCTTCATTCATTCTGCATCATTGTAGGCATGTTTGGCATAAATTGTCGAGACCATATACCTTTGGGTCATGTGGGAGCCTTTTTGTGAGACTCAGCCTTATATTGCTGCTTTGGCAAGGATTGCATCCATTGTTGATTTAATGCCATTTCTGCAGATTCTCTTGCAGTGTATTGCCAAGCCAATTTGACTAAAGTTGAAATTGAATTTATATTTCTGATGGGTTGGGGGTGGTTCAGTTGGTAGCATGCCAGACTCGTAATCTGTAGTTCTCAGGTTCAAGTCCCAGCTGGTTCAGCGTTGAGATTTATCTCCACAAAATTCCCCGCCCATGGTCAGTAGGGGGACACCGATGGGCTTGGAAAGGCTGCCATCTGTCGGATGGGATGTGTGTGGGAGAGATCTGATGGCCCCCGTGTGTGGGAGAGCCATACCCTGTGCACATTAAAGAACACACTGGATGGCCTTGACGAGAGGCTACCATCTGTCTCCCAACAGCTGTTCCACTGGGTCCCCTCCCCCAACCTTCTCTGAGCCTTCGGGGTCCATGTGACCTGGCCATTTAGCCCATGGTGTGCAAAAAAATGCCGCTCAGCGGTAAAACAACCCACAACCTATGTTTCTGAATTCTAAAAATTCTCTCAAAGGCAATATTAACTGGAACATAATGCGGTTTACTATATCAATTTCGGCAACATTAGCATCGTACATCTGGTATAATCTATTGTATCCTAGATGAATTTTTGGATCTCCTTCCTTTTGTCTTCATGAAAACGTTCTGTAGCTAGATGTGTAAAATCATCGTAAGGTGCATAGATTTCCAATAGTTTACTTCTAAAATCTTTCTAATATTTTATTCCATGATGACATCCTATGTTATTCCACCATTGCTTAGCACACCCATTTAAACAAGATACTGCACAAACCATCTTTTTGTTGCTGGGCACTACATGTAAACAGAAATGCTCTTCCATGGACTTACAAATGTCCATGATGACAGACTTTATGAAACCATTGAACCTTATCTCAGGTAAAGGCCAATTAACATAAGGATTACAGTTAATAAATGTATTAGCAACTTGTCGTTGAGGCGATTAATAATACTCTGTTTTATCACTTGCTTCAGACAGAACAAAAAATAAAATTTTACATTCAAAGTTTATTGGTTTGTTAGCTTGTGTAGCATTGTCAGCAAATTTAGGGGCTGTTGTCGTTCCCCTTTTCTTCCAAGGATCTTTAAGCAGATTCTTTAACACTTCTGCTTCTTTCATCACATCCTGCAACCTATTAATCTGTAGTTCCCAGGTTCGAGTCCCAGCTGGGTCAGCGTTGAGACTTATCTCCGCAAAATTCCCCGCCTTGCCCACGGTCAGTAGGGGACA
Source organism: Ryuthela nishihirai (assembly GCA_038380435.1). NCBI lineage: Eukaryota > Metazoa > Arthropoda > Arachnida > Araneae > Heptathelidae > Ryuthela > Ryuthela nishihirai. The sequence goes on from JAWZYU010000010.1 coordinate 16,227,796, forward strand.
CCGATGGGCTTGGAAAGGCCATCGGTGTCCCCTACTGACCGTGTCACATCCAGTCGGATGTGACGTTAAGCCGTGGCCCCGTGTACGAGAGAGCCATACCCTGTGCACATTAAAGAACACGCTGGATGGCCTTGACGGGAGACTACCATCTGTCTCTTAACAGCTGTTGCAGTGGGTCCCCTCCCCCAACCTTCTCTGAGCCTTCGGGGTCCATGTGACCTGGCCATTTAGCCCATGGTGTGCAAAAAAGTGACGCTCAGAGGTAAAGCAACCCAACCCAAAGCAACAGGTCTTGGACGAGGAAAACTAATAATCCAACTGATGAATAATCCCCAAAATAATAATAAAACTGGTTAAGGGAAAGTAAATATGAATGGGTGGACCATCATACGACTTAGAATAATTCTGTGCACTCAGACTTTCTAATACCAAAGCTATTGACCTTTTCATTTAATGATATTTATGCACTCAAAATTGAGTCCCAACTGGGTCAGTGTTGAGATTTATCTCCGCAAAACTCCCCACCCTGCCCACGGTCAGTAGGGGATGTAACGCTCCAAAGAAATGAATTACTTTTAAAGTTTGGACCCTTTGTTTGATCCAATTTTTTTTATGCTCCGGATAGCTGTGTCGGGCGCCAGGCAATAATTAACAAATTGCCAAAAAAAAAAGTTAAATTAGGATTCAAAATACCAGCGAGCGTTAATGAGTAAGAATTCAAAAATATTAAATGAGTGTCAAAATGTAAAGATAAATTCTAATCCAAAAACAATTAACGTTGCTCAAGAGAAAATAATTAGTAAAGATTCAAAAAGGTTTAAATAACAAAACAATTTATTTCCAAAAAACACTCACCAAAACTTCAATGAAGAAGATACATCATTTCTCAACTTTGACTACACACACTGCACTAACTGTGCTCCTCCATGCTTACTACCACACTCTCTTCTGTCTACTGTTAATGTAATGTATCTCTTCTGTCTAATGTTATTCAACCACAGTAGACAACCCAACTGTGTCTACTGTGAGCTACTGACTAACTCACTACTGTGACAACATGTCACCAGATTATAACAAGAGGTACAGAGCTCGACGTGTCATGTTGCACTCCGGGAAAGACACTTGCATAAATTGACGAGCAGCGCAAGCTATGACGCAAGAGGGGGCATGTCCTTGTGCACGCGCTTTAGCGGGTGAGAATCGGAAGTTCGGAGTTGTGCATGCGCAACTCCGAACTCTTGGAAACGAGTGCTATGATGCCAAAAAGGAAATAAAAATCCCCAAAATGATAAATATAACGTAAATTAAGCAAAACTGGTTAAGGTAAAGTAAAAGTGAATGATGGGGCATCACAGGGACATCGATGGGCTTGGAAAGGCTGCCGTCCATTGGATGGGATGTTAAGCCGTGTCCCCGTGTGTGGGAGAGCCATACATAATTAGCCATCCAGCACGTTAAAGAACACGCCGAATGGCCTCGATGGGAGGCTACCATCTGTCTCCCAACAGCTATTCCAGTGGGTCCCCTCCCCCAACCTTTTCTGAGCCTTCGGGGTCCATGTGACCTGGCCGTTTAGCCCATGGTGTGCAAAAAAAGTGCCGCTCAGAGGTAAAACAACACACTCAAAATTACCAGTGAAGTGTAAAAAACACCAAATACATAACAATGCACCTTGCATGGTGTTTTCCTTCCCTACAAACTTCATATATTGTCATCATATTTCATAAGGAATTTCACTCTATAGAAATATAGAAATGTTAATTCTATGTTGTCTATGTCTCCAGGTTCTTCTCTACCTGGAGTATAGGCAAACACATCGTATGTGCTATTTTCGCACCCATTCTGTAAAATATTCTTACCTCAGATCCTGATACATTCACTGTTACCATTAATGTTGGATAATATTGTTTAATTTCTGCTGTGTTTTACTTATATACAGTGTTATAGAGTTTTATTAAATTTATGATGTGTACACTATGATTTTATTTTAATATTGACAAATGTGTAATTAGGTTAGTTTTTAGCTTTTTTAAAAAAAATTCCAGTTTGTAATCATATTACTCAAAATAATTTCATGAAAATAAGCTCGTTATGATTTATTTATAGTTTTTAAAAATGTAGTTACTTGAAATAAGTTGTTACTTTGAATAATGAGACTGAATTTAGGTTAGTTTGTCTCTAGGTAAAATATATTATTGTAAAATAATCATAATTAGCTTTGCAAGTATGAATGCAGTAATTACCAAGAGTGCATTTCAGTACTAGTAAAACAATTTTTTTTGTGTATAGGTTGGATTATTTTGGTATTTTCCAGGTTTGTTTTCAAAGCTATATTAAAATTATGGACAGGTGAAATGCATTGACAAAGAAATTAATGGATTAATATAGAGTTTTATAAATGTATGGAAAAATATTTTAAAACACACATTAAAGAGTTTCAGGCACTTGATTCATAGCTATTCTACATCAGACTAAGCAAACCTGTCATAATATAGTGTGTGTGTGTTATTATGCTTTTTTACTGCCATAGGTAAATAGTGATAGATTGTTATAATAATTTTTCATAATGTATTGTTTAAAGTAAATGAAATTGCAATGAATTATTAAAAATAATATGATTTGAAATACCTTCTTTGTTTTTTACTACAAATTATGTTATTGAATTTCTGCATACACTGAAATAAGCTTTGAGTTGGATCTGAGGCTTTTTTGGAAATCTATTGTGACTTGTGGAATTATGAGGATTCAAACTTTAGTTAAAATGTTTAATATCCCATTAACCCTTCCCATTCCAAGCCTAAAAAACAATTGTACCCTTCAACTGTGTGCAGTCAAAAAAAAAATGAACTTTAGAACTTTTTTTGCTAAATAACTAGTGAAAGGAATTATGGCATGGCATGTTGTATGCCAAATTAATCAGCATTTAATTCTGGATTTTCTGAAAATGAAATATTTAACAAAAATGATTAATTTTGTTTTAATAGTGCTTTTATAGAGGCATGTAGTGAAAAAAATACATCTGGCAATACAGATAAAAATTTGTTTTTAAAAATAACCAATGGACAAAAATTATTATAATGCATATCAATAGAAATGCTACTTGTTTATGAATAAGAGGATTTTTTTTTCATAAATGAAGAAAATTATTCTCTTTTTCTAATTTTTTTTTATGGTACTATACTTTGAGAAAATTTACTCTTTTCACCAGCTGTGACCAGTCAAATAAACAAGTCAACTTTAGAATTTAAAACAAAAATAACTAATGAGCAGAAATAGGTCATATTATATTCCAAAAGAAAAATATTTCATTGGAGTTAAGAAAATGACAAAAATTATAAAAAAAAGAAGACAGAAGCGAAGTTTTATAAGAATATTTTTAAAGAGAATTGCAAGATTTCACTGTATTTTTTTGCATTTCAAATATGGTAAAAAAAATTAAAAATTAATTATGCCACATTTTATGAAGTATTTTAGTACTTTAATATGCATAATTTATAATATTTCTATCATTACTTAAATCATTATTTAATGTTTACAAAATTATTTGGTCATTTATGCAAACAATGTACAATGCCATTTTTTTTCCCAATCAGCAAACTCTTAAGATTAAAGTAGCAGGGTTACAAAAATTTATTTTGCTTTAAAACAAGATTATTTAAATAAAAACTGAAAAATAAATGACTAAAAGGTGGTTAAAGAGCTGTGAAGAAATTAAGAATATTTCAAAGCAAATATAATTTATTTTTAACCTCTGAAATTTGAGATCAAACCCTTCCATATCAATTTGCATTGTATATTGACTACTACAAAAAAAGTTAAACTTTATGAAACAGTAAAAATTTGACTTAAAAATTGCAAATTCTGAATGCTACTTATAAAATTTTTTCAATTTTATTAAAAATAGTACTAAAAATTTCTATCATTTAAAAATTAAATTTTTTGTTATAATGTCTTAATTAGATGTCTCATAAAACATCTGCCTTTTTAAGTCATGTATGCTTGATTTCATAAGATTTAATCAGTTATTCAGAATCAATCAGAATTTATTGTGAAGTTATAAGGATTAATAGCTTAAAATGTCTAATATTCTGAATCCAGAAGAATTGCCCTTTTTGTTGTGCTGTTGTAATCTTGGAAATATTGTATATTAGATATGTGAAATAGAAGGATGATTCCAAACTTTATGCTATTATTTAATTACCATTCTGGTATTAATCTTTCTATAACAAAATACATGCTCTTATTACATTACTTCAAATGCTTGTGAATATGATATTTTTAAATCTAGCAAATGTGAAAGTGTGGAAGTCTGAAAAGATTATTAGAATAGCATTTTATTAACTGGGAAAGAACCAGTTGTTTTAAATGAATAAATATTTGAAATTAAAAAAAATGTTAAGTAATAAATCTTTTTGTTAATGTAGATATTCCTGGGTCTAGTACCTGCTAATAATTTTGGACACTTAACAATTGAAAAGTTTAGTGATTTTTTTTTTTAATGATTTTTTTTCCACTCTGATCAGGCAAAAAAAAATTAACTTTAGAACTTTTTTGCCAAATAACTAATGAAAGGAATTATGGCATACTATATGCTAAATTAATCAGCATTTTGTTTTGGATTTTCTAAAACAAAATATGTAACAAAAAAGACTTAGTTTTATTTTAACAAGACTTTTTTAGAGTCATGTAATAAAAAATGCATCTGGCAACACAAAAATTTATTTAAAAAACACTAATAGATTATGATTATAATGCATGCACATGAATAGAAAAGCTATTCATTTCTGAATAACAAAAAAAATAGTTTTCTTCTGTAAAGTAAACATTTCTTCCATTTTGTAATTTTTTTCTCTGTATCATACTTTGAGAAAAATCCAGGCTTGTTGCAGAGGTCCAATAAACAAGTCAACTTTAGAATATTTTTAATAAATAACTGATCAACAGAAATATGTCATGTTATATACCAAATTAAAGAGAATTTAATTTTGAGTTTTACTGATGTAAAAAAAAAATGAACAATGTAGTAACATATTAATTTTTATAACACTTTTTACAGTGGCATACCATAAAAAAAGGTACACATTTCCTAATTACTTCCAAAATCTTCCATTTTTAAAAATATCAGTTTTTTTTTTTGCTAATTTTTAGGAGATTTTCGAAATTTTATGGAAAAATATGTTGATAAGAGTTCAAGTCAAACTTGTGAGCTTAAATCAGGTGATTGCTTCAATACAGAATAATGTTAACAAACAAATCAGCAATACCTTTTAAAATATGACAATCAGATAGCTTTATCAAATTATTTATATTGTAGTTTAATAATATATGCATCAAATGGAAAAAGAAAATATTATTTTCAAGCTTGAATACATATTTTAAAGATATATGAAGAAAATTGTAAACAGCAATTTTTTCATTTAAAGACTGAAGTTTCATGTGTTGTACAAAAAACATCTATAGATGTCCTTGATCCTGGAAGGGTTAAGGGTAAGGTTTTACAGTTTTTTTTTTTAGTTTTTAGTTGAAACTGATTCGAAATTAACCCAACACTTTAAAGTTTAATCATATATTTTTCTGTCTTTATGTCAATATAGTTGCCTTTCTCATTGCAAGGAATAGAAAAAGTTTTATGTCAAGGTGTTTTAAATTTTATTACTTTGTTTTATTATACTGCATTCCTAATCATTATATTTTTCTCTCTTATAGGATGGTTTCAGCCGTGGATTGTCATTTGGAAATGATGATTTTTCTGTGGAATGTTTAGATACACCAAACAAGTAAACATCATGAATCACTGGTCATCTTATGCCTGTGATTTTTCATATGTGTTAAGGATACTCACAGTTAAATTGTATCATATTCACTTGAATTATGTGACCACAGAGTCATTTATAACTATGGTAAAAGTGGGGAATAAAGATGATGCAACTTACCTAAATATGTTTCCTACAGCAGTTACCAGCTTATGGTCATACAGCAAGTATTTGCATGTAGCATTTATGTCAAATTTATTTAGGATGGCACAAGAAAAAATAGTGTGAAACCAGCATGTATTTTCCAGTTGTAATTTTATATTATTATTATTATTATTGATATACAGTGTGATACAGTGTTTTAACACTATTAATAGGTGAAAAAGAATGCAGATAAGTATATTTCAGTTATAAACTGTAACATATTTCCATCACGCTATTCAATATTTAGTGTAATATGGCAAAACATTGGCATACTTAGGGAGGGAAGGGTTATATCCTTCCGAGTGCAGAATAATGTATATTTTCTAAGGAAGTCTCCAAAAACAGCCTCAAGCACATCAACCCCATTAGATTCAGAAGGAAAAGAAAATTCATCGGAAATTTCTGAGTATGCCACTGATGCAATGAATATAGCTTTGGAACAGAAAAAAATTTATATATAGTTTGTATAATTATATTCTCTGTGGATATTAATATGTGACTACTTGTATAAAATTTATGAATTTGTGAATCCTTGAACATCCCCAACTCAAGCTCTATTGCGAATTCAATAAGATGTTAGTAATGGCATATAGAATAAGCTCTAGAAAAGCATTTGTAACCCATTAATCATACACAGACAATTTTAAGGCAAATGCAGTAAGAGAATAGAGAAGGATCTTTTCTTTGTGGGGAATCCATTTATTATCAAATATTTTGTTATAGTAATTTAACATTTAAATTTAATGCTATAAATGTCTAGATTTTATTATTATTTAAATGATCTTTTTTAGCTATAGGAGATCAAATTACAAACTAAAATTCAAACTTTATGCATTATTTTCTTAATAAACTTATGCATTAATAATATATAAAAAAAGTATGGACTGATATGAATTGCTGACATCTTTCTGGTATTGAAGAAATTGCAGTCAACCTTTGTGGCAGCAGATCTTAAATTCCCATCAGAAGATCTCTCTTTTGGAAAGCTGTTTGAACTACAAAGCATTTTCTTTCTTATGCAGCTGTTTCACATACCAAATTAATTTATTTCACATATACAAGGGGTGATCCAAAAATTCTCAGGCTATGGTGATAAAATGAAACATGATGAAATCTCTTAATGTTTGCTATTATAGTCAAAGTAATTCCCATGGACTTGTATACACTGATTCCTGTGATCTTTCAACTTCTTGAAGCAAGTTGCAAAGTCTTACATTGAGATGGCATTCAGTCTTCGTATCTCATGTTCTATAATCGAAATATTTAATTATTTAATATAATTGACTTCAAATCTCATTCCTTTTAGAGGAATCTTTGATTTGGGAACAGGAAGAAATCACAAGGGGCCATATCAAGAGAATATGGTTGGTGTGAAATGCATATTGTGCTTAGTGAGAAACTGTAGTACTGACATGGAAACTGGGCATTGTTACGATGGAGAAGCCAATTTTCATTTTCCCACTTCTCTGGATATTTTCTTCTTGCAGTATCTTGCAGATGTTTCAGTAGCATTTTTTTCTCTAATCATGAGATATCAGTCTGTTAGAATTTTTTCTAATGTTAAATGTTTATATGCAATGTGTGTGAGCAACCAGATCACAGATTATCTTTGATGTCTTCTTGGCCACTCTTAAACCTTGACATCTGCAAAAACAGTGTTGCCTAACACAAACATGCTCACCAAATGCTGTTTTAGGTATTTCATGTCTTTGTGTCTGTTTCACAAATTTTGCACAAAATTTAATGCAGTCACATTGCTGCTTTTAAAATTGGTATATTGAAATTCAAGGACAGCACTAAACACTTGTAGACACAAGTAATACCAATACATGACCGAGTCATTTCAAGCAGGTAGTAACAAGTGAAATATGACGATGATTCATACATAATTGAGCTGAGTCCCAATCTGTGAGAAAAAAAAACAGAAATGTAAAAATAGAAAATGTAAAACTTTCACAGAAATGTGAAAATTTCATTTCCATTTCTGTGAACTAAAAAAACTGATTTTTTATTTTCTAATAAATTAAAAAACATAGAACATGTAAATACAACTTGAAATGATATGCCTTAAATTTATTGCATAAACACTAATATAAATGAATACATTTCTAAATAAGTGTAGGGTATTGTGCAATAATGTTCTTAATTCAAGTTGCATATAAATACATCTAATATACACTAAATGGACAAATTATTATGTACACCTATCTAATAACCTGTTGTTCCACCTTTTGCCCTCACAACAGCAGCCGGACATCATGGTAAGGACTCAATGAGTGTTGAAAACATGGAGGTGGCATTACTGCCCATGAAGCAAAAATTGCTTGTCATAGAACATCCGCAGTTGCCAGTGGTAGGCTCGAACAGATTTTTCCAATTCATCCCACAAATTCTCAATGGGGTTAAGATCTGGCAATCAAGGGGACCATTCAAGTGTGGTAAACTCACTTGAATGCTCCTGGAGCCAATTGGTTGTTATTCGGGAAGTATGCAGTGTGGCATTGTTCCGTTGAAAGATGGCATCATGGTGCAGAAAGAATCGTTAAAAACAGGTGTAGATGGTCAGCAAGGATATTCACACATTGTGCCAGTGATGGAGGTCACAACAGGTACGAGGGCCCCAAGGAAGCCCATATAAACCCACTCCAAACTGTTGCACTGCATCCACCTGCCTGTATGACCCCAACTTGGCAAGCTGGTCCATTGCTTCGTGTGGTTTATGCCACACATGCGCTCTCCATTCAATGTGATAGAGTTGAAACCATGATTCACCAGACTAGATGACTCATAATCTTTGGGTGCCTTGCAGTCAATAAGAGACATGATGTGGACGTTGATTGCCATAGCCTATTTTTTCCATGTTACGATGGATAGGTTTTGTGCATAAGCTTGAAGATGCACTCTCATTCAATTCTGACATTATCTGCTCCATGGTAGCCACGCAATTCCTTGTAATGATGCAGGACAGTCTGCACTCAACTCGAGAGTCAATTGCATGTTTACATCCACATTTCTTCCACTGGTTGAAAGTTTTGCCGTATTTCATGTAATCTTGGTCAACACATAAGATGGTTTGATGTGGAAATTCTAACAGTTCAGCAATTGCAGTGATTAAACAACTGGCCTTCCTCACACAGTCTAGCCATGGTCAAACTCGGTTACATTGCTGCCTTTACCCATGATTACTTTTCAATGATTGGTTTCCAATGCATAAAGACCTGCTCTATTTATAGGCATTGCCAGTTTCAGTGTTCCATATGACTGGATGCGATACTTCTGCTTTTCATATTATTATTGGGTATATATAATAATTTGTCCATTCAGTGTATATTTATATATATCACTGATTGTGAATGAATGCATAGGTGCTTGACTGGAGAAAATGCTAAGTCTTCCTATAATGCAAAAGTTGTAGAGAGCTCTAAAAATCAGAACCTATGGGTAATCCAAGTTGTAGATCTTGAAAAAAAATCTGAAATTTTATTTTTGGCACATCCGACAAGGTTTAACTGAGGTCACATAGAGATCAAATCTTGATGTACAAGTGCTTGAAATGTGAAAATTGGTGACTAGGTGTTTAGGTCAGAGATTAAATTTCTATCTACCTGTGTTAGAAGAATGAGAACTGGTGCATAGAGGTGTTTCGTGTCATAGATCTCAGAAATGTTTTTTAAAAAAAATTAAGAAAATAAGTGTCATGCTCAAGATCAAATAGTGGCCAAGATCACAGTTGAAAAATCATGAGGCACTGAAAGAGGAGATTGATTCCTCATATGATAAATCTGATTACTAAAACAACTTCCAATAGTTTTTCATTAATGTTTCTTTTCTGGGAATTTAGTATAAATTTTAATGCAGAAAAATGCTTGTTCAAACCTAAATTTCATCCCTAGAAGCAAAATAATATTTCTTTCAATGTTACAAAGATCCTTTATAGAATGCTTGAAATAATTAGTTCAAAAAAAAAAAACTGTTGTCAGGCATCATAACTTGTAGACCATCAGAAACTAACTATTTTCTTCAACAATATGGCATATAAATATTCCCATATTTTTGTTCCTTCATTGAATGTTCTTTTGTCACCCAATATTTCAAATTTATTAAAATTATTAAAATATTAAAATGCAAGAATTATTAGAATGTGAGAATGTGTACTTGCATTTCTCTTAAGTATTATGGGGAAGGTCACACGATGAATCTTTGTTTTTAAGTTTAATAGCTAAAAATGGTTAAAACCAGTAACAGAAATAATGTTGTTTTTTTCAATCTTGAGGGAAAAAATGTAATTTTGTTTCCACTTTTGTTTTTATTCTCTTAAAAAATTTGATTAATATCGTTATTTCATTTCCTTTTTGTTTTTAGTCCCTGGTATAAATTGAGCAAAATTAGTTATGAGGCTGCATCAAATATTAAAATACTCAGCTGTGATGTTATCATTTTGCTGCCTTATACTAAATAAGTGGGATGACAAGTGTATTGGTCATTTAACCTGTAAGTTGAGAATTATCTAGTAAAGAGACAACTTTAAATCTTAAAGTTGCAATTGCTTAAAACATTGGCAAGAAAATAGTTAATAGTTCTTGTTCTTTCATTCTTACTTGTAATATTGGCTGACTCACTGAATAAAATATATAACTTGCTGCTGGCCTTTACTGGATGTAGAGTTGGGTGTTACCACTGGTCATCAAAAAAGATGTTCAAAATTATGCTTGTAGATGTTGGCTTTGGTTTACTCCTTAACGATGAATTGTCAGTCCAAGAAACCTTGCTGGTATAGTTGATTGAAAAGTTACATATGCTGATAACTGTATCTCTTCTGCAATGTACATTATAACTGATAATTAAATGATGAGCCATCAAATCATTGCTCTAACTTAATATGTCAAACATTAAAAGCTATAATACTAAAATCATGTTAACATAATAGTTTGAACAGACCCACTGCAATGTGCAATTGTCTTCAGACTTTTTCAATCAGTGTACAAGTCAGTTAGTGAGAAGGAGTTTTAAGGCATGATCCTTGTAGCAGTGATTGTTGTGATCAAAAAGGTAATTTCCATATAGATGAAATAGGTTTAATTTCTGTATTATATAATTTATTTTGGTTTAAATTAATTACTTGAAATAATTGTTTGTCTTGAGTGGGATTTGAACTCGTGTCTCCCAGAAGCATGCCAGGTGTCATAACCACAAGACCACCAGATGAAATTTATTGTTAATTATTAAGTTTTCTAAAAAGTTTAGTTGAAATTGTGTGGATGGTAAGGCTATTTATTCTAGGCAGAAAAGAGGTATTAATTAAATTGTTACTTAAAATAGTTTGGATTTCCTAATGCATTCTTTAAATCATATTCTTTAAGTCATGCTGCCATCTGTCGGTAAGTTCTACCAGCATAATTCTTTTTTTATCATCTATTATTGGAATCTATTTATATAATGATTTTGGGATATTAAATTTTAGATACATAATCTCACTGTGATTTGTTAACAGTTATAAAATTTTACAAGTCTAAAGAAGGAAATACCTTATAACCACTGTAAAGCATAATTTAATAACTTAAGTAAATACAGTTTTTTTTAAATATTCGAAAGACAAGTATTCTTACATCACAGAGCACATTGTTGTTTTTAGGACCACCATTTCAAATTTCCTGCACTTGCTATAAAACGATCTTATCAGATGTGAAATGAAAAATTTTCTTTTGAAATGATAAGTTATTTCATGCAACTTTTAGTAGACTTCATTAAAATGTTTTTTATGTTTGAAATATCTATGAGAAGGACTAAAGGAATATATTAATATTTTAAAATGATAGTCCTTATTGAAGATTAATATTAGACTATTTAATGCCTTATGTCTATTGAACACTATATCAAAGTAATTTTATTCAGACTTAAATTATATTAAGTCTCTTTCTGTTTGTTATAAATGAGTAAACATTATTGTTTCAAGAAACATGGCCAGTAGTTTTCAATGTAAAAGCTTTATTGCATGTAATTATTAATCTAGCCTTGTAATATTTGCTGATACTTGTTGATTGGTGTAATTATCCTGCATCTGCCAATTAACTCCTTAACTTTTGTGAATTGTGCTCATTTCATTGTTTTCTGACATTTGAATGTTGTATGTGCATAAAAGATATACTAGTAATTGCCACTCCTATATGAAATACTTTGCCTAATATTATATTTTACTTGGAATGAATATGCCTCAACTCTTTCGTCCCTGAATACATTTCAGATCAAAAATTAAATATGGTTTAGTTAATGTAGTGCCAACTAATAGGATTTTTCTACTAAACATGAAAAAATCTGTTGGGGGTGTGCTGGGGAGTATGGTACATATGTGTACCAACAGGGTTATTTTGTGGTACCTATATGTACCATCAGGTACCAAATAAATAATAAGAATTTCAAGAATACTGTGCTAGATCCAAAATTTATTCAAAATAAAATCAATAATTCACTATTTTGTGTGGTATAACATGAAACAATCTTTGCACAAAGGAATATTACATTCTTGCAAATGGTTTTTGTCCTTTTCTGATGCTTTTCCTCTGCACATCATGCACATCTCCTTTTTGTTTGTCCTTCTATAGGAGATGCAAAGGTGTTACTCCAAAAAGTTTTCTTAGAAGGAGGATCCCTTTTCAGTGGTGGTAAGGAGATATTTTTTGTGCCCTCAGTGATTAATTCTTCAGCAAGAGTTACTAAGAAAGAAAGGTGAAGAATTTTTTCACTCTTACATCTCAAATCATTATACATGATCCATGCATTTACTGCAGACATACTGAGACATGTATAAAACACTTTTTTCCACCATTTATTGGATTTTCTGTCGTGATAATACAATCCTATGAATTGATCAACCCGATCAACTCCTCCCATTTTTTTGCCAATAGAATACAATGGCTTCTGGGCACTCAGTTGTCTCTTGTTTACTAGTTTTATTCTTTTTAGTAACTGTGGTCAAATCAGGCTTGTAGCAATTATTCATTACCAATATTTCTTTAACATCTTGCCATTTCACGCATAACAATCCTGTAGCAATACATCTGAATGCAGACTGTCCTTGTTGGAGTTTGCCTGCATAGTGAGTACATTTTGCAGTTAGTCATGCAGGTACCCAACTAAGCATAATTTAGTGTCTCTAATAAATTTACGCTTGTGAAAAATCAGTCGAAGCACAGTACTACCTTGTTGGCTTTGATTGTCGAAGCAAGTGATTTGACAACCCATTCTCCAAAAGTCAATGATTCATCCTTCCCTGAAATGGGAGATCCTTTACCAGAGTACACATTCATATCATGTGTACCCAGAATCAGTGTTGCAATGAAGCCACAACTTGATCCCTCATTTAGTTGGCTTTAGATGCATGTATTGTTTAAGCGATGAGTGCCCTTTGAATTTTATCATAAATTCGTTGATACTTTGGTATCGACTATCTTGATGACATTTAGAGTATGTATATTTCAAACATATCAGTTCGTCTACATAATAAATTTTTGACTCATTCGAAGGTTTTTCTGGCAAATAAAAATAAAGTTTTGAGGCATGAGAATTCATCTTCTCGATTGTGCGATTTCCCATGGACTCTTTTTGGCTCCAGTAGTGTTTTAGGCCAGGTAGTTGATTGTATTGTTATAAACATGCATCCAATTAATTTTTGAATTTCTCCTTTATCTGTCATCTTTTCATTACGTTTTTTACATTAATTCAATTGATCAAGATTCTGATCAGTACAGTCAACTATTTGTATGTAAAGCAAATAGGGAAATACTTTATGAAAAAGCTGCATTGGACTCAACTGTTTTGTAATAACTTCACTAAGCTTACAAGCTCTCTCAGGTGGAAGAATTTTGGCTGGCTGAAATGTAACATCTGGGATAGTCCATTCAAGAATGCAATTTATTTCATTTTGACTAGCATTGACCTGATGCTCTGGTTCAGAATCAATGGATGAACTTGATTCAGAATTATGTGTTTCTTTCTCAGTTATTATAATTGAAGATTTTTTGGTAACTCCTGAATTGTTCATCTCAGATGAATCACTGTCTGATTCACCATCAACACTGGACTCATAATTGTTGCTAGATCTAGAAGAAATGGGTTCTCCTTCTGACTGCTCTTCAGTAAGATTTTCCACCTCTTGATGAGTCAATGGTCATCAGTTCATCTTAGTGCTAAAATAAAATTAAGTAGATTTACAAACCTGGTGGTACAACAAAATAAACAATATATTTAGTCGTGTTATTGCACTAGAATGCTTTATTTGCAGGAAAAAACACCTACACCTATTCACTAAACAACCATAACCTCAAAATCAGCCGCATGTTTGTAATCAGGCACAGAACTGAACCTCAAAATTCCGGTATGGTACAATTCTTGGTTCTCTAAAACGTTTAATTTAGCTTTCAGGTGTATTGAAATATTAGTGGTACATATGTGTACCATTCAGGATGAAAGGGTTTAGTATATATATATTTTTTTTTGCATCATATAAGTATATAATTTTGCCAAGAAGATGAAATTTCAGAACTGAAAATGGTTTTATAGAATTCAGTTTTCATTTTATTTAATTTTTTTTTTTATAATTGTATTCTTTAGATTTGGGTTTTAAGGCTTTTTGAATAGATCACGTAAGTTATGCTTTCAAAATATATTGTTGCATTGTTATTGGATCATATTAAGGAGACCTGAAAAGCATCAGCCAGTTTTGTCAACAATTTGTAAAAATTGCTATATATTGCACTCAGATAGGTCTGGATTCATATCATTAATAAGAATGCTTTTTTTTCTCTTCAGATTTCAATGTTGTAGTCATTTAGTATTTATTATTCCATGCTTTTTTTCATACATTAGATTAGTGATTTTAAAATTATGTAAGAAAATTTTAGTAATGATAGATGGTACATAGTAGTCATCTTTTAGAAGTCTTGTTAAATTCATAATTCCATAAACTGCTCTTTCTTGGCAGAATTTTTTCTTTCATACTCTGTGTACATTTATCTTATTCTGAAAGTAGAAACTGGTATATTTTACCATGACTGTAATCTTATTCTAGAACTAATAGTAACAGGTTAAAATTTTATTCTGTACTTAAATTCAAGCCACACTATTTTTTCATTAGTTCTAATAGAAACTGGAATGCAGTTTATATTTAGATTTTAACTGCTGCACTCACAACTAATGTTGGTTGATGGTTTGGGTAATCTCCTAGTCCCACCTCTTTTCATGACCTATGCAGATGGAAAACATTTTAACAATGATCTCTCAGTTATTGTGTTCTCTCTCTCTCAGCTAAAATAGAGTGCTTTGACATTGTATAATGCTTTCATGATATTAGTATCAAAGGCTGCTTGAAGTGAATGTACAGAATATTATCTAGTAATTTTTGGCATGTTTTCTTAGTAAAAAATCCTAGTTCTCAATATTACTTACTAGTCATAGTTACTTAGTTACTACCACAAGGTGTTTCATTGACTGTAGTTATCACAGTGGTTAAGAAATGGCAACACTATAGTGTTTGTTTTAAACATAATTCCTTTGTGCAGAAAGTATGGTAATACTTAAGAGAAATGCAATAAGTACTCTATTACTGAACTTCAGTTTTTACTATATGCAGAATACTAAAGATTTGTATATTTTGACAAAATTCAGCCTAAAAGAAATTATATTTAGTTTAAAGAAGAAAAAGCAGTGCAGCTTTACATGTGTGTAATTATGGTATTTCTTAAGAAGGAAAAAATACTTTTGTCTAAATTAAACTTAATTTAGGTATTCAGTACTTTTGAAGTACAGGAAAATCTCAGTTCTAAGGACTCCAATTTTAAGCAACATCTTCCTCTCTATACCAAACTGCTTTGATCTGTTTTTGTTCAATGAGTCAGTTTGCCCTTAAATTTGATATTGGACCATATACAAAGGGAGCAAATGTTGCTGATAGGAAAAACAAAGGTTAAAGATCTAAGAACCTGGAAAAGCAAAGAAGCTTTTTAAGCAGTAGCATTGCATCATTTGGGGCTACAGGGACATATCCCCACATGAAAAAAAGTTTCCTTTTTAATTACAAAAATAAAAACACATCTAAAGTTTTGACAGAAAACAAAAATTTTATGTCTAAACTAATATTTTTAGGCAGGAAAAATTAAGCAGTGGCTACTCTAGTCACATTTTGCTCTTGATTGAGAGTGTCAGTGGGAAAGGAAAGGTCATATGGGGCTAATTGCAACTAGCCATTACAACCAGAAATTGTAATATAGCCCATGCAAGTTGCATCTCTTTTGCTTGAGCTTGTAGCAGCTTTCATCTGCAGGCTAGGGGATGCTGTTTGGGTTAATTTATGTTAGCCTCTTATCCAATCACATCTCTTCACTTGACAATGCTCTTGTGTAACTTTCAGGAACAACAGTGATGGGTGAGAACATCTTATAGGAAAGGAGGTGAGGGGATGGCTTATGTTAAACGTACAGTTGGAAATGTACATTTAACATGTGTAAATTACAAAACTCAGTCTGAGCCTTTTAATGTGGATTGGTATCAAAGAAACTTTGGCTAACTGCTAAGTTAGCCAAAGTTTTCTTTGAAACCAAAGTTTCTAATGAAAGCAAGAAAACTTCAGTTTTTTTTTTTAATGTTAACCCCAATGATGTTTATTTATTTATTTATGTTGCTGTAATGTTGTTTCAGTTATATCTACTCATGGTTTAATGCAGTGGCATAACCAGTTTATTGTGCTCATTGTAAGGACCTAAAATAGCATTTTAAAATTCACTAGCCCTGGAGAAATGTTTGGCCATCTGAAGCCACTGCTTTTAAGAACAAGGTACTGATGAAAAGAAGGAAAATAATATACAAATCTAAACTGTCCAAAGTCATAGGTACCATGAATGAGGTTGTGAATTTCATGAGTGTAATAATAGACAAGGAAATTTTTAAGCTTTACTATCACCATTTAAGGACATTAAGGATAATCGTAATATGCAAATGAAAACAGAAATATACACAATTGTAAATTGATATATTCCTTAAGCATGTACCTCCTTCAGGTGGTCAACAGAATACCACAGCAGATATCTTAGAGTGATTCAGAATGATTGGTGTTTGCAGCATCTATTATCATCATCACCATCTTCATAGTAAACACTGTACCAATGTGATAAATGGAGGATTTACACTCTTATTACATTATTATTTAGTTTTTATTAAATTGACAGGCTCCTGATATACCTCTGCAGCAAGCAACTGCTTCAGGGGTAATTTATTATTTTATTATACTCTTGCTGCTCTATTATTATTATTCTGTTACTTCACTGTATAATAAACTACAATAAAAATATAAGATTAACCATCAAGCAGCTACTTGCTTACAGAGATCTAACAGGAGCTTATCAGTTTAATATGCCATACAGAAGGTCTGTGAGGAAGGCGAGATCTCAATATAAAGACAATCCAAGATTAGTAACATCCATACGTTACTCCTTACTTGGGACACAAAACCAGATCCCTTTGATCTGCAATTAAATAGGCTTTGTCAGTAGAGTGCTGTTGACAGAAGGAAAAAAAAAACATCATACAGATTATCACCTATTTTGGACAGCCATTTCCCCCATTTAGTCCACAGAATTGAGGTTTTGACTGTTTTATTATTAAAGTATATTAATGTAGCAATGATAATAATATTATAGAGACTGGAACAATTTGAGATTTCTATAAAATGCTCTATATTAAACAGCTTGGGTATGTAATTTTAACTTAATCACCCATATATTAGTACAATTGAATCCGGTTATTATGATCACTTTGGAACTTGCGCATTTTGATGATAATAATCGACTGATAACATTAAAGAGAGGATAAAAAATTTCATTATTGAACTCAATTTATTACAAACAATTATGACATTTATACAATCTATATTTATCACAAACAGTACACTTAATGCAACATTATATTTACACATTTAAATACGCTACATTTCTTATAAACAACTTTTTTTTGGAAACAACAAAATTTATTTGAAAAACTTATCAAGTGTTGTCTGTCGTTTGTTTGCGTTTATTAGTTCCTGAATATAATTCTCATACTCGTAATGCTTTTGGAAGTTTGTTGCTCTATATTGCACACCAGGACGAAGAATTCGTATAGCTTCTTGCATCTGGGCATTAGTTGGAGGAGCTTCTAAAATTTCTTCTATAAATGGGTCAGGCCCATTTTCTTCTGATAATTTGGAGTTATCATCGGCAACAACTTGACATATTTCCGATACAGTCATTGTAACCACCACTTCAATATTGCTATCAATATCCAACCAATTTTCAAATTCTTCTTTAGACATACCGCCTGGGATTGGATCGAAAATTTCAGCCGAAAGATGATCAGATTCTTCGGAAGCAGGAGTTTCAGCATTTATTGTAGAAAATCCACCTTTTCGGAAGCAGTTTTCGATAGTTTTCTCTGAGACTTGCTTCCAAGATATTGCTAGCAAATGCAATGCATCAAGGAAGGGAAATCTTTTTTGCAGTTGCATCAGATTGATCTTGAATTTCATCAAGTTCAGCTATAATTTGCGCACGAATTTGCCTGCGGTAATAAGCTTTAAAAGCTTGTATGATGCCTTGGTCACATGGCTGAATTAACGATGTAGTGTTCGAAGGTAATAAGATCACTTGGATATTCTTTAATGACAAAATGTTTTTGTGTGCCGTGCTCTCTACTAAGAAGACGATTTTTCGCTTTAATTCGAGATCCCACTTAACCAATTGTTGAAAATGGCATTTGTCATCTGCACTAGAAAAGTAATCAACAGGCAAACTTTTGACACCTTTGAAACACCGAGGATTTTTACTTTTTCCAATCACCATAAGGTCTTTCTTCTCACCTTTCATATTAGCACAACAAAGAACTGTCACCCGCTCTTTCGAAAATTTAAATCCTTTAGCAGTTTCATTTTTAAACAAATAAGTATGCTCAGGCATTGCACGAAAATAGAGTCCAGTTTCATCTGCATTATAAATATCCTGGGGTGAATATTCAGCAATAATCTTTGGCCACTCTGTCCTCATCCATTCATTAGCTGCTAACAAATCGGCACTTTTTTCTTCACCATGAAGACGTTTATACACGATATTTTCTCGCTTTTTCCATCTGTTGAACCATCCATCAGTTGCAATGAAATCTTTGACCATAATTTTTGCAAGTTCTGCTTTTTGACGCATAAGAGGTCCATTAGCCGAAGGATTCTTTTCACGAACATTACTAAACCAAATTTTTAATGCTGACTCAATTTGACTATCCTTCCCAGATCATTCTCTCTTCCGATCCATGTTCTCATTAGAAAGTGCAGAAATTTCTATGTCTGATCTGTTTTTTAAGATCTTACACAAGAGTGGTTGTGAAATTTTTAAATGCACAGCCGCACTACGTTGACTCATTTTGGGCAACTTATCGTAGCACTCTAAAATTCTTTGCTTTTCTTGAAGAGACAAATCTCTACGCTTTTGTTTTGCTTCTGCTCTGACCCAAAGGGTTCTTTTATAGAGCACTTTATAAAGTCTTAACAGAACACAAAATTAAACTAGAAAAATCACAACAGGATCCACTCATTGCAGTAATGGTCTCGATATGTTTTGAAAAGATAAAGGATTACACTTCAGGTAAAAGAAAATTTTAACCAAAAGATCTGTTTACGTAATTTTTCTAAGAATTCTTGTCATGCACCTATTTAAAAGATATATATGCTTCGGTTAAAAGTAAGTTTCGAACAAAATATTTGTATACGAATTTTCTAAGAATTCTTGTTATTTGCCCCCAAGTGTAATTTACAACAATTGATAACAATAGCCGAAGTTTGATTATAATAGGCGCTTATTTTTAAATAATATTATATAGTGTTTTGGGACGGACTGAATTTGATAACATTATCCATGGTTATAATAACCGGATTCATCATCATCCTCAAGCAGCCATGGGCTACGGAGGTCCAACCAGACCGTGCAATTTAGTTCTCCAAGCAAGTCTATCCTGAGCTACATCTACTGCATCTGGCCACTGCACACCAATTCTAACAAGGTCCTGTTTGACATTGTCTGCCCACCGCATCCTTGGTCTGCCCTTCTTTCTGAGGCCTTTAGGCACACTGTTCATAACCCTATTCGCCAATCTATAATTATTCATACGGGCAACATGGCCAAACCAACGGAGTCTCTCTCTGCATAATATGCTGCTTAAAGGAGATTGCAAACTCCTTTGCCTAACCTCATCATTAGTTACAAAGTTGAACCACCTAATGCCCAAGATACTGCGTAAGCATCTGGAATCAAAAGCATCTATTTTCCTGTTATCTTGTTTACAAAGTGTCCAAGTTTCACTACCATAACTAACCCTAGAAAGAACCAAACCATTATACAATCTAATTTTAGTCTTTAGGTGTATACGCCTATTTCTCCACACTCTCCATAGATTCTTAAAAGTCCCGGCAGCAATCCCTATTCGTCTGTTAATCTCATGTCGCACATCACCATTATCTGTTACATAGCTCCCAAGATAATTAAACTGTGACACCTGCTCAAGACTGCAACCATTCAGATTAACTGAATCACACAGCCTGCCTGACCAATTTTCATCACTTTAGTTTTCTCTTTGTTTATAACCAAACCTACTCTACTACAAGTCTCATCAACAGCTCGAATGAAAGAGTTCATCTCATCAACATCATTTGCCAAAAGGGCCAAATCATCAGCATAATCTAAATCAGAAATTTTCGTATCTCCAGCCCATTTAAGGCCAAAATCTTTCCCTTAAAGTGAATTTCGCATAACATAATCAATAACCAAACTAAAGAGAAAAGGAGACAAAATGCACCCTTGTCGAACACCAGAAGTAATGCTAAACCAATTGCTACAAGCCTTACCAACTCTCACACACGACTCAGTGTTATTATAGAGAGCTTTCATAATGTTAACTAACTTGTCTGGTATACCATATGATTTCACAATCAACCACAAATTATGACGATCAACAGAGTCGAAAGCCTTTTTGAAATCAACAAAGCTAGCAACCAAAGGTTTCTGAAACTCTAAACATTTCTCAAGAATCTGCCTAAGTGAAAATATCTGATCCACACATCCCCTACCACTTCTGAATCCACATTGCTCATCATGCAATTGACTGTCAACCAGATTCTTAATTCTATTAAGCACAATCATGGAAAGAACTTTACCTGGAACAGAGAGTAGGCTAATACCCCTATAGTTATCACAAGAACTGTGATCACCTTTTTTGAAAATAGGGATAGCAATAGCTCTGGTAAAATCCCTAGGAACCATGCCTTTATCATAAAAGATATTCAGAATTTCAGTCATCCAAGTAGTAACCGAAACATTTCCAGCTCTAAGCATTTCTGTAGTAATTTCATCTACCCCTGGGGATTTATGAAGTTTAAGTTTAGAGATAGCCAAAATAATTTCAGATTGTGTTATAGGGCCAATACAAGAAAATGTATAATGTTATGACTTGATAAGGCATACATTTTATTAATTGGTGATAGCTTTCGTGGTGAGACAAAACAGCCTTACTCAACTTTTCCAACTTCATTTTGAATAGGGGCGGGGATGGCTCAGTCGGTAGCGCGCCAGGCTCGTAATCTGTAGTTCCCAGGTTCGAGTCCCAGCTGGGTCAGCGTTGAGATTTATCTCCGCAAAAATTCCCCGCCCTGCCCACGGTCAGTAGGGGACACCGATGGGCTTGGAAAGGCCGCCGTCCGTCGGATGGGACGTTAAGCCGTGGCCCCGTGTGCGGGAGAGCCATACCCTGTGCACGTTAAAGAACACGCTGGATGGCCTTGACGGGAGGCTACCATCTGTCTCCCAACAGCTGTTCCAGTGGGTCCCCTCCCCCAACCTTCTCTGAGCCTTCGGGGTCCATGTGACCTGGTCATTTAGCCCATGGTGTGCAAAAAAGTGCCGCTCAGAGGTAAAACAACCCAACCCAAATCATTTTGAATACTTGTGGAACATTTTTTGTTTTTTAATATATATAATTCGGTATTTTAATATTGGTTCCTCAAATGCTAAATTATTTCTTTGAATTTTGTTTTTATTTGCAATGTGTAGAACAGAGAATGTTCCTAGAAATTACCTGTACTGTCCTCATTTACTTCAACCGAAGTCAGTGCTGGCCATTGCTTCCGAGCTAACACAACACAGAATTTACACTTTAAAGTACATACTTTATACTAATACGTATGTACTTTATCTAAAGCATTACTTTATCTAAAGAACAGCTAACTCTTTATCCACTATGTCAATAAGGTAATTTGTGTTAAAACAAAAAACTGTATACTATAAACTAGCATTCAATGTTGCCACCTGTATCAAATTTTAAAGACAATAGAAATGTATACATTTTTTATACATATATATACAAGAAATATAAAACTTTATCTGTATATGGAATATTTGAAACTTTTTCTGTTTTTTTTTTCTGTACAAAAATTGGAATTTGATCTTCGCGTACTAAATAAAAAGTCGTGCTCTGGATAAATTGTAGTTTTATTATTTAAATTGTTCTCAGCTAGGTAGGTAATTAAAAAGTAAAGTACATTTAAATGACAACATGTTAGTTATTTATCTATGTTTTGGCAATGTAAATTATCACATTTCAATTATGAATGGGGGAGGAGCTTATCAATTAGGGGTAGGATACCATGCCCTTCCCCTTAGCGAATGCTAGTAAGGGTAATGGAGGCCAAAAATTATTATACTTGTGCAAATTTCATGCATTTTTCAAGAAATTGTTTTAAAATCTCTGAAACGAAGAGGGGAAAGTGCTGCACTGCAATGGAAATCCTGGCTCTTGCATCGATTGCCCACCTCTCTCCCGCATTTTTTTGGGGTCCGAGCATGGTTGAAAATATGTATTTCTAATACTTTTTTTTTTACCGTTTTTTAAAAATATGTTCTACATATTCATGAGATTGAATATTGTAATAGCAGAGTCAGGACTGGAAATGGAGGGGGGTGGGACTCGGGTGGATGTCTTTCCCCTAGTTCTAGAGTGTTTTCATTTTCATCTCGTATATATTTAACGACAGGAAATCGATCCACTGTATATTATCCAGTCCTTTATAAGATTTTTGGTCATAATTCCTGGACTTTTAAACTGATATTTTTATATATTGCTTAACATCACCATGTCAACTATGGGGTATCTTTTCAACTGATTCTGGAGCGTCCATGACTGTAACATTAATATTTCGAGATATGAATAAAAAATTGCTAGAAGTTTTCAGCTGTTACTGTGTGATTTGGTCAGGTTGAATTTATGTGATTGGGGAGCAAAATTAAATAGAAGTACATATGTAATGCATATTTTATTTTTCCTTTGTTTATCATTCATATTGCTACGAAACTTCCATTGTTTGAAGATTGCAAGTAAGCGTATAACTGATTTCCAGCATTATTTAAAGGTATAATTAAAACAAAATTATATGTATCCCATTTAGTACAGGGGATTCCCGCTTAGATTGCCCCCGCCAATGCGGATTCGCTATGACGCAATGAAAAAAATATTCGTTTCCCCCCCCCACTCAAATTGCCAAAAAAAAAAGGATTTTTTTTTTCCCCTGAAGAATTTTGAATAGTGTAAACGACACATTATTGGTGAAGCAGCCTACAAAATATACATTGTTGTCTTAAGCAGGATATATATAAACAAATATTGCATTCCAAGAGGGAAAAAGCCAAGTAGTTGTCTTTGATTCATTTTACAAATGTGAGCATGCCCAGGGTGTTCATTTGGTTAAGCAAAGAGCTCCGAGAGATTTCATAGTATTATTTTTTTTTCATTTAGTTTTATTTATAAGTGAAGATTTTACTAATTTCTTTTTTTGTTACTTTTTTTTTGTGTGTCTCTGTGTTCACATTTCATATTATATAATTATTTACTTGGGGTTAGGGCTTGTACCCTATCTTATTGAAATATATGTTATAATACCTTGACGAACGCGGATTTTAGTTTAACCTGCAGTTATCAGAAATTGTCCATCGCGATAAATGCGGGAACCCTCTATAGTCATTTCTGCTAAGTTTAAATTTATTCCAACGGTTGGAGGCTAATAAGCAGCCTGAGAAGAATTGAAAAAATAATATATATATACACACAAAGATTATTAATTTTTACATTATTGTTAAAATTCTTGCATTTTTCTAATCCGATAGTATAACTAAAGAAAATTGCAGCTTATATTCAACTAATGATTTAAATTTTTTATTTTGCAGTAGTAAATATAATTTTTTTAAACTTATAGTATTTGAAAATCTAGTTCTACTTTATTAATATATGTATAGTTTTATTTATTGTACCAAACACTGTAAATATTTCATTAACTTTATATGTGTGATAAATATTCAGTAGCAGATATGTTCACTATAGTAAACAGCCGTAGTAATTCATATCTGAAGAAGAGAAAAATCCTCTGTTTACAGGATCGACAATGAAGTTCTGTTCAGATGGCTGAAAGAGATACCACTGTTGGCATATATTAAACTAGGGGTTCTTAACTTATAATGCCCGCACCTCCAGTATGTGCGAGAGGAACGTTTAGAAAGCGAATTTTTTATTTCATTAAGTTTCAAAATATACCAAGCAAGGAGACCTGTAAATGGGAAGGGCATTCCATGGTTACAAACATTGCTGCGAAGGGTGCGGGACCAAAAATAAAAAGGTTAAGAACCCCTGTATCATACGGTACGAATAACGAATTTAATATTTTAGGTAGTCAAATATTTCTATGTATTGTCCATGCTAACTAATAGCAAGTGTTTCTTCAAACATTTGAAGTAGTAAAGTCGCACATATATGAGCAAATTTACGTCGCTTTTGTTCACTGTTTTGCATTAAAGAAACCTACCTCTACATTCTTAATTTCCAAACTTGAGCATATTCCCATGTCGTGTTTAAAGGAATTTGTTTTAAAAATTCCGAGGTTTGTGAATTATTTGTAAAATTGTTAAAAATGTAATATTTTATCTTTTTACTACTTATGCTTTAATAAAACTCTTTTATGACTTAGTGTATTTCTTTATTGAATATTAAACTTTTACATCGTATGAATGAAGTTACTATGTAAAACATAGCAATTTTGTCAGCATTTCTTCCGTTTACTAACTTTCCGAGGAGTTTGAAATTTATTAGTTCTTTCGCTTAATGATAATTTACCGAATTCATAGAAGTACTCAAGAATCAATGAAATAAGAACAGATTAATGTTGTCAATCGGAAGTCAGATTTCCAGCTCAGTAACGAGCTTTTTTTTTTAATGGAAAAATATGACATGATAAAACATAAAAATGTCAAAAATAGTGATTTTTTTAATTTATAAAATTCGTTCAGTGCTTAGTCATGATTTCACAATGGGTTGGGTTGGGTTTTACCTCTGAGCGGCACTTTTTTGCACATCATGGGCTAAATGGCCAGATCACAGGGGCGGGGGTGGTTCAGTCGGTAGCGCGCCAGGCTCGTAATCTGTAGAGTTCCCAGGTTCGAGTCCCAGCTGGGTCAGCGTTGAGATTTATCTCCGCAAAATTCCCCGCCCTGTTCACGGTCAGTAGGGGACACCGATGGGTTTGGAAAGGCCGCCGTCCGTCGGATGGGACGTTAAGCCGTGGCCCCGTGTGCGGGAGAGCCATACCCTGTGCACGTTAAAGAACACGCTGGATGGCCTTGACGGGAGGCTACCATCTGTCTCCCAACAGCTGTTCCAGTGGGTCCCCTCCCCCAACCTCTGAGCCTTCGGGGTCCATGTGACCTGGCCATTTAGCCCATGGTGTGCAAAAAAAGTGCCGCTCAGAGGTAAAACAACCCAACCCAAAAGCCAGATCACATGGACCCCGAAGCTCGGAGATGGTTGGGGGAGGGGACCCACTGAAACAGTTGTTGGGAGACAGGTGGTAGCCTTCCGTCAAGGCCATTCTCAACGCTGACCCAGCTGGGACTCGAACCTTGGGAACTACAGATTACGAGCTTGGCGCGCTGCTGACTGAGCCACCCCCGCCCCATTTCACAATGGAGTAATGTATACATGACAATTCGCAGTATGTAGGAGGAGTAATAAATCTTCCACTCTTAAGTGCGCTGAGTACAAATTGCAGAGTTATTCTGCATAGATTGATAGTAAGCTTATGTTATTCAGATTCACATAATGACTTCAGAGGTGTGACTTATTATTGCTGGGAGGTGTTGGAGAAGTACGACTTTTCTCATCGCACGGCTAAGAAACCCTTACGTGCGGTATTTGTGGTAAAGTTCGTACCTTTACCAACAGTCAACTACGTTGCCAGCGTGCACTCGACTGGTACTCAATGCAAAGAGGGGTGGGGGTGGCTCAGTCGCTAGCGCGCCACTCTCAGAATCAAGTTCCCAGATTCCTCCGCAAAAATCTCCACCCTACTCATGGTCAGTATAGGACATCGATGTGCTTGGAAAGACCGGCGTCCGTTTGATGGGACGTTAAGCCGTGGTCCAATGTGCGGGAGAACCATACCCTGTTCACGTTAAAGAACATGTTGGATGGCCTTGAAGGGAGGCTACCATCTGTCTCACAACAGCTGTTCCAGTGGGTTCCCTCTCCCACACTTCTCTGAGTTGTCGGGGTCCTTGTGACCTGGCCATTAGCCCATTGTGCGCAAAAAATGTTCAGAGGTGAAACAACCCGTTCAATGTAAACCGTGTTATTCCACACAAGAGAAAAATGTCTTCTTAAATACAGTAACCGAGTTAATTAAATCCACGTGAATCGAGATTCGATTGTATATCGTCACAAAAACTCCCGGGACATTTGAAATATGTCGCTGTTTTTACCCCCCTTTTTTTTTAAATTTACGTGGATATTTTTCTCTTGAGGAATAACTGTACTGAGCATTAAACAGTTGACTCTGGCAACGTAATTGTCAGCGAGTACGCTACCTCAAGTATCGCACACTTAGCCACGCGAAAAAACGAAAAATCGCCTCTTTTCAACATGCTAACCAAAATCGGTGTTCTGTTAATATTTCAAATATTTTAAATTCCGAGAAAAGAGCTTGAAAATGAAACCAATTTCATGTTATGCTTAATTATAGAAATATTACGTTTTAGATCAAGAGAGGATTGCAGAAATTTGGTGGTTTTTCAGCGACCATTTCTCGGAATAATTGTTTTAAACAGAAACGTTTTCCAGTAAGAGTAAATCGAATTAATTTAGAATAGCATAAAGCAAAAAGACTTTATGCTAATTTGACGTGGAATTAATTTTATATATTTGAAGTAACGTTTAATGGCTATTGTTTGATTTTAACTTTTTTTAAATTTCCGATCAATTATTTAAATTATCATTTCTACTGTTAAATATTACAGTATCCAAAACTCTAAATAAAAGATTGATTTTGTAAAACGGGGTTTTAATCGATGGATTTTTGCAAAAGAGAAAGTTTTGAATTTGGTTATCTATTGATACAGAGGAACTGTCTCAATATCCTTTGTGCACTAAGATGCCAGTTTATTATGTACATCACCCCTCATAAAAATGATTCATCCTAAACGTAATACGTCACGTGACCACGGTGTATGGTATAAATCAGTCAGAATTGTTACATTTTGCCCATCGGTGTCCCCTACTCCATCGGTGTCCCCCCCAGAAGGTTTGCCTTCTGATGCTCTTCGAGCATCAGAAGGCAAAACGAGTGGCTAGGCGTTCTATTTATCTATTTGCACTAAAGGTTTCTGAAGAACCTTGGTCCAATGGGACGGTACTTGGATGCGTCCCTGATGATTAATATAAGCATCGAATAAAGTTTTTAAGATCTATGAACAAAAATAACGTAAGAACATCAACAAAAAAATTAAAAATGCTAGATGGTTTCAGCCTTTTACACTCCTATTCCTATATAGACCATTGCAAAATCCAATTGGTAGAGAAAATTACTACTACCTTAAAACCTATAAGAGCCATCTGGTCACTTTCCATTAATATTTTTTACAAATCTGCAAATTCACTTCGTGGTTCCCAAAAAATATTTCATTGGTGTTAGCAGAGTCGATGAGCCCGGAACAAGTGTAATTGGGGGAAAAAACGTTCTTCTATTCTTTTAAATACTCTATAGCTGAGTAGACCTTAATCTCAAGCAGTTACAGCCGTACGTCCGATTCCTAAATACCACCGACACGAAGTGGTATCCAGTTATTTGACTTTGTTTCAGTTTTGATCGAATCGAAAGACATTTACAATTAGATACTGTTTTAGAATCAGAATTGTGTTGTTCATCACAAATAGTCTTATTTTACTCTACTTCAAGTCCATAAGCAAAATGTCCTAGAGATTCTCTCAGAGACAAAGATAAAAAAAAAAAAACTGAAAAGATCAAACTCCCTAATCTGGCAACATTTAGGTAACACACTCCTGTTACTCTCCTCTGATATTTCTGGCTACTTTTAAGAATTTGCACTTATCTACGTAAAAAAATTACATGTATTTGCATTAACAGATTCTTGAATTTGCCTACGGCTTTGCTCTGTTACCAGATGCGTACCCAGGATTTTCTTAGGGGTGTGCTGAACCAAAGATATTTCTTTCGACAGTCTTAAACAAAAAACTTGTAATGCTACATAAAATAGTGTAAGCAAGATATTTGTATTTGGGAAGGGGGGGGGGGAGCTTAAATCCGAACTCCATCTCATCTCGGCTGTTTAATTCCAGTCCTAGTCTCGAGACCCATTATCTATCAACTTTAAAAACAGTCTTGTACGACCCGTCAACATTTTCCTTAGATATTTTCTCGTAACACTCCTTAACGCAACACCAACAACAGTGAATCTTGCATTCGGTATTATTATTTCTCCTAGTGATCACCTTGCATTGCAGCTCCAGAACGACTTCCATAGAATTACGCTCTTTAAATATTGAACATAAATCTCGCAGGACATTTAGATCAACAGGCATGTTGATGAAATAACAGCAATTGCCTTTTCCAAATATTGGAAAGCTTTGAAATTCTGCTTATAGTGGTACCAAACTGCACGAGAAACTAGTTTGAAATCGAAGCAGTGCATGTAGAAGAAACGTTATCTTTTAAGCACAGAAGGTGGTTTGTCATGTTAAAAACAACTCATTCTGTGGTGGTTGCTCAGAAACCAAAAATTGACCAATTATTTCATCACTTGCTAATCAGTATCTTATGTTTATTCTTTCCTTGTTGCGCCAGGCTCGTAATCTGTAGTTCCCAGGTTCGAATCCCATCTGGGTCAGCGTTGAGATTTATCTCTGCAAAATTCCCTACTCTACCCACGGTCAGTAGGGGACACCGATGGGCTTGGAAAGGCTGCTGTCCCTCGGATGGGATGTTAAGCCATGGCCCCGTGTGCGAGAGAACACTCTGGATGGCCTTGACGGGAGTCTACCATATGTCTCCCAACAGCTGTTCCAGTGGGTCCCCTCCCCCAGCCTTCGGGGTCCATGTGACCTGGCCATTTAACCCATGGTGTGCAAAAAAGTGCCGCTCAGAGGTAAAACAACCCAAACAACTCTCCTTGTTGCAAATTAAAAAGATAAAGAATAGGCCATGCCCTATTTTTCTATCCCCTGACAAGCTGCAACTGTTTTAATATAGTTTTACACAGTTTCAAATAATATGGCATTTTTCCAAAACCCTTGAATAGCGTAATCATTTTTAAAATTTGATTTTCAAAGATTTAAAGGGGGAATGGAATTTTAGCTTTAAAACACACATTTCCCTCTGACCTCCTCCCCCTGATGACGCCTATGTTTAAATGCGAATTTTATACGGAACTCGAAACTGGAAACTGTTACAAATTGCATAATTAGTTCGGAACACAAAAGACTGCATACCAGAAAAAGTCCAAACTAGCTTGAATTTAAGAGATGAAAGAACCACATTACTGTAATTCAATATTGTTCACGATAGTTATAATGCACAAAAGTTTGAATTCAGTATTAAGCACTCATTTCGAATCTATTTATATCGTGTTGTGTGTACAGGTATCGCGCGAAGGAGCTAGGTGGCAGTTGCCCAATCTGAAAATTTGGAGAATGATAAATATATATATTTTGCCCACCCACGAATTTTGGATTTGATCTTAACCTTGCAAATGATACCTGCAGGAAAACCTTTTTTCTATTCTATTTTAGCTCCAATTGAAGATCAGGAATCATTCAGAGCTACACTATTGAAATGGCATATAGGGTCAAATATGCTGATGTTAAAATTGCCAAATACGTTACAATAAAGCACATATCCAAAATATTTTTTAGCGGGGTGCTGAACCAAAAATTATTTTTCATAATCTCTAAAAATCTGACACGCCGCATACGGTAGCATGGTCAAGAAATTTATGTTGGAGGGGTGGGGATTGTGCCTCGTGCTTTTCACATCAAGACATTATTCCACCATATCTTTCGAACGTCGTCAAACTTAATGTGTCAGATGAAAGCTTGTGACTCGGAGAGTGTCACAGGTTATAAAGCATTTACCACCCATGCATTCTTCCCGCCTAAAAAGGGGGAAGTATGAAACAATTGATTCCCTATATCTTCCGAACACGAGGGCTGAGAGAAAGGAACTATGCATCAAATGAAAGCTTGTGGCGTGAGAAGGGTCACAGATTATAAAATATTTACCCCTGTGCTTTCTTCCCCTGAAAGAAGGAGGTAAACATTTTATATACTATGTTTTTTAAAGCAAAAGGCTGAACCCAATGAATTGCATGTCAAATGAAAGCTTGTCACATGAGGATGGATTTTTTTACCTTCGAGCGGCACTTTTTTTTTTTCTTGCAATAGGCTAAATGGTCAGGTCACAAGGTCTCGGAGAATATTAGGGGAAGGGTCCAGGTGCGATTTCAAATAGATGGGACTCCCTTCTCCCACGTTAGACAACTGACTGCAAATTGGATTACCTTCAGAACCCCGTGCCTTGAAGCTACGGTAGCAGGGTGAGGGAGAAAGCTG
This sequence comes from Ryuthela nishihirai, assembly GCA_038380435.1. Taxonomy (NCBI): domain Eukaryota; kingdom Metazoa; phylum Arthropoda; class Arachnida; order Araneae; family Heptathelidae; genus Ryuthela; species Ryuthela nishihirai. The sequence goes on from JAWZYU010000010.1 coordinate 16,258,752, forward strand.
GGTCATGGGTCACGTGGTGTATACATCCTTGCGCCTTTGATTGACTTGTTCTCTTGGCAGAGAAATTCGATACCTTTTACAATCAAATTTTAAAACAACTATGAACTATATCAATTTTAAAAAAAAAAATCGGAAAGACAGCTGAAAATACATTGCAAATTTCAGATGAAAACCAGAAGGATGAAAGCAAAATAACACGAGAAATAAAATAGAGGGTTGGGTTGCTTTACCTCTGAGCGGCACTTTTTTTTTCACAACCATGGGCTTAGTGGCCAGGTCACAAGGACCCCCGAAGGCTCAGAGAATGTTGAGGGAGGGGACTCACTGGAACAGCTGTTGGGAGACAGATGGTAGCCTCCCGTCAAGGCCATCCAGTGTGTTAATTAGTCGTGGCTCCGTGTGTGTATGGCTCTCTCGCACACGGAGCCACGACTTAACGTCACATCCGACGGACGGCGGCCTTTCCAAGCCCATCGGTGTCCCCTGCTGACCGTAGGCAGGACGGGGAATTTTGCGGAGATAATAAAATAGAGGAAAACGCGATGATGCTGAGCTCGTGGCACTGATTATCAATATGAGTAGTTTAATAGACTAAACAGGTTAATCGGGAGAAAGGAAGTCATGTTTTTTTTTTTGCATCTTTCTGGCATCAATTTTTTTCCCCCGCAAATGCATAGAGTATTATATTTACAGTAATAATTCATATCACTAACTCAGAGTAATATCTAATATATAGTCAATTGTGCATGATTGACTGATAGGGGATCACGCTAATACTAACTTCGAAAAGTGTAAATCGTGATATTTCATCAATAACTATGCAACACCAAATCGTTTTTTATGTCTATAAAGAAACAATATTCTCTTAAACCATAAAAAATTGCATTTTTCCACCCCTTTGGGTTTAAGTGGTCAACTCATAATTGCCAATGGTACAACGTGACCTTCATATTCCACCATCAAAATTTCAAAGTTGTAGCATAAATACATGGCGTGCAATATTCATTTGAAATATTGGAATTTTCAAAATTTTCGACAGTTGGGGGGCGTATTTTATAGCTTCTGGGAGACTAGGAAATGGAAAATCGTAATATTTCATCAATACCTGTCCAAAGCAAAAAAAAAAAGTTTTATCTTCGTAAAGAAATTTTGCTGAAAACAAAACAATTGCAATTTCCCACCCACCCTGGGTCTAAGAGGTGAATTAATTGTTTCCTATGAAAATTTCTTTAAAAATCCTACTAATCATTTTCTCTCTGCAGGAACGTGAGGACATTACATAGAGATTATTGTCTTGATGTCCTCACGCAGGAATTCCAGCGCTATAACCTAGATATTCTAGGCTTGCAAGAGACCAGATGGACAAGTAAAGGTGAGATACTTAAAAATAACTTTAAATTTCTCTTTACATTGAGGGAGGATGGAAAGCATCACCAAGGCGTGGGTCTGCTGCTCAGCAGACATGCTAGTGATGCTCTTCTAGGATATGAGTGCATTAATGAAAGGTTTCTTACAGCAAAATTTTAGACAAGCATTAAAGACTTGAATGTTATCTGCTGTTATGCCCCCACTGAGGATGCTGATGAGGATGAGAAGGATAGGTTTTACGGACAACTCTGGGATATTTTGAATTCTGTCAAGAAAGGAGATATTACCCTTGTTCTAGGTGACTTCAATGCTAAAGTTGGTACTGATTCTGATCTTTGGGGAGGGGTGATAGGCCCTTTTGGTATTGGTAGCGGCAATGGCAATGGGCAATGTCTCCTACAGGTAAGTAAATTTAATGGTTTCAGAATAACTAACACATATTACAAACACCGCGACATACATAAATGCACATGGGTTTCACCTGATGGGCTGCATAGAAATATGATTGATTATATATTAATTAACAGCAAATGGGCTAGTTCTGTTAGAAATACCAGGGCATATAGGGGAGCTGAAATTGGATCTGACCATTACCTTGTTAAAAGTGTCTTGCAACTTAAACTTAAAAAGTGTTGTGCTAGGATTAAAAAAATCACCTTTAATACTGAAGCTCTGAATGACCCAATTATAGCTAAAGCTTACCATGATAGGTTACTTAGTCATTATGACAGTCATGGTTTGCTTAATACTGAAGTTGAGGAAGAATGGGGCCATTTTAAACAGGCTTTTTTGGAAACTAACAGTACTCTTTTAGGGAAAAAGGAGCAGAGGAGGCATAATTATTTAAGTGATAAGGCACTTGAGCTTATTTCAGAAGATATAGAGAAGAAGAAATATCGAGAAGTAATGAAATCATTTTCTTTAACAATATCCAATTTTGTAAAATTGGTAGTTTGTAAGCTAAAGAAGAAAATTTTAATATTTTGAACAACCTACAGCATTTAGTATATTATAATAGAGATTTATGTGTCAGTTCACGATAACATGATCTATATAATTATATTTTATACAATTGCTGATATTTTCAATAAATATCATATCGAGTTTTTTACTTGCATAAACATTCAACAGATGGCAGCAGGCACTTCCCGTATCAATCATAAAAAAAAGAATTACACTGTAGAGCAAAGTGCAGAAGCCAATGTACATTGATATGCTCCAGGGAACACAAACCTGCAACATACATTGACATATATATTCGCAAGATGATTAAATATATTAATTTACATATTAATTTGAAAAATTCTGCAAATTTACTCAAAATAAACATACAACGGCTTATCCAGGTATCGTAAAATGTACTCTTGAACGGGATAAAACACTCATTGAATAACTTTAGGGTCAGCTACCACTGTGCCAAACAGCCATGGCTGTTAGACATTTGGAAACACTGGTTAAATCGCAATATATATATACCAATAGTAAGATAAACCATAGCTGCAGTGGGCTAAAATGATTGCACTGCGCATGCGCAGATCGCCCCTTACAGTTGTTTTTGTGCCTGCACATCAATTTGCCACGTTCAGCTTCGGTAAAACCGCAGAACGGCGCCACTTACGCTTGTGCAAAGCTAGCCTTCTCCTTAGACCTTCTTTGACAACTGTGGCGAGGAGAACACGCTCAGACCACCTGGAGGGTTAACGTGCACATGGTACCATGGCTTTATGTCCCATCTGACGGACTTTCCAACCCATCGGTGTCCCCTTTCTGACTAAAGGCAGGGTGGGGGTTAGAAGTGATAAAGTTCAATGCTGAGCCAGTGGGACTCGAACCTGGGAACTGCAGATTATGAGCCTGATACTCTACTGACTTAACCATGGGGAGTATTAGAGGTTATAAATATTTACCCCTTGATGCTTTCTTCCCCTCCTGAAAAATGGGAAATGTGATGATATAGTTCTGGTACACCTTCTCAATGCAAGGACTCGCAATTACGAGTTAGATATTTAGCCGTCTCGTGGCCGAGTGGTTAGGGTGCTTGGGTTCGAGCCCCGGGTAAGGCATGGATGTATGTGTCGTTCTTCTGCTGAGGTCCCACCATCCTCAGACCTTCTACTATGGCGTGTAAACTCACAGGCTCCTGTCAGAACTCTGTGGCTAGCAGCCGCTTGAGGAGGTATTTATTTTATATTTTATTTATGAAATGAAAACTTCGTATATGAGAACTATCATGGTAACTTCGATTTTTGCCCCTCAAAAAATGGAGCCAAAATTTCTAGAGGGTGTAGAGCCTATTCAAATTAAAGACTGTGACGTCTACAATCTCGTAAGCTGCCTGAAGTTCACAGAATAACTAGCTAGCACAGATAAAGACTCAGGACCACTGCTTTGCAGCTCCGCCTTTAACCGTCGCCCGTAATTCACACTTCCAACTGACTTTCGAATTTTTTTTGGATATCTTGCTTTTCAGTTTGTATCTGATTACTTCTTGCTTTTATTTTCTTTTAAAAAAAATAGGAAATCTAAAAATTTATTTTTTAAGGTTATATAAGAATATACAATAATCTAAATTAACTGCTTGCTTTTTAAAAAATAATATCTACGTACATAATTTTAAAATTGTAGAACCACATAAAAATATTTGGAACAAATTTACTTCTATGGAGTTACTCTACTTCTGTGTTATTACTACTCTACAAATGGGCTTCTACGGAGGTCGTCTATCTGTGCCTCAAATCATTCCTCCCCTCTTTCTCCCCCCCCCCCCCGAGAAAAAGGGGACAAGAAAGCTTTAATTGTGAAATGCAAGCTTTCGAAAATAGTGTTTTTAGTGGCAAACTAAAAGACATAAATTTAAAATACCAGTCTTCCTATGTGCGTTCTAAAAAGTAAAAAATAAAGATAAAGCATATCGATGGAGAAATCACTCGATGGAGCATATCGATGGAGAATTCGTATTCGCTTCAAATGAGATTAAATAGGGAGCTGGAAATTTTTGTTGAGTAAGTAAATCGACGCCCCTATCTTCCTTTGAAGCAAATACGAATTCAGCGAGGGTGGCTCAGTCAGTAGCGGACCAGGCTTGTAATTTGCTGTTTCCAGATTCGAGTTCCAGCTGGGTCAACGTTGAGATTTATCTTCCTCAAAATTTCCCCCCCCCCCTTCCCCTCGGTCAGTAGGGGATACCGCTGGGCTGACAAAGGCCACTGTCCATCGGATGGGACGTTAAGCTGTGGTCCCGTGTGCTGGAGAGCCATACCTTGTGCACGTTAGAAACACTATATGTCCTTGACAGGAGGCTACCATCTGTCTCCCAACCGCTGTGCAGTGGGTCCCCTCCCCGCAACCCTCTCTGAGTCCTAGGAGTCCTTGTGACCTGGTCATTTAGCCGATTGTGTGTAAAAAATGCCACTCAGAGGTAAAACAATCTAACGAATTCAGTGGGTGATTTCACCACAGCTTTTGTCTTATTTTTTTCTTCCTTTTTTTGGACGCACATAAGAAGATAAGATTTTTAATTTTTTAAATTTATATATATATATGCATTCGAAGCAATATATAAACAATAAATATAGAAGAAGAATGGAATAATATTAAAACTATTCTCCAACAGGGGCATTTGAAGCAATTGGCACAAAAACAAATAGAAAACGAAAAGGTTTAAGGACATGGAATGAAGAAATAAGCAAACTGATTTCAAAGATGAAACAAGCATATTTAAAATGGCCAAATGATAAAACATCTGATAATGAAACTGAATATATACGCATAAGAGCAATTGTAAGCAGAGAGGCCGAAAGAGTAGAAGAAATGATTGCAATAAATTTGTTTTGTAGATTAGAAAATGACATTAATGGACCACAATGAAATGGATATGAAGTTATTCTTTTTATTGAAGAATGGTCTAGTTGTAGCACAATGATATCCTAAACGAGTATCACATCATGTTAAACAGTATTCCTAAATCTCGCCTAGGATTGCCATCGTTGATTATTTCTTCCCATTCATCTGGTCGCATGCAAGTTCAGAACATCAGCTGGAATTATTTTGGGAGCGTATTAAAATAGTAAATGTGGTTTAGTGTCCTCATATTCCAGCTACCTGTGGAAAGTTCGTAACATCATCATTAAAATGTATGATCAAAGTTTTATCATGAAAGTAGGGCACAACAACATAAGTAGGCCTCATAATGATAGGCATACGATAAAGAATCGATTCGCATCTCTAAAGATTTAATCTGCATTACAGTTGGAAACTTCACATACCACCATAACAACAGAATTATCAAGAACCAGGATATCCAATATATATACAAACATATATACATAGGTCATCGGTACTTCTTGAATCATCAGAGATCAGTATCTGCGATGATCTTTGATGATTAATACATACGGTACAGTCGCTCAAAAAATATTCGAACACTATGGCTGATTACAGAATTCAGAAAAAAATATCTGGCAACGATTTTTTTTAGAAATTAGTGATCTGACAACCTTCGTGTCACGTGACATGTAACAGAATTCAGAAAAAAGAATCTGGCAACGATTTTTTTCTGAATTCTGTAATCAGCCATAGTGTTCGGATATTTTTTAATATATATAATGCGTATGAATATATAATGCAATGAATATGGAGCGTGTGCAGTTACCGTTCACAGCAAACTGGAGCGTGTGCGGTTAATGTTCACAGCACATTGGATCGTGTGGGCTCACTCACGGAAATATTGAGCGTGTGCAGTTACCGTTCACAGGAAAGTGGAGCGTGTGCAGTAACTGCACACGCTCCAGTTTGCTGTGAACGGTAACTGGAGCGTGTACAGTTGCTGTACACACGTTCCAGACATTTTTCCTGAATTCTGTAATCACGTGACACGAAGGTTGTCAGATCACTAATTTCTAAAAAAATCGTTGCCAAATATTTTTTTCTGAATTCTGTAATCAGCCATAGTGTTCGGATATTTTTTTGAGCGACTGTACCCTTACACGGGTATGGCAACCTTCAAAAAATGGAAAGCAGAGTCACAGAAGCTCACATATGTGTAAATATTTAATCTGCTAATTTTGATGTCCGGGTAATTTAAATGGTCAGCATCGTGACCATATAAAATATACCATTCTTCAGAGGGGTGTGAAAAAATGGAATAAAAAAGATAATAGGTTGGGTTGTTTTACCTCTGAGCGGCACTTTTTTGCGCACCATGGGCTAAATGGCCAGGTCACATGGACCCAGAAGGTTCAGAGAAGGTTGAGGGAGGGGACCCACTGGAACAGCTGTGGGAGACAGATGGTAGCCTCCCGTCAAGGCCATCCAGTGTGTTCTTTAACATGCACAGGGTATGGCTCTCCCGCACACGGGGCCACGGCTTAACGTCCCATCCGACGGACGGCGGCCTTTCCAAGCCCATCGGTGTCTCCTACTGACCGTGGGAAGAGCGGGGAATTTTGCGGAGATAAATCTCAACGCTGACCCAGCTGGGACTCGAACCTGGGAACTACAGATTACGAGCCTGGCGCGCTACCGACTGAGCCACCATTGCCCCAAAAAGATAATAGGCCAAACTGAACTATACGTAGGCCAAATTAATCTGACATCCCTCTCCTTTTCAAAGAAGCAAATATCTCCTTTGAAAAGCTCTAATGGCATATCCTATGATCTTCCTGGTTGGATTTAGGTTACTCACATCTTTCAGTCGATTTTTTATCATCCCAAGTCAATGATGCATAGTTTTCTTTCCAGTGTATATCTAACTATCGTTCTGTTTCTATCTCAAGAAATCCTTACAAACTCTGAGCCCTTTGGGTCCTTGTGACCTGATCCTTTAGTCCATTAATATGCACAAAAGTGTCACTGAGAGATAAAACTGAACGGAGACTTCAAAGGAAATACATAACCTGAATAGGAAATGAATATAATAATCCCGTGGCCGAGTGGTTAGCACGCTTGGCTACTGATCTACGGGACCTGGGTTCGAGCCCTGGGCATGCCTGGGTAAGGCGTGGATGTGTGTGCTGTTTTTCTGCTGAGGTCCCGCCATCCTCACAGACCTTCTGCTATGGCGTATTAAACTGACAGGCTCCTGTCAGACCTCTGTGGTCAAGCAGCTGCTTGAGGGGGTATTTATTTATTATTTATATTTATTAATTAACAAGTTCTTTATAAGTAGAAAAAAATTAATTTTAAGTGCATTGATTTAAAAGATCCAGAGGGAACCTCAGCTTCCCTATACTTCAAGCACTGCAGGTGCCATAGTGGTCCTAATGAGTTCATGCCATAACCATCAGATGTAATGACTTGCTCTTGTGGCTAAAGCGCTCACAAATTAATTGATGGTTTTGTTTTTCTGTCTTCTCCATCATAGAGAAGTTGACTTCTGTTATTATTCCGGAAATCTCCCCAAAATGGCAATTCCGCCATGTTGATGTCCAAGCGTATGTTGGGTATCCCCGACATTGCGGATAATGCAAGAAAAATAACTTTTTTCGTATTTTTTCTTCAAATAAATCAACAGATTGTTTTTCCTGTCTATATAAATCTTTATTTTTCCATGATCACAAAGAACTTAGTTTATTCCATCCCTATGCTTTGTTTATAAAGAAGCACAATAAAAGATTCAACGACCTCAGATATTCCTCCCGAGACAGTTACTATATGATTTAACTGTGTGCAATGACCGACGAAGACCAAAATGGAAAGCAGCGCTTAATTTAGAGAGAAAAATTCGCTATTTTGCCAGGTTAGACGCAGCCTTCTACTTTTCTTTCGAAATTGCGCCACTAGCAGAGCAATTGGTCGCGAATTGCCGTTAGAACTGTCACGGTGATCCCTGTCGGTCCTCGCCGGTGGTTTATTGCTGGCGAGTTCTCTTTCTACGGCATCACCTGTCACACGGAACCAAGCTCGTTGTAGACACATCGGAAAGCATCTCGCGGTTGCTATGGCAACAAATAACATCTCTGTTGCTGCTGTTTTTCTGGACATGGGTCTGTGGGCTTTGAACATGGAGAGAGCTCAGAAAATGTCAGGAGAAATTTATGAGCCTCTTTTAGAAGAACGATTAAGCTTGATTCCACAGAAGCGGCGGCAACAGAATGGTCTACACAATCCCCTTTCTTTCGTTTTTCTGCAATGAACCGGAGAGAACAAGAATTTCCCTGAAGATTGCTAGCACTAATTTTAATCTGCGTTTCAAGACATCAACCAACAAACTGTAAATCGCTACAGAAATAAAAAATCTATAAGTGTTGTACAGATAAGTAAAAAATGGTTTTACCCAGTGGTGGGATTCAGCTGGTTCGCACCGGTTCGTAAGAACCTGTTCCTAGAATTTCGTCAAGTTAGCCGAACCGGTCCTTAATTCTTTCGGATCGGCTGCTATTCACGTTCCGGGACGCAATTACTGCTCGCGCTATTCCACGAATTATTATTGCCCAAATCACAATTCTTTATTATGTTTTTGGTTTTCATTTTTCACTATGAAGGGGCGGTAAGATGAGAGAGAACCGGCTGCTGCAAATTTCTGAATTCCCCCCCACCCCCACCACCACTGGTTTTACCCAGAGTGTAATAAAATTATATCTTTACAACTGCTGACGATATTGCTTTAATTTCCATGCAAATAACTTTACTTCAACAGAGAGCAAAAATGGGAATTTAAATTAAGTTGCATGTTTGCGCGTATTAATTAGAGAAGCTGGAAGAACGCATATCGCTTCTGATGAATATGAGAATCTCGTTTTCAAATAGAATAATTTTTTTTTTCTTTTTTTTTTCTCTCCTTAAAAGTTTTATATAATTCGAACTAATTGATTTTTAGGAAACTGCTAATAGCAGTATTTTATTAGTACTTATAGAACATAAAAAGTGTTTGTCTTTCATTCCTTCAGCGTTGAGATTTATCTCCGCAAAATTCCCCGCCCTGCCCACGGTCAGTAGGGGACACCGATGAGCTTGGAAAGGCCGCCGTCCGTCGGATGGGACGTTAAGCCTTGGCCCAGTGTGCGGGAGAGCCATACCCTGTGCACGTTAAAGAACACGCTGGATGGCCTTGACGGGAGACTACCATCTGTCTCCCAACAGTTATTCCAGTGGGTCCCCTCCCCCAACCTTCTCTGAGCCTTCGGGGTCCATGTGACCTGGCCATTTAGCCCAAGGTGTGCAAAAAAGTGCCGCTCAGAGGTAAAACAACCCAACAACTTTCATTCCTTAAATTTGAAAAGGTTGCTTTTCTGATACCCCTATGAGTAAAGGGCCAGATTGTTGCTATCAATAGAATGTCCCTTGACACTCTGCGAACGAATTTTAAAATTTCTATAATAAACAGATCATTTGCAACATTTGTTAAAAAATTCCCTGTTGCCATATTCAGTGCCTTCTGACGACGTAAATTAAAACCACCTAAAGATTTGAAAAAATGCAAATTATAATATTTCATTATTACCAATTCAACTAAAAAAAAGAACAATTTTCTGTTAGAACAGAAGAGTTGCGATTCCCATCCCCACCCCTTGGTGTAAGGGGGCAACTTGTTGCTGCAGATGCAAACCTCGGGACTTTCACATTCTACCATCAAAATTTCAAATTTCTAGCATAAATACATTGATTGCAATAGTCGTTTAAAAGTTTGCGAGTTTCAAAATTTTCCACAATTAGAGGGCGCAATTTAAACTTTCGGGGAATTCAGAAAGTGCGAATCATAATAATTCATCAATACTTATCCAACACAAAATGGATTTTTAATTTATTTCTGGAAAATATTAAAAGGGATTTTTAATTTTTTTCTGAAAAAATATTAAAAGGAATTTTTAATTTATTTCTGAAAAATGTCTGTTCGATGACTGCAGACGGACAGACGACAAAGTGAATACATTATCTCATTTCTTTGAAACGAGATGAAATTTTTACTTCAGACGATATGAATTGAGCTATATTTAGTTTCCCAATGCAAACAAATAATAAAGAATTCGTTTAGAAGAGAAATTTTGCTTCTGGTGTCCCATGCAGAGCATTTCTAGTCACTGCCGTGGCCGGGGGTGGCTCAGTCGGTAGCGTGCCAGGCTCGTAATCTGTAGTTCCCAGGTTCGAGTCCCAGCTGGGTCAGCGTTGAGATTTATCTCCGCAAAATTTTCCACCCTGCCCAGGTGTCAGTAGGGGACACCGATGGGCTTGGAAAGGCCGCCGTCCGTCGGACGGGACGTTAAGCCGTGGCCCCGTGTGCGGGAGAGCCATACCCTGTGCACGTTAAAGAATACGCTGGATGGCCTTGACGGGAGGCAACCATCTGTCTCACAGCAGCTGTTCCAGTGGGTTCCCTCCCCCAACCTTCTCTGAGCCTTCGGGGTCCATGTGACCTGGCCATTTAGCCCATGGTGTGCAAAAAAGTGCCGCTCAGAGGTAAAACAACCCAACCCTCTCGGGCACAAAAAGGTTTTGGCGCCCCTACGAAAAACTAACCAAAATAAAGGATGTAAAAATAAAACAGAAAAGGGGTATAAACATATTCGATTACATAAAAGTTCGTTCATTTAATTGTATTTATTAGTGCTATTTTAAAATTTAATATTTAGTTACTTACATAGGTGTGCGCAGCATATTTCATTAGGGTGTGTACCCAGAGAATTTTTTTATTATTTTTTTAATTTTTAAAGGCGGACATTTATTGAATATTCAATCAGTTAATGTCATTTATTTAGTTTTTATTCATCAAACAAACTAAAAAACTCAAACTTAACTGAACTTACTTAATATCTTTCTTAAATTAACAACTGAACTCTGTTTAAAAAATGCAAACTTAAAAAATGAGACAAAAAAAATACCGATTTTTTTGCTCTAGAAATAACCAGGCGCATATAATGATACAGCCAATTTTCGTGATCTTTTCCCTTTAACCAAATAACCGAAATTGACCATAACATTAAGACTTATTTTTTTGAGACATTAGGAAGTGCCTGAGCACACCCTATACGCACGCCTCTGATTACTTATATTTTACTTTGGGATACAACCGCCACCTAATTTTGACCACTGATCGCGTGTACTACTGTGTCGAATCATTGTCACGCTTATGAATTTCGCTCTTCATAAGCAAAATTATTTCGACCACCCTTAATTTGGTCAATAAATTTTCGTTCTGATTATACTCTCGGAAAATTAAGTGATGTTTAACTCCACTTGCTTCAGACGACGAGCTATATCTGCTCTCACATCACGCCGAAATATAAACACAGAGGAGGAAGGAGGGGGGAGGGGGGGCGTTGGCTCAGAATGTAGTGGTCCAGGCTCGTATTATGCCGTATTCTGCAGTCCTCGGGTTCGAGTCCTAACTTGGGCTTGAAAAAGTCCGTTCGTCGAATAGGACGTTAACCGTAGGTTCGTGTGCAGGAGATAGAGCTGGGATTCGGTAGAACCCCTTGATAAGAAATCTTGGATTCGACGATGTTAGATTCAGACATTTCTATTCTGGGAAAAATATTAATTAGGTATTTACAGAAAACTTTTACGAGCCAAAAATGATCTAAATATCATAAAAATCTTTTTTTTTTTAAGTGCCGTTTAATCTTCACAAAATAATGAACCAATGAAAACATGTATTTATTACAACTTTGTCGTCCTCCGACAAAAACTTCCTTGTCAACTTCCCCTCCTTGTCACTTTGTCGTCTCTTTTGTTACATCTCCTCTAAACATTATACACAAGCTGATAATTAAATACACGGAATGGCAGCGCACCAATGCAACCACTCAAGTTTTGGCAAACAGCTGATAGATCGCTGGAGAGTATATGTCACGTCCCTTAACCCCCAGGACAATTCCATTTGTCACATGATTCGTGCACTTAAAGGATCCACCAAAAGAATTGGCGCACTTCACGGATTGACCGGATTGGTGTACTCAGATTCGGACAAAGCTGAGGCATTTGCCGACTCCCTTGAGTCGCAATTTACTCCGAATGATGAGCACACCGATGAGGATTTCATCCGGGAGGTGGGCCTCTCTCTTTCCCAATACTTTAGGGAACCCCACCCTCATACCTTACCTTTCATTGCATTCACAGAAATCTCACAATACATTAAGACACTTAAACCCAACAAAGCTCCTGGCGATGACAAAATTGGAAACAAAATTTTAAAACAGCTCCCTCACAAAGCCATTGTTTTCCTATTAAATATTTTCAATCATTGCCTACGTTTAAACTACTTCCCCTCTGTCTGGAAAAATGCATTGGTTACAATGCTTCCCAAGCCAGGTAAAGACCCACTTTTTCCTGCTAACCACAGACTTATCAGTCTCTTACCTTGCATGGGAAAGCTATTGGAGCGAATCATTTTGCATAGACTAAATGACACTCTCACGACACTAAACATTATCCCCCCTCAACAATTTGGATTCCGCAAACAACATTCTACTGTCCACCAAATCCTTCGCGTGGTGGAAATCCTTGCTGCGGCCGGAAATAAGAAAGAGCATTCTATCTCTGTCTTCATTGACGTTGCCAAAGCTTTTGATAAGGTCTGGATAAATGGACTCTTGTATAAATTGGTTCAATTTAATTTCCCCCCTGCGCTTGTGCGTATTCTGCGGAGCTATCTTACGGGTAGAACATTTCAGGTGAAACTTGGCTCAGATGTCTCCAGCAGAAGGCATATCAATGCCGGGGTCCCACAGGGGTCCATTATCGCTCCGATCTTGTTCAACATCTACGTTTCAGACACTCCAAGTGTGGATAGAGTGCATACTGCTATGTATGCTGACGACACTGCTTTCATCTCCTCTTCCCCCAATCTTAAACACGCTTGCAATAAAATGCAAAAGATCTTGGACGCCTATGAGGCATGGTGCACCTCTTGGCGTATCCAAGTCAATACCGATAAAACTATGGCAGTACTCTTTTCTCGCAAACGAAACCCCCACCTCACCAATTTTTTGTTGTTCGATAAACAAATTGTGTGGAGAGACTCTGCTAAATATTTAGGCCTCACGATTAGCAGAAACCTACTTTGGAACAATCATATTGACTCTGCCCTTCATAAGGCCAGAATTATTAAAACACAACTTTACTCCCTCCTCCATAAACACTCAGTTTTGGCACCTAAACTCAAAATTTTAATCTTCAAACAAATCCTCCGACCCATCCTCCTTTATGCAGCCCCTGTTTGGGCCACTTGTTCACCTACTTATATCAAAAAACTACAGTCCTTTCAAAATTCCATCCTCCGATCAGCTATAGCAGCTCCCTGGTTTGTAAGAAACTCTATAATTGCACATGACCTTAACATGGACTCCATTACCACCACCATTAATAAAATAGCCTCCAAATTTTTTCATGATGCTACTATTCATCCTAAGGAACTAATAAGATACTCTGTTGATTATGAAGTAATTCATAATCAACGGTTTAAAAGATGTAAGTCTATCCTTTCATAATCTCACACCCCTACCTCAGTCCTTCCCTCCACTTCTTCATTTCACCCCGCTTTTCCATATCATAGTTTTAACTACTCGTGAGTGCGAATATTTATTCGCAACGGTTACATAACCGTGGTAGTCTTTTATGTGGCTTGTCACCCCCTCCCCAAATTTAGTTAAGGCAGATATGGGTTTTCACCCGGCGCTGCATCGTCACGTCGCGACCTGAGACCTGAGACGAGGATACGTTGAACAAGCTGCAAGTTCTGACATGTATAAGTGTATTGTGCAGTATTTATATTTCTCTGTAAGACATTCAAATGAAATTTATGAAGTCAAGATTTACACTTCAGATAGATTATGACAGTTTACACATATATTAATAAATATTAATAATCTTTCCGGATAATAATATGAAAGGACAACAAACTCCTACTGATTTTTTCAATAAAAACTCCGAATTGAGCAATTACGATAAAAACGCAGTGCATGAGGACGCATCGTCAACATCAGAATCAGCAGCATCAGTGGCAAAAACCCTTTAACACTTATAACCCTTATTCTATTTGTAACCGTCTTGTTGCCGAATGGTTAGCGCGCTTGACTAGTGATCAAAAGGGACCAGGGTTCGAGCCCCGGGTAAGGCATGGATGTTTGTGTTGTCTTTCTGCTGCGGTTCCGTCATCCTCACAGACCTTTTACTACGGTGTATAAACTAGCAAGCTCCTCAGATCTTTGAGGAAAGTAGCTGCTTGAGGAGATATTTTTTAATATTGTTTTTTATTCCATTTCACTCCCACAGGTCCTTTTCCTTTTCCTAATATCCATAAAGGCCGCCGTCCGTCGGATGGGACGTTAAGCCGTGGCCCCGTGTGCGGGAGAGCCATACCCTGTGCACGTTAAAGAACACGCTGGATGGCTTTGACGGGAGGCTACCATCTGTATCCCAACAGCTGTTCCAGTGGGTCCCCTCCCCCAACCTTCTCTGAGCCCGGGGTCCATGTGACCTGGCCATTTAGCCCATGGTGTGCAAAAAAGTGCCGCTCAGAGGTAAAACAACTCAACCCAACCTAAAATCTATCTATGTTTCCGTCTTACCAAAAGAAGCGAGTTCATTAAAATGCCATACAAGAAAAATCAGCCCATCACAAAAGATTTTTCAACATCTTTTCAAAATTAAGGGACTTAATCCGTAATAACTCATGAATAATTAGGATACTTCAGAGAACTGAATTCCATTTTGTAAAAACAAATGGCACGGGCCCTGCTCGTGCAGGACGGTGATGCCAGATCTCTGCCAACAAATAAATCTTCCCTCAAGAAGCAGCTGCTTGCCACAGAGGTCTGACAGGAGCCTGTCAGTTTATACGTCACAGTAGAAGGTTTGTGAGATTGGTCAGCAGAAAAACAACACAAACACCCATGTCTTAGACCGGATCTCTTAGATCAGTAGCCAAGCGCTCTAACCACTCAGTTACAGCACTGCTGCATCAACAAACCTTGGTAAGCTTCTCTGTCTTTCACAACAAGTTACATGTTCGTCGCTGCATTAAATAATAAATTGTGTTACTTTCTTATTGATAGATTTTATCCCGGACACCCGATATAGTGACGTAATAATACATTCAAGAAATTTTACTACAATTGCCTGCTTTATGATACATCAGACACATCGAATTCCAACAACCGCAACTTGTACAAATTGGAAGTTCATTGCATTTCGCTCTAAATCTAAAAGATATTGTTAGAATTTCTACAGTTGTCGTTTCTCTCTTCGTTTTAATAAGTCTGAGTCCCTTTCTCTTAAGGGGTGGTGGCTCAGTCGGTAGCGTGCCAGGCTCGTAATCTGCAGTTCCCAGGTTCGAGTCCCAACTGGGTCAGCGTTGAGATTTATCTCCGCAAAATTCCCCGCCCTGCCCACGGCCCCGTGTGCGGGATAGCAATACCCTGTGCACGTTAAAGAACATGCTGGATGGCCTTGACGGGAGGCTACCATCTGTCTCCCACAGCTGTTCCAGTGAGTCCCCTTCCCTAACCTTCTCTGAGCCTTCGGGGTCCATGTGACCTGGCCATTTAGCCCATGGTGCTCAAAAAAGTGCCGCTCAGAGGTAAAACAACCTAACTCAGTCCAGAAATGAGCTGAGAAATTTCTAACCCTTATAATAATAATAACTTTATTTCTATATTCGTTCAAAACATTCTTACGTATTTTATCTTACGTATTTTTATCTTTACGTAATCCGAATTGATTATTTGAAAAAAAAAAAATAATTTATTGACATTTCTTCTCTTATCAGCTTTTCAATTACCTTAGAAAAAATGGGTAGAAGTGATATAGGCCTATAGTTAGAAAAACAATTAATATCTCCTGTCTTATAAATTAGTATTACAACTGCTTTTTGAAGACTGTAAAAAACATCTGTTTTAAATGACATATTTCTAATTTTAACAGTAAATCACCGTGATAATTAAATATAATTTTCAATAATGGTACTGCCAGGCTATCGAAGCTCTTTTTTTATAACATCTAATGAATTTATTGTTGACTTTAGATGATGAAAAAGAAACATTGAACTTTCGTTATTCTTAATCAAATTAGAATATTTCTTACCAAATTAGTTTGATTTAAATCATTTGGAACAATTTTATTTTAATTCATACTTATTAATTTATTAACCATTGACCATTGTTTCTTTGAGTTGGTACCACATTTAGAAAACTCATTTTAATAGTTTATATTTTAGGTATTTTTGCTTTTCATTTTTATAATTTTATAATCTTTATGATATTATCATCATTTTCAATATTATAAGGAGTTTTCTTAAATATTTTATAAAGTTTTCCTTTTGAATTAATTAATTCTTTTGAATTACTTAATTGAAGCAGATCATCCACCTTGTGATTTATGAAAATGTTAAAATTCTATTCTGACAAATATATTTTTCCATAAGACTGAATACATTTTTGAAGTAATCAAGTATAAAGTCGTATAATTAAAAACAGTTTTTGTTCCAAATAGAGTAGCTAAGATGAATTTTCTGAATTTTTGTTTTTGATCTAACTTAAAACATTAATAAAATTGCTTTATTTGTCAACAGATGTCACTCCTGTACAATTCAAAAATGTCAAATCCCCATGATGCCCGAAACAATAAGAAGAATGCAGAGTTATGTAGAATATCGAATAGTAAATATCTGCACTCATCACAGTTGTGTGGAATGCAGCTTGCCTTTTGTTTGAAGAAGAAAACTCAACCGAACAACGAATGCTGTGGACACAAATAAAAAAATATATTTTAATTTGAATGAGTAATGCCTTAGATCAGTGGTTCTCAACCTTTTATGCTTCACATACCCCCTGCAAATGTGTATGTAACTTGCGTACCCCTTATATAGATAGCTAAAACTATAGTTATAGCATAACAATGTGAATAAAATAAAACATATATATATACACGTTAAATTTTGTATTCATAAATTACATATATCGATAAATACAAAAAAATGATATTTTTGCACGGCAGTGTTGCCAACTTAGCGACTTTGTTACTATGTAGATCTAGCGACTTTTGAGCTCTCACGGCGTACCCCAAAACATTTTACCGCGTACCCCACGTTGAGAACCCCTACCTTAGATGATAAATCTGAAACAACATGGAAATATTCTTACCATAGCAATTCTTAGCTTCGTCTGTTTATGTTATTCACTTACATAACCTTCCTAGAGTCCATCGAACTCAACTTACGATTTTGTGTCGTAGAAATAACTTGTCATTTTGAGGGTTAAAAAGCATGTTTGCGCGCAACAACATCAAGCACTAGTTGTTTGGAGGTCATTCCTCCCGGAAATCCGTTGTAGGATCTCTCTAACAGTGATATTACTTACATCCGGCAGAAGAAAACGGTCAGCATCTAACTGGAATATTCATTCTCCTTTTGATCTGAAGGAGGCTCCTGATCATTTGCCTTTATCTTCACCATTCCTTACTTTAAGCATTAGGGACTGCTCATATTTACCAAGTCTTTCATTATATATTCAACTCCTTTAATGCCTCTGAATGCGATAATGCCCGAAGGCATTCTTTCATACTTCAAGGCAACAACAAAAGAGGAATTTGTTTTTCTTGCATCGACATTTCGAGCTTCAAGGGCAGTTTATTCGTCGAAGGAAGATTTCTTTAAGAAAGATTTCATTCTATTTTCCGTCCACGCTTATAACTTCTCGGATTTGACCCACATTTCTAATAATACATTATTTAAACGTTGTTTCTTTTTTTTCGTTTTAAAAGAAAGCAAATGCGTTTCATTTCATATCGAACAAATTTTTCATGAAAATAAGCATACCGTTGTTGAGTTATCATTGGATAGAAGAACAATTTTTTGGAAACTAACCGACTATATTGATTTTTCTTTTTAAAATATCAGTATCCATTTCCTGAGTAGTAATTCTATTCTTATTGCTTCCCTATAGAGCAGTAGGTCAGTCAATAAATTATATAGAACAAACTCCAAAATTAAATGTAATCGTAAATATTTTAACCTGCCCATTTGATTTTGTATTTTCGTTTGAAAGCCTCCAAAGATGGTTTTTATTATTTCATTATTTATTATATACTTACCACTATTTGCAAAAAAAAAAAACACGGGCAGTATTTTTTTTTATTCTCTTGCAACTTTTGCGAGTTGGAGAGAGACTAGCTTCTATTTGAAACGAAGGAAAAAATACAGAGGTCAGGGATTTTTTTTAGAAAAAAATGGCTAATCATGGTGTGAACCTAACACCTATGCAGTTTGTTATATGCTTTTAACGCAGGCAGATGTGATATTTCAATCTAAATAATAATTAGTAATTTGCTCTTGTAGAAAGTAGAGGTAATTGCAAATTATATGGTAAAAAAAAATATTTTCCCATAAAACTTACAAAACTACTTGATGTTATAATTACTATTTGAACTACCAAAGCCAAAAGGTTCTATCATTCCTGCCCAATGGTCTGAGACCGAGCACAAAAGGAATATTCTTGTTGATGGCAAATTCCATAATATTCCGCAGCTGTTCGTAAAACCTATTTTTCTCATCCTCATCAGAATCATAAATGGTTGCGTAGCAACAGATTACATTGAAGTCTTTAATTCTAGTTTTAAATTTAGCTGTAAGAAATTTTTTACTTAATACATTGAAATCCCAAAAGAGCATCGTTCTCATTCTGCACAGAACCATGTTACACCTTGTATGGAGGGCATTCAAAAAGTTCTTGACACGTGTCTGTAGATTTGCACCTGTTCCTCCGAAGTTAACCTTGCGATTCCTGCGAAAAAAAGACTGTCACATTTAACAATGGGCTTGATCTCGAAAAGCTTGTTAGCAACCTGTTCAGACCAAGATCTCTGCCACTGTGCCCAGAGCTCGATGGAAAAACGCTCCGGAAATACAGGTATGGAATCGGCAGCGGGGAGTTGGACAAGGGCGTGGCTGACTTGGCAGCAACGTCTGCCAAGTCATTGCCCCTGATCCTGACGTGACCGGGCACCCAACAGAAGAGAACATTGGTGGTGGCTGCCAGAAGATGGAGCTGCTGGCGGATTTTGGAGAGAACAGGGTGAGGTCGATGCCTCCCCGAGATCAAAGCCCGTAGCGAGCTAAGTGAGTCAGTGTAAAGCACACACCGACGATGATGCTTAGCTGCTATGTGGTCCAAGGTAAGGCTGATAGCATGCAACTCTGCAGTGAAGATGGAACACTGCTGCGGGATCTGGTCTGCAATGATTACATTACAGCAGACCATGGCTGATCCCACAGATGTACCGGTCTTCGAGCCATCTGTGAAGACAGGCAGGAAGTCTGGGTGCTCAGCATGATGGCTGCAAAGGGTTGCTGATACACACAGTCAGGTGTAAAGGTCTTCCCCGTCCTGCCCAAGGAAAAATTGCAGGAAGGGGAAAGAGCGAGCCAGGTTGGAAGTGTCTCGGCTGTCGACTGTGTGATGCTGTCGAGACTGGTGTTAATGTCTTGCAGGTAACCTCGGACATGCAAACTAAAAGGACGAATGGCAGTCGGCCGATTCTGGTATAACATTTCCCACTGGGGATTGAAAATGCAGTCCCGAGTGGGATGGCCTGGCATGGATCTCAATTTTGATGCATACTGTAGGAACAACTGCTGACAGTGAATAGATAATGATGGTTCATCGGTCTCTACATAGAGACCCTGGACCGGTGAAGTGCGGAAGGCCCCCTTGCAAACATGGAGGGCCTGATAGTGTAAAGGGTGAAGCACAGTCACCACCGAATACAGGGCAGAGTCATACACCTGGGATCTGTAATCCAGTTTCGACCGGACAAGCGGACAGTAGAGGCAGAGCAAAGAACATCGGTCCGCCCCCCCAAAAAAGGGAGGAGGGAACCTTGAGGATGTTCAATGCCCACATGCACTTGGACCTGAGATGTTGAATATGAGGTAAAAAGATCAATTTCTGGTCGAGAATGAGACTGAAAAACTTGATCTCCGCCCACAACTGGAATGACGTTACCCCCGAGTCACAGCTCAGGGTTCAGATGAAGATTATGCTTGCGGCAAAAGTACATAAAAGTACATGAAAGCAGTCTTTTGTGGGGAGAACCGAAACACATTGGCTGTTGCCCAAACCGAAAGATTGTTCAGGGCAGTTTGCAGTTGTCTTTCAATGACCTTCATGTTGGACGATAAGCAAAAGATGCTAAAGTCATCAACGTAGAAGGCATTGCCTGCATCGGAGGAAGTTTCCATGTAATGGAAATTATCTTGACAGCGAAAAGCATAACACTCAGGATGCAGCCTTGTGGCACCCCCTGTTCTTGGGGAAAAGGCAGTGATAGAGTGTTGCTGACACGAATTCGAAAACTACGAGATGATAAAAAATCTGCAATGAAGATCTGCAAGTGACCTCGCAAGCTGAGGCTGTGGAAGTCACGAAGAATGCCGAATCTCCATGCCGTGTTGTACACTTTTTCGATGTCGAAGAAACTTGACACCAGGTGCTCTCTACATAACAACGAAATCCTGATCGCCGATTCAAGGCGGATTAGGTGATCTAAAGTAGATCTGTGCCTAAAAAAGCCACACTGAGATCTGTGCCTAAAATAGTCACACTGATCTGTGCCTAAGAAAGCCACACTGGAAAGAAGGCTGTGATGTTCCAAATACCAGGCTGGCCTGGTATTTACCATTTTTTCCAACACCTTGTAGAAGCAGTTCGTCAATGCAATTGGACGATAATTCGAAGGATTCTTAGGATCTTTGCCTGGCTTAGGGAAGGCCAAGATGATGGCCTCCCACTAAGAGTCCGGAAACTGCTCCTTGATGAAAATGTGGTAGAAGAGTCGGAGCAGCCAATCCTTACTCGATGGTGAGAGATATTGGAGAATAGTATAATGGACATTGTCTGACCTGATGACGGATGCATGAGAATGGTGCAGAGCAAGGCAAAGCTCCTCCGCTGTGAATGGCCTGTTGTAGGACTCCAGGCCATTCGAATGGAAGGACAGTGGAGAGTGTTCCACCCTGCTCTTCTGGGTCAGAAACTCGGGGGAGTAGGAGGATAAAGAAGAGATGGAGTAGAATGACTCCCCCAGAGTGTCGGCAATTGCTCAAGGATCAGCAATTGCCTGTCCATTGTGCTCCAGGATCAATAATGAGTAGGACGTGTACTTCCCACCCATATTCCGGACCTTATCCCACACGACCTTAGAACTGGTCATGCGGGTGATAGAAGATGAATATTTGATCCAAGATTCCTTCTGGTTCTGGCGCCGGACAAAACGGGCTTTCACTCTGGCGTGTTTGAATGCTTCAAGGTTGGGGGACGTCGGATATCTCTGAAACACCCCCCAAGCCTTGTTCTGAGCCTTACGAGTTGCAGTGCAGTCAGGATTCCACCACTGTTTTGGGAACCGTGGAAACCGAATCTAGGTCTGAGGAATAGTAGAGGAAGCTGCATAGACGATAGGGTCTTTCATCACCACTGCAACATTGATTGGCTCCTGGCTGACAGAGTGTTCATCGAAAGCAGACAAGAGCTCAAAGTCACTCCATTCAGACTGATCAAGCTTCACCGGGATACACATGAAGGGCTGCACGGCCCCCCACAGGAGATGGTGCACAACACAGGAGGTGATCACTTCCATGTGGACGTCCTCGACCTCCCATGTAAAGAATAGAAGGATCGAGGAGGAGCAGATGGTGAGATCAATAGCATTGAATATGTGGGTTGGGGAGTGGAAGTACGTACTGACACCAGTGCTCAACAGAGAGAGCGAAGGATCCAGGAGACACTGTTCCAGGCCCCCACCCCTCCTGTTGGTGTCAGCACTTTCCCATAGTGGACTATGTCTGTTGAAGTCCCCCATGATGAGGAAGAGGGACAGCAGCTGCAAGATGAGATCATCAAGTTCATCCCGGAAGACAATGCTTCCAGGTGGTGGATAGACAGAACAGACAGTCAACAAAAATCCTACTAAGAGGCGGAAGGTCCCTCTAAGTCGGTGCTGAGGGGTGAAACCTGGAATGGAGAATGGTTGCTCACGAGGATGGCAAGACCCCTGCGAGCTGAACCATCTCCATCCAGGTCGTGGCAAAAAATAGAGAAGTGCCAGATAGTGGGATCATTGGCTGTCTATAAGAATGTCTCCTGTAGGCACACACAGATGGGTTTGTGAGCCCTTAGGAGGACCTTGATGTCATCAATATTCCTCTGGAATCCATGACAGTTCCATTGTAGGAGTGTGGCCATCTCAGGTCTTGGCAGAATTTGCAGACGACTTTCAATTTATTTTAACCGTCGCCAGCGACAGTTTTGGAAAAATTGGGTGGTCTGTGTGCATGTCCTCGGAGTCATCCGAGTGTCACGGATCAGAGACCGCCACACGAGGAGGAGTTGTGGTGTTTTTCTTAGGGCCCATCAGGGGCCATTTAGGTTTAGAAGGTCTGGCTGTTTATGGTCGGGAGGGAGGGTTCCTTCAGGAGGTGAACATGGAAGGCACAGACACAGGAATAGAAACTGGTGTCAATGTGGAGATTAACACTGACATCGGTTTCACTTGTGTCAAGAGGTACTTAGCAGCAGGCGAGAAAGATTTTGGAGGTGGAGCACTGATATCGGTCTGCATCACCATGGAAGCAATCCTGACGACGGGCTTTCCAATGACTGCACCACATAGGAGACCTTGCCAGGTGGGGCAGATGGTGCAGCGAGCTTACTCGCCTTTGGATGGCTGATGTTATGGAGGGTTTTTAGGTGCTGTACCTTTTTCTCCTCCAGCCATTTTGGAGAGTCGTGGAAGAAAGCCGGATGTTCGCCATGGCAATTTACACAGAATGCCTTTTCTGCTGTGCGTTCAGGTTCAAAATGATCCTGACTGCCACAACGAGAACAGGTGGGCATGGCCAAACCTCTGGCATTGAAAACAACTCAGAGGGTTTGGTATAAATAGCCATACCTCAATGTAAATATCCTTCCTTGATGGAAGTGGGCAGGTGTGGTGTGTTGAAAATTAGTATTAGTACCAAGCTGGGGACTAACTTTCCATCACATTGTGTCGAGACCCAGTGAACTGCTATCACTCCCTGCGATGAAAGCTCCAAGAGGATTTCCTCCTCAGAAACTTTGAGAAGGCCCCACTCGGAGATCACACCCCAGGAGGAATTAAGTGTCTTGTGTGGAATGACTTCGACTGCCACTCCACCAATCGCTGTGACCTTCAAGAGGAGCTCAGAATGTTTTGAGCAAGCAGTTTCCACCTTCAAGTCACCAGATCTCAGGTACTTGACAGATTTCGGTTCTCCCGCAAGACCTTTGATACCCTAGTTGATAAAAAACGGGAACATGTCTCCTAGCACCTGATCACCTGTAGAGTGGATGACCAGGAACCTCTGAGATGGAGACACACACGAAGACGATGGCGAAGACAAAAAATATGGGGGTTCATGGTGAGCCCTCTTGGCAGCATTGGCCGGTGAATTATGAGTTGTAGAACTCATGTTTGGTTTTAGGGATTCAGTGCCTGTTATCCCCACCCACCACAGAGTCCAACTAGGGGATGCCCAATTGGGCACCAGGGTTGCCCAGGCACCATACCCACATAGCCAATTAGCGAAGATCTCACAACTGAACAAGAGGAAAATGAAAAGAGAAATATGAAAATCCCAACCTAGGTCTTACAAAAGAAATGAAGCAGAAAAATAAAGAAAATTGAAAAGCAACTCATTCTCACAAATGAAAGAAAACTGCAAAATCAATAAATCCGTGAGGAAACTTGTAAACCGTTGCCTGGACGTGGACAAGGTTACTTACTGTTCTGCATTATTGACCCCAGCAGGACCTGCCCACCAGCCGACTGATCCTGAAGGGGACACTCCAGGACCTCCCGTTTACCTGAAGCAGAGGCCAAAGCAATGTATAGCGGCGGCGCCCAAAGTCACTGCCCAGCTCTGTGACAGACAGACTCCCCAATGGCAAAATGGCCAAAGTGGGATCCCACCAGTCATGAGCCGGGGAGAGATGACAGGGACTGCGGCACTGTCATCTCTCTTCGTCAGGGCTGCAGACCCACAACTTCTCAGAAGCCAGGATAAACCCGCTTCACTGGGAACCCAATCCAGTCAGCAAGACCCTCCACTACAAACTTCTCCATTCGGCCTGCAAGCTCGCGTGCACACCAGGGACCATGAGCCGAAATCCCAACTTCGTTAAGGCACCGTAGGCCCCCCACCACGTCAAGGTATCCTATGAGGGGGGTGGGGTACTTTGAAGAGCAGTAAAAGTTTTACTGAGGTCAGTGCAATGGATTTTATTCTGCAGATGCATGTGAAGAACGTTTTGAACATCCGTCCTAATGGGCTAGCTTGAAAAGTGTAATTTTAGATTATATATTAAGTGTCTGATTTTCAGAGGTTCATCTGGTATCTTGCAAACCCAAAATGTCCAATGTGCAATTGCTGTGTAAGGATATCCAGAGAATAGTTTCTGTTAAGAGTCTTTACATTCGAAATTACTGGGAAAAGTAAAGAGTCAGTTGATTTTTGAAGAATACAGGTTTTGCTGAAAGATACAGGCAAACAGCCCCCTATGGATCAAAGATCCTTTCCCCCATTTGGAGCTAAAATCACCGTCCTGGTAGCAACTTAGACAAGTAATGGACTTCACATCAGAATCCATTATTTCGAGCACCAGCAAGGCAGAGTCTCAAAGATATTAGTCTAGGATCCGTGATTCGAGAATTGGTTTGAAGGATTCAGATTTCTGCGATGGCTTCTGATCAGGATCATCTGCCAGGTGATATGTGGGACCTTGTGTTGTTGCTCGGGTTATGTTACCTCTGAGCAGCACTTTTTGCACACAATGAGTTAAATGTCCAGTTCACAAGGACCCCAAGGACTCTAAGAAGGTTGGGGGAAGGGACAGCTGTTAGGTGGACAGATGGAAGCCATCCAGCATGTTCCTTAAAGTGCACAGAATAGGACTCTCATGTACACAGGGAAACAGCTTAACGCCCCATATGACGAACGATGGCCTTTCCAAGCCCACCGATGATTCCTTTCTTACAAAGGGAAGGTTGGGGGTTTAGCAGAGATAAATCTGAACGAGTCCACAGGTGGGACTCGAACCTGGGACCCGCAGATTGTGAGTCTGACATGCTACCGGGTGAGCCATATCCTCCCCCCCAGTATCATATGTGTCTGTTCAGTTGGATTTGGCAACCCACAAACGAGCAGAAACACAGAGTGAAAATTCTCCTTCAGCAGATGCCCACCAGTGCATAAAGTCCACAATCCAAAATCAACATCATGGCCAGTAAGCATGTACCAATAATTACGGCAGACTCTGTTGATAGGAGAATGGGAATGGAAGTTTTTCCAAGAATTTTCGAATTCCTTCATAACGTGTACAGGTAACGGACAGGAAAATGGAAACACCAAGATTGAGGAAAGCCTTAGGTTTATGTTAAACAGTGCCACTAATTACGTGCCACTAACGAAGGCATGGGACATGCAAAAGACATACAAGCATGTTTAGTGTCATTGTCTATAGAGGCAAACCTTCTCGTATCTGCATTTAAGTCGAGAGAAGATTTAGCGATTTCGAAAGGGACATGATTATTGGAACGCTTTTGGCACCAAGTTCGATCACTAAGACAGCTGAACTCGCTAATGTTTCACGAGGAACAGTTTCCAAGGTGATGTCTGCGTGGGAATCTAAAGGGAAGACATCATCTGCGAAAGGCAACAGTGGGCGAAAGCGCATTACTCCAAAATCGGGACATTCGGGCATTAGTGCGATGTGCAAAGTGAAACCAGCGAGCTACAGATGATCAGTTGTCCGCTACAGATGATCAACGTAAGAGGCGAGAGTTTCATGAAGAGCAGCACTTCAAGAACTCCACAGAGCTGGATATCACTGTCGAGTTGCACTTCACAAGCCACACATCACACCTGTCAACGCACGTCGTCCGAGATTTGAGTTATTTGGATGCTCTTCTGCTAGTGCGAAAGGAATCCTACCTGGGTGACTCTTTTCTCTGGGGCAAGCAAATTCCAATCCAATTCCAGAAACTTCCTTCTTAATACAAAAGAGTTGTTCTGAGAGATGGCAGTTAATTTCGAATGGGATGCAATGGTGAAGATACTTCTGAGCAGCCATTTAAGTGAGTGATTCTCACATGTAACACAGAATGATAACACTTAAAATATAATTCCCCACTAAGGGTTCAAATAAAAATAACCAGCGAATTTATTCCTACACTTGCTTATCTAATTTACATATGTGGCCCTAAGCCGGCTGATATATTTCTGCATTCCCCGAAAGCAACAAACAGAAAATAATATCCAACTGGAAGATAACACAATGTATGTACAATCAAAAATCAACTTAATGAAACATCGTAAACACTTCTAACTAGATAGCAGAGATATCGAATAATATTGAGGCCTATTTTAAGGGGCAAACCTGAAAGGTAGTTGCTGAATCGCCAAAGGATGTCTGCTGAGCCTTCCAATGACTTTTTTGCAGATAAAGCTCCATAAACGTCTATTGGCAGACTATTGAAGTTTTCACGAACACTAATTTCCAAAAATCACAATATCTCGGGAACAAGATTTTCTTTGTTTGAAAATTTCAAATGGGCAGGGTCTACTTTTGAAATCTTCAACACTAGCTGACGTCACAGGTGGGGGGGGGGACATTTGCCGACGACTTCACAATATACATATTTGGGAGGGAAAGTTGTTGATACTATTTTGAGTGGAGATAATCCTCTCAGGAGTCATCCACCGTCGCTTTGTGATGGCTGGTATCAAGAGTGGAGAAATGCCCTACGGCGGACGGTAGCTGGAATAGCTGGACTTTGGAATGCACGATGCAGTGAGATGCTTTTGATGGTCTACTGCAGTGAGCAATAGGAGCTGCTTCGCGGATGGGCTGAAGGGAGATGGAAACTTTACCCCATCGACGACTTCACCAAGTCCAAGGCATGGCGGGGCGGGGGTTGCTCAGTTGGTAGCGCGCCAGGCTCGTAATCTGTAGTTCCCAGGTTCGAGTCCCAGCTGGGTCAGCGTTGAGATTTATCTCCGCAAAATTCTTCGCCCTGCCCACGGTCAGTAGGGGACACCGATGGGCTTGAAAAGGCCGCCGTCCGTAGGATGGGACGTTAAGCCGTGGCCCCGTGTGTGGGAGAGCCATACCCTGTGCTAACACTGTTAAAGAACACGCTGGATGGCCTTGACGGGAGGCTACCATCTGTCTTCCAACAGCTGTTCCAGTGGGTCCCTCCCCCAACCTTCTCTGAGCCTTCGGGGTCCATGTGACCTGGCCATTTAGCCCATGGTGTGCAAAAAAAGTGCCGCTCAGAGGTAAAACAACCCAACCCAACCCAAGGCATGGCTGATGGTACGGCGAGGTCGCTGGCTGACTGGGAGCATCAAAGTCTTCAATCTCCAAAGCTGAAACAGATTTCTTTAATTTGGTTTCTAGAAAGCATCTTCTGCTAAAGTCCAATCCAACAGCTGTCCAGTGATTCTTCTCTTTCCAGACGAACTGTTTCTAGTCCTTAAGGCCTGGCCATTTCGCCATTGTGTGCAAAAAGGCCTACCTATCAGCAATGGAACCCAACTCAGCTCAGAGGTAACTCTACTCAACATTTACCATTGACGAAAGCAACTTACCCAACCCAATGAACCAAGCAATAATCGGGGTGGTGGTGGGGAATATTTATGCTAATAAATATGATATTTAAAATCTTACCCAAAAAATCAAAATAGGAAAGTTTGGGACCAAATCTACTGATGTTTTCCTAAAGAGTTTGGCAAGACAGAATTATATTAATTTAATAATTTTAATTTTTAGTCATTTACTAAATTTTATTTTTGAAAGCTTACATGACGAATCTTTTAATTTTCTTTTGAAGTGGAATACCATCGTTTGCTGTTCGAATTTCCATAGCTCTTTAAAATACCGAACGAATATTGTTCAAAATCAAAATGTAGACAGATCTTTATTATTTATTTGAATCTTTCGAACAGAACTGTAAATTACGTTTCCCCCTAAGATATATTGTAACAATCCTTTACCAAAGCTTTTTAATCATTTTCTGGCTGCTAACAGATCTAGACGAAAAAAAATGTCTTGATCATTGCGGGATTGTTTTGATCATTGCTGATAGATAGGCTGATAGGTTGCCATTGCTATGGCCTCTGAGCTATCTGATTCAAAAGTTTAGTTAATGAATGAGGTAAAGATTGAGAAAGAGAAATTAATAAATATTGAGCGAATATTGCTGAAATTTCAGATTTAAATAGATTTGATTATGATCCGTAATTTGCCTTTAGCCACATTTTTCCATTAAAAAAAAAGGGGGCGGGGGTGGCTTAGTCGGTAGCATGCCAGGCTCGTAATATGTAGTTCCCAGGTTCGAGTCCCAGCTGGGTCAGCGTTGAGATTTATCTCCGCAAAATTCCCCGCCCTGTCCACGGTCAGTAGGGGACACCGATGGGCTTGGAAAGGACGCCGTCCGTCGGATGGGACGTTAAGCCGTGACCCCGTGTGCAGGAGATCCATACCCTGTGCACGTTAAAGAACACGCTGGATGGCCTTGACGGGAGGCTACCATCTGTCTCCCAACAGTTATTCCAGTGGGTCCCTTCCCCCAACCTTCTCTGAGCCTTCGGGTCCATGTGACTTGGCCATTTAGCCCATGGTGTGTAAAACAGTGCCGCTCAGAGGTAAAACAACCCAATCCATTAAAAAAGAAAAACATTTTAGAATTTATAGAGTTTCTAAGATCTAGATCGCATGAGTTTCATATTAAGAAGGCTATTTTATGTGGAGAGAAATTTCAAGAAATAAATTGCTTGTTTGTTTTTTGTTTATATACGACATTTAAACGTGAAAAAAATTTCTCACAGCTCTTTTTATTCGCCATTGAATCCCCGTGGCTCATATGATTAACGATGAACACTGAGGAGCTGCGCGTGGTCTGTCAGTGACCACAACCATTTCTCAAACATCGTAATAATTGACAATGAGATGTACGGCCAATTCCTGAAGCGAAATTGCTGTTTCGTAAATATCAGAACTTCCAGCAGCTCCCAAACACTACAAATTCCCGATGAAATGAACCAATGGGATGTTAATATTGTCATATTGTCAGTGGGATCTTACGTGGATTTATTCTTCGTTAAAGTATGGGTCGATTCAAGAGCTCTCTGACATCACTCAGAGACAATGCACACCACGTGATCAGAACGGAGCTTTTTTTCATGCTCTAAACTTGAACTCCTGGCATTTCTGCCTTTGCATATTTGGCAACGTTTTACGTTGCATGGCTTGATGCTTTGGGGTTGGGTTGCTTTACCTCTGAGCGGCACTTTTTTGCACACCATGGGCTAAATGGCCAGGTCTCAAGGACCCCGAAGGCTCAGAGAAGGTTGGGGGAGGGGATCTACTGGAACAGCTGTTGGGAGACAGATGGTAGCCTCCCATCAAGGCCACCCAGCGTGTTCTTTAACGTGCACAGGGTATGGCTCTCCCGCACACGGGGCCACGGCCTAACGTCTCATCCGACGGACGGCGGCCTTTCCAAGCCCATCGGTGTCCCCTACTGACCGTGGGCAGGGCGGGAAATTTTGCAGAGATAAATCTCAACGTTGACCCAGCTGGGATTCGAACCTGGGAACTAGAGATTACGAGCCTGGCGCGTTACCGACTGAGCCACCCCCGCCCCCATTCTTTGGGGAAGCTGTCTGTCTCGCTTACACCAGCGGTGTATGGTTGAAATTCTCATGCTATAAAATGGAGGAAAATATTGAGAATATTTTAATATTATATTCAGTTAAACTTTTCAGATTCAGAAACATTTTTTAAACGCCCTGTCTTCAACAATGTACCTAAAAAAATGATAAAAAAAAGTGAAAAATAATGGCAATGAAGAAAATGCATATTAACTTTAAAGAAAGATAGGGTGCCAGCCAGCAATAATTTTTTGTTATTAATAAGAGAAGCCCGTTTTGGCTCCTTGTTTTCCTTTGAAATTAATACGAATTAAGTAAGAAATTTTGTCATTTGCATTATGTTTTACTTTTATTTTTTACTTATATTAATTTAAAAATTTAAATTTTTAGTTATTTACTAAATTGTGTTTTTTGAAAGCTTCCATGACGAATGTTTTAATCTTACGCAGTGAAATACCATCGTTTGCTATTCGAATTTTCGCATTTTCGTATTCGATTTTTCGTTTCTTTAAAATACCGAACGAATATTGTTCAAAATCAAAATGTAGAGAGATCTTTATTTATTTATTTTTGGAACATTTAGAAAACAACTGTAAATTGCCTTTCCCCCTAAGATATATTAGAATAATCATTTTTCTAAGCTTTTGAAGCACAATAGAAAGCCATGAATACTTTACCTAAACTTTTAGGGAACAAACAGAAAGATATGTTTTTTTATATTTTATTTTTAAGTCATGGATGTAGGTGTTGTTTTTCTGCTGAGGTCCTGCCATCCTCACAGACCTTCTACTATGGCATATAAACTGACAGGCTCCTATCAGACCTCTGCGGCAAGCAGCTCGTTGAGGGGATATATATATTTTTAAATAGCAACTGCGCAGGGGACTTTTTTTTCTAACTAAAAAAAAAACCAATCTTTGTCCCTGCTGTGAAGGGGTAATGATTAAATTTTTTATACGACCCTGCACGGCATAAGCCTTCTTTTGACATGTGACTCATTATGATTAAGTCCAGATCAACCAATTTCTTCTTTATGGGAAAAAGGAACGAGGGAGATTTAATATGTGGTAGTTGTCATGTCGCTCTAATTTATTTATTTTTATTTATTGTTGCATTTTATTGTATTTTTGTTATTGTAAATATTTTTATGTATTAAGTATGTTCTTGGAAGTGCTATTGTGGGGATGTGACTCACTGATGTTGTTTTCGGGTCTGAGCTGGCTGCCTGTATGAGATCACGGGTTTCAGAAGCCCTTTTATGGCCATTACGACTAGCCTGGGGTGCGAGTGTCAGTGCACAGATGAGCTGCGAAAGGAAACGACAGTTTGGAGCATAGCTGTCGAGTGAAAAGGTCGTTTGGACAAGCGTCAAAAGGACGTCGCGCTTACTCAAAGGAAACCCTTAAGGAGAGGGTTCGATTCTAAGTGAGAATCGAGATTCTTGGTGAATCTGATACAGTTCTGTGGAACTGAAGTGAGTTCTGTGTGGACCATATTGTTGGCAAAGGTTAAATATCCTTTCGCTGAGTTTGAAGTGGGTAAAGCGAGAATCTGCAAAGTGCGGTTCTCCACCTCATTGCATAATTGTTTGCAGCAGCAAAGCAGCAAAGGCCTACCGAGTCGAGTGCATCCCCAGCACGTGATTCTATACAAATGTGAATAAACCGTGTCGTCCCTATGCAACTTTTATGCGTGAATTGCTGGACATACCTCTCTATACATCACTTGGCGCAACAAGTCTGAGGCAAGATCGTTGCTTAGATGAACTGGTTCGTGGATTGTTACACCCGTACCAACAACCCACGAACCAGTTCATTTAAGCAATGATGAATCTAATTAAGGGAGTAAGCGATCTCCCCTGCTAAAGAGCGATATCTATGTCATTGGAGTCGCAACACGACATTCGGTGCAGTTCAGTTCAGCAGCATAACTAATCATAACATGATTTCATTGATTAGAAGAAGAAAGTTCGTCGTTGACTTAACACAGACAGCAGCAATTATAGCTTTTGGGAGATTCGAAAAGTGCGAATCGTAACATTTTATCATCCAACCAGAAAAAAACTTTTTAATTTACCTTCAAAAGCAAGCAATTATCTGTTAAAAAAATACTGAAAAAATACGGACCCTCCGGGGAGTAAATGGTGAACTAATTTTTACCAATAAAAACTTCACGACCTTCACATTCTACCACCAAAATTTCGAATTTCTAGCATGAATACATCGTTTGCAATATTCGTTGAAATTTTCCTTTTTTCACCGTTAGAGGGCGCAATTATACCTTTCGATAGATTCGGAAAAATACGAATCTTAATGTCCCAGCAATATTATCCGACCCAAAACGCGTTCTAAAGAGAGACCACAAAGTAAACATAGTATCTCTCTCTTCTTTTTGAAAACAGGATTTCTTTTGAAAAAATAAATAAATAAATACCCCCTCAAGCAGCTGCTTGCCACAGAGGTCTGACAGGAGCCTGTCAGTTTATATGTCAGAGTAGAAGGTCTGAGAGGATGGCAGGACCTCAGCGGAAAAACGGATACTAAAATAACTAATAAGATAACGGTAAACACGATGACCACGCGCATCTATAGCAGGAGAGCTATGGTTGTGATAAAAAAGACGATTTGATTTTTTTTTTTTCTTGATAGTTCGTACTTAAAAAATGTTTTTTTTTTCCCCCGATTCCTTGGAATTTCTGCCAACTTCCTCGATAATTTCTTTCAAGGAAAGTATTCCCTTTAGTCGGCATCATTAATAGTAATTCCAACAATTCTTAAATCATTGTTTATCTCACAGACAATAACGAAGTCATACTTGCGTTACACGTAAACATCCAACGCTACCTGACCCGGATATAGAAAAGAAATAAGGGGTGGGGTAAGAAACTTATTCGAACGGATTTCTATTATACGTTGCAGTTCATAATTTAAGGAAGTTGAATAAAAATGCAAATATATAAAGAAATAATTTTCAGAATTTAGCGCAAGTTTTAAAGGATATTTAATTCCGCTGAGGTCTCGCCTTCCTCACAGACATTCTACTATGGCGTATAAACTGACAGGCTCCTGTCAGACCTCAGTGGCAAGAAGTTGCTAGAGGGAATATGTTTTGTATTTTGATTATTCGTAAGCCTAACAGCAATACAACTTGCACAACGAGCTCTCATGCTTCTAATAAAGTTATCCAACAATGTAGAGGGCAACAAATCCCACTCCTCTATAAGAGCATTTCTCAGCTCATCTGGAGTCGTTGGAGGGGGTTGACCACTTGCAATTCACTTTCCCAAAGCATCCCATGCATGTTCAGTGGGATTTATGTTTGGGGACATCGCTGGACAATCCATTCTCTGGATATTTTCACTTTCATGGCATTCCTTCACTATCTTAGCTCTATGTGGACGATGTTATCAGCCAAAAAAGTGAATTCTGACTCAATGGCACCTTTAAAAAGTCTCGCATAAGGATCTAGGATTTCGTCTTTTGTATCTTATCTGCTCCATTCAAGTCATGCACTCCGATGAGCTATGGATAGTAGTATGCACACTACAGGTCTTCTAGCACATAACCCTCTTTCAGAAAGTGGTCGGGACACCGTTACTCTGGCAGCTGACAGTTCCGATACTGTGTAGTTGGCCGGCTGACATCATTCTATTGCGCCCTGCCGTTAGGGATAGGAAACGATCATCTTGCCCTGTTGTGGCTCTGGCCCTACCCTAGCTCGTTCTTCTAAAGCATGTTTCAATGTCTTTTTCAACTTTTTCAATTTTCAACTTCTCCAGAATCTGGAAATTACTTTCCGAAACACTCACGAATCTGGCAACCTTGTAATGTAACTGTCCTTCCATCTATCTGATGGTTCTCTACCTCTGACGGTCATCCTAATGGATCTTCCTTTGCATTTGAACAAGGTTGGGTTGGGTTGTTTTACCTCTGAGCGGCACTTTTTTTGCACACCATGGGCTAAATGGCCAGGTCACATGGATCCCGAAGGCTCAGACAGGGTATGGCTCTCCCGCACACGGGGCCACGGCTTAACGTCCCATCCGACGGACGGCGGCCTTTCCAAGCCCATCGGTGTCCCCTACTGAACTGATTACAGACTTTAGAAAAAATATCTGGCAACGATTTTGTGAGAAATTAGTGATCTGGCAACCTTCGTGTCACGTGACACGAAGGTTGGGCCCACTGACAGAAACTGGGCCCACTCACAGAAATATTGAGCGTGTGCAGTTACCGTTCACAGCAAACTGGAGCGTGTGCAGTAACTGCACACGCTCCAGTTTGCTGTGAATGGTAACTGGAGCGTGTACAGTTGCTGTACACGCTCCAGACATTTTTACGAAGATTGCCAGATTACTAATTTCTAAAAAAATCGTTGCCAGATATTTTTTTCTGAATTCTGTAATCAACCATAGCGTTCGGATACTTTTTTGAGCGACTGTACAGCCTGTATCGCTGTCCGAGGTGATCACATAATTATTAAAGTTATTAAACTTTTACATGTTATTTTGAGATAATAATTTTTTAATTTGAATATCTCGTTAAATATTCACTGAAATTCGTTTGTTTTCCAGGTATTAGTGGAATATATGATCATGGACTTCAACTGTACATTTCATTGAAATCCAAAGGACTTGTTTTGTAAATCGTGTTTCTGTGTCTGTTGCTTAACTTTTGAGCTCTAGTGTATTAATGTGTCCCATTACAGAGAGGAATCTGACTTTTTAATCCAACACGGATTCCCACAGCGGAACCAGCATATGAAATTTGAGAGAGTGCGGTCAAGTACATCTCGAACCACAGAGTACCAAAATCTGTTGAAACGGAAATAAAAATCTCGATAATTTGCGTAGAAGCGAACCCACGGGCTAAGAGAGAAAGAGCGCGCCGACGTGAGCAGCTCAGGTGGGGGGGGGGGGGATGAAAGGGTCGGGGATTTTAATTAATTAACCTATAGTGAAGTGAAAAATTGGAATATTCAGATTGAAAGTGAGACCCAGGTAGCGCCGTGTGCCTTTCAGCTACTCAAAAATCAGCCTTTCAGAATCAGTAGCATAGCAAGGAGCCGCCGACCCTTGTGCGAGATTTCTTTACAGGACTCGCTACCCCTTCTAAAAAAATTCTTTTTTTTAAGTAAAGAATCTATTTTTTGAATATAGTGTAAATACCTTTGTTTTATCTTTCCACTAATATGCATTGCACAACATACAAAAAGGGTTCGCTTACCTCTAAACGGAAGTTTTTTTGCTTTGTTGCACACAATGGGCTAAATGGAAGATCGCAGGGAACCCAAGAACCAGAAAATATCGGGAGGAGAGGAAGGGTTGGGTTGGGTTGTTTTACCTCTGAGCGGCACTTTTTTGCACACCATGGGCTAAATGGCCAGGTCACAAGGACCCCGAAGGCTCAGAGAAGGTTGGGGGAGGGGACCCACTGGAACAGCTGTTGGGAGACAGATGGTAGCCTCCCGTCAAGGCCATTCTGTGTTCTTTAACGTGCACAGGGTATGATTTCCCCGCACACGGAGCCACGGCTTAACGTCCCATCCGACGGACGGCGACCTTTCCAAGCCCATCGGTGTCTCCTATTGATCGTGGGCTGGGAATTTTGCGGAGATAAATCTCAACGCTGACCCAGCTGGGACTCGAACCTGGGAACTACAGATTACGAGCCTGGCGCGCTACCGACTGAGCCACCCCCACCCCAGGAGAGGAAGGGACTCACTGAAGAGCTGTTAGGAGACAGATGGAAACCTTCCGTCAAAGCCATCCAGCGTGTTCTTTAATGTGCGCAGAGTATGACTCTACTGAAACAGATCCACGGCTTTACGTCCCATCCGACGGACGTCGGCCTTTCGAAGCCATCGGTGTCCTATTTCTCATTTAGCGGTTTAGCGGAGATAAATCACAATGCTGGCTCGGGTGGGACTCGAACCCGGGGAACTACAGACTTCGAGCCTATCGCGCTACGACTGAGCCAATCTTCTCCCTTTTTCGCGTAAAATGTATCTATACTGCTCACAAAAATTAGGGGATATTTCAAAATGAATATGAAGGGAAGAAATATCCCCTAATTTTTGTGAGCAGTATAGTTGCTATTTCATTTCGCAAACAATTGACCCTTCACATGTTCCATACAATTTTTTATCAGTCATTTGCAAGATACTTTTTAGGAGCGGGTCGGTAGCGCGCCAGGCTCGTAATCTGTAGTTCCCAGGTTCGAGTCCCAGCTGGGTCAGCGTTGAGATTTATCTCCGCAAAATTCCCCGCCCTGCCCACGGTCAGTAGGGGACACCGATGGGCTTGGAAAGGCCGCCGTCCGTCTGATGGGACGTTAAGCCGTGGCCCCGTGTGCGGGAGAACCATACCGTGTGCACGTTAAAGAACACCCTGGATGGCCTTGACGGGAGGCTAACAGCTGTTCCAGTGGGTCCCCTCCCCCAACCTTCTCTGAGCATTCGGGGTCCATGTGACCTGGCTAGATTTAGCCCATGGTGTGCAAAAAAGTGACGCTCAGAGGTAAAACAACCCAAGATACTTTTTTTTTTTTATTGTAGTATGTGTACCACTATTTTTCAAAGCCATTATGAGGTTTAAAACACTGGTCAACAATTTTTATGACGAAACAAGTAATATAATTAATATCAGAGCTAATACGGGGTGGTTACAAATGTTTTGAGCAATTAGATTTTTTTCTGAAAAAAAAGGTAAAATGCAAATAGAAGTGAAACATCATTGGGAAGAATGACTCATTACTTTTTACAAATGTATATTTGTAATGTAAAGAATAATTGCAAATGAATAAAATGTAGATGAAATAAATCTGCTGTTGCTTAGTCGTCGAGATGGTGAATTGGGGCTCAGTTCCTGATTGTTTACCAGCCCTAAACCCCATCTGAGGCGAGTTCATCGGATTGAACCCCCGATCTGAACTTCTTTCTGTGGGGGGCGGGGGCGGGGGTGGCTCAGTCGGTAGCGCGCCAGGCTCGTAATCTGTAGTTCCCAGGTTCGAGTCCCAGCTGGGTCAGCGTTGAGATTTATCTCCGCAAAATTCCCCGCCCTTCCCACGGTCAGTAGGGAACACTGATGGGCTTGGAAAGGCCGCCGTCCGTCGGATGGGACGTTAAGCCGTGGCCTCGTGTGCGGGAGAGCCATACCCTGTGCACATTAAAGAACACGCTGGATGGCCTTGACGGGAGGCTACCATCTGTCTCCCAACAGCTGTTCCAGTGGGTCCCCCTCCCCCAACCTTCTCTGAGCCTTCGGAGTCAATGTGACCTGGCCATTTAGCCCATGGTGTGCAAAAAAGTGCCGCTCAGAGGTAAAACAACCCAACTTCTTTCTGTGAGACTTTGTCAAAAATGAAGTAAATGTTCCACCACTTTCTGCAGTTTTGGACAGTCTGAGAGAGAGAATAGGAATCGCTGTTGGGAAAATTGATCGTCAAATCTGAATTAATGTTTGGTAGGAAACCGAATATCGTTTTGAACAGAAACAGCACACACTAACTAAACTTCAGTAGTTGACCAAAAAAAGTTTCAGTCTTAATTTCAAATATTGTAACTGTGATTTCTATATACCTTTTCGTTTTATCGAAAATTTGAAAATAAATTTTGAACCCGCTCAGATTATTTGAAATCATCCTGTATGGAGTAATTTCAATATATCGATATCAGTTTTAAAAACGAAATTGCACGAAGGTAGTGGAATAGGAACTCACGTGGGTTCGTAGTCACCCCATAATTAAAGTGTATTTTAATTTTCCTTCTTTCAATTATTGAGTAGTATAGTCAAGGTCATTGCACTTATAAATAAGGGAAACATATCTCTCAGGCTATATTTTTACAGGGGCGGGGGTTGCTCAGTCGATAGCGCGCCAGGCTCGTAATCTGTAGTTCCCAGGTTCGAATCCCAGCTGGGTCAGCGTTGAGATTTATCTCCTCAAAATTCCCTGCCCACGGCCCGTACGAGACACCGATGGGTTTGGAAAGGCCGCCGTCCGTCGGATGGGACGTTAAAGCGTGGCCCCGTGTGTGGGAGAGCCATACCCTGTGCACGTTAAAGAACACGCTGGATGGCCTTGACGGGAGGCTACCATCTGTCTCCACATCAGCTGTTCCCCTAACCTTCTCTGAGCCTTCGGGGTCCTTGTGACCTAGCCATTTAGTCCATGGTGTGCAAAAAAAGTGCCGCTCAGAGGTAAAACAACCCTATATTTTGATATCATTTAAAGTTGCTTCACATTTATAACATGAAACAAAACATCTCGATGCTATATTTAGAATGACTGCTGAAAAACTGATCCTTTTATCTCGCCTATTTAAATTGCATTTTCTCATTTCTTTTTTTCGTCATCTGCACAATTTCCCGTGTTTGCCTGCGCCTTGTCTTTCCCTTTGAGGCAGAGGAGAACCCAATTTAAATGCCAGTCAGTTACAAAGTATCGTATTAATCAACGACAAATGTCAGACAGTGGACGTTGACCTTACTGCCAAAGGATCGGTACTGAAGCTTTCAGCCCGTGGTGATAAGATCGCTGTCTGTCTGCCACGCCGTCGGTCGTCTTCTAGCAGAGAGAATGCCCTAAGGAGTGTGCTGACACACATGACAAACATTTCTTATCTTCCAACAAGCAACCTTTGTGGCTGCGGAATGGACTTTGCTAAAACCACTGCTGGGACCTGACTCCATCGAGATTGCGAGACTTCACCAATCGCTTGTTTCATTTCGTACAGAACTTAGACCTCTTTGGCTGTTACGAGGAAGATGGCTCAGCCAATGAGAAACGAAAAGAGATATCAGAGGAACTCACCTGATGCCAAAATAAAGCACTTTCTTGATTGTTACTTGCTGCGTTCAATAGAAATGATTTATTAATCACATTTATTGTTCCGTTCAGTGTACTTTCATCACTAACGATGCCTTCGTTTTTTTACACACATCCTCCCGAAATATGTGTTTTAGATATTTTTGAAGCGTTAAGCAATTTATAGTGCTCAAATGCTCAGATGTTAGTCACTGAAACGCAGAAACCCGTTTTATTTATTCTTTGATCATAGCACATGCAAAGCTTAAAGCTTATCTGCAGAATATAGAATGTTCACATTTATAATTTGTTACAGTAGTATGTTTAGCCTTCTTTCATTTCATGTCACATT
Source organism: Ryuthela nishihirai (assembly GCA_038380435.1). Lineage (NCBI taxonomy): Eukaryota > Metazoa > Arthropoda > Arachnida > Araneae > Heptathelidae > Ryuthela > Ryuthela nishihirai. The sequence continues at coordinate 16,297,936 of JAWZYU010000010.1, forward strand.
AATATTGTTTGACATTGATATATGATGAATGTAATATTGACAATGAAAGGTGACATTTATGATATTTAACAAAGAAATTAATTACATTGGCATAGAACATTTGATTGTAAAATAAAATTTCAAATTTAAAAGCGAATTTCGTGGTGTATGTAGAGGATATTTCACATTATAGTGTTTCTTATTGACAAGAATCTATTTTGGCTACAATAAATCTTTTTCTGATTTATTGCAAAAAATCTCTTAAGATTTGTGGCAGCCATTGTCCTAATTTTAGGAAATATGGGAAGGAGATAACTGGTGATGACTAAAAACAGAGTTAAAAAAAGAGTATGTTATTAAAAACAATGTAACTATAGAAATGATAAAATTATTCGATGATGAATTTATTTTTCTCTCAGTTAAATTATTTATCCATCAAAGAGTTTTCCGTATTTTAAAACGAATTATAATTTGTGCGGTTGGTGGTAAAACTGAACTTTGAAATTATAGGCCATGTGTCCAAGATCAGGCCTCTAATATCCAAGTTAGCTTTGGAAATTACAGGCCTAATATCAGAATTATTTGAAAAAATTGTTAAAGTGAAGCTTTCTGTTTCACAGGGGAAAAAATATTTTTTGCTAATAGACAGTTTGGATTTAGGAGAAAAATGGGAAAGGAAGATATTTTGTTGAAGGTCACTGACACAATTACGATTAAAAATAGTAATTATGCTTCAACTATTTATTTAGATATTGAAAAAACCTTTGACACAGTGAAACAGATGATATTGATACAAAAAAAGAAAGGAGCTGAAGTTCGAGCTGAGGTTTTAAAATTGTTGGCAGTTATTTGGATAACAGTTCAGGTTAAAAATAATTATACATGTAATTCACGGTAAAAAAAATAAATTTTTTAGTGCCTTATGGATCTGTTCTAGGACCTTTGCTGCATATTTTATATATTTGTGGCTTCAGTAATATTGGTTTAAGGTGAAAATTGATCTTATTTGCTGATAATACAAGTTTTACTGATTACACAGGTAATGTTTTTTCTTGTGCAAATAAGAACTTGAAATTAATTAACAAACGTTTGATGAATAAATGATTAATAGTAAAATTAAAGAGACTATTGTCATTTTCTTCAGTGTCAAAAAATGACTTGGACTCGCTGGCAAATCAGAAATTAGCTTTTCACGAAAGATATTTCAACTCGTGAAATAATTGTAATTGTGCATACATAATAGCGATTGGAATTCTGAAAAAGGCACAGGAATTTGGTTTGATGGTAGTCTCTTACTTGTTTATGTCAATAAGGTTAAAACTTGAAAAAATGTTAGAAAATGCTGTATAGACTGGCACGAGTTCATGATGCAAAAAATAATACCCTACACTTTCGTATGCATTATGTATTATGAACTAGTTCGTTCCTAGTTACCGCATGGAATAAAATCCTAGTGAAGTGCTTACCATAATGCTTTTTAACGTGATTACAGAATTCATTTGTTCCTCAGAAAAAGATGCAGTTAGCTGACTACTAATACTATTGTGGAAGGCACCCTTTCTTCCACATTTTAGGCAAGCCAACATATTGCCTTTAAAACACATTAAAAAAAAACTGCAAGATATTGATTTTATCAGAGTACATGTGTCGATTTTGCTCTAACTCAGTTTGACTAAAAAGGGATAAAAATATGATGTTTGGGATTCTTCAGTTTTATCAATAAGAAAAATTTAAATATTATTAATTAAATTTAGTTCCGAAATTCTTTACTTTATCTCCAACAACATCAAAACAGCAACAAATTATCATGCATTTACTAAAAATCTAAACCGTTTAATTTTTGGAATAGATGATATTGAAGTCTCCTTTCATTTCAGTGAACTGTTACAAAATTAATGCGTTTCGTATTTCTTTGTGTAGCTAATTACATGTTTTTAGTTCTTCTTGAAATTTGGTTAATATGAGAAGCACAGACACGAGATTACTCTTGTGTGATTTCACTTTGCATTGTTAAATGTTTACTGTGAAAATAAAATTACTAGTACTTAAATTTATGGGGATATTAGATGGTTATTCATTGCTGTAGAAGATGGCTACAGAAAAAGGAAAACGCTCTGAGATATTGAAATTGCATTACCCAGAGGAAGTGGTCCGACTTTTATTAAAATCGGCAGGTCAGTGCGGAATGATGAGATATGCAAATTAGTCCATTGCAGTGGCGGCTCGTAGCTAAAATTAGTGGGGGTGCTGCTCCAGAAAATTTTTAGCCTTTGTTTTAAAATTGTGAAAAAGGAAAAAAAAAACGAAAAAAAAATGTATCAAATAGAATAGCTGGAAGCAGGATAATAATCTAATTCTACACTTTATCACATTCAAGAATATGGTACACGGTTTTTAAGCACAACACACGCAGAGTAAAAAAAACTACCTTCAACCAGCACGCCAGGGTCGGCACTGCGGGAACCACAGTGCTCTCTCTCCCTTGCAGCCTCGCGTGTAGCTTCCTATGTGCGCATGCGCACAACAGTCAAACACCTCGCCGCTAGTACTGTGAAGCGCACAGTTCCATACAAAGATTTTTGTATCTTTTTCATAAACTGGGGGATGGCTACTGACATTAAGCTTAAGGATTATATATTGTACAAGTATAAAGAAAGAATTAAGGAAAAAGGACTCATTATATTAAATGTTATCTATAATATCAAGTTGTAATTGGGGGTGCTGCAGTTGCACAGTGCCTATACGCGAGCCGCCACTGGTCCATTGTCAGACAAATCGAGCAGAGAGGGTCAGCGTTATATTAAGACATGCCACCAACTCAACTAAACTCTACATGAGTTTGCGGCAAGCAGAAATCTGAGCAATTCCATAGAACAAAGTCCACAGAAACAGAATCACATACGAAATGCCAAGACAGCATTTACATCAGTCATATCGCCAACTTATGGCGTTTCAGAGAGAATAGATCGTCATCGGTATGAGTACGATGATGATCATCCTCATGAGTACGATGAGGTTTGCCAGATCACTAATTTCTAAAAAAATCGTTGCCAGATATTTTTTTCTGAATTTTGTAATCAGCCATAGTGTTCGGATATTTTTTAATATATATAATGCGTATGAATATATAATGCAACGAATATGGAGCGTGTGCAGTTACCGTTCACAGCAAACTGGAGCGGTTGCGGTTAATGTTCACAGCACATTGGATCGTGTGAGCTCACAAAGACCTGGATCGTGTGGGTTCACTCACGGAAATATTGAGCGTGTGCAGTTACCGTTCACAGCAAACTGGAGCGTGTGCAGTATAAAATATAAAGAAAAAAATATCTGGAGCGTGTACAGTTGCTGTACACGCTCCAGATATTTTTCCTGAATTCTGTAATCACGTGACACGAAGGTTGCCAGATCGCTGATTTCTAAAAATATCGTTGCCAGATATTTTTTCTGAATTCTGTAATCAACCATAGTGTTCGGATACTTTTTTGAGCGACTGTACCATTCCTTGCTGCAAAGTGTAGCTGTGTGTGTCGCCAACCATGGAGTATTGTCAAAGGTATTGACTACCACCAAGTAATCCATTTTTATGTGAAATGAATTTGTGCTTTTGTTGTGTAACTGTAAAACACCTTACTGATCTGCCAACCTGTCTTGTCATTTCCGTATGATTCTAGCCCCTTCTTTTGAGTGGTGCAATTTCAATGTCACGAAGTGTATTATGGCCAGCAGAGAAAGTATATGAAACGTATAAAAAGGAAACCAAGGAACGCGTCGTTTTCGCAACCGAATCAATGTTGAATAGAATTATTAATCGCATCATCGTCATTTCATATTAATGTAAATAAAAGTAAATAATATACTTCGGAAAATAAGAAAATGAAACATGTAAAGAAATATGTAAAGCAATTATTTATTTTTTCATAGTTCGAAAAATTTACTTTCGATATATCATTTTTTTTGTCTTCACTTCTATTTGCAAAGGAATCTTAATTTGAAAAGAAACAAAACTTTGAGTTGCCTGAAAACGCAATTCAGTGTATGAAATATGGACAAGGTAAGATCTGTCGCCTGTAGCTCCAAATAAAATGGGCATTAATTTGTCAGTTAATCCCAAACTATTGCTCCGTGAGCTCCAAAGTGTGAGCCCATTCACACCTTGAAGGGTCGAAAGGCTCGGAAGCCTTGCCACGTGCCAAGGCCGCGTCCCTGACATCTCTTCGCTCACTCGCAGCGGATTTCGTTTCGGCTCCAGGTAATTCGACTGCATTCTTTTCTCCTCCATTTCAGCTGATTGGTGATGGCCACATTTCTTTGTGTCGTCAAGAGCTCAGTCTCCTTGGCAATCACCATTCCAGCGGAGGGAATTATGGGCCTTGTTTCACGAATACATTCGAGGAAGACAAAAATAAGTTCCCGGGAGATAAAAATACACAAAGATTTGTTATTTAACGCACAGGAAGTTTTCATAAAGTAACAAATAACAGTGATACCTAAAGCTCCTAAGTTTGTTCAGATGAAACTTAGGAGCAGGTTGCTGCTCCTAAGTTTTATCAGAGAAAACGAAATATATGTCTTATCGATGAGACCAAATATAATAAAAAATATTTAATATTAATGATAATTTAATTAATAATTTTTGGTAAGAATTGGATAAAAATATAATTTAAAATGCTAACCCAGTGATATACCCAAGGGTGGGGTTATAACCCCCTCTTCCTTTAGGGCTCCAATAGCGTACATTATCTGAGAAATCCCCCCACAAATTAGAGACTTAAACAGGCCAAACCTTCCCCATTAGAGTCAAACTTCTTTTCCCACCCACCTCATTGGAAATTTCAGGATACGTCACAACAAGATTTTTTTTTAAAGAGGGAGCAAAAATTTATCAATGTTGAATAGAATTGTTAATCGCATCATCATCATTTCATGTTAATATAAATAAAAGTAAGTGATATAGTAGTAGCATAAATGAGAGTTCTGGCACAGTAAAAGGGGCTCGAGAATTCTATGAAAATCTATGGGAAAAGTTAGGGGGGATGAGGGAAAAAGTACGTTTCTTGTAGTTTTTGTGAAAATATGTGGAAAATTTAAAAAAAACCGGGGGGTTTTTTAGCATGTGAAAAACTAATTTGTTTTTTTTTTTTAAAGATGAGGTTTAAACTAATTTTTTTTTTAAAGATGAGGTTTAAACTAATTTTTTTTTTTAAGATGAGGTTTAAACTAATTTGTGAATTAGTTTAAATGGGTTAGTTTGAAGTGAGGTGTGTATGAGATAAAAAATAAATGATGTGGTTTGTTGAGTTATCGTACACTAAGTGGATTATTCGGTTGTAAAAGCCATGTAAATCGGTGTTTCTTGTGGTTTTTTTCTGAAAATATGTGTGAAAATCAGAAAAATCCGGGTGTTTCATGTGAAAAAAGTAATTTAAGTTTTTTGGGCAGATGAGATTTAAACTAATTTGTTTAACTAATTTTCAGAAAAAATGAGGTGTGTGTGAAAGAGATAAAAAAAGACGTGGTTTGTTGAGTTATCATAAACTTCACTGGATTATTCGGTTGTAAAAAGACAGGTAAATCGGAGAATTTGACAAAGTCAGACACTTTTGAGAAATTTGTTTGAAACACATTACAAAATCAACAGGTAAAATGACGTTTTCTGGGGGTCTGATGAAAAGATAGACTTTGAATATCTGTGAATGTATGAAGAGAGGGTACTAGATGAAAAAAAATTTTTTTAGAAGTGAAAAGTGATTTAAGTTAATTTTTTTAAAAAATCAGAAAGAATTTGAAGTGAAAAGTGATGTAGGTTAGATTAATTTTGAGAATGTATGAAGCTTGTAAAGAGAGAGAAGAGTTTTATGTTATCGTGCTAAACGGAAATCAGTCTCGATCTCGTGAAAAGAACAATGGGCTCGAACTAAATCTCTTATGGTTCGGGAAGTTGTTCGGTTCGATGGACGGCCCTCCTCCCTCTCTGTCCCCTCCTCCCCTCTGCTCTCTCCTCCTCTCTCTGTCCCCTCCTCCCCTCTGCCTTCTGTCCCCTCTCTTCCTCTCTCTCTGTCCCCTCCTCCCCTCTGCCTTCTGTCCCCTCTCTTCCTCTCTCTCTGTCCCCTCCTCCCCTCTGCCTTCTGTCCCCTCTCTTCCTCTCTCTCTGTCCCCTCTGCTCTCTCTGCTCTGTCTTCCTATCTCCGTTCCCACCTCCTCACTGCCTCGATCCAGCGCAAAAAAATCCTCCAGTTCCAGCTGTATACAAGACACAACTGGAACCTGAGTCTGTGATTAATGACCGCTGCTAGACCCCCCCCCCACGGGCCGAACGATCCCATAGTTACTGCAATCAACTGCAGAGACCATGTTGCTAGCTGGCCACAGAACCAACTAACCCCCCCCCCCCCCAGAAATCCCCCTAAAGAAGTCTCATGTACTGAACCTAAAAGTCTTATACGTAGATGAGCAGTCTCATTCAATATCAAGGGAAGCGATACTAACATTTAAAGCTAATTGTCTTATATGCCATACTCGGAAGCAACTCGTGTTCTAGCGCGGTGGGTAAAGAAACAAAATTAAAAATAAAATAGTATTATGAACTTTAACTCAAATCTAAAATAATAAGTTTTTGTAGCAGTGATTTGAATATCTAGCTGCAAAAAAATTAAACCAGTGCGATTAAATTACTTTGTAATATTGATCAATATTTTAAATAACATTGATTCTATGGGAGAGGTGGGGGAGGAGGGAGGCGAGGAGGATTGGGAGAGGCGAGGAGGAGGGAAAGTTAATTCTTTGCAATTTACAAAAGTTGAAATAACTTTTGATCTAATTATGCTACAGAGCTCATTCTGATGTTGTTCAATAATACTAAGCAGACACTATTTTCGGAACTGACCAGAATCGGGTTCGGACCCCTTACCTAGCCGAGAAAGTGGGTCGAACCCTCTTAAATTTATGATCTCATAACTTGTTTTGTAATCAAGCTACAGATTTGAAACTAATATTATTGTATTTCATTCGGGGTGTACTACAATTTGAACATATGGGTATTGGTCTCGACCTAGTTACTTAAGGTCTTCTGGGTTCAAAACTTTTTGCATACTGCACATTGCTGATTCTCATTTAAGATTTCGAAATGTTTTTGGTTTTTTCATCAACATCAGGTTCTAGTACTGGAACTCATTTCCTTACTTCAACTGGAAACGGTGTCGGATCCGTTTCCTAGCCTAGAAACTGGGTCGAACCCTCTTAAATTTGCATCCTTATAACTCTGCTTCTAATTGAGCCACACATCTCAAACTAATGTGTTTAGATTACATTCGGGAAGCACTATACGTTTAATGTATTGGAAGCAGTCACGACCTCTTACTTTTGTTTTCTGGGTTCGACACTTTAAGATTTTGTCGAATTATAACGTCTATTCTAATTGTGCTAGGATCTTGGTTTCAATTGTAATAGATGGGGTTTATCAAGTTCTATAATCTGACGAAAGAATAATCGGTCAATCCCAGTTCTACAGAATTTAAGCAACCTATAGTGAACGACATAATTTTGCTTGTCGAACAGATTTGGAATCAAGAATGACACATTACTATCAGAGAGTTTCAATTTTGCAGGAGCCAAGGGGAAATCATTGTGTAAATCGTGTAAATATGCCGGATATTCTAGATCAACTTCGAAGAAATAACCCTTTTTGCTGTCGTCTGGAATATTAAACAAGTCAATATCATTTACCCATTTGAAATTACCAGTTGGAAGAGGCTGAGACATTACCCAGCCATATAAATTGTTTGCATCAAAGTACATGATATAGTTTTGTGGATATTTTTTGTTTCTATCATATGGATTTACTAAAGGATTGTTGGCCTGTGCAAACCTCTTAGACACTAAAGATATTCCTCCTCGCAGAGCTCTTTCTATGAAAAAAAATACATATCACCTTTTATAAGTTCCAGCTCAATTTCTGTCATTTTTAAACAGGCAGCGTAGGATAAGCCAGGAGATCTAAAATAATGACAAGGATCGAGTTGGTAGTTATTCATACACGAATTTCTGTAGTTTTCAAATACATCTTCTAGCAGTAATACATCAGTGATCATATACAGATCGTGATATTCCCCGAAGGTAGCAATAGAAAAGGCTTTCCACAAAATTTGAGCTCTTTCGTATTGTTCATTGTTTTGGAAATTATCTTTGGATGGAAGTGACGTTTGCAAAAACTGAGCACTCTGTTGCAAGTACTCGTATGGAAAACTTCCTTTGCTTTTCAAAAGTTCTTTCTGTGAGTCATTCAGATTATGTTGTTTACAGTATTGACTTAGGATGTAGAAATTTTCCACATTTTTCGACAGTGAATCCAGTGAAGAGCTGAGGAACATGAATGAATCAATAAATTTAATTTGACCGAATTTAATGCATATATATTTTTCTGTATTTTGTGGAATACAAGAAATTTTCTTCGTATCTTTAAATTTCCACAAATCTTTTACTATAAAGTGGCAATTAAATCCTTTTTGATTATGAAACAACACTGGTATTTCAAGTGAGAATTTGTATTGAAGATTACATTTGTTGTGAACAGCACCTCTGTATTTTCCAGTTAAGTGATCGTGGTCCCTTACTCTATCAGTTCCTAGAATTTTCCAACAAATATTACAATAATTTTGCTCCAGTAAAAATTTGCCAATCAAAATCAGTCATCTTAACATTTCTTTTCTACAATTTTCGATTTTGTAGTATCTCGCGATTTCAAGATTTCGTCTATAATACTGTGTAATTGCTTAAGATCTTTCATCTTTTTTAATATACAATAAAGACATATACCCAGTGATGAAAGTCTGAAACAAGACCTCCAGGTATCTTTCTTCTTTCTTTTGGATCTGGATAGTGTCTAGCAAATGAAACACTAATCTTGCTGCCCCTGTCAAATTTCTTGTTTACTGGAATAACAGAAAAAAACTTCTGAAGTTGTGGTCTTACTACTTCAATGAATTTTTGATCATCCAAGTTGATACTATAATTTATACTAAAAGAGGGATTTGTTGTGCAGCAGATTTCCTTGCTTATATATCCATTAGAAATGTATAGATGGTAATTATCTTTGAAAATAGGTGGCGTTAGTAGGTCGAATTTTGTGTTTATCTGTATAATTGGATGAGACTGCAATGTGTATTTTTTCACTTCTTTATCACCATCATCATCATCATCATCATCCTCAAGCAGCCATGGGCTACGGAGGTCCAACCAGACCGTGCAATTTAGTTCTCCAAGCAAGTCTATCCTGAACTACATCTACTGCATCTGGCCACTGCACACCAATTCTAACAAGGTCCTGTTTGACATTGTCTGCCCACCGCATCCTAGGTCTCCCCCTCCTTCTGAGGCCTCTAGGCACACTGTTCATAACCCTATTCGCCAATCTATAATTATTCATACGGGCAACATGGCCAAACCAACGGAGTTTCTCTCTGCACAATATGCTGCTTAAAGGAGGTTGCAGACTCCTTTGCCTAACATCATCATTAGTTACAAAGTTAAACCACCTAATACCGAAGATACTACGTAAGCATCTAGAATCAAAAGCATCTAGTTTCCTGTTATCTTGTTTACACAGCGTCCAAGTTTCACTACCATAACTAACCCTAGAAAGAACCAAACTATTATACAGTCTAATTTTAGTCTTTAGGTGTATACGCCTATTTCTCCACACTCTCATAGATTTTTAAAAGTCCCGGCAGCAATCCCTATTCGTCTGTTAATCTCATGCCGCACATCACCATTATCTGTTACATAGCTCCCAAGATAATTAAACTGTGACACCTGCTCAAGACTGCAACCATTCAGATTAACTGAATCACAGCCTGCCTGACCAATTTTCATCACTTTAGTTTTCTCTCTGTTTATCCCAAACCTACTCTAATACCAGTTTCATTAACAGCTCTAAAAAAAGAATTCATCTCATCAACGTTATTAGTCAACATGGCCAAATCATCCTCATAATCTAAATCAGAAATTTTGAAATCTCTAGACCATTTGAGGCGAAAATCTTCCCATTGCAAAGAATTTAGCATAATATAACCAAACTAAAGAGAAAAGGAGACAAAATGCACCCTTGTCGAACACCAGAAGCAATGCTAAAACAATCACTTTAAGCCTTACCAACTCTCAAACACAATTCAGTGTTATTATAGAGAGCTTTCACTATGCTATCGAGCTATTCATAGAAATTGTGCAAAAAAAAAAGGCCGAAATAATCATATGCAGAATTTATTTACACGAAGGTAATCTATCAGTGTGAGATTTCGGTTGCTTACTTTACCTCTGAGCGGCAGTTTTTTTTCCACACAGTGGGCTGAATGGCATAGTCTCAGAGATTAGAAGAACTCAGAAAATATTTTTTTTTTGGAGGGAAAGGGATTCACTAGACAGTTATTAGGATATGGCATCCTCCTGTTAAGGACATCCAGCACGATCTTCATATGCTCAAAGTATGGCTCTCCTGCAGACGGCAGCTTAATTGGAAAGGGTGCCTTCCATCTGACGGACTGCGACCTCACCGATCCCTTCCGTCTCCGCTTTCCATCTAGGACAGGGAATAGGTTAGTGGATATAAATATATACGTTAATATTATTTTATTCCCACATAAACACTGAAAATCTGTGTTAAACACTGTTTCTTTTTTTCAAAATCTGATTTGGAATATTAACATATGTCAATAATTGATTTTTGGGGTTTGAAAATTGCTGCTCTACATTATTAGATATCAGTGTTTGAAAAACAGCATAACATAATATTCCCACATTTATAGAAACTTCAGTAGGATATATTAGCCCTCCACGGTCTCAGATATTAATTAGCTGCTGAGGTACAGTCGCTCAAAAAAGTATCCGAACACTATGGTTGATTACAGAATTCAGAAAAAATATCTGGCACGTGACACGAAGGTTGCCAGATCCCTAATTTCAAAAAAAAAATCGTTGCCAGATATTTTTTCTGAATTCTGTAAACAACCGTAGTGTTCGGATACTTTTTTGAGCGACTGTAGGTGGTCATTATTTTGATACTAGATCGTGTGGGCTCACTCACGGAAATATTGAGCGTGTGCAGTTACCGTTCACAGCAAACTGGAGCGTGTGCAGTTACTGCACACGCTCCAGTTTGCTGTGAACGGTAACTGGAGCGTGTACAGTTGCTGTACACGCTCCAGATATTTTTCCTGAATTCTGTAATCACGTGACATGAAGGTTGCCAGATCACTAATTCCTAAAAAAATCGTTGCCAGATATTTTTTCTGAATTCTGTAATCAACCATAGTGTTCGGATACTTTTTTGAGCGACTGTACATGCAATACTAAAACTCTGTTGTAAAATGATCAGCATAGTTAACACAAAACGTATTCTCTTTTGCATTGTGGCATGAATACATATGACGATCCACTGTTATTACTGCGGCAGCCAGGGACACAACATTTACGGGGCATGATGAGAATGATAATTACTCTAAATACACTAGAATTTAAACAATATACATAAAACAGAATAAAGAAAAAGAACTTACATTTTGCACACAAAGGCAGCTGTTGCAAACAAGCAATGGCGACTACTAGGCCGCGTAGAATCAAGTCTCGCGTTTCGATTGAGCCTCTGCTCTAGTAAGCCTCCGGTGGTGCAGCCCAAATCACGTGACATCAGGCTTTCCCTTCAGACGGCTTTGGTTATACACAATATAATATACAACAATATAATAATACACGGAGGTTGCCAGATATTTTTTCTGAATTCTGTAATCAACCATAGCGTTTGGATACTTTTTTGAGCGACTGTATCACTCATAATTTTATATATTCATATACTTAAATAAATATAAGTTGATGACAGATAATTAAATTCGTTATTATTTATTGAGGTGATCATAGAATTGCAATGAAGCATGTCCGAATCTAGAAGAAAAATCGAGGGGGCAAGAAACACAATCGAGTTGGAAAAACTTAAAGGGCGGGGGGGTGGGGGTCATGAGACTGGATTTCTAAATGAAGTGTAATATTTTCTCCTCCTTTCTACAGGTCTTTAAAACAAATCTTGAAAAATGCATGAAATATGAATAAGTTTAATAATATTTTGCCCCTATCATCGAAGGTTAGTGGAGAGTAAGGCAGGCTCAACTGCACTAAACTTCTGCCATTGTCTAAAGGAAACTACGTGATCCGGAGCAATCTCGGAGCAATCTCGGAGCAATACGGACAGCCTGCCATGCTGCGAACAGTCACTGTCACGTGAACGCCTTTTGTAACTTAACTTTATTTGTCCTCTTTAATTTATTTCTTAATTTATCACTTACCCTTAGAAGTTAATTTTGTTACTATTAATTTACACTAAATTAATTACACTGTCACCGGTATGGCTTAAAAATTACACTGTCACCGGTATGGCTTAAAAAAATGGTGAAGGAATGGATATATTCCTTCACCATTTTTTTAAGCCATACCGGTGACAAATGGATTGAACTCACAACTCTTTAATCAACTTCATTACCTAAACTAGAATGAATTCAAACATTTTGACACGGCGATTTCGTATAATTGTAAAAAATTCATGCGAACCTCTTGATTCGCAGATAGGATTCTGCAGCCTCTTCTCTACAATGTAAGAAATATTTTCGTTAAAAATATTAGCAAATGCAGAGTTATCAGAACTTAGTGGCACCTTTTCAAGATAGTAGTGACCCACAGTTTGAAAACCACGGGGCATAAATTATTATTCATTTTTCATATCAAAATTTTCAATATCATCAAACTAGTTAATATAATTATAATTAAATATTTTGCTCGAAACAACTATATAAATTGCAGGATTTTTTTCTTTTTTTTTCAAAGAAATTCTGTTTACCTGATGCTAATACATACACAGATGGACAGATAAAGGTCAGATTCTTAAAAATAATGTTAAATTTCTCTTTTCAGGGAGGGACGACAATAAGCATCACCAAGGCGTGGGTCTACTTCTCAGCAGACACGCTAGTGATGCTCTTCTAGGATATGAGTGTATTAATGAAAGGTTTCTTACAGCAAAATTTCAGACAAGCGTTAAAGACTTGAATGTTATCTGCTGTTATGCCCCCACTGAGGATGCCGATGAGGATGAGAAGGATAGGTTTTATGGACAACTTCAGGATATTTTGAATTCTGTCAAGAAAGGAGATATTACCCTTGTTCTTGGTGACTTCAATGCTAAAGTTGGTACTTACTCTGACCTTTGGGGAGGAGTAATAGGCCCTTTTGGCATTGGTAGCTGCAATGGCAATGGGCAACGTCTCCTACAGGTAAGTAAACTCAATGGATTCAGAATAACTAACACTTATTACAAACACCGCGACATACATAAGTACACATGGGTTTCACCTGATGGGCTGCATAAGAATATGATTGATTACATATTAATTAACAGCAAATGGGCTAGTTCTGTTAGGAATACCAGGGGATATAGGGGAACTGAAATTGGATCTGACCATTACCTTGTTAAAAGTGTGTTGCAACTTAAACTTAAAAAGTGTTGTGCTAGGGTTAAAAAATTTACTTTTAATACTGAAGCTATGAAAGATCCAGTTATAGCCAAAGCTTACCATGATAGGTTACTTAGTCATTATGACAGTCATGGTATGCTTACTACTGAAGTTGAGGAAGAATGGGATCATTTTAAACAGGTTTTTTTGGACACTAACAGTACTCTTTTAGGAAAAAAGGAGCAGAAGAGACAGAATTATCTGAGTGATAAGGCACTTGAGCTTATTTTGGAAAGAAAGAACTGCAGGAATGTTCTTAATCAATGCCCTACTAGTCCTAATAGAAAGCATTACAGAGAACGTAATAAACGTGTAAAAGATCAGTTAGCTGCTGATAAGAATCTTTGGCTTGATGGTTTGGCTGACAAAGCTGAGGAAGTAGTTAGACAGCACAACAGCAGAGAGCTGTACCAGATAGTTAATGTTTTATGTGGTAGAAAACGAACAGGTATACAGGGATTGAAGGTTAAACAAGGTAAGGTTATAGATGGTGAGGATTCTGTCATGGCTAGGTGGGCTGAGCATTTCAGTGATGTTCTAAACAATGTGGTTAGTTCTTCTCCCATTGTTTGTAATGATGATAGATGCATTGGCGGCTTTAATGTTGGCCCTATAACACAATCTGAAGTTATTTTGGCTATTTCTAAACTTAAGCTCGCTAAATCCTCAGGGATAGATGAAATTACTACTGAAATGCTTAGAGCTGGGAATGTTTCGGTTACCAATTGGATGATTGAAATTTTGAATAACTTTTATGATAAAGGCATGGTTCCTAAAGATTTTACCAGAGCTATTATTATCCCTATTTTCAAAAAAGGTGATCGCAGTTCTTGTGATAACTATAGGGGTATCAGCCTACTGTCTGTTCCAGGTAAAGTTCTTTCCACGATTGTGCTTAATAGAATTAAGAATCTGGTTGACAGTCAATTGCGTGATGAGCAATGTGGATTCAGAAGTGGTAGGGGATGTGTGGATCAGATATTTTCACTTAAGCAGATTCTTGAGAAATGTTTAGAGTTTCAGAAACCTTTGGTTGCTAGCTTCGTTGATTTCAAAAAGGCTTTCGACTCTGTTGATCGTCATAATTTGTGGTTGATTGTGAGATCATATGGTATACCAGACAAGTTAGTTACCATAATGAAAGCTCTCTATAATAACACTGAGTCGTGTGTGAGAGTTGGTAAGGCTTGTAGCAATTGGTTTAGCATTACTTCTGGTGTTCGACAAGGGTGCATTTTGTCTCCTTTTCTCTTTAGTTTGGTTGTTGATTATGTTATGCGAAATTCACTTCAAGGGAAAGATTTTGGCCTTATAGGGGCTGGAGATACGAAAATTTCTGATTTAGATTATGCTGATGATTTAGCCCTTTTGGCAAATGATGTTCATTAGATGAACTCTTTCATTCGAGCTATTGATGAGACTGGTAGTACAGTAGGTTTGGTTATAAACAGAGAGAAAACTAAAGTGATGAAAATTGGTCAGGCAGGTTGTGATTCAGTTAATCTGAATGGTTGCAGTCTTGAGCAGGTGTCACAGTTTAATTACCTTGGGAGCTACGTAACTGATACTGGTGATGTGCGGCATGAGATTAACAGACGAATAGGCATTGCTGCCGGGACTTTTAAGAATCTATGGAGATTGTGGAGAAATAGGCGTATACACCTAAAGTCTAAAATTCGACTGTATAATAGTTTGGTTCTTTCTAGGATTAGTTATGGTAGTGAAACTTGGATACTTTGTAAACAAGATAATAGGAAACTAGATGCTTTTTATTCTAAATGCTTACGCAGTATCTTGGGTATTATTAGGTGGTTGAATTTTGTAATTAATGATGAGATTAAGCAAAGGAGTTTGCAACCTCCTTTAAGCAGCATATTGTGCAGAGAGAGACTCCGTTGGTTTGGCCATGTTGCCCGTATGAATAATTATAGATTGGCGAATAGGGTTATGAACAGTGTGCCTAAAGGTCTCAGAAAGAAGGGGAGACCTAGGATGCGGTGGGCAGACAATATCAAACAGGACCTTGTTAGAATTGGTGTGCAGTGGCCAGATGCAGTAGATGTAGCTCAGGATAGACTTGCTTGGAGAACTAAATTGCACGGTCTGGTTGGATCTCCGTAGCCCATGGCTGCTTGAGGATGATGATGATGATGATGATTACAATACACAGTGACGTACCAAAATATTTGAGAATTCCACGTGAATGGGATTCTAATTTTGGAGTTTCTAAATTAATGGAAAAATATGACGGAGGATAAATTAAACATCATAATCAACTCTTTAAATCTCGCTTTTCAACAATATTTGTTCCGTATTTAAAGATTATGGAAATTAGAATATTTCACAAAATAATGCTTCATAAGATTTTACCTCAGATTTTAATTAAAACTTAAATAAGAATTGTTTCAAACCATTTAATAAACACATTTTATTATTTTGCCTAATGAATATTTCAATAGTAGATAATTCTGATTTTTTTTTTATAAAGCAAGATAATTTATTGTTACATATTACAACTTCCTAACTCTTTAAATAATGAACGAATGTTGTGAAAGTTATCTGAATGGTTGCAGTCTTGAGCGTGAAAAATGAGATCTAAATGGATTGGATTATGATCTTCGATATATCTTCAGCAGTACTTTCTATTAAATGCGTAGCTTAAAAGGTATAGAATTTCAAAGTTAGGTTTACATTAGCATTACATTGGAATTCTCTATTATATTTTTTGGAGGAGGGGGAGGAGGAGGAATTAAATATGTCTGCTAAATAGCACCAGGCGTTAAGAATTATCTCCGCTAACTCTCCCCTTACTTTCGATAAGAAAAGGAGACACTGATGGGATTCGAAAGGCCACCTTCCGTTGGAGGGGACGTTAAGTCGTGGCACCGAGTGCATGCTAAATTGACGAGACACTACCATCTCCTAGAAGCTGTTTCTTACATTAACCTTCTCTGAGCCATTGGAGCCCTTCTCACCTGGCCATTTCAGAGGTACAGTGGCTCAAAAAAATATCCGAACACTATGGTTGATTACAGAATTCAGAAAAAATATCCGTCAACGATTTTTTTAGAAATTAGTGATCTGACAACTTTCGTGTCACGTGACACTAATCACTAATTTCTAAAAAAACCGTTGATGGATATTTTTTCTGAATTCTGTAATCAACCATAGTGTTCGGGTATTTTTTTGAGCGACTCTAAACCATCTCTAATATTTTGGTAGGACAATGTATCTAAGATTTTGTAATTTCTTTGAAATTAAAAGCGAGCTATTTTTACGTTTACTTAAGTTGTTTGAACTGTAAATATATTAAAGAGCATATTAAATTTAAAAATTGGTTATCATATGTCTGAGAATCATATGTCTGAGAATAATATCTCTATGAGAGAATCATATATCGTATGTTTATGAATAAGTTTAATAAGAAAGAAAAAAAGAAGTTTAAATCGAGAAAATCTAATGATTTGCGTTGTCATCGGACTTCTTGCAACTCTTCTTCATTTTCAACTTAGCTGATTATTGTTTCCTTGGTGATTTCAAATCAGTTTTGCTCTTTAAAAATAAACATGAAAAATGCAATTGTTTCTTGCCCTTTGCATATTGGAAAGAATTGAAACTGAGTGCTGACATAAATCAATTTGATTCTCAAACGTTGAAGGATTTTTGTCAGTTGGGCTTATTATATCATTTGATGTTCTGCCGCAAATCAGTCACAAAAGCAGTTCTTAAATCAAGGAATAATATGACATATTTGGGCAAATATAGATGTCTTAACACCCTCCCCCCCCGTGGGAAAATTAAATAATGAGGAATAACTCAGTTGCACGAAATTTGTATGTCGTTTTTTCCTTAACGAAATGCAGTCATGGTTTTTTTAAAACTTTCTTTTGTTTACCATTGATACACACAGTCGTATGAAAATAATTTGACCGCCTACCATAGTATATGTCATATTATTCTGATATGATTGTTTATGTTGAAATATCTAGAAATATCTGTTTCATATATCTAGAAAGGAGAGAAAAAAAAAACACATTCATGGCAGGATCTAGGGGGGGGGTGCCAATTGGATCATTCCCCCACCCTGTGACAATTTTATATTTGACAGTATAGTAAAGTAACAGAAGCAAAAAAAACAAACTATGACTCTTATGTATATTCTACGCATTTTTTTTTCTATTTTAAAAAGACGTCTAAACTTTTTTTTCTTTTGTTTTCGGGCAACTTGACTAGTGTTATGATATAATATATGCGTGATTGCTCTATTCACAACTGCTCTCATTAATGACTCTCTCAACCTAAATATTTCTATCCTGAAACATTGCTTTGTGTTTTACCTCTCCCCTTGAAAACCTTTGCTCCACTGTGAAAGCATTTTCCCCCTCACCCTAAAAATGTTCATTATCGTGCATTTAACAGAAAGATGCGACCGAAGATAAATTAAAGATCGAATGAAATCTACTTAAATCTCAATTTTCGATAATATTCGTTCAGTATTTAAAGAGTTATGGAAGGTAGAGTATTTGACAACAGTAATACGTTATAAATAATGCTGATGGTTTGCCTTTTGTAAAACAACAAACTAATAACAACTACACTGTCATTTTTCCACATGTTGGCAATTATTATTTTAAAATCCCCTAAATAACTTGTGTTGATAACAAAAATTAGTTGTGAAAGCATAACGCTACTAACAAAGCTCAACGTGACTTCTTAACTCGCTTGTTACTTTAGACAAGCGCTGTACTATCGTATCAAACGTGTGTGCTCCACATGACGTAATGCGCAGAACGAAGAAAACTCATTTCATACTGCGCAGCGCCGGCTGCTCCCCCTGTGGACTATTATCCTTAATTCTGAATTTCCTGATTCTGAATTTTTCATGAATTTTTCTGAATTTTTCTGAATTTCTGCATTCTGCATTCTGAATTTTTCTGAATTTTAGTAGCATTCCTTAGTAGCATTCTGAAAGGGGGGGAGGGCATGACCCCCCTCCCTAGTTCCGGCCTGCAACGAAAAATTACTGAAGAATAATCTCCTGAGAGTTGAAGGAAAGGTTACTCTAAAAAGTGTGAGATCACTGCAACAGATATGTAATAATTAAGAATTATTGCCAAAGCAACTACTAAAATTTTAATTTTCCCATGAATCTTTGAAATCTACAGCATAAAAAAGCTTTTTGACTGCATAAAAGCTTAGGTGTTACTTTTGCACAAAAAAGTACATAATTAAAACTCTCTACGCAACTAAAAAATATTCAAATATTAGAAAAGTTTCAGAACCTACTGAAACGGAAGGAACACGTGCAACAATGAAGGCGAGACTGTGGTACTATATGACACTCGAGATGGAGCTAGGAGGGAGAATTACGTCACTAACCAGTTCCAACGAGGAGTTAACTGAAAAAAAATAGATAAGACAGTTGAAATTCGGAAGAATCTGAATGAAGAAGTATTAAACCGTATTTTTAATGCAATTTGTTTCGTTTCTTGTCCCTCATTACCAGATGTTTTTAAGGAGTCTCTTTTCCACTGAAGGATATTGAAAAAGAGGGTGGGCGGCTAACCACATCGAATATTTGGAGAGTGGAAAAAGAAGATATTTTTATCGCTCACGAATTTTGGATTTCATTTTTAACCTTTCAAATGACACCTCAAGGAAAGCGATTTTTATGTTCCATTTCAGCTCCAATTGAAGGTCAGAAATGAATCTGAGTCACACTCTTGAAATGTGCTTTGGGATGCTCATCCGAAGAGCACTTATTATGACATATGGGATTTTCCATCTGCAGCTGGTAAACAAATAAAAACGGGAAAAAATGCTTCTCTGAAAAGTTGGTACAGTCGCTCAAAAAACTTCGTGTCACGTGACACGAAGGTTGCCAGATCACTAATTTCTAAAAAAAAACGTTGCCAAATATTTTTTCTGAATTCTGTAATCAACCATAGTGTTCGGATACTTTTTTGAGCGACTGTAGGTGGTCATATTATTTAGATACTAGATCGTGTGGGCTCACTCACGGAAATATTGAGCGTGTGCAGTTACCGTTCACAGCAAACTGGAGCGTGTGCAGTAACTGCACACGCTCCAGTTCGCTGTGAACGGTAACTGGAGCGTGTACAGTTGCTGTACACGCTCCAGATATTTTTCCTGAATTCTGTAATCACGTGACACGAAGGTTGCCAGATCACTAATTTCTAAAAAAATCGTTGCCAGGTATTTTTCTGAATTCTGTAATCAACCATAGTGTTCGGATATTTTTTTGAGCGACTGTATTCGTAAATGCTTGACCTGCTTCCCTCTCTTGATATTATGGCGCTAAGACTGACAAATACGATAATAGCTTGATTTCCGGTGTGATCAAGATCGGA
This sequence comes from Ryuthela nishihirai, assembly GCA_038380435.1. Taxonomy (NCBI): domain Eukaryota; kingdom Metazoa; phylum Arthropoda; class Arachnida; order Araneae; family Heptathelidae; genus Ryuthela; species Ryuthela nishihirai. The sequence goes on from JAWZYU010000010.1 coordinate 16,317,836, forward strand.
TTGGCAACCCTTTGATTAGAAGCTCTGTCGTCAGGGGCATAACTGCTATATAGTATATTCTGCTCACTCTGGATTTTTGCACTACGCAGGTCACTGGCAGTCACGATCCATACAGTCTCGGATGAAGAGTAACTGATCATTTAAACTTCATGCTCTTAGAAGCATAGTTCAGTGATTTAAAATATGGTTTAATAGCTTAAGGTTCAATATCAGTCTGCAGTTTTAATGCTTATTTTTAATCATATATCCTTGTTCAGGGAATGAAGAAGGAGAAGGTATGGGGGGGAGTGAATGATCGAGAATATCTAAGTGCCTAGATATTCTTCATGTGTACCTGGTCTGCTCTGAACCGGTTTTATTCACCAGCATTTGAACTCGACTGTCCATCATCAATTCAATCAAAGGGAAGAAAAAAAAAACATCTTTCATTAGCCCCCAAGGTGTGGGTCATGATTGTGGGTCATCGAACGCATACTCCTGGCGTCTGAAACTGGGAGTCTTTTCAATGCGAAGGTATCACGTGCTCGTATACACTGAAGTGCCATTGAATTAGGGATAGCAACCTAGTAACGTATTGGACACTCTCTGGCCCTGATAACAGCCGCCACACGACGAGGCATGGACTCAACAAGCTTGCGTAAATGTTCCACAGGTATGGAGACCCATGCATCCTCCAGAGCTGTCTCAAGGTCGTCGCTGATGGGACATGGGCCCCGAACACTCTGCTCGACGGTATCCCAAAGATTTTCGATGGGATTTAGATCTGGGCTTCTAGGTTGCAACCATGCAACTCCCATGCAACTTCCATGCAATTCCCCTGCAACCATGCAGTAGTCAACCTGGACCTGTGTGATGAACAATTGTCTTGCTGGTAGACGCCATCTCCATTGGGATGCATGATGGCCATAAATGGGTGTAAATGGTCAGCCATGAGTTCTACGTATTGGGATGCATTGAGAGTCATCGGTACACGTACCAAAGGTCCCACAGACATCCAACTGAAGACACCCAAGGCCATCACTGAGCCACCACCAGTTTGTACTGTTCCGACCTGACATGCAGGATCCGTGACTTCATGTGGTTGGCGCCATACCCTCAGTGCCCTATGGGCGTGATGAAATTTAAATCGGGATTCATCACTTCAGGCTATCTGTTGCAATTTTCGATGTCCTATTTCGATGTTCTTTAGCCCAGGCAAGACGTTGTGCTATTAGAAGTGGGACTCTCGTAGATGGGCGGCTCCTGAAGTCGTGACGATGAAGTGAACATTGCACGGTCTTTGCACTGACTTCCCGGCTGGAACTCGCGTTCAGATGGGAGATGATTTCAGATAATATCTGGTCTCTATCGGTTCAGATGATGCGGGTCAGACTGCAAAGCCCACGATCTTTCAAGGCTGGTTGTCCTTTGCAGTTTGTCCGGGTGCTTGTTTCTTTGCAGGAATTTCCATATTCCTGGAACACACTTGAAACTGTCGTACGAGAAAATCCAAGTTCGCTGACAATTTCGGAGATCGAGTGTCCCATTCGTCGGGCACCTACGATATGCCTGTCAAATGCATCTAAATCCCGCGCCTTTCCCATTACGCTTCTCACAACGAATGCTAGGAGAAGATATATATGATCAGAGTTTCAGCCACTAATGCGCGCAAATGCGGGACTTGCGTTACTGAATTTGGATAACGTCTCCTATCCCTAATTCAATGGCATTTCAGTGTATCTCATTTTGATACGAAAAACATCAACCAAAGTTCACACTTCGGTTGGAATTTTATGCAGTCTGCAATTTGTTGCACAATCTAAGAAAGGATTGCCGTGAAATTTCACATGGCGAAAATATTAATCAATAAAACCCATTCATTACAACAGAAACTGAATGTTCATAAGGAATACAGGAATCATATAAAGCAAAATATTTAACAAGGATTATTAGGGTTGATTTTTTCCTCTAACCCGCACTTTTGTACACACGATGTGTTACTGACTTTGGGACTAAATGGGCAGATTCTGTAAGACACCAAAGGCCTAACCACAAAGGCTGTGTAGGGAACGAGACCCAGTGGGAAGCATTAAGAGACAGATGAAAACATCCCATCAAAATAATCTAGTGTGTTATTTTTAACGTGATCAGGGTATGACTTTCTTGCACACGGAGCCACGGTTTACAGATGCAAGTCCCATCCGAAGGATGGCGACCTTCCCAAACCCATCAGTGTCCGTCCATCTGACTGAACTCAGGGTCGAGGTCAGCGAAGATAAATATCAACGCAGCCAGAGTTGGAACTTGAACTCATAACATCAGATTTCGAATCTGCAGAGCTACGGAAGGATTATTAGAAAAAGACCATCGAACTGCAGGCCCAAATATATACAGTATTTGCAATCCCTTACATTCAGTCGGCTTTATTGGGGGTGCAAATCAAGTTGGGTTGTTTTAACTCTGAGAGGCACTTTTTTGCACACCATGGGCTAAATGGTCAGGTCACATGGACTCCGAAGTCTCAGAGAAGGTTGGGGGAGGTGACCCACTGGAAGAGCTATTGGGAGACAGATGGTAGACTCCCGCCAAGGCCATCCAGCGTGTTCTTTAAGGTGCGCAGGGTATGGCTCTCTTGCACGCTGGGCCACGGCTTAACGTCCCATCCGACGGACGGCGGTCTTTACAATCCCATCGGTGTCCCCTACTGACCGTTTGTCAGGGCGGGGAATTTTGCGGATATAAATCTCAACGCTGATCCAGCTGGGACTCGAATCTGGGAACTACATATTACGAGTCCGGTGGGTGCAAATCAAATAAACTCTTTTTCCAAAAAAAAAAAACAACAACATAATTTTACAATCCGGAAATATTGTTGCCATGCGGAGAAGAAATTACTCATATTGGTCATCAGGATTTCAGCTTCTACGATCGCATTTATCTTGAAGAATTTTTTGCTTTCAGTACTATGAATAATTGGCGCTGTCGGTTGTAAATAATTATCGGTTATAAATAATTATCTTCGAACATTGCCAAAGATTTCACGTGTTATTTTATCGTAAAATTTCTCCTCCATTCTTCAACTATGGCGAGTAATTCTTATTTGTTTACATTTAACAAATTAAACTGTTTTTTATATTTGTAACTGCTAGAGCAATCATTTTCCCATTATTACGGAGGGCGTAAGAAAAGATATTGACGCGTGTCTGTAGCACTCGTTCCTCCAAAGTCAATGAGCTACGACTTCTTTGAAAACTTGCCTAAACTTGTCACTACGTGTTAAAAACAAAGGTGGTATCATCATTTCTCTATTCTTTAACGGCGCTTAAAGTTCGGTCTGCGAATTCTGTGCGTTGTTGCTCTGGAGCCTACTAAAGACGAAGAAAGATTTCAAGTTTTCAAAGGATGCCACTTGGGGATGACGAGAAACGAAATTCAAGCCGATTTATCACAAGTATATAGAGATCATGCCTGTTCCTAAGGCACTGTTACGGATGGATGCGCAAATTCAGAGAAGAACGGCAGAGGTTCGAAACCTCCTTGGTGCAGGAAGAGCGTAGGAGGCCGTGAACGAGAGATCCATCGATGCTGTTAGCGAATTAATTACGGAAAACTCACATATCACTGTTCAGGTAATAAGTTAGATGTCATTGTATCGATTGGCAGTGTGGAAACAATTATTCAACAACATTTAAAGTTCCGAAATATCTGTTCTAAATGCGTACCCCACAAACTGACAAAACAGCAAAAAAGAGCTAGAGTCGACTCGGGCAAGGAAATGCTGGCAGTGTTTGAACCTAGTGGCCCTAAATAGTTAACAGATATTGCCACAGGGTGATAAAACGTAGTTTTATTACTATACAACTCCCAGGAAAATCGACAATTTGGGTTGCTGAAGATGAACCGCGTACCCAACTCCACCGACAAAACTTTCTCTAAACAAGATGTTCACAATTTTTTTCAGTTCCCAAGGAGTGGTAGCCATGGACACCTCACCTGAAAAAATGAATACAAATTAAAAAAAAAATGGTTAAAGAGATGAAGGAGAATGCCCAACAACGGGCGTGTCAAGGATTATCCTTCAAGACATTGCCAGTGCTCACAAAACCTGGCAAATTATGGCCTATCTGGAGCAGGAAAAAAATCAAACAGCTACGCCATCCCACATATTCATCCGATTTCGCACCATGCGATTTTTGGTTGTTTCCAAAAATTAAAATAGAAATTGCTGGGAAAGCCTTTTCAAGGGTGCAAGACCTTGGAAAATGCGTTCATTCAGAGTTGCAGAGTATTCCCCAAAAGGATTACCACCAAGCGTTCCGGAATTAGCGTATACGTCTGCAACTTTGCATAGATATTTTGAAGACAGTAAAAGGTTCGTTGAGATAAGTGCAATGGCTTTTTTTCTGCAGATGCATGTCAAGAATTTTATGAATGCTCCTTATAAATGTCTACAGATGTAAGCAAGTTTCAACTATTAGCGTTTAATATTCATTGAAATGTGCTTCAAAACGTTCATTCAAATCTAGTCAAGTGCTAGGTTTAGAGCATAATGGCACCTCGCAGTCCACCAAGGGGATCGGATTTGAAGAGTTTACTGTAATTACAGTAATTACCGTAAACAGAACTCATCATCATCATCATCATCCTCAAGCAGCCATGGTCTACGACGGCCCACCAGACCGCGCAATTTAGTTTTCCAAGCATATCTGTCCTCAGCTACATCTGCTGCATCTGGCCACTGCACACCAATTCTAATAAGGTCCTGTTTGACATTGTCTGCCCACCGCATCCTAGGTCTCCCCCTCTTTCTGAGGCCTTTAAGCACACTGTGCATAACCCTATTCACTAATCTATAATTATCCATACAGACAACATGGCCAAACCAACGGAGTCTCTCTCTGCACAGTATACTGCTCAGAGGAGGCTGCCGACCCCTTTGCCTAATCTCATCATTACTTACAAAGTTCAACCACCTAATAATACCCAAGATACTGCGTAAGCATCTGGAATCAAAAGCATCTAGTTTCCTGTTATCTTATTTACAAAGTGTCCAAGTTTCACTACCATAACTAACCCTAGAAAGAACCAAACTATTATACAATCTAATTTTAGTCTTTAGGTGTATACGCCTATTTCTCCACACTCTCCATAGATTCTTAAAAAGTCCCAACAGCAATCCCTATTCGTCTGTTAATCTCATGCCGCACATCACCATTATCTGTTACATAGCTCCCAAGATAATTAAACTGAGAACTTTGCTCAAGGGCGCAACCATTCAAAGCAACTGAAGTACCAACTGCCAAACCAATTTTCATCACTTTAGTTTTATCTCTGCTTATCACCAAGGCAATCCTATTACCAGTCTCATCAAAAGCGCTAATGAAAGAATTCATCTCATCAACATCAATAGGCAACAGGGACAAATCATCTGCATAATCTAAATCAGAAATTTTGAAATCTCTACACCATTTAACGCCAAAATCTTTCCCTTTCAAAGAATTTAGCATAACATGATGAATAACCAAACTTAAAGAGAAAAAGGGACAAAATGCACCCTTGTCGAACACCAGAAGCAATGCTAAACCGATTCTTACAAGCCTTACCAACTCTATCAGAACTCAAGTAAACGGAACTACACAGGAGAAAACCCTTTTAATACCAGGGGAAACTTTTGGAGTGACGCTGGTCCTATGGAATGAATGGATCCTTCACACAGTGATCCGTTAGATGTGCCTCAAAAACAAGCAATACAATGGATGTAAATTTATTAGAAATCGCGCACGGTGAAGAAGAGATTTCTGGTGTGATGATGGAATTGTGACATAGAGTATGGCCCTTTACACATTCATCGATGAGATGTATTTCTCTGAGAAGCAGCAACATAAGAGGTATGAGTACCGATTATGGGAACGGTAAACACTGAAAAATAACAGATTGCACTTTCTTTTTTACTAGGAACTTCCTTGTTGAAATTCAACGAACCCTTAAAAAGCAAAAACGAAAAGAAGTTTTGGAATTCGAACTCGGGTTCTATCGAAGACAGAGACTTGATTCTATTAACGTAACATGGCCAGGAGAATACTGGAGACAAAATTTTGGCTGCCCATCCAAATATTTGGTAGATGAAACGGGCGGGGGGGGGGGGAATATTTTGAAAAAAATATCATTTTTCCGACTGTTTGTGTAGTAATAAAATTTTAGTAGCAGCAGTGAACGAAGAAGCGCGTTGGAAAAGTGCCAAGAGTTACGTCAGCATTAATTCGGCTGATTAGGCAATTGCCCGGGGTGCCAAATGCTCGAAGAATCATGTAAGAAAAAAATATACTTCACTTATTTTTTATATTCTTGTTACTGGTGAAATTAGAGAACATTTTAAAGTCATAATTTGAATATTTCCGGAATATTTCGATGTGGAATTTATATATTAAAAACAAAATGTTATGGAACGTTGAAAGTAGGCTTCGCCCAGCTCTTATCCCGAGCAAGTCTTGAGGATAGCCCTGTTATAATTATGTGTTTATAGGTGTGACCTAACTTTTATAAGTAGAATGTGTCGCAGTAGCAGCTCGTGATTAAATTATTTGTTACGTGATAAAATTATTAAATACTTTGACTACCACAGGCAAGGCCTAGATGCAGGGGAAAAAAATGAGGACGTGCCTGATATTGAATTGAACCGAATAGGACTGAAAAGACGTTTCGCAATTCATAGAGTCTTTTTCAGCTATTCTTCGCAAAATACATTATTTAACAAAAAATTTTAGGGAAAAAAATCGAAAAGGTTTTCTTGTCCTTTGTACTTAAACTCAGTATTTTGCCCTTCTACAATAATAAGGACCTGTATATTTGAGTGTTTGAGTGTATTTTTTTCTCTCCATCCTAGTGGTATTTTAAAAAAATGATTCGTGAAAATTATGTCTAATATGTGGTTTTATTTTTTTACTCCGTTTCGATTAAAAATATATATGTTACCGCTAAAGCTCGAAAGCCGTTAATGTGCACATTACCTAGTTAATCTGCAGATTAACTGATTTGCTCCGTTAAAGTGCGGAATGAAGAGTTTTCCGCATTTTACCTAGGTAATGTGCACATTAACGGCTTCCGTATCGTTAAAGTTCAAAAGTAAAAAAAAAAGACTATTTCTAGTGTCCGAGAGTAGAGTTGAAACCAGGTCATCCCTCTGTCAACATGAATCAGTCGTCCGAATTATAAAAAACGCCCCCAAAATGAGCAGGCCAAGTGAGAAAGAATCACTTTAGTGATTCATTCTCAAGAATGAATCACTTTACTGATTCGTTCTCACTTGGCCTCCGCTCATCCGGGACGTTTTTTATAATGCGGACGACTTAATCACGTGACACGAAGATTCATATTCAAGAGATTCACCACTTTACGGATTCGTTCTTACTTGGCCTTCGCACATTAGGGCAATTCCAAATGCCATTTTAGTAATCCCTGTTGTAACAAATGATTTTGTTGCGTCTATATAAATAACATTTTGTATGCTGTATAATTCAGTCAGATTGTTTATTTTACACTTTAATTGTCTATCATTAGTTATTTCATAGAATACCTAGTTATTTCATAGAATAACTAGTTAAAGTGTGGAATTATTAATTTATTACACGCTTTAACTGATTTGATCAGTTATTTCATGAAATAGCTAGGTATTCTATGAAATAACTGAATTATACACTTTAACGGTAACATATCAACTAATTTGTTGATTGTTTGATTGTGTATAAACTTGATTCTTTAGATATCGAAAAATAAATAAATAACATTATGTTAATTTAAGTGTACAGAAACGTTGCTGTTGTTCCAGCAAAGATCTTATTTTCACTTTAACGAGTGCCTAGTAGGTAATGTGCAGATTATCTAGGTAATTTGCAGATTACCTAGGTAATTTGAGAAATGAAACAATTTTCCGCACTTTAACGGATCACCTAGTTAATCTGCAGATTAGCTAGATAATGTGCACATTAACTGATTTCTGCACTTTATATGTAACATATATTTATTATTTTAAACTGAATAAAACGTTATAAATTATCACTTTAAAAGTGATAATTGTCTATTTTGGTTATATTTAATTTACAGTATTAGTTTGTTATATATTTTATTATATATACATGCAAATCCCGCTAAAACGCGATCCGATAGAACGCTTATAACGCGATGCAAGCGTGGCTTCTTTTTTTGTCATATGAAATGTAAATTTTTCCCTCAAGAACTACAGTCGGTCAAAAAAATATCCAAACACTATAGTTGATTACAGAATTCAGAAAAAAATATCTGGCAACGATTTTTTTAGAAATTAGTGATCTGGCAACTTTCGTGTCACGTGGCAGAATTCAGAAAAATATCTGGCAACGATTTTTTTAGAAATTAGTGATCTGGCAACTTTCGTGTCACGTGGCAGAATTCAGAAAAATATCTGGCAACGATTTTTTAGAAATTAGTGATCTGGCAACCTTCGTGTCATGTGACACGAATAATTTCTAAAAAAATCGTTGCCAGATATTTTTTCTGAATTCTGTATTCAACCACAGTGTTCGGATATTTTTGAAAGTGACTATATGATATTGGATTCCCTGTGTAGTTTCGTGTACAAGTGGGCGATATTTTCACTCCAGGGCGAATCCGCGATCCTTGTTATCGTTTGACATCCGGAAGAATATCAGCAGTTGATTCATTTACTTGTAACCTTCTGTTGGCAACATCCGTTTGATTCAAAAAATGCGATATATATCATATTAATTAATTGTCCATGTAATGATATTGTTCAGTTGATTTTTCCGTGAATTATTCAGTTGCAATTTATAGAGCGAAGAAAAGAGGCAAAGTCAAGTTGACGTAAGTTGGCCGATGTACGAAGTTTGAATGACGAAAAATGGTTTGAATTTTCTCCGCTTATATCGCGATGCGATTCTTTGGACGCCGAGCACCGCGTTATAACGGAATTTACCTGTATTAATTTATTTTATAACAAATTGCAGAAAAGTGATATGGTAACAAAATGAATTATAAAAAAAAGATAAAAAAAACTACCTTTGACAGTGGTTCGGATCAAAGTGAGACCTTTCAGTTGCAATGAAAAGAAATATACAAACAGGAGACTCAGTCAACTAAGCTAGGCATTCGAGGTAACGTTTTGTGTTAAAATTCTTTATTAGTATTCTATTGCAGACCAAATGTTCAACACATTTTATATTTTCTTATTTAATGTCTTCATACATAAAAATCCTTCCTTGGCGAAACAAAATTGTGGCAATTCAGTTCAAACACATCTTGTCAGGAAACTTCAGGCTTGTTAGGCCTGACACAGTTAAATGAAGATATTCGCCAAGTAACAAGATCGACACTTGGTTGCACTGGTAGTCAGTCAATCAAGTTTCACGGGCCACTACAAAATGATGACCTGTTTCCTGCAGTCAGTGCTATTGTATTTCAGCGAATGCGCATTGGTGTCATCGCTATAATAGATAATGCTGAGATACCGAACACGGGACGTGATGTTAATATTCGTATTAAAAATGCGAAAGCATCCGACGTACACCAGATTCGCAAAGTATTCAGATTCACTGATTGCCTGGAAATGTGTTTAACTAGTTCATGTACCCCCTGGAAATGTGTATGTAACTGGCGTACCCCTTATATAGATAGATAAAACTATAGTTATAGTTTAACAATGGGAATAAAATGAAACATATATATCAATGGTTCTCAAACTTTTATGCTTCACGTACCCCTGGAAATGTGTATGTAACTGGCGTACCCCTTGTATAGATAGATAAAACTATAGTTATAGTTTAACAATGGGAATAAAATGAAACATATATATCAATGGTTCTCAAACTTTTATGCTTCACGTACCCCTGGAAATGTGTATGTAACTGGCGTACCCCTTGTATAGATAGATAGATAAAACTATAGTTATAGTATAACAATGGAAATAAATCATATATCTCAGTGGTTCTCAACCTTTTATGCTTCACATACCCCCTGGAAATGTGTATGTAACTGGCGTACTCCTTATATAGATAGATAAAACTATAGTTATAGTTTAACAATGGGAATAAAATGAAACATATATATCAATGGTTCTCAAACTTTTATGCTTCACGTACCCCTGGAAATGTGTATGTAACTGGCGTACCCCTTGTATAGATAGATAGATAAAACTATAGTTATAGTATAACAATGGAAATAAATCATATATCTCAGTGGTTCTCAACCTTTTATGCTTCACATACCCCCTGGAAATGTGTATGTAACTGGCGTACCCCTTATATAGATAGATAAAACTATAGTTATAGTATAACAATGGAAATAAAACATATATATCAGTGGTTCTCAACCTTTTATGCTTCACGTACCCCCTGGAAATGTGTATGTAACTGGCGTACCCCTTGTATAGATAGATAAAACTATAGTTATAGTATAACAATGGAAATAAAACATATTGTTACGACAGAAGGAATCTGGCAACCGAAAGCAAAAAGTTTCAGCCAACGAATAAGAACTTTGGGAGAATTTGGAGAAGAAGAGTGGAGCGTTAACGGTCGTTGTATTGTAACGGTCGTTGTGTTGTAACGGTCGGAGAGTTCGAAAATGGACGGTGAGCTGTTCTGAGACAGTGCGCGTAAGTATCAAGAAGTAACTTGATGTGTTGTGTATACGCGGAAGGATAAAAGTGGGATCTTTTATCGTTAAGTATCAAGAAGTAACTTGATGTGTTGTGTATACGCGGAAGTATAAAAGTGGGAACTTTTATGGCTAACTTCGAATGTCTACACGGACTGTCTTTTTGTTCGGCTAGTGTGTGAAAAGTTATTAGCACAGGACGAGAATTGGTTTACGAGTGAAGATCTTCGGGTGACCTGGTAAATCAAGTAAAAGGTAGTATTTAGTAAAATACACAGAGCTGATATTGTGTGCTCTACGCAGGAAGATTGATGACTTGTGCATGTTAATAGTTGATTTGTTAATAAGATACTTCATCCATATTTCCTTTGTAACAATTTACCTTGTATTGAATTTGGTTTTGAAATATAGCTTTTAATACTCACGCTCAGTGGCTATCCATTTTTGTAATCCGCAACATTTGGTGTCAGAAGTGGGATAATTTATTGAATGCCGTTAACTAGAAGTATGGATGAATTGGTAAAGTTGTTGAATGACATTAAAAGTCAAAATAATGACTTGAAAGCCGATATTAAAGGTGATATAGCTGCCCAAAGCGATAAAATAGGTGACCTTGCTAGACAAAGTGATAGCTTGAAAGGTGATATAGCTGCCCAAAGCGATAAAATAGGTGACTTGAAAGCCGAAATGGCCGCACAAAATAATGAGTTGAGAACGGAGATAGTTTCTCAAAAAGATGATTTGAAAGCCGAAATAGCCGCACAAAATACTGAGATGAGAGCTGAAGTGGCTTCTCAAATTGATAAGATTTCTGATAAGTGTAAGGACATTATGACCGAACTAAATAGTGTAAAAGATGATCTTGATAGTGTTAAGTTAGATTATAAACACGAAATTGAAATTGTAAAAACTGATTGTGAACGCCAGTTTCAGATTTTGAGAAATGAAATGTTACCTTCTGCCTGTGATAATAATAATTCTAGTGGAAATAATGTTATTACACATATCGCTAAAAATACAACTAAACCTTCTACATATGATGGTCAATCATCTTGGACAGTATTTAAAACACAATTCGAAGTTATCGCTACAGCCAATGAGTGGAATGAATTCCAAAAGGCCAGTTTTCTTGCAGCTTCCTTAAGAAATTCTGCTGCGGAAGTTTTGCAGTCTGTTCCAGAAGAAAAACGACTTGATTATCAAAGTCTAGTTTCTGCATTAGAACTAAGGTTTGGTGATAGTTATTTAAAACAATATTACGTGACTCAATTTAAACATCGCATGCAGAAAAATGGTGAAACTTTGCAAGAGCTTGCTAGTGATATTGAGCGTCTAGCTAGATTGGCTTATAGTAACTGTCCACCAGAAATTCAAGATAATTTAGCTCAATTACAATTTATTGATGCTATTGCTGACCCTGACACTCAGCAATCTCTGAGGATGTTGGAAGGTGAATCCTTAAAGTCAGCTGTGGTACATGCTATGAAATACGAGTGCTCCAGGCTTTCCTCCCGAGCGAACAAACGTGCAGTGAGATTTGTGAGTGCAGAAGAAACTGTAGAAAAGGATAATGAAATGAAAGAACTAACCAAAGCCATACTATCCGTTTTGAAAGATATAAAAGGTTCTTCTTCAAAACCTACAACAGACCTTCAGTGTTGGAATTGTGGCAAGACCGGACACATTCGTAGCAACTGCACTAGGAAACGAATGAGGAGTCCAAGTCCATCAACTAGACAACAGGATCAGGGAAACAGAAATTAGTCAGTCTTGCGGGGCAAAGGCTGGCAGTTGATTGGTTGGCCCCAGGGGAAGTCGCCCACGTTTCAACATTACATGGCGATAATAATGGATTAGTAGCTGATGGAGCCATAAATGGAATACCTTGCCGTATGATAGTCGACACTGGTGCAAATGTAACTTTACTCAGAACGGATATAATAAAAAAAATAATACCTCACCCAAACTTGAATACTACACAGTCTAGAATAAGCCTACAAACGGCCACTGGAGATCGTGCAAAAGTTCATGGAAAAATAGAACTTAATATTCGAGTTGGTAGCTGTCTGGTTCGCCATCCTGTTTACATCGCTGACATCTACGACGAATGCATATTAGGCCTTGATTTTCTCAAGAAACATGGATTCAACATTAGACCCAGTGATAACCTACTCATCTATGAGACAGAAGAGATTCCTCTGCTTAGCCGGACGTCTGATTCTTTATCAAGCGTAACTCCAATATTAGTGACGGAAGACACAGAGATCCCAGCACAAAGTGAAGTTATAGTCCGTGGACATCGGGCGGAGACTTCTGGGGCCTTCCGATTGGCAGTTACTGATGCCTCTGGTAAAGGAGCTTTGGCTCATGGTATCCTGGTTGCAAGGACTTTAGTCAGAATAGATAAAAAACAGATCCCTATCAGAGTGATGAACTGTAACAAATCCAGTAGAATGTTAAAAAAAGGTGAGGAATTAGCAATATGTGAAGCTGTTACCTGTGTAACAAGTATAAATAAAATAGAAGTTACCGATTCATATCAAAATCATACAGACATCCCGTCTCATCTTATTGAATTATGGAGAGAAACAAGACAAATATTAACTGAAAACCAAGCTGTTAAGGCCGAGAACCTATTAAAAGAATTTTCTGACATTTTTTCTGCCACATCAAATGATTATGGCCGTACTAACCTGACAGAACATAAAATCAACACTGGTGATTCTCCTCCAGTCCATCTGCCGGCAAGAAGACTTCCATTGGCAAAAAGAGAGGAGACGGAACAACTCATAAAGGACATGGAAGCTCAGGGCATTATAGAACCATCACAGAGTCCCTGGACATCACCGGTAGTTCTTGTCAAGAAAAAGGATGGATCTACACGATTTTGTGTAGATTATCGCAGATTAAATGACGTAACAAAGAAAGATTCCTTTCCTTTACCCAGGATTGACGATACACTAGACACTTTATCTGGGTCAGAATGGTTTTCAACTTTAGATTTAAAGAGCGGCTATTGGCAAGTTGGTATACGTCCTGAAGACCGTGAGAAAACAGCTTTCAGTACAGGGAATGGACTTTGGCAGTTTAAGGTGATGCCATTTGGACTTTGTAATGCACCTGCCACCTTTGAGCGACTAATGGAGTCAGTGCTCAAAGGTTTGTCTTTGGAGGTCTGCCTGGTTTACTTGGACGACATCATAGTTCTTGGAAGAACTTTTGAAGAACATTTGAGAAATCTTCGTCAAGTATTTGAAAAACTTAAGGCAGCCAAGTTAAAATTGGGACCGACAAAGTGTAAACTGTTCCAGCAAGAAGTTCATTACCTTGGTCATGTGATCACTACAGCAGGGATTAAGACTGATCCTAGTAAGATAGAAGCTGTAAGAGACTGGCCTCCACCACAAGATGTTCATCAACTTCGTAGTTTTATTGGACTTTGCACCTACTATAGAAGATTTGTCAAAGGTTTCTCCAACATCGCAAGGCCATTACATCGTCTGACAGAAGAGGGCCAGCGGTTTATGTGGACCACCGAATGCGATATAGCCTTTCAACAGCTAAAGAAAACTCTTTCCACAGCACCAGTGCTAGCGTACCCACAAACTGGAAAACAATTCGTGATAGATACTGACGCAAGTAACACAGGAGTTGGTGCTGTGCTTTCACAAGAACAAGACGGACAAGAGAGAGTTATTGCATACTTTAGTAAAACTTTATCCAAACCAGAGCGGAATTACTGTGTAACACGCAAAGAACTGTTAGCAATAGTAAAAGCAATAGAACATTTTCATCATTATCTCTATGGCCAGAAATTCCTTATACGTACTGATCATGCTGCACTTAGATGGTTATTAAACTTCAAAAACCCTGAAGGACAAATCGCTAGGTGGATACAACGGTTACAAGAATACGATTTCTTCATCGAACATCGAAGTGGTAAAATGCATAAGAATGCAGATGCTCTTTCCAGGCGCCCATGTATTGACAACTGTAAACATTGCTATAATGCAGAACTGAAATTTGAAACTAAAGAGATAATGCCCATAAGACAAATAGTATCGACACAAACAAACAGTGACACCCCTAACATCTGGAATCCAATTGAAATCAGGAAGGCTCAACTAGATGATGAAGACATAAAACCAATATTAGAATTGATTGAAAAATCTGATGTAAGACCTAATTGGGAGCAAATCTCGAGGTATAGTCCAACTACTAAAAGTTACTGGGCACAGTGGGATTCCTTAAAAATGGAAGACGGAGTATTATACAGAAGATGGGAGAATCCCACTGGACGGCTGATCCGTTGGCAGATAATCCTTCCTCGATCCCGGGTGGAACTTGTGATGAAAGATGTACATGATAGTGCCACTGGAGGACACTTCGGTGTTAATAAGACATTAGCCAAAGCCAGGGAACGATTTCATTGGTTGAAAAGTAGGGCAGACGTTGAGAGATGGTGTAGGCAATGTGAAGCCTGTGCAGCAAAGAAAGGCCCTAAGACTAGGAGTCGGGGTAAGCTGCAGACGTATAACGTTGGTGCCCCTTTTGAAAGAATAGCCATTGATGTAATGGGTCCGTTTCCTAGAACTGATGATGGAAATCGATATTTATTAGTGGTAATGGATTATTTCACAAAGTGGCCTGAGGTATATCCCATCCAAGACCAGGAAGCAACAACAGTGGCTGAGATGATAGTTAATAACTTCATTAGTAGGTATGGAGTACCTTTACAACTCCACTCTGATCAAGGACGGAATTTTGAATCCAATGTGTTTAAAGGCATCTGTCAACTATTAGGTATTCAGAAAACCAGAACAACTCCCTTACACCCTCAGTCGGATGGTATGGTTGAAAGGTTCAATAGAACAATTGCTCAGCATTTAGCATTATTTGTGAACGACCACCAACGTGACTGGGATCGCCATGTACCACTCCTTTTGCTGGCATATAGAACGGCAGTGCATGAGACAACTGGACAGACACCTTCCATGATGATTTTTGGAAGAGAGTTACGTCTTCCCTGTGACCTTTTATATGGTCGGCCCGAAGCAATGCCTGTGTCCACTCCACAATACGTACAAGAATTGCAACAACGACTAGAAGAAATCCATCACTCCGTTAGACATAACATCGACATAACAAGTGACAGAACCAAAACAAGATATGACAGTAAAATAAATGGAACTATTTTCAATCAAGGAGATCTTGTCTGGCTATACAGTCCACATAGAAAGAAAGGACTATCTCCAAAACTTCAGAAACCTTGGGAAGGTCCATATACAATAGTTAACAGGATTAATGACGTGGTATATCGCATTCGTCGACGTCCAGCTACAAAGTGCAAGGTGGTTCACGTGGATCGTTTGGCTCCGTTTCATCGAAGAACTGAAGAAACTTTGGAATCCAGAATTGTTCGGGACGAACAAGACCTAGGAAGGGGGCAGTGTTACGACAGAAGGAATCTGGCAACCGAAAGCAAAAAGTTTCAGCCAACGAATAAGAACTTTGGGAGAATTTGGAGAAGAAGAGTGGAGCGTTAACGGTCGTTGTATTGTAACGGTCGTTGTGTTGTAACGGTCGGAGAGTTCGAAAATGGACGGTGAGCTGTTCTGAGACAGTGCGCGTAAGTATCAAGAAGTAACTTGATGTGTTGTGTATACGCGGAAGGATAAAAGTGGGATCTTTTATCGTTAAGTATCAAGAAGTAACTTGATGTGTTGTGTATACGCGGAAGTATAAAAGTGGGAACTTTTATGGCTAACTTCGAATGTCTACACGGACTGTCTTTTTGTTCGGCTAGTGTGTGAAAAGTTATTAGCACAGGACGAGAATTGGTTTACGAGTGAAGATCTTCGGGTGACCTGGTAAATCAAGTAAAAGGTAGTATTTAGTAAAATACACAGAGCTGATATTGTGTGCTCTACGCAGGAAGATTGATGACTTGTGCATGTTAATAGTTGATTTGTTAATAAGATACTTCATCCATATTTCCTTTGTAACAATTTACCTTGTATTGAATTTGGTTTTGAAATATAGCTTTTAATACTCACGCTCAGTGGCTATCCATTTTTGTAATCCGCAACAATATATATCAGTGGTTCTCAACCTTTTATGCTTCACGTACCCCCTGGAAATGTGTATGTAACTGGCGTACCCCTTGTATAGATAGATAAAACTATAGTTAGAGTATAACAATGGAAATAAAACATATATATCAGTGGTTCTCAACCTTTTATGCTTCACGTACCCCCTGGAAATCTGTATGTAACTAGCGTACCCCTTGTATAGATAGATAAAACTATAGTTATAGTATAACAATGGAAATAAAACATATATATCAGTGGTTCTCAACCTTTTATGCTTCACATACCCCCTGGAAATGTGTATGTAACTGGCGTACCCCTTGTATAGATAGATAAAACTATAGTTATAGTATAACAATGGAAATAAAACATATATATCAGTGGTTCTCAACCTTTTATGCTTCACGTACCCCCTGGAAATGTGTATGTAACTGGCGTACCCCTTGTATAGATAGATAAAACTATAGTTAGAGTATAACAATGGAAATAAAACATATATATCAGTGGTTCTCAACCTTTTATGCTTCACGTACCCCCTGGAAATGTGTATGTAACTGGCGTACCCCTTGTATAGATAGATAAAACTATAGTTATAGTATAACAATGAAATAAAACATATATATCAGTGGTTCTCAACCTTTTATGCTTCACGTACCCCCTGGAAATCTGTATGTAACTGGCGTACCCCTTGTATAGATAGATAAAACTATAGTTAGAGTATAACAATGGGAATAAAAAATAAAACATATATATATATATAAAACATAAATCTAGCGACCTTTGAGCTCTCACGGAGTGCCCCAAAAATGTTTACTGTGTACCCCACGTTGAGAACCCTATATTAATGATATTGATACGAATTGAAACAAATGAAACTTAGCGTAAATTAAAAAAAAACAACTGCAACAAAAAACAACTAGTAACAATAAATCTAAAATAATGTGATTTAATGCAAAAGTATGGAAAAAAAAAACATGTACATAAACTAGAGATACCAATGTTTGTCTTATGTGTGAACAAATTTTTAATTTAACGAGAATCAATATATGAATACGTGTAATATCTCGAGAATAAAGTTACCAATTGCTAAATAACTAAATAACTCTACACAAAATGACTTCCTTCGTAAGTTTTAATCCTCAAGTGTTCCAAAACTGCGGCTAAGTGTACTGGTTTCTCAGAACCAATTCTTTTCAGACGTTGATCACCAAGCATAAGACGACGAATTCTTCGTTTCCTTTACCAGCTTACCAACACGATCCACACCAATGAAATAATCAACCTTCCGCGCGCTAACCATATAAAATGCTTCTTCATTTTATACACCTATGACGTACATACCGAAACTAATTATGCCTCCTTTCCGATATCCACAACTCGATTATAATTCTATCTTTTTCATTTTTCAGATCGGTTCTATTATTCCAATTCGTTGGTTAAAATAAATCTCACGCAGACGCATACACGAGCGTTCATATCACGTTTATCATAAATTCACTGTAGCACGTTCATCTGTGGTAATAACACTATCATAATTTCTAATGTTCCACAATTTGCTGTTACAAAAGTAAAAATTAATCTGGTCCTACTTTAATTTTGCTCCTTGTTTCTGTACAAAACCTCGTTTGCCACTTTGAAAATGTCCGTGCGCGGTAGATATTGGGTAATAGCTTTCTACCTTCGTCAAATGCTCCATTTTAGAGATCACAAACCGAAAGCGTCTGGATATTTGAGATCAAGATTGGAGTTTTAAAAGAGAAAGTTATCTTTGAAGTTATCACAGCAAAGGCGCCTATATGGAATCTCTCTAAATAGTTGGCGACATCTGACGTTTTTTTGAAATTATTTTCCTGGATGATTTGATGCGATCATCCCATTGTTCGGTGGGATCTCTTAGCGACACTTGTTGCGTCATTTTTGAAAGAGGAAGTGATGCAGCTGATATCCGGCAAACTTCTGTCTTGCATCAGTGGATAAGGAGCAGAGAAAGAAAATCTTTTCGCTAGTGTAGTTTGGTGAGCGTTATATAAACTTATAATTAACAGCATGTTTATTTTATCAGTGTTTTGCTTTAGCCTACATCAGCATTCTGCTGATGTGGAGGATAGGTGTTGCCTCGGGTGAATGAACGCTCGTTGATCTCGTCTTACGGTCAACATTCATGAAGGAACTTTTTTCATTCCTCGTCTTCGTAGGAAGAACTCACAGAACTTGAAAAATTAACATGTTGTATCGATTTAGGATTTTTTTTTTGAAAAAATTAAGGAGCACAATATTGTAACATTGATAACATTTCTTTATCAGTTCTAAAAGATTAGAAGGCAAAAATCGCTTATGGAAATAAACGCGTATATTTCAATGACCTGAAGGGTTAGTCGCATGATAATATAAAGTAGGGTTCTTAAAATTTTAATTTCTTATAATTGAATTATATGATGGATTTGTAAGGAAACGGTCTACATACAGCTTCTTACAAATCGCCATATTATACTTCTGAACAACATTTCTTTACAGACAGTGAGCTAAATGAGCCAATTGGGTGTAAATGGAGTCACTAATTGAACACAAGGACCCCAAGGGCTCAGAGCTGGGTAGGGAAAACATGATCAGGTTTTGGAAGACAAATGGAAGCCTTCCGTTAATGTCATCCAGGGTATTGTTTAATGCGAATAGGGTTGTTTGGATTGTTTTAACTGTGAAAGCCACTTTTATACACACAGTGTGTTAAACGGCTGAGTCACAAGGACCCAAAAGGCTCAGAGAAAGTTGAGTGATAGATGACAGAATGTAGACTTCATCAAGGCCATTCAGTGTGTTCTTTAACGCACATATAGTATGGCTGTCTTTTACACAGAACCGTGACTTAACATTCCATCTAGCTGATAGCATAGTTTTCAAGCCCAATGGTGAAGATAGCGGAGAAAACCTCAAAGCAGGCTGCTTAGAGACTCGAAACTAGGATCATCTGATTACGTGTCTGGCACGTCAGCGACGTCAGCCGAGGCCCGTTCCACACATATCTCTCAAAAAACCTTTACAAGTGATCTGTTTTTCTTTTTCAGAGCTCAGCGTGTTACAAATAATTAGAAGAGCGCATATCGCGAATATCAGAATCTTCTTTTCAAAGAGAATGGAATTTTTCATTTACTACTTTTTCACTCCTTAAAAGTTTGAATTCGAGCTAATGGATGATGGGGGAAATGCAAATAGCAGTATTTTATTAATAATATAAAACATAAAAAGTATTTGCCTTTTATTCCTTCAAATTAAAAAGTTGCTTTTCTAACATTCCTCTGAGAAAGGGGGTGGTGGTGGGGACAGATATTTGCTGCGAGGGGAATATCTCTTGACGCTCTATTCCAGCAAATTCACATTTAGTGCCCTCTAACGATATAAATCTAAACTACCTAAGAATTCGAAAAATGCGAATTACATTTAGTTAGTACCAATCGAATTAAAAAGAATTTTCCAGTTATCTCTCAAAAACAAAACAGTTTTGTTTCCCCACCCCCACCCCCTGGGTGTTTGGGGACAACTTATTGTTGCAAACGCAAACATCATGACCTTCACAGTTCACCTCCAAAACTTTGAATTTCTACCATCGTTTGCAATATTTCTTTAAATGTTAGAAGTTTTCAACTTTCCACCGTTAGAGAGCGCAATTATAGCTTTTGAGAGATGGAAAGTGCGAAGCGTAATATTTCGTCAATACCTAACCAACACAAAAAGAATTTTTAATTTTTCTCTGAAAACAAAAAAGTTCAATATCTACAAACGGACAGACACAAAATAAAGTTAAATATTATATCGTCTTTTTTTTTTTTGAAAGCGAGCTAAAAAAAATCTCATTTTAATTCCCGAAACTGCATATTCTGAATAGAAATTTAATGCTCTAATTAAATCTTTTTACAATACTGCAATCTTTTGAGTATGTCTTGAGTCATACGTAATGTAATGAAAAACAATTTTAACCTTTTTAAACTTTTACATTCGATTTTATTTTTCTGTTATATCGAATTTTTCGTCGTCCGAATTAATCATGCAATTTGCAAGCAGTTTTCAGATTCGAAATTTTTATAAAAGTTCCTTTTACGGTTATTTTTTTGTCACCCAACTTATCTTTGTAGAATTGATCCAACCAGCCCATGTAGAGTTTCTTCTCGAAAATTTTCCAAAGGCTCGCTTTTAAAGAAATTTACTACGAAATTATTACTTTGCTAAAATAAAAATTAATTTAAAATATCTTGTGTCAACACTTATGTATGCCATTAATTTATCACGTGGAAGGTTCAATGAAGTGTGCTACTATAGCAACACCAAATAAAAATCTCTTTTGCATTCTCTTTCAACTATAACACCAACTTCAGCACAAAACGAAAGAAATCATCGACCATACACGTATAAAACGCACCTCAAAAAAGATTTTTTGAGGCTGTAAGCAATAATCCCAATGAGATTATTTGTTCTCTGATTCTTTACGATCATACTGTTTTGAACAAGTACAAGCGGCCTAAAACTGTAGCGTTCTCTGAGAAGACCTACCCGTTTTAGGTCTCTTATACAATTTTACTGCTATTTTTAGCTTTTCTTATGTTTGCGCTTAGGAACCCCACCTAAGGGTGGTTTACCTATATATATTCTGTTCTTACTCATACTAAATAGGCATATCTTTATGATGGAGATGGTTAGGGGTAAAATTATTACCCAGTACATCGAATATGATTATACGATCTACGAACGAAAGAAATTTCTCGACTTCAGGAATTTCTCTTTTCGAAGCAAAGGGCTAGATTATCAGATGAAGAAAGACCATTTTACTCACAACGCGTAATTAGTTGCTTTAATCAAAATTTTTATGTTAAAAACTAGAAATAAAACTGAAAACATATTTTTTTAATAACATTTTTTGTTTTATAACAAATATAATAAAGATAGAAATGTTTGTTTTGTAATTGAAATTTTGTTGTTTAGTTAGTGAATTGTTTTGTTATAGTAATTACAATTTTAGTTGTTTAATGAAAGATTTGAAAAAAATCTAAAAAAAACAGCAATTATTTTATGCGGAGTTACATATTTCGGGAATTCTCGAGAATTCAGCTTTTTGATTCCCGATTCTCAAGACTCTAATTGTAGAGAGATCAGATATGCTAAGCTCGTAGATAAGTGATATAGTGGCGCTGTGGTGGTTAGAGCCTCTTTCAATTTGAAAAGCAGTTTCACACTCGGTGGTCCTCATTAACCGTTAACTACTCTTCATTAAGTAGTTTGAATGTCTTTGCAATATTGGAGAAACCTTGCACGAAACTTCTTATCTACATCTATGTGCACAGTCTCAGGAAACTTCAAAGTTCGTGCACATCCATCCAATGTGACCATCTTCCTACCGCTTTGATTTTTGCAGAATTAAGGCATTAACTTCTGCAGGTGTAATAGCATGTTCAGTGACTATTTAAAAAAGATGATTTCAGAAAAACCAGGATATCAATTAGATTGTGGATTAATAGTCCTAATGACATCAATTTCAACAACGCAACATTTGTCAGCAGTGTTCTAAATGAGATTTCTGACCCAATGTTGAAGTATAGGGAATTCCATGTTTACCCATGGAAATATTTCTGGGAATGTACAGTCGCTCAAAAAAAATTAGTGATTCTGATTAGTGATTCTAAAATTAGAAATTTTGATCTGGCAACCTTCGTGTCACGTGACACGAAAGTTCCCATATCCCTAATTTCTAGAAAAATCGTTGCCAGATATTTTTTCTGAATTCTGTAATCAACCATAGTGTTCGGATATTTTTTGAGCGACTGTACCTCCATTTAATACATTACTTTAGTTCCTCTGTCTATCAGACTACGTCTATCAGATCTCTGTCTATCAGACTACTTGCCATACTATAGTATGGCAAATTTATAGTTATTTGCTCAGGTGAGGTGTCCATGGGAACTGCTCCTTAGAATTGAAAAAAAAAAACAAAATGTGATCATCCACTTCCTTGAGCGAAAGTCTTGACGGTGGATTTGGGGATGCGGTTCATCTTCTGCAACCCAAACATATTTGTCGATCTTTCTGAGAGTTGTATAGTAATAAAATCAAGTTTCATCACCTTTGACAATGCCTGTTAACCGTTTGGGGCCACTAGGTTCAAACATTGCCAGCATTTCCTTGCACGAGTCGACCCTAGCTCTTTTTTTCTTGCTGTTCTGTCAGTTTGGGGAGGACCCATTTGGTTGGGTTGGGTTGTTTTACCTCTGAGCGGCACTTTTTTGCACACCATGGGCTAAATGGCCAGGTCACATGGACCCCGAAGGCTCAGAGAAGGTTGGGGGAGGGGACCCACTGGAACAGCTGTTGGGAGACAGATGGTAGCCCCCCGTCAAGGCCATCCAGCGTGTTCTTTAACGTGCACAGGGTATGTCTCTCCCGTACACGGGGCCACGGCTTAACGTCCCATCCGATGGATGGCGGCCTTTCCAATCCTATCGGTGTCCCCTACCGACAGTGGGCAGGGCGGGGAATTTTGCGGAGATAAATCTCAACGCTGACCCAGCTGGGACTCGAACCTGGGAATACAGATTACGAGCCTGGCGCGCTACCGACTGAGCCACCCCCGCCCCGACCCATTTGGTAACTCTAAAAGTTGATAAACAATTGTTTCCACACTTCCAATCAATACGCTGACTTTTAAACGTATTACCTGAACGGTAATATGTGTTTTCCTTAATGAGTTCATGAACAACAGCGATGGTCCTCTCGTTCATGGCTCATTCATTTTTCCTGCACGAGGGAGGTCTTCGAAGCTCTGTCGTCCTTCTCTGACTTTGCATATCTATCCCATAACAGTGCCATGTGAACAGGCATGATCCCCCATATAAAAAAAAATACATAAATACCTCCTCAAGCAGCTGCTTGACTTGTGATAAATTGTCAAGAATGTTTTTCGCGTCTTCCTCAAACTGCATTCTTGTAAAAATATAAAATCTTTCCCTCTCTTTAGTAGGCTCCTTAGCAACAGATTTCGCCGACCGAACTTTACGCGCCACCGGCTAAGAGAGAAATGATGATACTGCCTTTGTTTTTAACAGGTAATGACAAGTTTAGACAAGCTTTCAAACAAGACGTAGCTCGTTAACTTCGGTGAAACGAGTGCAAATATACAGACACGTGTCAATGAACTTTTTAACGCCCTCCGTATGGTGGAGAAGTATTTTCAATCTGTTGTTTCAAACCTAGTCAATTGCCCTCCTGATTTTTTTTTCTAGATCCTGGCCGGTTTTTATCGTCAACCTATAGCAGTTCAAGTTTCAATAGCATCATTTCCTTTTACACAAATGAATCCATAGCTCATTATTAATTTACTAAGTACTTGTATTTAATCACTATTAAGCTGTTTAAGTAAAAGGATGAAGATGGATGTAGAGGAAATATTGTGTTGAGTCGGGTGGTATCTAAACGCACGATCTCCCGATGACATCCCATCTTTATCTTTTAACTTAAACAGATGAACAGGGATTAAACATTTAGTAAAGCATTCCCGTTTTCCTCAATTCACATGATACATTCATAGTTAATGAATTTCCTTTTCCATTGTTTTAGTTCAGTAGTCTCCAAACGAGGGCCCAAAAGATTGGTAAGCCGGCATTTAAAGCAACGAAGATCTAGAAATTTCAAATTATGTTCTGAAAAATACACTCATCGCTCGATTTACAAAAGTAATTCCTTCCTCTTGAACTCTTCGTAATGCGAAAATTCTTAAATCAAACCATTATTTCCCATTAATCCCAATGTAAAAAATTACGACCAGTTCGTTGGACTGTAGAAGTAGTTTCCATGAGGCCCTGTAACTCACGGAAAGAAGTTGGGCTTGTCCGAGTGAGAGGTGAGGTGGAATGAGCGAATTACGGTAGATTACATTGTTTGACAATAGAGTAGATAGGAACTGAGTGTCGACTCTCATAGTCCTATGTTAAAATCCTATCCATCCTATGTTAAATAGGAATCGCCGAAGACTCCCATAGAGCAGCTCTCAAAATTTGGAAACTATTTGTCACGGATTTAGAAACTCTTTGTTTTAAAATAATGTAGGAGTGTTTACAGTTTTGGTTTACAAACTCCAATGGAATGTATGAAAGTTAAACGGAATGAAAACATTAAAAAATTTTGATGCTGACTGCATTACAGATATTAATATTGTTCTTTTAGCGAAAAAATCTTACGTTGCTGAAAAACGATGACTCTGCAACTTCGACTCTTGTGTAGGCACATCCCCTTCGTTATCGAGAAAATTTCTTCCAATGTCGAAAAATAGATATAAATTTACTTTGTTCAATGTTGCGAAAATTCGTCAACTGAGGGATTGGCATATAGTGGTGAATTTGCCGCGTAAAAAAGCAGGCACTCAAACTTTGAATGATAAAATATTTTTTAATGAAATTTCTCCTCTACCTATAAAGGTAGAGGAGAAAATACCTATAAAGGTAGAGGTTGGCCATCTCAAAACTGGACGCCATGTTTTGTCGTCGCTCGTATTGTTTGGCGTGCAAAGCTGAATGGTACTGCACGAATACTTATGGATTCCGAAAAAAGGTAGGCTAATACTTGATACAGATTTCAGTGCTCACGATTGGAAGCACTTCAGAAAATGGCTAAAAGGGAAAAGAAAATTTTCAGGTCTTTTTTTTAAAAAAAGAGATGTAATTTTGCTTTGTTGTATATCGGTCTGTAGACATCGAACTTTTTTTGTTTATAGAGATAAATAAAAAATGGATATGTATTAATGAAATATTGCAATTTGAATTTTTCAAATCTCCTAAAAGTTATAACTACGCCCTCTAAAGGTGGAAAAAGTTGAAAATTCCAAAATATCAAACGAATATTCCAAACGATGTAGTTATGTTAAAAGTTTTAACTTTTGGTGTTGAAATGCGAAGGTTACGAAGTTACCATTGGCCACAATCATTCGACTCTTTAGATATAGAGGTGGTGGTAGGGGAATGCAGCTTTATTTAACAGAAAAATTGTACGTTTTTAGAGATAAATTGAAAATTCTTTTTGGGTTAGACAGGCATTGATGAAATATTACAATTTGCACTTCCCGAACCTCCCAAAAGCTGTAATTGCGCCCTCTACCAGTGGAAAAATCGAGAAATCCCAAAATTTAAAACGAATATTGCAAACGATGTATTTATGCTAGAAATTTGAAATTTTGGTCGTGGAATAGGACAGTTTTGATGATTTAATTGACAACAATGAGTTGACCTATACGTCCAAGGTAGGTAAGAAACAGAACGGTTTTGTTTTAAGAGATAATTGGAATTCTTTTTTTTAGTTGATAGTAATGAGATATAATTCGCAGTTTCAAAGGTAGTTTTAATCAATATCATTAGGGATCACTAAATATACAAATAGCAAAACTTTTAACAAATGTTCCAAGTGATCTCTTTATGGTAGAAATTTCGCCAGTAGCGTTCTGTTTTGATAGAAATTCCACTGACAGCAATGATCTGCCCACTATTTTCAAAGGAGCGAGAGAAAAGCTACTTTTTAAATTTAAGAACTAAAAGACAAATACTTTTTATGTTTCATAATTACTAATAAAATACTACTATGTGCATTTTCCCCCCATCTTACATTAAAAAAATAAAAATAATAGCCCCTCAAGCAGCTGCTTGCCACAGAGGTCAGGAGCCTTTTAGTTTATATACCATAGTAGAAGGTCCATGAGGATGGTGTGACCTCAGCAGAAAAACTTTTAAGGAATGAAACAGTACCAAAGGAAGAACTTCATTCTCTTTGAAAACGTGATTCCCATATGCTGAGAGGCGATGTGCATTCTTCTAATTCTTTTACACATTCAGCACCATCTGGCAGTGGAAATTCGAACTACTGCATAAATGGTAAATAAACTTTTAATATTTTATTAGAACCTCTAAAGCACGAAAAATGCTTTTCGTGTATCTGTTAAGGCAGGAAAGCTGCATTTTACCAACACTCCCTTGCTATAACAAGACAGATCAATACTATTAGTGTAAACCATTTGATCATTACACTCTGTGACCAAAAATTTAAGTTCCTATCATAAAGAGATCGTTTGCAATATTTGTTTAACCATATGATATTTCCAGCTTTTTTCACTCCCTAGAGGCCGCCTTTCGAGTTTTCATTTACTGCCTTCAGTTACTTTCTAACAGTGGAAATTCCAACTGATGGAGATTCGAAAAATGTAAATATTAATATTCTGTTAGTACCTGTAAACCCCCCCCCCTCCCCACAAACAAAAAAGGGATTGATTCGTTTATCTGTTAAAAAAAGTTTAATTTTTTGCACCCCCTTTTGGCTAAGAGGGTAAAGTCCACGGGTAAAGCCTTGTTGCCGTTGTAAACCTTCTGACCATAATACTCTACTACCAAAATTTCAGATTTGCAATATTCTTTTGGAGTTTTAGCATTTTCCACCATTTTCCGCCGCTAGAGGGAGCAATTAAAACTATTGGAAGATTTCAAAAATGCGACTCGCAATATTTCTTTGGAATCTATCCAACCCAAAAAAGAATTTTTCATTTATCTCTAAAAGTAAAAAAGTTGATTTTCTATAGACGGACAGATAACAGTTAACAGAGAGATGGACAGAAAGACGAACAAATATTGGTATAAGCAGACGACAAAGTGGAAACAATAGCTCGTTTTTCAAACGAACCTTAAAAGAAATTATTTGTTGGTTTCAGTTAGCTCATTTCACTTTTGCAGCTGATTGCCGTCTTCTGGTGGAGTTTCTTGGAAAAAAATATTCATTAATTTATTTCTATGAGTGGAATTTTTACACCCAAATGCAGTTCAGTGAGGCATTGATAAAATATCGAAGCTTTTATAGGCAGAAAAACGGTAGAAATGTAAAAAATTGTAGCAACTGAGAAGTTTTAACTAGGTACACACACTAACTCATAGACTTTCGTGTCACGGTACGACAAAACATGGCGCCCATAAACCACGTGATTCAATCAACCAATGGCAGTCAATCACCGAGATGGCCAGCTACAAAATGATCCAGTTTATAAAGAAGGATGTTAGACTCTAACTCTAACAGGACCTCTACTACTCACTTATTATTCCCAAATAATGTTTCATTTGCGTTTTTTATTCACGAAAATAATTTTTTTGAAATTCACCAATTATCTTTTTTATTCGATTTTTCCCAGCGAATTTTAATGTCACGTGTAACGATTTCATGAACTTGTATTCTTGATATAAGCGTTGTTGTTTAAGTCTTCAAATGAAAAGGATCTTGGGAAATTACCGTTCGGCCAGCCAGCCAGCCTTTAGACAATTACCAATGAGGCCGCCGACAAACTAGTTATAAGACTTCGTTATACTCCGTAGTTATTTATGATTGACGTTCATCCTTTAATAGAACAGGAGCAACGTTCCGTCAGAGGTTAAGCTATGATTGTATGCCTAGTTCCGGTGTGTCAGCTACGACTCTTCAGAGCAGCATTAGCACTTAGAAAGACTCGTGTTCATTTAACACCTCAAAAGAAATCTTACAATAAAAACTTTCTAACTCTTAAACTCTTATTACACCCGAAATTAGCCAGTTGTCATTGACCGTTCACAATATTTCTGCTAGGATTTGCGACGCTATAAGACATTGCAAACTAATGAAATTAAATCTCTCTTTACAAAACCACTCTCGTATAGATCTCATACAAGAACTATTCAACCCCTTACCGTTGCTTTTCCGTCGAGGCCTGTTTAAGGCTCAAATGTTATCTCTTGATAGGAACTAGAACAAGCCCGTCCAATTCAAACTTAGTGAAGAGTCGCTAGTTAAAAATACAATCTTAAAAATCGCAAGAAAAATTCTCTACTTAAAACTGCAAACATCACCTGAATTTTATGATGACTGTATTACATCAACTGTTAGAAATATTTAGCAATATTTGTTTGAAAACAGTGAGTTCGAAATAACCAAATTAAATGAATTAATTTAATAAAGGAAAGAAGCAAATACAAAAGGACTATCTAAACTAATAGTTACTTAACTATTGTCATCTATAAATGTCTACTGCTAAAAGAATGCAACACTTGAAAGTTGAACTGCAACAGTGTCTACATAGCAAATTACACTGAAAGGACAATTTATTATGCACACCCACCTAAAAACGTGTAGGTCCACTTTTCGCCTTCACAACAGCAGCAACATGTCGTGGCGTGGACTCTACCAGGTGTTGGAAACATCCAGGTGAGATTGCGACTCGTGATTCCAGGTCATCTCTCCGCAAAGCACCGAGTGTTTTGGGGCTCGAATGTATCGCTTCACTTCGTCCCACAGATGCTCAATCAGGTTCAAATCTGAAGAGTGAGAGGGCCATTCGAGGATTGTTAACTCACTGGAATGCTCCACCAACCAGTCCTTTGCCAAACAGGAGCGATGAGACGAGACGTTGTCTTGTTGAAAGAAGGGGTATCCTACTGTGAGAAATGGATAGTGGTTGTAGTGACCAACAGTAGTTGTAGTGATGGTGGTCTCGATAGATACAAAGGACCTCAAGGTGGACCGCCTAAACACACCCCAGAACATTACACTAACTCCACGTTCCCGTAACCCATTCCAACTTGACAGTGAGGTCCATAGTCTCATGCAGTCTATGCCACACACATAACCTCCTGTTGGCATGTTGTAGTTGGAACCTGGATTCGTCGGACCAAGCTACCTGTTTCTAGTCTTCCACGGTCCATTGGCGATGTTTCTTCACCGACTAGAGCCTCATAGCCCAGTGACATGCTGTTAACAAGGATGCTCGATGTGGGTGACATCTGCCATAGTTCAGTCATGCCATAGTGAGTTGAATGATCGTTGCAAAACCTTCGTAGCTGCTCCGTCGTTGAATGCCAGCATTATCATCTGCACTGTGGCCCTGAGTGGTAGTGCTAACATCAAACATCAACGGCCTGGTTATGGCTACATTTTTCCCAGCAGCTGCAGGTTTTGATGTAGTCCTGGTACCAGTGGCATACCGAAAAATCGTGGGGCCTCCCCTCAACAAATGTCTCGGAGGCCCCTTTGTTTCATTTAACGTGCACCGTCATGTAATTAAATTTTAACTTTCTTTTAAACTTTTTTTTTTGAAAAAGTACATAATAAATATCTGGCATGTATTTCGGATTACCTAATTCCTAATTCGACATTTTGGAGTGAATCAAGGCCGGATCTACGAAGGGAGAAGAGGGAGAAAAGGGATAATGCTCCTCCCCTCTTCAGAATGCTACTGAATGTAATGCAGGCCAAATTTTATTAGAATTGGGATATTGCACGCATTTTTCAAGTATTTTCTTTTTAAACTTCAAAAATGAAGGGAAAATTTACATTGCAATGGAAATCTAGTCTCTTGCTGTTCCGCATTCCTTCCACCCACCCCTTAATTTTTTCCTAGGTCCGGACCTGGAATAAAGAAATTTTACCGCTTTATTCGTAAAATACTGCTTTAATTGTTTTCAAACGGGTATAAATAAAATTTATATGAATACGATTCATTTTCCCGTCTATTGAAAAAAATAGTAGATAGAAAATAGAATCCCTTTGCACACAATGGACTAAATAATTCCCTTTGCACGCAATGGGCTAAATAATTCCCTTTGCACACAACGGGCTAAATAGTTCCCTTTGCACACAATGCACTAAATAATTCCCTTTGCACACAATGGGCTAAATGGCAAGTCAGAAGCAAAAACGACCTGAGCTTAAAGAGGCAAAAAAAAAATCAAATACTATATAAATTTCACACAGAGTTCAGTGCTTCAGGCAATGGCAAAATATTTTGTGAGCGTTATTAATGATAGCCCTAATCGCAATATGAATCACGTTGACGCGTCTATAATTACCTCAGCCGATTTTTTTAAAAGCATATCTTAATTCATTGATTTCTAATTTCCTGTTAAAGCTAGGCCACACACGTTAATTACATTTTGCCATATATGAAAAGTAAATACGAGGTCATGACACGATTTGACCTTAATGGGAAGTTTAAAGCAAAATATTGCAATACGTGCCACGAGCGAAAATGCTGCCTACAATCAAGTATCATAAAAAAGTTGGATTTTTTTTTCAACGTTGCTCACGACTTTACATTTCTGTCTGTCTCAATAATGCGCGATGTTCGATAATCAACAATTTATTGCAAATTTAAAAAATATGATGGCAGTTTTTTAACATTAACTACTTTTGCTGTTTCTACATTTAGCGATCTGTAACGATATGAATTAAAATTTCCTAAGTATTTAAGAAATGTGAATTATAATGTAAGTTTTCCAATTATCACTTCATTATTCTCAATCAAAACTTGGCAACCTTCACACTACACTATCAAAATTTCAAATTTCTAGCATAAATACAACGTTTGCAATATTCGTTCAAAAATTTTCTTTCGAGGACACAATTATAGCTTTTGGGACATTCATCATCATCCTCAAGCAACCATGGGCTACGAAAGTCCAACCAGATCGTGCAATTTAGTTATCCAAGCATATCTATCCTAAACTGCATCTGTTTCATCAGGCCACTGCACAACAATTCAACCAAGGTCCTGTTTGACATTGTCTGCACACCGCATCCTTAGGCACACTGTTCATAACCCTATTCGCTAATCTATAATTATTCATACGGGCAACATAGCCAAACCAACCGAGTCTCTCTCTGCACAATATGCTGCTTAAAGGAGGTTGCAGACTCCTTTGCCTGACTTCATCATTACTTGCAAAGTTGGACTACCTAATGCCCAAGATATGGCGTAAGCATCTAGAATCAAAAGCATCTAGTTTCCTGTTATCTTGTTTAAAAAGCGTTTAAGTTTCACGACCATAACTAACCTTAGAAAGAACCAAACTATTATACAGTCTAATTTTAGTATTTAGGTGTATACGCCTATTTCTCCACACTCTCCATAGATTCTTAAAAGTCCCGGCAGCAATCCCTATCCGTCTGTTAATCTCATGCCGCACATCACCATTATCTGTTACAATAGCTCCCAAGATAATTAAACTGTGACACCTGCTCAAGACTGCAACCATTCAGATTAACTGAATCACAGCCTGCCTGACCAATTTTCATCACTTTAGTTTTCTCTATGTTTATAACCAAACCTAACAGGAACTGCGATCACCTTTTTCAAAATTGGGGTAATAATAGCTCTGGTAAAATCGTTAGGAACCATGCCTTTATTATACCAGTCTCATCAACAGCTCGAATGAAAGAGTTCATCTCATCAACATCATTTACCAAAAGGGCTAAGTCATCAGCATAATCTAAATCAGAAATTTTTGCATCTCCAAATCATTATAACATATTGCCATTATACCATTATACCATATTCCTTAGGAACCATGCCATATTAAGATCAAAATATTTCTCTTGCAGTGATTTCGCATCACATAATCAACCAAACTAAAGAGAAAAAGAGACAAAATGCACCCTTGTCGAACACCAGAAACAAAGCTAAACCAATTGCTACAAGCTTACCAACTCTCACACACGACTCAGTGTTATTATACAGAGCTTTCATTATGTTAACTAACTTGTGTAGTATGCCATACGATCTCTCAATCAACCACAAATCATGACGATGAATAGAGTCCAAAGCCCTTTTGAAATTAACAAAGCTAGTAACCAAAGGTTACTGAAACTCTAAACATTTCTCAAGAATCTGCCAGAGTGAAAATATTTGATCCACACATCCCCTACCACTTTTAAATCCACATTGCTCATCACGCAATTGCCTGTCAACCAGATTCTTAATTCTGTTAAACACAATCATGGAAAGAACTTTCCCTGGAACAGAGAGAAGGCTGATACCCCTGTAGTTATCATATGAACTGCGATCACCTTTTTTGAAAATAGGGACAACAATAGCTCTGGTAAAATTCTTAGGAACCATCCCTTTATTATGAAAGATATTCAAAATTTCAGTCATCCAAGTGGTAATCGAAACATTCCCAGCTCTAAACATTTCTGTAGTAATTTCAACTACCCCTGGGGATTTAGCGAGTTTAAGTGTAGAAATAGCCAAAATAACTTCAGATTGTGTTATAGGGCCAACATTAAAGCCAGTAATGCATCTGTCATCGTTCAAACAATGGGAGTAGAACTAACCACATTGTTTAAAACATCACTGAAATGCTCAGCCCACCTAGCCATGACAGAATCCTCACCTTCTGCAACCTTACCTTGTTTATCCTTGAATCCCTGTATACCTGTCCGTTTTCTACCATACAAAACATTAACTATCCGGTACAGCTCTCTGCTGTTGTGCTGTCTAACTACTTCCTCGGCTTTGTCAGCCAAACCATCAAGCCAAAGATTCTTATCAGCAGCTAACTGATCCTCTACACATTTATTAAGCTCTCTGTAATTCTTTTTATTTGGACTAGTAGGGTATAGATTTTGGAGATTTCTGTAGTTCTTTCTTTCTGAAATAAGCTCAAGTGCCTTATCACTCAAATAATTCTGTCTCCTCTGCTCCTTTTTTCCTAAAAGAATACTGTTAGTTTCCAAGAAAGCCTGTTTAAAACGGTCTCATTCTTCCTCAACTTCAGTAATAAGCAAACCATGACTGTCATAATGACTAAGTAACCTATCATGGTAAGCTTTGGCTATAACTGGGTCTTTCAGAGCTTCAGTAGTAAAAGCAAATTTTTTAATCCTAGCACAACGCTTTTTAAGTTGCAAGACACTTTTAACAAGATAATGGTCAGATCCAATTTCAGCTCCCCTATATGATCTGGTATTTTTAACAGAACTAGCCCATTTGCATTAATATATAATCAATCATATTCTTATGCAGCCCATCAGGTGAAACCCATGTGAACTTATGTATGTCGCGGTGTTTGTAATAAGTGTTGGTTATTTTGAATCCATTGAGTTTACTTACCTGTAGGAGACGTTGCCCATTGCCATTGCAGCTACCAATACCAAAAGGGCCTATTACTCCTCCCCAAAGGTCAGAGTCAGTAACAACTTTGGCAATGAAGTTACCTAGAACAAAGGTAATATCTCCTTTCTTGACACAATTCAAAATATCCTGAAGTTGTCCATAAAACCTATCCTTCTCATCCTCATCGGCATCCTCAGTGGGGGCATAACAGCAGATAACATTCAAGTCTTTAACGATTGTCTGAAATTTTGATGTAAGAAACTTTTCGTTAATGCACTCATATCCTAGAAGAGCATCACTAGCATGTCTGCTGAGAAGTAGACTCGCGCCTTGGTGATGTTTATTATCGTCCCTCCCTGAAAAGAACAATTTAAGATTATTTTTAAGAATCTAAGTCCCGTGGCCGAGTGGTGATCGCGCTTGACTATTGATCTAAGGGACCTGGGTTCGAGCCCCGGGTAAGGCATGGATGTGTGTGTTGTTTTTCTGCTGAGGACCTGCCATCCTCTTAGACCTTCTACTAAGGCATATAAACTGACAAGCTCCTGTCAGACTTCTGTGGCAAGCAGGTGCTTGAGGGGATATTTATTTTCATTATATTTAACTTTATCTGTTCATCTGGTTTCTTGCAGGTGGAGAATATCTAAATTATAATGGTGGAATTCTTGTGTGAGGACATAAAGAGAAAAAGCTCTGTGCAGAGTCCTCACATTCCAACTACCTATAGAGAGAAAATGGTTAGTGGGATGTTTAAAGAAACTATGTTTATTGAGAGAGGGAATGCCGACAATATCAAACAGTCCTTAATAGCATGCATGGGGTAAAGACCCGTTCCCCCACCACGAAAGACTGAAGCTATGTACACCGGAAAAAATTTCCCCAATATAGGATTTTACGATGTCCGTAGAAGTAAGATTTCAGGTACAGTCGCTCAAAAAAGTATCCGAACACTATGGTTGATTACAAAATTCAGAAAAAATATCTGGCAGCGTTTTTTTAGAAATTAGTGATCTGGAAATCTTCGTGTCACGTGACACGAAGGTTTCCAGATCGTAACAAATCCAGTTAGTAACAAATTTTGCTCCATAACGTTTTGTCAACAAGGGAGCTTTGGTTGCCTTTATCTGTGTTTGCTTGCTCCGCACTTGTGACGTCAGCTCGCACCTGTTATGTTAACATTTCCATGCATTTCCATATACTACCGTCTCCCTAAATTTCGTCACATTTGTATAACTTCTAGCAAGTGTTGCATTTTTTATTTCCTGTAGTGTATATTTTAGAGCAAAGGAGTCAAAAACACGACTCGCTGAACCATTTTATCCGACCAGCAGTAATTTTTGCGATATGAATAGACTGTTCGAGGGTTGTAGCTTTAAAAAGGCATAATTTGTTTTCAAAATGTTTTTATCTTTTCTATTTTTAGCCTACAAATAAGGAGCAGAAATAACAAAAATTTAACAGTGAAAAATTTTTATTTTATTTTTGCATTATTTTTTATTTTATTTTTATTTTTACATATTCTATTGATTTTTTTTCCTTTGTATTATAATATATCTTGTATTTCAACAAAAATAATAATAATTCACAGTTTTTATTGAAAAATTACATAAATGTATACAGTCGCTCAAAAAAGTATCCGAACACTATGTTGATCACAGAATTCAGAAAAAAATATCTGGCAACGATTTTTTTAGAAATTAGTGATCTGGCAACTTCGTGTCACGTGACCTTCGTGTTGTGATCAACCATAGTGTTCGGATACTTTTTTGAGCGACTGTACATATATGATAGATTAGTAAATTTTAAATATTTTCTTAATAAGGAAAGAATCTAGCATGCGTTTTACTTTGTGCGTAATATTTGTTTAACATTCCATTAAATAGTCCCCACCTCGTCTTACGGCATCCACCCATGAGAAAATCATTATGCCGCTCCTCCAACGAATCCATGCATTCATTGAGGGGTGAAAGGGCTTCCTCCTAACTCTTCAATTGCGAACGCTTTTCTCCTCGGATGCTCTCTCGTTTCATTATAACCATGGCAGTAACAATCTGTACTGAGGTAATTGTGACCTGACGCTCAATCGGGTCTGGTTCGGGGCGGGGGTGGCTCAGTCGGTAGCGCGCCAGGATCGTAATTTGTAGTTCCGAGCTGGGTCAGCGTTGAGATTTATCTCCGCAAAATTCCCCGCCCTGCCCACGGTCAGTAGGGGACACCGATGGACTTGGAAAGGCCGCCGTCCGTCGGATGGGACGTTAAGCCGTGGCCCCGTGTGGGGGAGAGCTATACCCTGTGCACGTTAAAGAACACACTGGATGGCCTGGACGGGAGGCTACCATCTGTCTCCCAACAACTATTCCAGTGGGTCCCCTCCTCCAACCTTCTCTGATCCTTCGGGATCCATATGACCTGGCCATTTAGCCCATGGAGTGCAAAAAAGTGCCGCTCAGAGGTAAAACAACCCAACCCAACGGGTCTGGTTTCTGCTGAGTTGGAAGAAATATAGAGTCACGGAGGCCGGAGTGCTGCCTCTGCAACGAGCAAAGCAGAATTATGACTCTCGAAATCAATCAATCAATAATACATACACGGATTTCCTGCTGACATGCAATTCGAGAAATACTTTTTGTGTAGAAAAATGAGTTTCGCCAATGAGTGGGATTCGAACTCACACATCTCATTTGCAAGCCAGGTGATCTAACCACTAAGCTATCACCAGCTTTGTCATTTAGTTTTTTTTTTTAATTCTTCCGTACCTTTTCGGTCAGATGACGCCAAGAGCTACAAAGTCACGAAGATTTAAAAATCACACGTTATTGAAAAAATGATGCAGCTGTTGATAACTTAGTGATTAGAGCACCTCGCTCATAACTGGGATGTGTGAGTTCGAATCACATTCATTGCCAAAACTCTTCTTTTTTTTTCAACAAAAATATGACTGCACCTTATGTAAAAATTGTAGTTTTTTGTAAATAAAAATATTTACTTATAATAATAAAAATTATTATTACCGGTCAGACCGATACACCAAATGTTTACGCGTAATTATCGATATACACGAAGTTAAGATTTTTTTGTTTTACTGCAAAATATAAGGAAAAGAAACAGCGAATCAGCGTTAAACAGGGATTACATGTACAGAATCATCAGAAAAAAATGAGATAATGGCGATGTTTAACGTTATACATGTTTGGCATTGAAAGTAATGAAGTTGGTGTCATAGAATACGAAACCGTTGGAATTTAATCTCAGTTAGTGCTATCTTCTCCGTTGTAGTAATGTCTTCCAGTAACTATACTGAAAATGGCATACACTACTGAGTTGGAATGTTTCACTACTGTTTTACTTCTTTGCACACAATGGGCTAAATGTCCAGGTCACAAGGACCTCAGGGATTTCGAGAAGGTTAGGGGGGGTAGCCTCCCAACAGATGATAGACTCCCGTCTTGGTCATTCAGCGTGTTTTTTAATGTGCACAGGGCATGGCTCTCCCGCACACGGGACCACAAAAATCCATTTAACTCTCCATCGGATGGGCAGAGACTTTTCTGAGCCCATTTGTATTTCCTCTTGACCGATGACAGGGCGGAGTTTTTTTTTTTTTAAATGCTCACTCAGATCTGATTCGAACCTGAGAATTGCGAGTTACAAGCCTAGCGCGCTACTCACTGAACCACCCCCAACCTCCAGTATTGAGTAGCTTGTGTTTTATATGAGGAGGTTTTATGAAACCGGCAATGTTATTATTGGGCATCGTAAGTCTTAAGTTGGGTTGTTTTACCTCTGAGCGGCACGTTTTTGCACACCATGGCCTAAATAGCCAGGTCACATGGACCCCGAAGGCTCAGAGAAGGTTGGGGGAGGGGACTCACTGGAACAGCTGTTGGGAGACAGATGGTAGCCTCCCGTCAAGGCCATCCAGCGAGTTCTTTAACGTGCACAGGGTATGGCTCTCCCGCACACGGGGCTACGACTTAACGTCCCATCCGACGGACGGCGACCTTTCCAAGCCCATCGGTGTCCCCTACTGACCGTGGGGAGGGCGGGGAATTTTGCTGAGATAAATCTCAACGCTGACCCAGCTGGGACTCGAACCTGGGAACTACAGATTACGAGCCTGGCGCGCTACCGACTGAGCCACCCCCGCCCCGTAAGTCTTAAGTAATATTCATTTCTGTTCAGTCTGATTTGACTGCAGAGAAGGTCAAAGAGATCAGCAATTGAGAAGTCAGTACTAAAGGTCGAGCAGATTGGTGTTGTGTAATAAGAAATGCTTTTTCAGCACAGAGGTGTCTGTGAGAATGTCTCTACTATGGTTTACATGAAATGCTGACTCGTAGCCCAGACAGATATCTCAAATGGTTGTTTCAACAGCTGGGTTTTAAACAAACCTCTACTCTCATCAAAGGACTTTAAAATGGGTTCCTACAAAAATCAAATGTAACGATCTGTCAGCGATGTAGACAAAAGATTATGTTTCTGTGATTAATTTCTTTAAGACTTGGAAGATAATCCAACAGTTAGGGATCACATTTGGTTTACCGAAGAAGCGCACTGTCACGATAACCGTTAGTTGAATAAAGAAACATACATCAATAGAGTTTTGCAAAATGAAGACAGATTTCGACAAAATATCGAGGTGTGAAGCGTTATTTCATGTGCTGGAATTGTAGGAACAATCTTCTTGCCCAAAATAGTGAATTCTGAAAGATAACTGAAAACACTTTCAAGATCCACTTTGTTGCAACTCATCAAAGGCACCGAAATAAATAAAAAAATAAAAAAAAAAAATAACCGAAAAAACGTTTTTTTCTTTAGGACGGGACAACAAGACCATACAAGGCGAACGAGATATTTATTTCCTAAAAAAACATTTTCGTGGTTGAATCATCTCTAATCAATATCCTGAAAGATTTGGAATTGGATGGTTTTGGCCATTGCTATCTCCGGATTTCAATTTCTATGTTTTATTTTTCTTTTGTGAAAAACTACAGCGGAGAAGAGTTGCTTTGGGAGAAATTTCCATATACACATTTCTCTCGTTGAAAACCTCTGTAATTTTCGTGGAATTGCCTACTTGCTGCAAAGGTCTGATAGGAGCCTATCGGTATGGTATGTCATGAGGTGCCAGAAGCTACCTCGGTCTGGTATGCCATGAGGTGCCAGAAGCCTCTCGGTATGATATGCCACAAGGTCTGACAGCAACCTCTTGGTATGATATGCCGCGATGTCTGACAGGAGCCACTCGGTATGTTATGCCATGAGGTCTGACAGGAGCCTCTCGATATGATATGCAACGAGGTCTGACAGGAGCCTCTTAGAGACTAGGACGACCTCTTCGATGACCCAGAGGTCTGTCAGTAGACTCTCTGTATGATATTTTGCGAGGTCTAACAGGAGCTTCTCAGTATGATATGTCACGATGTCTGACAGGAACCTCTCGGTATGATATACCAAGAGGTCTGACAGGAGCCTCTCGGTATGATATGCCATGAGGTCTGGCAGGAGCCTCTTAGCATGATATGACCCAGAGGTCTGACAGGAGCCTCTCGGTATGATATGCCATGAGGTCTGGCAGGAGCCTCTTAGCATGATATGACCCAGTGGTCTGACAGTAGACTCTCTGTATGATATTTTGCGAGGTCTAACAGGAGCCTCTCAGTATGATATGTCACGATGTCTGACAGGAACCTCTTGGTATGATATGCCGCGATGTCTGACAGGAGCCACTCGGTATGTTATGCCATGAAGTCTGGCAGGAGCCTCTCGGTATGATATGCCATGAGGTCTGGCAGGAGCCTCTTAGAGACGAGGACGACCTCTTCGATGACCCAGAGCTCCTGTCAGTAGACTCTGTGTATGATATTTTGCGAGGTCTAACAGGAGCTTCTCAGTATGATATGTCACGATGTCTGACAGGAACCTCTCGGTATGATATACCAAGAGGTCCCTGTCTGACAGGAATCTCTCGGTATGATATACCAAGAGGTCTGACAGGAGCCTCTCGGTATGATATGCCATTAGATCTGGCAGGAGCCTCTTAGCATGATATGACCCAGAGGTCTGACAGGAGCCTCTCGGTATGATATGCCATGAGGTCTGGCAGGAGCCTCTTAGCATGATATGACCCAGAGGTCTGACAGGAGCCTCTCGGTATGATATGCCATGAGGTCTGGCAGGAGCCTCTTAGCATGATATGACCCAGAGGTCTGACAGTAGACTCTCTGTATGATATTTTGCGAGGTCTAACAGGAGCCTCTCAGTATGATATGTCACGATGTCTGACAGGAACCTCTTGGTATGATATGCCGCGATGTCTGACAGGAGCCACTCGGTATGTTATGCCATGAAGTCTGGCAGGAGCCTCTCGGTATGATATGCCATGAGGTCTGGCAGGAGCCTCTTAGAAACGAGGACGACCTCTTCGATGACCCAGAGCTCCTGTCAGTAGACTCTGTGTATGATATTTTGCGAGGTCTAACAGGAGCTTCTCAGTATGATATGTCACGATGTCTGACAGGAACCTCTCGGTATGATATACCAAGAGGTCCCTGTCTGACAGGAACCTCTCGGTATGATATACCAAGAGGTCTGACAGGAGCCTCTCGGTATGATATGCCATTAGATCTGGCAGGAGCCTCTTAGCATGATATGACCCAGAGGTCTGACAGGAGCCTCTCGATATGATATGCCACGAGGTCTGACAGGACCCTCTTGGTATGATATGCTGCGAAGTCTTACAGGAGTCTATCGGTATGATATACCACAATGTCTGACAGGAGCCTCTCGGTGTGATATGCCACGAGGTCTGATAGGAACCTCTCGGTATGATATGCCATGAGGTCTGACAGGAACATCTTGGTATGATATACCACGAGGTCTGATAGGAGCCTCTCGGTATGATATGCCACAAGGTCTGACAGGACCCTCTTGGTATGATATGCTGCGAAGTCTGACAGGAGCCTATCGGTATGATATACCACGATGTCTGACAGGAACCTCTCGGTATGATATTCCACGAGGTCTGACAGGAACCTCTCGGTATGATATACCACGAAGTCTGATAGGAGCCTCTCGGTATGATATGCCACAAGGTCTGACAGGAACCTCTTGGTATGATATGCCGCGAAGTCTGACAGGAGCCTATCGGTATGATATGCCACGAGGTCTGATACGAGCTTCTCGTTAAGCTATGCCACGAGGTCTGATAAGAGCTTCTCTTATGCTATGCCACGAGGTCTGACAAGAGCCTTTGCTGAGGTTACCTTTCTCAGATAACTTTTCTGTGGCATATTTATACTGACAGTTCGATGTCAGGCATGTGCGTCGCTATCGGAAATTTATTTATTTTACATTACTCCATAATTGAAAGTTTAGTGAAGGAAGTGCTTTAAAAGAATAAATTGAAGAAAAAGGAAAGTTGTACAAATGCGATGCATTCAGTGAGACATTTAAGACTTCAGATTCTCGTGCACCGGTAACACTTGGTCGGAAATAGGATGTGTTTGCACGTGCCTCCAAACAGCCAGATCGCTTCTAGACTCAGAAAAAGGAAACAGCTAATTAACATTATTTCATTTCTAAATTTCGTTCTGCTACCAGTCAAACGAACTTAATTCTTGCTTTAAAAAAGAGAAAACAGTGGCATGATGTGAGTCTCAATTTTGAGAGGTTCTTGAGCTGGGTTGGGTTGTTTTACCTCTGAGAGACACTTTTTTTGCACACTATAGAATAACAAGATCACAGATCACCCCGAAAGCTCAGAGAAAGCTGGGGAAGGGAACACACAGGACAGCTGTTATAGGAGACAGACTCCCGTCAAGGCCATCCAGCGTGTTCTTTAATGCACAAAATATGGCTCTCTCGCACACGGAAATAAGGCTTTATACCCCATCTGACGGATCGCATCGGGATAAGTTCTTGAATTAACCAAATTTGGGTTTCGTTGTATTTTCTCTGAAAAGCACTCTTTTTGTACACATCGGCAAACTGTGGCCAGATCGCAAAAACTCCAACTACTCAGTGAAGATTGGGAGAAGGGAATCCACCGGATAGCTGAGACAGAGGAAGACTCCCGTCAAGGCCATCCAGTGTATTATTAACACAAGTTATAGGGTCGGATAAGGAGAGGGATTGGAGGGCCTAAGAAAAAAAGGGGTCCTTCTTGCTGCTAAAGTCTAGTATTTAAAAAATTAACATATTTTTGAACTTGTGCAAAATTTTAAATATGGTAACAACAATATTATACTTAAAGAAAGGTGTTATAAAATCGGTACTTTTATTAATGTTTTATTTCTGATAACCGGAAGAGCGGCCACCAAAATATTTAAGTGCTGAGGGTGCCAGAATTACTTAATGCGGCCCTGACAGGATATGACAAGTATGACGTTCTCTCTCTTGTGCACGGTGGCCACTACTTAACGGGCTTCGGTGGACGTTTTAACGTATTGAACATCCCATAGTTTCTCATTGAGGGAACTACAAGAGTTAGCGGAGAAAGCTCTCAATGACATAGTTGGAACTCGAACCTGGGAATGCTATACTATAGATTGTGAATCTGTCGCTTCAACGATGGGAGCCAAAGTTCAACCTAGGTAGCCAAAGCGTTGGGTTGGGTTGTTTTACCTCTGAGCGGCACTTTTTTGCACACCATGGGCTAAATGGCCAGGTCACATGGAACCCGAAGGCTCAGAGAAGGTTGGGGGAGGGGATCCACTGGAACAGCTATTGGGAGACAGATGGTAGCCTCCCGTCAAGGCCATCCAGCGTGTTCTCTAACGTGCACAGGGTATGGCTCTCCCGCACACGGGGCCACGGCTTAACGTCCCATCCGACGGACGGCGGCCTTTCCAAGCCCATCGGTGTCCCCTACTGACCGTGGGCAGGGCGGGGAATTTTTGCGGAGATAAAGCTCAACGCTGACCCAGCTGGGACTCGAACCTGGGAACTACAGATTACGAGCCTGGCGCGCTACAGACTGAGCCACCCCCGCCCATAGCCAAAGCCTGATGCGATCTATTACATACGAATCGTAATGTTTTCATACAGGTTTCTGTTGGGGCTGTGTGGGCTGTGGGATTCTTTCGGCAATATCATCCGTTGTATCTTCAGGTCAGGAGATCATAAGCAAACTCTTTTCAAATTTTCCAGACCGATCCATTTATTTCTCGGTGGCATTTCCATTACAAGGCTGATCTTATTAAATATCAAAGAATTCTCTTCAATGATTGCACAGCATGTCTCTTGAAATGAAAGAAAGTGTGAAACGAAGACATCGCAATGCGTGAGTTGCAATTCCCTTCTTTTACGCCTCCTCCAGTTCATTGAACGATGACTTTCACTTATCAACCACGTGGCCGTGACGTGCATCATTCGGCACGGACTGCCCCTTCTTCGTCAAGCGATGAAGCAATCGACTTTATTATTCCGACTCATTCGACGACGGCAGCGGCGTTCCTTTTTCTTCCTGCATGCCCTCGTCGGTCGCCTCCTTTCCCCGAGACGAAGGAAGCGCCACCAAGAAGGAAACGCTTGCCACTTGAAATGTATCGACGACACCTGTGCTGGCGACACCTCTTTGTTATTAGTTCTGCGTAACACTGACACAAACTTGTACCTGTAACCTCATTTGAGGCTCCTAATCATAGAAGACGTTGAATAGGTCATTAATAAACGTCATTGCACTAGCGGAGATTGTTAATTGAACTATCGGGAAAATATTTCTTGCAATATTTTTCTTAATGTTAAATTCCACTTGGATGACGCATTGACAAGGAAATAAACTAAAGAATTTTCATGTAATAACAGAGTTGGGTTGGATTGTTTTACCTCTGAGCGGCACTTTTTTGCA
This sequence comes from Ryuthela nishihirai, assembly GCA_038380435.1. Classification (NCBI taxonomy): domain Eukaryota; kingdom Metazoa; phylum Arthropoda; class Arachnida; order Araneae; family Heptathelidae; genus Ryuthela; species Ryuthela nishihirai. The sequence goes on from JAWZYU010000010.1 coordinate 16,361,322, forward strand.
CACCGTGGGCTAAATGGCCAGGTCACATAGACCCTGAAGGCTCAGAGAAGGTTGGGGGAAGGGACCCACTGGAACAGCTGTTGGGAGACAGATGGTAGCCTCCCCTCAAGGCCATCCAGCGTGTTCTTTAACGTGCACAGGGTATGGCTCTCTCCCGTACACGGAGTCACGGCTTAACGTCCCATCCGACGGATGGCGGCCTTTCCAAGCCCATCGGTGTCCCCTACTGACCGAGGGCAGGGCGGGGAATTTTGCGGAGATAAATATCAACACTGACCCAGTTGGGACTCGAACCTAGGAACTACAGATTACGAGCCTGGCGCGCTACCGACACAACCACCCCCGCCCCTAATAACAGGGGAAAGTCAAATTTGATGATTTACCTCCAGTACTTTAAAAAGGCTCTTTATGAAAAAAATATGACTAAAGATAAATTAGAGATCGTCGTCGTCTGTTTAAATTCTGAATTTCAAAATCAAACCACTGAAATGATTATTTTGTCTTTAGGTAATTCTTTTTCCGAATGCTCTTTATTTCAGCCATTTTTAATCCTGTCGATCTCAATTTTTGCGCAATGGCTCTCATTATAGTCCTCACAAAAATCATACACTGCTCAAAGTGGAAATCACAACACGGAGACAGAAGTGGTGTATGCACCTGTTGACGCACGACGGACCACTCCGTGATGTGCAGAAAGCTGCTCACAGCCCAGAGACCAACTTTACTGCGAATCACTAGAGCTTTTAGGACTACATCTACAGCTGGTGATCGCAGGGATCCTGAAAGGATGGAAGCTATGAGGGTAGATCTGCAAATGTTAAAAAAAACGGAACGTGAGAACGCAAGGTAGGTGTTTTTATTGCAGATTCACAGTATATAGTAGGCACACCATGGGCGGATATACAAGCTGTAGATGTCTCGGTATTCTATCGATCAGATGGTTAAAGGTGTCTTGAGATATGGCTTTCCAAACAGCATACAACTGGGCATGCAACTGTACCATGTTTGCCGCCGGGGGTAGCTGGCGATGGCGGCAGCCCATAAGTTCCGACACATTTTCAACGGATGACAAGTCCGGGAGTGTGGCAGCCGCTGGTTCTTTTAGAGGGGCTTTTCTCTCAGGATGACAGGAGCCCTGATGATGCCCAGCATCAGCTCCTGAGATAGGATAGCCAGGTCCCGCCAGAAACGAAAGATGATGTCCCGTTTACGGAAAGGAGGTTGGAGAGGTTGTAAGTGCAGTGGCCAGTTACAAGGCCCCTGGCAATGATGGTATCATAGTGGAGGCAGCTGTTTAAAGAACATGGAGATCTGTTCACCCAGCTTTAGATTAGAGATCTGTTCACCCAACTGTTAAATACAAATGTGGTCGCTTCCTTTACAACTGTTAAATATAGAGGCAGGATCTCTGCGATCACCAGCCGTACGACAGCCAGACAACTCTATAACAGCTGTCTGAGACTGGGATGCTTCCCAAAGGCTTGGAAAGAGGCTGACCAAGTCCTCTTTAACAAAGCAGGAAAAGATCCGACAGATGTTCGATCCTACAGACCAATAGGTCTGTTGCCCGTTTTGGGAAAGATTTTAGACAAGCTGATCTCGAACTGGATGTACTACCCCGCACACAGCAAGGCTCCCTGAACATCAGACAATATGGATTCAGAACAGACCAGTCCACCACTGCTGCTATCAAACAAGTGGTGGACATTGTTAAGGTAAACAAAGAGAACAAATTGCACACTTCTCTAATCGTCCTGGATGTGACGGGGTCATTTGACAACGTCTGGTGGTCTGCTATCCTCGGCAGGTTGAAAGAATTTTCCTGTCCTAGGAACATCTATAACTTAGTATCGAATTACCCAAGTAACAGGAAGGTCACTTATTCCCATGCCAGAGGGGCAGCTACCAGGAATTTGCACAGGGGCTGCCCACGGGGTTCGTGCAGTGGCCCATTTCTCTGGAACTTAGTTGCAGACACAGCGTCCGAGGGTGTCTGGCTACAGGCTTATGCAGACGACATGCTGCTTGTCATATCGGCCTCCTCCACATCAAGACTGGAGATTGCTGGCAATGCAGCATTGTTAGTCCTCGATGGATCGAGTCTTTGCTACAAGTTAGGGTTCAGCTGTACGAAGACAATATCAATGACTGTGACAAAAGAGGGTGCGATCAACAAAAGATACCCCATATTTAAACTCAAAGGCAACTACATATGCCATAAGACGACTATTAAATACTTGGGGATTATTCTGGATGAGAGGATGAGGTGGATCCCACACCTGCAGGACTTAAAAGTGAAATGCACCAAGGTTGTGTGCAAGCTGGGACGTATGGCTTGCATCTCGTGGGTCCTCCTAGAAGAGGTGCTCAAAGAAATTTATTTAAGGGGAATGGAGAGGATCCTGACATATGGAGTAGGTATCTGTTGACCCCCGACGGACCACTCCGTGATGTGCAGAAAGCTGCTCACAGCCCAGAGACCAACTTTACTGTGAATCACTAGAGCTTTTAGGACTACATATACGGCTGGTAATTGCAGAGATCCTGCCTCTATATTTAACAGTTGTAAAGGAAGCGACCACATTTCGAGTCCTGCAGGCTAAGGCAAAGGCAACATTCCTCGGAGTCCAGTATAACCCCGAGGTCTATGATATAAATACCGCTAGGTAAGTAAAGTTGTTCTCTGGACACACACCCACGAAGAGACTACATGTGCTGTGGTCTATGGAGTTACCATCGGGCTGAGGAATTGAAGTCTACACAGACGGTTCCAAGAGCAAGGATGGAGTGGGACACTGTCTACAATCAAGGAGCCAAAGTGTATGACTACAAGAGGAAGTTTTCAGAAAATGGCTTGGCCTTCCAAGCAGAGCTGCTTGCCATTAGGGGCCCTTAAGTTGACACTCAATGACGGCAATCATTACAAGGACTTCTGGCTGTATACCGATAGACAGGCAGGCTGCAAGTGCTTGATGATGCAAACAACAGGCAAAAAACGGTTGACGAGATCAAGCGGCTGTTGGGTAGTAAGAGTACACCCAGTATTACACTCTCCTGAATCAAGGCGCACATAGGTCATGAAGGGAACGAGTGTCAGACCAACTGGTACGCTCAGCAAGTACTGACACCCAGCCTGAAATAGTGGTTAAAACTTCAAAAAATATCCTGAAGTTATTGCTAGGCAGACAGTGGCAGAGGCTCTGGGACACAACTGATTATGGTCTTCAAACGAAGACTTTCTTACAAAGAGTCAATCTGTCCTTGGTGTCCTCGGACCACTATCTCACGCAGGTACTGAGAGGACATGGGCACATCCCAGCGTATCTGGAGCTTTTTAAGCTCTCTGCTCACAGTTACTGCGGCTGTGGAGCTCTAGAAGCAGATGTCAGGTATTACATCTTCCAATGCCCGATAAAAGAAGGGTTCGCTAATGAACTGAGAAGTGCCCAAACCATTAGAGAGGTAGGTAGGTGGGATGACCATGGTGTTCATTAGGAGTGCCCACATCAGGTCAAACTTGAGGTATCTGGGTTGGCTCGTCTGCCGGTTCCAGAACTCACTCCTTTGAGACCGAAGCTGCTTTTGCTCTTCTGCTTATCTTTCCAACTTTTCCAGCAGGGCTGCACTCCACACCCACTTTAACGCAACCCACACTCCAAGTCCCTACTCCAAGTCCTCTGAGACAAACTCTTAACTTCTACTTCCAGGCTCTCATCGCCACTTTTGTCGTGTCGTGCAGGAGCACGAGTTTCTCCCCAGGGGGGAGTGGGTCCTTCGGGATCCCCCATAAATATGAGAGATATCCATCATTGCACGTGCAGTGTGTGGGGTGGCATTGTTCTGCTGCAGAACAGTCCAGGCATGCTGGTAAGGAAGGGTTGTGCCACAGAATTAACGATGCCATCGACATAACGTCTTGCCGTTAGCATGCCAGAAACATGGAGCAGAGGTGTCTGGTCACCATATGTGATGCCACCCCATACCATTATACCAGAGTGGGGCGCCATATTGCAGCCAATGGAATAGGCTTCTTCATGTTGTTGTTGTCAAACGGCCATCTGGCATGCGAAGATATAATCGGGATTCGTCTGTGAACTCCTCCATTCCGTAATCCAATATTGCCTTGCTCGACACCAATGGAGGTGATGTAACTGTTGATGTCACTGCAACAGCAGATGCTGGACTGGACGTCTCATCCTGATTCCTGCATCATGCAACCATTGTCTAATGCTTTGGCTGCAGATCACGATACCTATTGCAGTCTGCAAATCACTGTGCAGCACAATCGCTGTGGTGCAGTGGGCTAGTCCCATATCTATCCGTGTCATTTAGTGTTCCATGATGTTGCATGAGACGCACCATTGCACTGTGCTCACATTGCACCCCATGCATGCGGCAATCGCTAGAAGGCTTACTCCGAGGTCTCGCTTATCGACGTTTTGCTCCTCGAAAGGCGGTCAGTTGCTCATAAGGGTCTGGCTAAAGTTTCCTAGTCATGTTCCAAACATTTTCGCCACATGCACTCCAACCTCACTGTCGGCTGTGCTATGATACGAGCTTCCGGCTGCCCGTTATTTAGGTTCAGCTGGGTGTCACGTGTCCATTCGCTACTACGGAACTCTTATCATTTGCATATCTCTGATGACGGATTGCCTCTTGCGATTTACATGTATCTACTTCCATTCCTTCGTGGTGTTGGGATTTCCACTTTGAGCAGTGTATTGTATAGGATAAATAAAAAAAAATAGGATGCCACCAACCTTTTTTTTTAATGCCAAGTGAAACCAAGTTTGGCGCCCTTTTTTCCTTTGCAGTTAATATGAACTGAATGAAATATTTCATCATTGATGTCACTTAATTATATATTTTTTGCGTTTTAGAGCATATATGCGAAAGTAGGTTTTATAAAAAAAAAACTTTAAATGCCAGGTGTTTAATTCACGTCTTTAAATTTTCAAGCCTCACCCTACATCAGGGCCAGATTTATGCATCAAGCGCCTTTAGGCACACGAAGTAAGAGTTCAGCAGTAGTTTTCAGTTTGTATAAAAAATGTTAAATATTTTTGAACCAATAAGAAAAGATATAATGTAATTGAGAAAGGGTTGTAGGATTTTAATGATAAGTAATACAGTTTAAATGAGTACCAAAATTAATGTAAGAAGTTAAAATTATTCATAGCAGATAAGTTGTTAAGCATTTTGTAACAAAATGCTTAATTTGCTTAACAAAATGCTTAAAACACAAGAAATGAAAAATCTGAAAATCTTCCGGAAATATAGATTTTGAGCAATATTTGTTTGATATTTAAAGAATTCTGAAAACTGATACATTTAACATAAATGTTGCTGCTTGTAAGAATTTGCCTTAAAAATTGCAAGAAATCGTTTACTGAAATAATTGCAATTTACGAACTTTGGGTAATATTATCCGTTTTGCATCAATTTTGAAATAATATTTAGGCCAATCATGATGGCAGCATCTGCTGTCAAATATTTCAGCTTCAATAAGTCTTTAAATATTTAACGAATGTTACCTAAAATTGGAATTTGGATAAATTCGACCGAGATCTACAGTTTATCTTCTGCAACAAAGTTAGACAGATTTAAATATGGTTTCCATTCACATAGAGTGAAAGAATCTAAGATTTTGTAATGTGGTGTAATATAGTATTCAGATGCTTTTAAAAGTTCGTTTTTTGGTTGTTAGGAGAAAGAGAATACTTTGAAAAGCGAGTAATGTCTCTCCATGGATATTTGCAACTAGTTAAAATTTTTTTTATTGTTTCTCAAATGAACAAATTGTGGCATTTAAATAATGGCGACCATAAACTAGTACCTAACTCTCCTAATGGGAAATCCTAAAGAGAAAGCGTCTCAACGATTCCCAAGAGATGTCCAAAGCTAATGGCGTTTGCCTACGGTGTCCATTTTCTTCGAGGAAATTTTTGTCATTAATACTATTTGGTTGTCAACTTTTGTCATGATGCTATTAATTTTATGCTATGTCCAGCATATACTAACATAATATGCTGGCCATATAATATGATATATTATATAAATATACAGACAGTTAATATGCATATATTAACTTTATTTAAAAATCAAAATTTTAATCATAAACGTATAACAGATAAAATATATCAATAACATTTAATTTATCAATGATTCACACTATTTCGAGAATTGTTAAATAATTTTGTACAATTAACTAATTATTAATTATAAATATTATCGTTATATATTATTAATTTTCAAATCACATCAACAATTATAAGGAGTCAAAATTAGTGGAAAGATAGATCAATTTTTATTTGGTTTCAAAAATATAGCACTTTTAAAGGACAGAACAAAAAATATAGGACAAAAACATCTTTCCGAATTTTTTTATAAATATATAGTGACAACGCATTGTACTAATAAACTGTCCTTTAAAATTTATGATGAATGGTCACCTGTACATTTACCAGCATAACGATACAATGCACAGATGTGTTTACTTATGTGTTATTATTTACGTTAAAAGTCTGGTGATAATTTGGGGCCGCTTGACCTGTCAAGAGAGCCAACCGAAAGGTGAGTCGTCGAAAGGTGAGTTGTCGCTTCTCCCCGAAAGGGTTAACTGATACAGGCACCCACCAAAGATTTAGTTTCGGCTGTGGGAGGGGGGGGGGCTATGGGAATATGGCTTGACCCCTTGTATAGATAGATAAAACTATAGTTATAGTATAACAATGGGAATAAAATAAAACATATAAATCAGTGGTTCTCAACCTTTTATGATTCAAATACCCCCTGGAAATGTGTATGTAACTGGTCTACCCTTTGTATAGATAGATAAAACTATAGTTATAGTATAACAATGGAAATAAAATAAAACATATATATCAGTGGTTCTCAACCTTTTATGCTTCACGTACCCCCTGGAAATATGTATAATTGGTGTACCCATTGTATATAAATAGATCAAACTATAGTTATAGTATAACAATGGGAATAAAAAAAAGCATATATATCAATGGTTCTCAACCTTTTATGCTTCACGTACCACCTGGAAATGTGTATAACTGGTGTACCCCTTGTATAGAGAGATCAAACTATAGTTATAGTATAACAATGGAAATAAAATAAAACATTTATATCAGTGGTTCTCAACCATTTATGCTTCACGTACCCCCTGGATTATGTGTATGTTACTGGCGTACCCCTTGTATAGATAGTTAAAACTATAGTTAGAGTATAACAATGGAAATAAAATAAATCATATGTATCAGTGGTTCTCAACCTTTTATGCTTCACCTACCCCCTGGAAATGTGTATGTAACTGGCGTACCCCTTGTATAGATAGATAAAACTATAGTTATAGTGTAACAATGGAAATAAAATAAATCATATATATCAGTGGCTCTCAACGTTTTATGCTTCACGTACCCCCTGGAAATGTGTATGTAACAGGCTTACCCCTTGTACAGAGTAATAAAACTATAGTTATTCAAATTAATTAACAATTAATAATTAATAATTCAAATTAATAATTAGTTTAACAAATCTTATAAAAATATAAACATTTTATTGGGTAGTGAAATGGACTTGTTAGTAGATCTAGCGACTTTTGAACATTCACGGACGCACCCCAAAAAATTTTACCGCGTACCCCTCGTTGAGAACCCCTACTTTTATTTGAATAAGAATCAACTTCTAAGCGAATTCCGCAGTTTAAAGTGAAATTTAAGGTAAGCTCCCTTTGGAAATCTTGCTTAGAACTGGGAAGTACTTCCGGTCACACCACGTTGCTATTTTATTGAAAGTATAGATGCAGATCAGAACTGGATAGCGCACTCCCAATAGGGCCAGTGTTAGAAAAAAAAAAGAAATTATTTTGTGCCCAATTTTTCGAGCCCGAATCCAAAGTTATTGATCATAGGTCCGTACGAGCCTTAACCTGCCTGAGTCTGATTTGGGAAAAACATTTCTCTGACTCATCATAAGATATGTATACAGAAGTTGCAAATCATTTATTTCATTTCTGCATATCATCATTTTATGACAAATGTATAAGGTAAATGCTATTTGGAACCAATAATATTAGAAATACAAATAGAAACGGAAAGTTCCTTTATTAAAGATAGACAATACGTAAAAATAAATCAAAAGACGAATGGTACAGTCGCTCAAAAAATATCCGAACACTAGGGTTGATTACAGAATTCAGAAAAAATATCGACACGAAGGTTGCCAGATCACTAATTTCTAAAAAAATCGTTACCAGATATTTTTTCTGAATTCTGTAATCAGCCGTACTGTTCGGATATTTTTTGAGCGACTGTACTTTTTTTAAATTACTAGAGACTGATTAAAAAGTTGACATTATAATCAAAATATACTTCATACTTTTAATTATTTTTTTCACAATTGCATAAATATTTGAAATTTGAATTATTATCTAGCCCGAGCCCTAAGTCATCTGTTCCATTTTGATCTCGACAAAGCTCGAACTCATCTCTGAATGAGAAAGAATGCCCGTTTTCAAAAGATTATGATTCCACCGTTTGGACGACCGAGCATTAAGCCTGCATGACAGCCACACTTTAATGCACAAGGATATTTTTTTGCAAATAACCTTCAGCATTTATAATCACAGTTCTTTACGATTTACTCAATAACCACGGAAAAGTCCCAGCTGGATTAGCGTTGAGATTTATCTCCGTAAAATTCCCCACCCTGTCCTCGGTCAGTAGGAGACACCGATGGGCTTGGAAAGGCCGCCATTCGTAGGATGGGACGTTAAGCCGTGGCCCCGTGTGTGGGAGAGCCATACCCAGTGCACGTTAAAGAACACGCTGGATGGCCTTGACGGGAGGCTACCATCTGTCTCCCAACAGCTGTTCCAGTGGATCCCCTCCCTCAACCTTCTCTGAGCCTTCGGGGTCCTTGTGACCTGGCCATTTAGCCCATAGTGTGAAAAAAAAGTGACGCTCAGGGGTAAAACAACCCAACCCAACCAACCACGGAAAAGCAGATAAATCCATCAGTTTTTGCAGTCAGAGTGTGAATGCGATTTTCCGCCATCGTTAATCTAATGAACATAAAATGATCGGACTCATTTAATAGATCATTTCAACATTTTATTAAGCATCTATAATGTTTATTCCATCAATTACACTTTGAAATTATATTTACCTCAATTTAGTTATATTCAGTGACCATAGTACGTCTCCGTGTATGTTTTTAAATGTATGAGAGACTGGAACAATGCAAATAAAAAAGTATTTCCTTCCTTTGTATCGAAGATCCCATGCTGCTCTTCTTTACAATTAAAAAACCCAATATTACATTGAATAATGTTTCACAATGCTTAACAGTTTTCAATATTACATTAATAATATAATTATAATTCAATAAATGATCACAATTTTATTTTTTTAAATTATTCTATACCCCACATGCTGTTTATTAAATTATCTTTCAGTGATTATTCATGTCAGTAAAATTTTTATTTCGGTAAAATAATATTCAATTTTAAGTAGAAATTGCTATAGTCGTTTACCGTTGTAAAAGAATAGTAACGAGTGATTAAAAAAAAAATCCCTGAATTTCCACCTCGCCAACTCAATATGCAAGGCTGTCACTGAAATTATAAATTATTACTCTGTCATTTCAGTTACACTGGGTAACAAATGTTCATAAAAGTCATGCCTCTGAGATAATAGTCATTTTGTAAAGATTTCAAGGTGCTGAACACGAATATGACAATGAAAATGCAAAATTGGCTACGATTTCTGAGAAATCCGCAATAGTTTCTTATATAATAGAGTAATACGTACATATGACATGTATCGGTAAAACTCCGCTTCTATTTCCGACGTCGCTTTGCCCGTCGCTTGTACAGCTGCTCAGGATTATCTCTGGCGAGCGTTCAGCCAACATTAAAGTGGACTAGTTTCTCTGGTATCGTTTCTCCATTGTTGCAATGTCCTGGTGAAAACGTTCACCATGCTCATTACTAACCATGCCGCAGTTGTCAGGGAAGAAATCTAAGTGGACTGGAGAAAGGGGGTCTTTAAGGACATATTACAGCCAAGTTTGTGATACAGAGAAAACATGTCCTTAACCAGATTCTTGTAGTCGTGTGTCCTGATATTCCCGAGGAATTTAGTTGACACCAGACGAAACGCGTCCCAAGCCTTTTTCTCGTCACCCTGACGCAGGTTGTGGAACATCTGGTCTCTGAACAGCTCGCGGATCTCAGATCCACAAAAATCCCCCCTTAAAAATTTTTGCTTCGTCGTCCCGTGGCCGAGTGGTTAGCGCGCTTGGCTGCTGATCTAAGGGACCTGGGTTCGAGCCCCGGGTAAGGCATGGATGTTTGTGTTGTTTTTCTGCTGGTTTTTCTGAGGTCCTGCCATCTTCTCAGACCTTCTACTATGGCATATAAACTGACAAGCTCCTGTCAGATCTCTGTGGTAAGCAACTGCTTGAGGGGATATTAATTTTTTTATATTACATAGAAAAAAAAAATTTTAATTTTTTTTAATAAATCTGTTTTTTTTTTTAATTAGAGAGAAAATGCATATAAAAATCAACACTTGAAACGGTATAAATATACAAATACACTTTGAACACTTATTTTTGGTTTTTGAAACTTAAGAATGTTTTTTGGTTGGTAATGTTTACATCAGCAGTGAATAGACAACACAAAGATGTGAAAGTGATCCCTGTTACCAGCTATGTCCTTAATACCACATAATGTGAAATTGTCACAAAAAACGCCAAATATTATAAAAAAAAGTTTAAAATAATCACAAAATTTTGCCTGTAAATTTAGCATCCTCTAGATTAGGGGTTCTCAACGTGGGGTACGCGGTAAAATTTTTTGGGGTACCCGTGACAGCTCAAAAGTCGCTGCATCTAGTAAAGTTTTATTCCCATTGTTATACTATAACTATAGTTTTACCTATTCATACAAGGGGTACGCCATTACATACACATTTCCAGGGGGTACGTGCAACATAAAAGGTTGAGAATTACTGATCTAGATGAAACAAATTATAGTGAAATAAAATAAGGGATTTACATTCAGTGCTCACTAAAATATGACCCCCCCCCCCCCTCTCCATTGTATGGTATATGTGGAAGCTAACTTAAAAGCTCTGTAACTTCTAAAAAAAGAGTTTTGTGGTTTTGTGACAGAATGGGACTGAAGATGAATTAAAGATATCAATCACATCTATCTAAATCTCGATTTTCAGCAATATTCCCTTAGTATTTAAAGAATTATGGAAGTTTGAATATTTAACAATAGCAATGTTCAACATTAGAATTTAGCTCAGAAGTTAATTATAATTTGAATGAGAAGTACTTTTTTTCACACCATTTAACACAATATATTTATGTTTGATAAGTTAAAGTAAATAATATTTCGATATTTTTAAATTTTCCCAAGATTCCCCCCATTGTTGCTGCTAAATATTCAAAGTCCATAACTCTTTAAGTACAAAGCGAACATTATTGAAAATCGAGATTTAGATAGATTTGATCGAGATCTTTAATTTACTTTCTGTTACAGTTTCTCATAAACCGCTTAGTTTAGAAGTTATAGAGCTTCGACGTTAGTTTCCAATGACATAACATGTAGGGAAGTGGTCATAATTCAGTGTGCACTCAGTGTATGTTTATTTTGATTGACATTTTTACTGAGATCTATCTATATTATGCAGTTTTCCCTGTTTCGTTTTCTGGCGATTTCCTAGCGTGTTATGTCACATGACGTCACCAAATTTTGCAAGTATTATCACTTGAATATCTTATGTCTGTGACAAGTATAGGCAGAGCATACCCAAAGCTGAAAATGCGTCTTCCTTAGAAACCACTAAACTAATTAAAGTCTCATTATCATTTTTTTTTTTTCATTTTTTTATCGTTTTCGAATTATTCAGGCACAACTATATTGTTGTTAGGAGTACAAAGTTAATTCCTTTTTCCGAATTAGAAATTCACGAGGGTTTCGAATCATCCAGAATACTTTTGTATGAAATTTGTTTATTGGGTCTTAAAATTAAAAGAAAATTTGAGTTATATAGAAACTTTGAATTAACCTGGTTTATCCGTATACACATATTTTGCAAGAATGTTTTCTAACGCACCAGTAAACAGACAGAATAATGCGCATCGAAGAGCCAAAAAATTATGACCATCTGCCTAACATGATATTGTGCCATCAAACCAGTTCTTTCCGGCGAGGCATGGACGCTACAAGATTTCTAAGGTGTCTTGTGGTATCTGGTACCAGGTGAACTAGGTTTCCAGGTGAACAATGCACACGTACCCAGCTGTCCACATGGCACAACAGGAAACGAGATTCATCTGACCAGACGTCCTTCTTCCAATCATTCAAGGTCCAGTTTTGATGCTTGCGTGCCCACTGTAGGCGCTTTCGATGGTAAACTCAGGTACCAACACGTTTCCAGCAGATTCTGTACCTTTGTAAGTTACGTGGTTGAGTCGCTGCAGATTGGATATGCTGTTCCAACAAACCACAGATGCTCGATTGGAGTGATGTCTGGGGAATTTGGAGGCCAGGGCAATACCTGGAAGTCATCCTCATGTTCCATGAACCATTTTCGAACAATGCAGGCAGTGTAGCATGGTGAATTATCCTGCTGAAAGAAGGCACTACTAGAGGGGTATACCATTGGCATGAAAGGATTTACCTGGTCTGCAATGATGTTTAGGTAGGTTGTAGACGTCATAGTTTCTTGCACATGAATGACTGAACCCAGGGTTTCCCAGCAGAACATTGCCCAAAGTATTACACTTCGTCCATTGGCTTGTTTTCATCCCACGGTGAATCCTGCTGAAAACACTTTTCCAGATGAACAACGCACACGTACCCAGCTGTCCACATGGCACAACAGGAAACGAGATTCATCTGACCAGACGTCCTTCTTCCAATCATTCAAGGTCCAGTTTTGGTGCTTGCGTGCCCATTGTAGGCGCTTTCGATGGTGAACTGAGCTTAACATGGGCACTCGGAGCAGCCTGCGGCTACGCAGCCCATTTTCAGCAGGGTTCGATGTACTGTGTTGTGACACATTACTCCCGTCACTAACATTCAAATTACGGGAGATTTGCGCCACAGTATTCTTTCTGTTGGCTCGTATCTTACGGGATAGCTTTCGCTCACCTCTAGCACCGATAAGCCGTGGTCGGCCCACACTTTGCAGGCGGTTCGTGGTTTTTCCCTCCTCGGATCACTTTTTGAAGGTACTAACAATGGCCGACAGTGAGCACCCCAAAAGCCTTGCCGTTTCGGATATGCTCTGACTCAGGTCGTCTGACCATTACAATTTGGCCTTTGTCAAACTCACTTAATCCACTCTCTTTTCCATCTGAAGAGCAAGAATAACACTGATTAAAAGAGCTCAGTATCAGGTGTTATTTATACCGTTTCATGACCTTCACATGCGCCGTCGAGGAGCGGGGGTGGCTCAGTCGGTAGCGCGCCAGGCTCGTAATCTGTAGTTCCCAGGTTCGAGTCCCAGCTGGGTCAGCGTTCAGATTTATCTCCGCAAAATTTCCCGCCCTGCCCACGGTCAGTAGGGGACACCGATGGGCTTGGAAAGGCCGCTGTCCGTCCGATGGGACGTTAAGCCGTGGCTCCGTGTGCGGGAGAGCCATACCCTGTGCACGTTAAAGAACACGCTGGATGGCCTTGACGGGGGGCTACCATCTGTCTCCCAACAGCTGTTCCAGTGGGTCCCCTCCCCTAACCTTCTCTGAGCCTTCGGGGTCCATGTGACCTGGCCATTTAGCCCATGGTGTGCAAAAAAGTGCCGCTCAGAGGTAAAACAACCCAACCCATGCGCCGTCGTTTACTTACAGTTGCTTCGATTTGCATAAAGAGGCGCTAGTCATAATGTTTTGGCTCTTCGGTGTATATTGAACTATGTCGTGAATGTAATTTAAAAAAAAAAGGAAAATTGTTCTTCTCCCCCTGGAAAAATTATTTTTGTACGCTTCATTATATTAAAAATCAGTTTGCATTTGAGTTGTGTCCCTTGGTCTAGATCACCAACAGGGTTTCAAGTGTAGACGTATCTGTTCATCACTACTGTGAGAATTGAGCTCCCAACCATTCCGTACACCCCTGATTGCAATGGATCAAGAATGCCGAACCACTGCTTCGCATTTCTCGAGTTCTATTATTCGTGACTTGGATTTTAATTCCTATTCCTTGCTCAGGCTCATCTAATAGGAGGAAAAAAGTTTCGCCTTCCATGATAGAAAAATGCTTTCTATATCAAACCGCAATGTAAGGATTTATTTTTTGGCAAAATTAATTATTTAAAATTCTTTTGGTGGCAATTCTTCGCTCAAGAAACATATTTGAAACAATTTTCAAATAATTTTCGAAATCTATTATGGAGTTCATGTCACTGCTTTATTTAAAAAGGTATACAAATTTTGTGTTTAAAGTATCGGAATAACACATAAGAAATGCATTCGTTAACTCTCAGTAGCAGGGGTGCCCCAGGTGGCGAAAGGGAGAGCTCCCCTTTTTTCTGGAAGTGATTCTTTTGGGTGATTTCGGTTGGGTTGTTTTACCTCTGAGCGGCACTTTTTTGCACACCATGGGCTAAATGGCCAGGTCACATGGACACCGAAGGCTCAAAGAAGGTTGGGGGAAGGGACCCACTGGAACAGCTGTTGGAAGACAGATGGTAGCCTCCCGTCAAGGCCATCCAGCGTGTTCTTTAACGTGCACAGGGTATGGCTCTCCCGCACACGACCCAGGCTGAACGTCCCATCCGACGGACGGCAGCCTTTCCAAGCCTATCGGTGTCCCCTACTGACCGTGGGCAGGGCGGGAAATTTTGCGGAGATAAATCTCAACGCTGGCCCAGCTGGGACTCGAACATGGGAACTACAGATTGCGAGCCTGGCGCGCTACCGACTGAGCCACCCCCGCCCCTACCACAAATAGGCATGCAAATGCAAACGAAATGTTAAATTTGAGTCTTATTTTTAAGATAAATAGATCGATAACTTATAATAAGTGATAATTTAAGGCAGTAATTCTCAACCTTTTATGCTTCACGTACCCCTTGGAAATGTGTATGTAATGGTGTACCCCTTGTATAGATAGATAAAACTATAGTTATAGTATAACAATGGGAATAAAATAAAACATATATATCAGTGGTTCTCAACCTTTTATCCTTCACGTACTAACTGGAAATGTGTATGTAACTGGCGTACCCCTTGTATAGATAGATAAAACTATAGTTATAGTATAACAATGGGAATAAAATAAAACATATATATCAATGGTTCTCAACCTTTTATGCTTCACTTACCCCCTGGAAATGTGTATGTGACTGGCGTACCCGTGTATAGATAGATAAAACTATAGTTATAGTATAACAATGGGAATAAAATAAAACATATATATCAGTGGTTCTCAACCTTTTATGCTTCACGTACCCCCTGGAAATGAGTATGTAACTGGCGTACCCCTTGTACAGATAGATAAAACTATAGTTATAGTATAACAATGGAAATAAAATAAAACATATATATCAGTGGTTCTCAACCTTTTATGCTTCACGTACCCCCTGGAAGTGTGTATGTAACTGGCGTACCCGTGTATAGATAGATAAAACTATAGTTATAGTATAACAATGGGAATAAAATAAAACATATATATCAGTGGTTCTCAACCTTTTATGCTTCACGTACCCCCTGGAATTGTGTATGTAACTGGCGTACCCGTCTATAGATAGATAAAACTATAGTTATAGTATAACAATGGGAATAAAATAAAACATATATATCAGTGGTCCTCAATCTTTTATGCTTCACGTACCCCCTGGAAATGTGTATGTAACTGGCGTACCCCTTGTATAGATAGAAAAAACTAAAGTTATAGTATAACAATGGGAATAAAATAAAAGATATATATCAGTGGTTGTCAACCTTTTATGCTTCACGTACCCCCTGGAAATGTGAATGTAACTGGCGTACCCCTTGTATAGATAGATAAAACTATAGTTATAGTATAACAATGGGAATAAAATAAAACGTATATATCAGTTGTTTTCAACCTTTTATGCTTCATGTACCTAATGGAAATGTGTATGTAACTGGCGTACCCCTTGTATAGAAAGATAAAACTATAGTTATAGTATAACAATGGGAATAAATTAAATCACATATATCAATGGTTCTCAACCTTTTATGCTTCACGTACCCCCTGGAAATGTGTATGTAACTGGCGTACCCCTTGTATAGATAGATAAAACTATAGTTATAGTATAACAATGGGAATAAAATATAACACTGACTTTGTTACTAGATTTAGCGACTTTTGAGCTCTCACGGCGTACCCCAAAACATTTCACCGCCGTACCCCACGTTGAGAACCTTAACGTAAGGTGATTTCTTAAAAACATTTGTAATCAAAAGTTTAATCAGATGATCTGGACCATATTAACCCTTGTTTACATTATTTTTTATGGGCGAAAATGCCCCGCTTCGAGGGGATATATAACTTTAAGTGGTTTTTTCAGGTCCCAATTAACCACGAATCATAGGCACCTCCTGTAGTAGCATTTTATTAGTAATTAGTTACAATTAACACTTCAGGGAGATTGATTCCTTCCGTGTTTTATTAGTAATTACACGACATAATTAAAAACAACATTTGAAAGGTTGCTTTGCTCGCACCCCTCTGAAAAAATGAGCAGATCATCGCTGTCAGTGGAATATTTCTTCACACTCCACAACGGAAGTCACTTGCAATATTCGTTAAAAATTTCGCCATTTACATATTTTGTGATCAATAACGATGTAAATTTAAACTGTCTTAGAATTTGAAAAAATGTAAATTATGTTTCATGAGCACCAATTGAATTGAAAAAGAATTTTACAACTATCTCTTGAAACAGACAAAAAAGTGGCACCTCCCCCTCGGGTCTCAGGTGTGAAATCATTGTTAGCAATGCAAACTTCACGATCCTCACATTCCACCATCAAAATTTGAAATTTCCAGCATAAATATATCATTTTCAATATTCGTTTAAAAGTTTGCAATGTTAAGATTTTTACATCGTTAGAGGGCGCATTTATAACTTTTATGAAATTCGGCAAGTGCTATTCGTAAATTTCATCAATACAAATCCAACACAAAAAGACTTTTTTACTTATCTCTATAAACAAAAATATTGAATGTTTGTAGACAAGCAGAGAGCAAAGTGAAGACGTTATCTCGTTTTGTCAAACGAGATAAAAACTAAAATTCCTCTTCTTCTTTGAAGATTACTTCGCAGTTTATATAACTAGTTCAACATTGGTGTAACCTGATGACGGAATAGACCGCGACCTTAAGAAAAATATAGTGAAGGTAGGGTTGTTTTATCTCTGAGCGGCACTTTTTTGCACACCATGGGCTAAATGGCCAGGTCACATGGACCCCGAATTCTCAGAGAAGGTTGGGGGAGGGGACTCACTGGAACAGCTGTTGGGAGACAGTAGGCAGACTCCCGTCAAGGCCATCCAGCGTGTTCTTTAACGTGCACAGGGTATGGCTCTCCCGCACACGGAGCCACGGCTTAACGTCCGATCCGACGGACGGCGACCTTTCCAAGTCCGTCGGTGTCTCCTACTGACCGTGGGCAGGGAATTTTGCGGAGATAAATCTCAGTGCTGACCCAGCTGGGAGTCGAACCTGGAAACTACAGATGAAGAGCCTGGCGCGCTACCGACTGAGCCACCCCCGCCCCAATGTAATAAAGAATATGATACAGCAATAAATTCTTGAAACCTGTATCAATCTTTTCCAACACCCGAAGTTTAGTGACAAAGGTTATTAGAAACTTTGTTAAAGTGGATTTGATTGAATAGTAGTTTCTTATAGATTTATAGAACCTGCTTCAAGAAGAAAAGAATGTAATGCACATTATTTCTATCATCAACGAGAACCCATCTAATGCATTTAACTTTTCATCATACCATAATACTGGCATAAATTCGTTGGAACGTTTCAGAAATTTTAAATTAAAAATTCTGATCCTAAAGAAGAAGGTTCAATTGGAAAATGAAAAGCAAAGTGATGAAGAGAGTGAAAGAATCGAGGAGATAACTGAAATAAGAAGAATCTAACATGAAAGTGAATACCTCTTCTGGTGACCGAGTGATTAGCGCACTTGCTCAAAGTGACTGCGCTGGAGCTCCAGAAATGCCATCGATGTTTCTTTTCCTTCTGCTGAGACATAGTCTTCCCCAAAGACCATCCGTATGGATTATTACACTAGCAGGCTCATACTAGACTGGCAAACCTTTCAATATGCTTGGTCGAACAGCTGGATGTAGTACAAGTTAAAAGAATTATATATATATATATACAGGCAATGGACAAAAAACGGAAAAAGTAACATTAAATCACTAAGACATTGCTGGACTAGTACATGAGTCCAGCATACGTCGTGTCATAGAGTCTAGCAGTGTTTGAAAGTTCGCAAGAAACGTGATCAATTCCTGCTTGTTTGATGGAGCTGGAAAATGCTCTGTCTGAGACGTCGTTCCAGATGGTCCAGTGGGTTAATATCTGGGGCCATAGCATGTGAAAACGTTCCGTCTCATGCTCCTCAAACCACTGGGTGACCACGTGTACTCTGTGGATGGGAGCATTGTCATCCTGAAAGACAGCTCTCTCTTCATGAAAGAAATGCTGCATCAGTGGATGAAGATATCAAATAGCGATTGGCATTAATCTTGCCTTCTAACGGAATGAATGCACCCAAACCATGCCACGAGAAAGCACCCCAAACCATTAGAGAAGCCAGAACCTTTAACATTAGGAAACAAGCAATCAGAGTTGTAAAGCTTCTTTCAGTTTGGCAACACACACGTCCAGTTGTCGGAAACAAAGTGTAGGATGATTCGTCAGACCATATCACATTCTATCGCTACTCAAATCTCCACTGCTTTTGCTCTTTGCAACACTGGACATAACGACGTGCGTTGACAGGTGTGATGTGTGGCTTGTGAAGTGCAACTCGACAATGATATCCAGCTCTGTGGAGTTCTTGAAGTGCTGCTCTTCATGAAACTCTCGCCTCTTACGTTGATATCTGCGCGCAACTGATCATCTGTAGCTCGCTGGTTTCACTTTGCACATCGCACTAATGCCCGAATGTCCCGATTTTGGAGTAATGCGCTTTCGCCCACTGTTGCCTTTCGCAGATGATGTCTTCCCTTTAGATTCCCACGCAGACATCACCTTGGAAACTGTTCCTCGTGAAACATTAGCGAGTTCAGCTGTCTTAGTGATCGAAACTGCTGCCAAAAGCGTTCCAATAATCATGTTCCTTTCGAAATCGCTAAATCTTCTCTCGACGACATGGTACCAATAATTATAGACAGTCTTGTCTTGATAGAGTGTTATGGGATGTGTAGCTTCGTGTCTTTATATCCCATTCAAGAGATAGCCTTTGGTATCAAATATAAAAGATGGTTCAGGAAGGAGTAATGCTTGCAAAAGATAAAAAAGAAAGGTTGACGGATATTAAATTGCAGTTGATAGTTTTTAACAGACTCTATGAGAAGGTTGTCTTCGGAATGAATATATTTTCTGAAAGGGAGAATAAGTCCCAGCATATATATGGAGCATAAATTTTTTAATCCGTGGAATTTGAAGAAGATTACCATTAGAGCTCTTATATTTTCCAGGCTTGGGCACTGGATAAGGAAGTGATAGTTTCCGTTACCCACAACTGGGGCAGTCGCTGTTGTTGGCTAGATGACATATGCAGAGGAATGCTTGCAGTGTGCAACATCAAGACGTAAACGGGTTATTAAGATTTTCATATTTCTTGAGGTATAAATATTGGTTGTCTTTATAGGGAAGTTCGATATGGTAACGTATTTGACAGAGCAGACGATTCCTATTCCATCCTGAGATATTTAGGGGCGGGGGTGGCTCGGTCGCAAATTCTACGCCCTGCCCACGGTCAGTAGGAGACACCGATGGGCTTGGAAAGGCCGCCTTCCTTCAGATGGGACGTTAAGCTGTGGCCCCGTGTGCGGGAGAGCCATACCCTGTGCACGTTAAAGAACACGCTGGATGGCCTTGACGGGTGGCTACCATCTGTCTCCCAACAGCTGTTCCAGTGGGTCCCCTCCCCCAACCTTCTCTGAGCTTTCGGGGTCCATGTGACCTGGCCATTTATATAAATTCTTCAGCATGTACAAAGTTGATTCTGGATATAAATTTGAAAGAGTTGTTGCTCTTTTTGCCAGGAAATCAGCTGATTCGTTTATCTCTAGTTTCCGGTGTCAGGGAACTCAAAGCAAAGTAATGGACATATTGATTCACAAGCATTGCTTGTTGAAGAGAACTATATTGATCAAGAGGAGCTGTGTGTGATTTTGTTGAAACGTTACTGAGTGCTGTGAGCATCGATTTCGAGTTAGATAATAGATGAAATTGATTATTTTCTTTAATAATAGAGGTCATGGCTCTGTTCAATGCTGTAGCTTCAGTTGAGAATATTGATGTCCCTGTTGGTAATTTTTCCCAAATGAAGAGTCCTCGTGAAGGACAGGCAATTCCAGTTCCAGTCTGCTGATTTTCCAATGAAGAGTCCTCGTGAAGGACAGGCAATTCCAGTTCCAGTCTGCTGATTAGATATCGAAGCATCAGTTCCAATTCAGACAGCCTCTGGCCATTTTTGTTGCAATGCAGAGTAGAAATGTAATTTGGCCATAACATTCGGTTGTGAAGATAGCTGCTGAAAACTGAGAGAGTTGATAAAAATTTTATAAGGTGGACAAATCCATGGAGGAATTGCAGGAAGCTTCCTGATTGGAGGAGCAAGATTGACGTGTAATGATTCACGTCAATCTTGGAGGGAGCATGAGTTAACAGAGGGGAGCATGAGTTAACAGAGGGAAGGATCTTTCCTTCAGCTTCCAGAGATGAAATTTTTAAAAATGTGGTTGATCGCAGATTGTTCTTAGAGGCGATGGCAACGGTGATGCCATTTCTCTTACAGTACTCTTGTCAGACTCAGACGAACCAGTGCAGGGAGGAGAAGTCTCCCATCTCAGCATATAGAGGTGGCAAAGGTGTGTCTTTTGGTAAGCCTGTAACTGATCGATGAGCTGCCTGATATACAGGAGTAAGAATTAGGAACTGATGTAAGAAGTGGAGAGCTGCATGTTATCACTGATCTAATGGTTGCTGTTTATTAATAGTATTAAAATGCGTTGATGAAGATCATTTCTTGAAGAGGCTACGCTTCTGATAATATTGAGGAGCTGAAGGCGTTTATGCTAATGAAATGCTACTTAAGAGTTCCCTTGGCTAAATCCAAAAATCTTCAGAGTAGGCACCCATGGAATGATGTCTGAGCCAAGGTTGAGGTTATCTAGATTAATGTTTTGAGGTTGGGTGTCGATCAAAGCAGTACTGATAAGATTAAGTCCCAATATTTTGTCCGTTGCAGGATGCTATTCAATGTCTTCTGGCAAGCTTTAAATAGATAGTTAAGATTTGGAACCGTAAATAATAATATCGTCGGTATAAACTGCTATTTTGCAGGACATTTGGATATGTTGTGCTAGATCCTGAATATAAACATTGAATTGAGAAAGACCAGTGTTTAGTTCTCTACTTGAAGAAAGATTGTTTCTCCAGCGAACTATGATGTTTGTAGAGCTAGGATAGTTTTTAGGCCATATTAATAATTTGCTGTGAAACCCTAGAGTTTTCACTTTATGCAGCAGAGCATCCACATTTACAGAATCGTACGCATGAGATAGATCTAATTTTATTTGTAACAGATCATTGGCGTCGTTTAATTGTTTGCCTAATCATTAGATGAATGGGTGCCGATACATGAAGTATACATTTTTTGGGGATTTGGGTTGTTGGGTTGTTTTACCTCTGAGCGGCACTTTTTTGCACAGCATGGGCTAAATGGCCAGGTCACATGGACCCCGAAGGCTCAGAGAAGGTTGGGGGAGGGGACCCACTGGAACAAGCTGTTGGGAGACAGATGATAGCCTCCCGTCAAGGCCATCCAGCGTGTTCTTGAACACGCTGTATGGCTCTCTCCCGCACACGCCATACATCGTGAATCGTGTATGGCTCATCGCAATGATGTCTAATTCACGTGTATGGCTCTCCCGCACACGGGGTCACGGCTTAACGTCCCATCCGACGGACGGTGGCCTTTCCAAGCCCATCGGTGTCCCCTACTGACCGTGGGCAGGGCGGGGAATTTTGCGGAGATAAATCTCAACGCTGACCCAGCTGGGACTCGAACCTGGGAACTACAGATTACGAGCCTGGCGCGCTACCGACTGAGCCACCTCCGCCCCATATTTTTTGGGGAATAAATCCATGAATTGTCTCTGGGAACATCGAGTAACGAGTGATGATCCAAGTGATGCGGTGCCAAATTAACATTTCCATTATTTTGGCAAGATGTGATAGTACAGCAAATGGGCGATGAGCTGTTTACACTGTTATAGTGATGTCCCAATTCACGAATAGGAATGATTAAAGCCGTGCTCCAGGTTTGAAGAACATTGCCTGGTGGCTACATCTTCTTATAGAGATGAAGTAGATCACTGAGAGACGAGCTCTGGGAGACGATTTTTAATTTCAGTAGAGAAACCGTCTAATCCTCTCGCTGAATTTCTTTGATTTCGAACTGCGTGAGTTAAAGAAAATTCTGCATCAAGTATGTTTGCATAGTTTTTGGATTGTGGAGGAAGAGGACCAGATAATTTTCAGAGTAATTGGCTAGCGAAATGTTTTTCTAATAGTTCCGACTGCTCTCTGGGGTCAGTGCGTGAAGTTTGTCCATCCAATACGGTTAATGATGAAGTAACGTTTTCCAAAATGAACGATTTTGGTAAATTTCGATATATCCGAAAAGAGATCAAAACGTGAGGTGTGTTGTTGACAATTCTTTGTCCAGTATTTTGTTCTCTCCTCCCGTATTGCAGATTTGAGAGTAGCATTTGCTGCCTTATATTTCCATCCAACCATCTCTTTGTGATGATCTTCTGGCAATATTAAATGCACGACGCTTAAGTTGTGCTCGTCTGCAGGGATTTCACCATGGGGGTGAACATTTGGTTGGTAGCTGATATGTCGAAGTAGATTTATTTAAGGCCGCCTGTAAAGTTGTGGTAAAATCTTCATATGACAATGTCTGCAAGTTAAACTGAGTGTGCAGAAGGTTGGAAGCCTCTCCATAATAAACAATAACCTCTTAAATAACCTCTCCAATTCTTGCGAAGTGGAGAGGTTATTAGGGGAGATAGAGACATTCATTGCTTCGAGACTTGTCTTCAAAAATGGTCTCATTCGGTGCATTTTCATAGAAGAAGAGCGGTTTGCAGAAGAACTGTGATTACTTCCATTTTGTAAATCAATCAATATAGGTGTGTGATCACTACTCCAGACTGGTAGAAGAGTTTTACAGGAACATATGTCATAGTGTTGAGGGGGGGGGGGGGGGCAAAATGAGAGGCGGCGAAATAGGAAGTGGCGCAACAATTAGGTGATCCGTTATTTAATAAGCACCAATTATTATTAAGCAGCCATTCATTAATCCTTTATCTTGATGTTGATATTGATGAATAACCTCATTGGTGGTATGCGTAATTCAGACAGCCTCTGGCCATTTTTGTTGCAATGCAGAGTAGAAATATAATTTGGCCATAACATTCAGTTGCGAAGATAGCTGCTGAAAACTGAGAGAGTTGATGAGATGCATCGAGTTGAAATCTCCAATGATAAAGGGAGGAGTTGACGTAATAAGGTCAAGAGCTTTGACAGAATCTCGACCATTAGGAATGTAGAAATTTGCTCTTATGATATCTCTATCTGGTAGAGGAACAGATATTATTTGGATTTCAGAAGATCCTATGGCTATATTCGAGGTAAAATGAGATATCTTTCTGTACAGCGAAAAGAATTCCTCCTCCTCTCCCTCCTGGGCGGTCACTTCGAATGACAACACAGTTCAGTAGATTGTAATGAAAATCTGGCTGGAGCCAAGTCTCTTCAAACATATTACAGTTGAGGTAGGGGCGGGGGTGGCTCAGTCGGTAGCGCGCCAGGCTCGTAATCTGTAGTTCCCAGGTTCGAGTCCCAACTGCGTCAGCATTGAGATTTATCTCCGCAAAATTCCCCGCCCTGCCCACGGTCAGTAGGGGACACCGATGGGCTGGAAAGGCCGCCGTCCGTCGGATGGGACGTTAAGCCGTGGCCCCGGGAGCGGGAGAGCCATACCCTGTGCACGTTAAAGAACACGTTGGATGGCCTTGACGGGAGGCTACCATCTGTCTCCCAACAGCTGTTCCAGTGGGTCCCCTTCCCCAACCTTCTCTGAGCCTTTAGGATCCATGTGACCTGGCCATTTAGCCCATGGTGTGCAAAAATGTGCCGCTCAGAGGTAAAACAACCCAACCCAGTTGAGGTATGAGTAGTTAGTAGTACACGAAATAGTTTATCGTTAGCATGAATGCTGCGAAGATTTCGTTGTAAAATACGTAAGAACATGAAGGGGAAAAATAAATAGAAACGAAAGAAGATATTTAAATAAAAGAAGTAGCTGCTAAGATTCGGTTTCCTGATTAGTACGGGATCCAGATTTTGTTGATTTATGAGCAAATTTTTGAAAATCTTCCGAAATGGAGAGGTTATTAGGAGTGATCGAGACATCCTTTGCTTCGAGACCTGTCTTCGGAAATGTTCATGTCTTCCTAGAGTACTGAAGATGAGTCTTACCTTGCTAGTTGGTTTTGAGTCGAGATGGTTGAAGAATAGTGGAAGTGCCAGAACACTGCTGAGCAGTAGTTTCTGAGGTTTATGGAGTGTCTTAAAATTGTGATTAGTTGGTTTTAAAATTTGACGGATAACCTTAGCTGTTTCCCTTTGTTGAAATGAGGTGATTGCTGCAGACGGTAGTTCCGAGGAACGAAGTTCTAACTTCTCCAATGCTGCTCTGACATAGTAAGAATGATTCTCTGGAATGTGCTGAGAAAAGTATCTAAGGATCCCTTTGAAAACGCTTGAGTTACAGGTGGAATTTTGGCAACCGAGGCGTAGGTAGATTCTGCAGAAAGAAGTTCAGCACCAACTTCCTGATAAGAAATATGATACTTGTATTTTAAAATATCATTTTCTCTAATCTAATAAGGGCATGCCTTAGCGTTTGCCATGTGATCTCCTGAGCAAAGGCAACAGGTAAGAGAATTAGATGTATACATGGATCGACAACAGCGCTGTTTGCTGAGGCTATTTTTCTCTGTATGGCCGAAGCGTTGGCAGCTAAATTAACTTCGAGGTTTATCATAAAAGAGAGCAGTTTTCTGAAGTTGCCACCAAATGCCAACTTCATTTGGACATTGAAGGCCTAGAATATTCACAAAGACAGCAGATGTAAGCATTGTGATGAGCCTTCACGTCGCGAGACTCGACGCAGCTCCAAAAAATAAGTTTATCTGATTGGAGTTCATTAGGTAATTCTTCGATTGTAGCATCAGTGTCTAGATCATGCAGCAGAAAACGAGTAGACAATACACAGTAAGTAAAGTAGCAGTTACTTCTGTCGAGATTAAATTTGCAATGCGAAGTATGTCACACGCAAGAAGCTGTAGAAGTACAGTCGCTCAAAAAAAATATCCGAACACTATGGTTGATTGCAAAATTCAGAAAAAATATCTGGCATTGATTTTTTTAGAAATTAGTCACGTGACACGAAGGTTGCCAGATGACTAATTTCTAAAAAAATCAATGCCAGATATTTTTTCTGAATTTTGCAATCAACCATAGTGTTCGGATACTTTTTTGAGCGACTGTACATAAAACAAGGTTGTTATTTCTTGCGAGGCATAGAGAGGTAATGTCATCTGGAACTTTCAGATATTTTGATAACAAACTCTTTAAAGCTTGAAGATTTGAGGCTGGAATGAATGACTTTTCCCTTTCAGCAAAATGGCGAAATTTCTGATTCCTAAATCTGTAGCAAAACGGACAATTTCTTCACCTTGGAGGAAAGTTGACACTTCTGCAAAGGCTTTTGTAGAAGGAGGTTTTGCCTCGATAATTCTTTGCCTTTTCATTCACCTGGTGGATTCGCCATTTCTTGATGAACCACTTTTTATTACACTTTAGTGAACAAAACGTGTATATGAATGTGCACAAATGAAGCATTAACGAGAAAAAAACTTACAAACAAAATATCACTCTATCTTATGTCACTGAAAAGCAGTTCGTTTCTAGTTCACTTCATTATAAAATACAACCTTATCAACGTAAAATATTAAAAAATTTTAAATTAAAACAGAAAAAGTCTTCCAAATTCAAAGTGATGAGCACGTGCATTATTATATACAGTTGCACCGGGTTTGTCTTTATAGACATGACTCTAAGCATGTAGGGATGTCATTTGCAGGTTTTATGCCTTCATCAGTGGCACCTAGACACGCGGCTTAACAAAAATCGAAAGCTTTCTGCAACTTTGGCTTTTACATTTTTCTGGCCCTACCCTGTATCAGGTATAGGAATCGAAAAAAAAAAGAATTTCAATTATCAAAATTTAAAATTAGATGTAAAAAAGCACATTCATAAAGAAAATAACTTGGCTGGTGTATCCATCTCAAAACAGTTGTACAGAATCCTTCCTCTCTTCAGATAGAGAACTTTTAATACACTCCCTGAAGATAGGACGGATGTAGGAGGGGGAAGGGTGTAGCCCTCTTTTCGGAATGGTAGTAAAGGTTATGAAGGCCAAAAAAATTATTAAACTTGGACACATTTAACGCATTTTTCATGAATATTTTTAAACATCGCCATAACGAAGGGGAAAATGTTACACAGTCATAAAAATCCAGTCTCCTGTCCCCCCCCCCCCCTTAATTTTTTTTAGATCTGGGTCTGCCTTAAAATTTTAAAATAATAAATAATGATAATCATTTTTTCTGAAAGAATTAAGATTGTAGTTATTAAAAAGTGAGAACATCAATCATATGTTTTATAACAGAGGTTCCCAAAGTACGGTACGCGTACCGCATGTGGTACGCGAGCAGCGGCTCAGAGGTACGCGGTCTCTTGATAGAAAATATAACATGTAATGTACAAAAATAAGATAATGCGACAGGAAGTCAAAGTTTAAGTTATTTATTTATTTTTAATTTCATTTATATGACGTTTATGAATGTGCGACGAAACATCGCCGCAGCACAAGCAATGAACACACAATGAAGATGATTGTCTACTCGAATGACTAACTCAAAACAGTCTGAGAATATTCTCTTAATGCAGATATAACATGTAATTCGGGAAAAACCGACAATGAAGGCGTTATGCTACAAAAAATCACTGAATACGAAATACCGGAACAATGGTCCAACATCTTACCAACGAGAGGAATGTTAGAAATGGCAGAATAGTAGAATGTTAATGTATTGATAGCCAAGGTTGTCGGTTCGAGTCCGAAGTAAGGTATGGGTGTTAGATCATGTATTTTTATTACCAACACTTTATAATAAATAAAAAAATAAATACCCCCTCAAGCAGCTGCTTGCCACAGAGGTCTGACAGGAGCCTGTCAGTTTATATGCCATAGTAGAAGGTCTGAGAGGATGGCAGGCCCTCAGCAGAAAAACGACACAGACAGCCATGCCTTACCCGGGGCTCGAACCCAGGTCCCTTAGATCAGTAGCCAAGCGCGCTAACCACGCGGTCATGGGACGGCCAACACTTCATAATCATTCATGTTTCAGCCATTATTTCATATTGATGTCGTCATTTCGTTCCAGATAACCAGATAAATACGACGAGGAAAGAGCGTTGTACTGACCACGCAACATCCTTCTCTATACCTTCAAGGTGTCAAATGACCATGGTAAAAAAATTAACACTCCCAGGTTGAAACCCATTAGTGGTACATGAACTTAGTTCGGTAATGTACAATGGTACGCAGTAGAAAAAGTTTGGGAACCCCTGTTTTATAACATTGAACACATTACATGTTCAAAAACAAATATTGTCTATGAAATGTTGACAATAAATAATTCATTCATTCATGTTGCAATCAATTTAAATAATTTCTTTACCATCGAAGCCAGGGGTCGGCAACACACGGTCCCCCGCAAACCATATATAAAAATATGAAAGAGAATTATTTTCGTTTCTTAAATCTTATACTGAAAAGATCACGACGCCCTTTCGGAACGCGCTCCTCATATTTGGTACAATCGAAAAAATACTTGAGAACTATCTGGCAACTCCGTTCCTTATAAAGTTTCCTTTCAAAGCAGCGGAAGCCAATTGGTTGGGACAAAGGTAGTTGGGAACACTCGATAGAGGAGGGTTGTGCAGTGAGACTTTTAGTTGGTTGCTTGGTTGTACAGTCGCTCAAAAATGTATCCAAACACTATGGTTGATTACAGAATTCATAAAAAATATCTGGCAACGATTTTTTGAGAAATTAGTGATCTGGCAACCTTCGTGTCACGTGATTACAGAATTCAGGAAAAATATCAGGAGCGTGTACAGCAACTGTACACGCTCCAGTTACAGTTCACAGCAAACTGGAGCGTGTGCAGTTACTGCACACGCTCCAGTTCGCTGTGAACGGTAACTGCACACGCTCAATATTTCCGTGAGTGAGCCCACACGATCTAGTATCAAAATAATATGACCACCTACAGTCGCTCAAAAAAGTATCCGAACACTACGGTTGATTACAGAATTCAGAAAAAATATCTGGCAACGATTTTTTTAGAAATTAGTGATCTGGTAACCTTCGTGTCACGTGACACGAAGGTTGCCAGATCACTAATTTCTAAAAAAATCGTTGCCAGATATTTTTTCTGAATTCTCTAATCAACCATAGTGTTCGGATACATTTTTGAGCGACTGTACAGTTTTTGGGTAAGTAATGGCTTTCCTTACGTTTCGCATACATTCAGTCACACAAAAATGATTTCAAACCATTTACTACTCGCTTTGATGTGGGAGTAGAAAACGTTCCTGAAAAATATTCAAATAGAACTCCAAAGCAGTGAACTTATGAAATCAAAATTTCATGCAACAGGAATCTCCTTGCTGGAATTTTATCAGAAATATATTTTGAAAGCTGGAATTTATCCAAACTGACTTGACCATGCCGAAGAAAAATATCGTGTATTTTTCGAAGTGCCTACTTGGGGGGCAAACTTTTTTCAAAAATGAAATTTACAAAGGACAAGTTGCGCACCCAACTAACTGCTTCATTATTACACCTCACAAACCCCCAGCCTGGAATGTAAATCATACAAATTTTCCACAAAAAAGAGCATCAAATATCGTATCACATTAATAACTAATCACTTAAAATCTGAAATAAATGCGGTTTTGAAAAAAAAAATATTTTGCTTTTCCTTTTCTCAGCAGGTTTTAAAACTCGTGGCAGAGCACGGCTTCCCCCGGCCCCTACCAAAAAAAGACTGCCACCCTTGATAGAGGCTGAACAAGTTTTGGGAAACCGGAATTAAGAGAAAATTGATTGAATTAAATCGAATTCTTATGAACGAGAAAGAAAACCGGAATATATTTGGTTGAACTAACCTAGTATTTTAATCGTTGAGAAAATAAGATTTATCGTTTAGAGGCAAAAATAGTTAGCTTTCAGAACTTTAGTTTTTGTTTTGATAGATGAACTCTTGGGATAATCGCAATTCCGACAATGGGTGAATTTCAATTTCTCAGGATCCAGTGAAGGAATGTTTCTTTCTTCTTACTTTGCAAGTCTCTTCCGCGAGATGAGTCAATTTGAGCAATCGATCAGTGGCCATTAAATGTGTGTTGATGATTTCCTCACCTTGTTATGAAGAGGAACGAGGCGCCAAAGAGAGCCTGTCTCCGTTGCAGACCTTGATGTGCTCTTGCTTCACGAACCGGTTCTTCTCAAGAAGAATGCTCAGAGATAGTTAAAATTGGTTTGCAACTGATTTCAGGGCTGCGAAGTCACAAGAAAACAGCTTGAAAAAGATAAAAGGGGAGAAAAATAATGTATCATTGGTCCCGTCAAGAAATTTTCATGTATACTACAGGAAAAAAAATTGCAACATCTGGAAGGATTAATGCCATTTTATTGAAACACAGGCAGCTATTAGCATACACTAAGATGTGCGTCTGATAAAATTTTCAAAAAAAAAGTTACCACTTTACCTATTGCAGTGGTACAATTAGTATGATGTTGAACTGCCCCGTGCAGCAATGCATTCATGAACACGGTGGAGAAGGCTATCGTACATATCTATAATGTCCTCCTGAGGGATAGAACGCCAAATATTGCGAAGTATCTGTTTCGTTTCAGCGACAGTGGTTGGCGCACCTGTTCCGTGTTGTTGGAGTTATCGGTCCATCATGTCCCAGACGTGTTCAATGGATAATAAGTCCGGCGAGCGTGCTGGCCATGATAGTACCTGATCGTTTTGCTCGTGTAGATACTGTAGACTAATGTGGGCTGTGTGGGGACGTGTATTATCTTTCTGGTAAAAGGTTCCGTGCAGCTGAACAAATGGGACACCACTGGCTGCAAAATGTTGGTACCATATCGTTGGGCAGTTGGAGATACTCTTATGATGACCAGTTCTGACCGAGATGTCCGCTAATGGCACCCTATACCAAGACACCAGGTGCTGGAGCTGTGTGACGATGTCGTACGCATTGGGTGGCGTTCCTTTCCCCTGGATGA
Source organism: Ryuthela nishihirai (assembly GCA_038380435.1). Taxonomy (NCBI): domain Eukaryota; kingdom Metazoa; phylum Arthropoda; class Arachnida; order Araneae; family Heptathelidae; genus Ryuthela; species Ryuthela nishihirai. Next base: position 16,392,086 of record JAWZYU010000010.1, read on the forward strand.
CGGCGAACACGTTGTCTACCGTCGTGTTGACCAAGACAAAAATGAAATCGTCATTAAACACCACGCTCCTCCACTCTTGTTCGTTCCAGTTCTGTCTGAGGCGACACCACTGAAGACGTGCTTGTATGTGGGCAGATGTGATGGGAAACACAGTGCTGTGGACTATAGGTTCGCAATGAAAATTGTAAAAGCATGTTGTTTACCTTCCTCCTGGTAGATATTCAATGTGTTACCTGTTACCAGTCCCTTTGCAGTTGCATTGTAGTCGCGAATCTGTCACGCAATACCATGCGTCGCAAATAGCGGTCTTGTCACTCCTAGTCATATGTCGTCTTCCTGATCCTTGTCGGCGTGTGTTGGATCCTTCTTGATCCCACTGGCGCCATAGGTCTACAATGGTGCTGGGATTGCGACCAACAAAATTAGCCTCATCTCTGTACGACAAACCAGCTTCTCTAAGGTCGATGATTCTTTCACGCTCAAAGTCTGTTAACTGTTTGAACGGCTGTCGACGTTTGTTTAAGGGCAACTTCAGCATATGTTGTAAAATAATTTCCACACGTTTTGTCAACCAGGGAGCTTTGGTTGTCTTTATCTATGTTTGATTGCTCTTAGCACCTGTGTTGTCAGCTCATTTCCATGCATTTCCATATACTACCGCCTCCCTAAATTTCGTCACATTTGCATAACTTCTTGCAAGTGTAGCATTTTTCATTTCCTGTAGTGGCCTACTGGCTAGCACGCTTGGCTACTGACTACTAAAGGATCCGGATTCGAGTCCCGGATAAGGAATGAATGTTTATATTGTTTTTCTGCTGAAGTCCCGCCATCCTCACAGACCTTCTACTATGGCGTATAAACTGACAGGCTCATGTGAGACATCTGTGGCAAGCAGCTGCTTGAGGGGGTATTTATTTATTACTAGCTGAACGTACACGGGACTGCCCTGGTGTCACTCTTAACCTGTCTATTCTTATTTTCACTGAATTAAAAGTAAATTTTGTAATACCCCCCTCCCCCCGACACTTTAGCGCATATTTTCAACAGGAAGAAATTTGCCCGGATCGTTGTTGACGTCAGCGAGCACTCCTCATAGCCCAGGGCTTAGTTTCTGTGTAAGCTATCGAGATTTTATTTCCGTTACCACAGATTTTGCCGCCCTATGCCTCCCGTGATATTCGTTCGCACGGTCCAAATTTCCTTCGCAGCGTCCCACGTGTGCCCCAACTTAGAAGTAAATGAATTCAGAAAGATACATCCAATGGTTTCTCCGTCAGGTATATTAATCACCGTACCAGGTAGAGCTCTCAGTTAGGTACACTAATCATTACACCAGTTAGATCTCTCAGTTAGGTATGTACAAAAATCATCACACCACGTAGAGTTCTTAGTAAGGTACCCTAATTACTACATCAGGTAGAGCTCTCAGGTACACTAATCACTACACCAGGTACAGTTCTTAATAAGGTACACTGATCACTACACCAGGCAGAGCTCTCAGTTAGGTAGATTAATCACTACATCAGGTAGAGCTCTCAGTTAGGTACACTAATCACTACACCAGGTAGAGCTCTCAGTTAGGTACATTAATCACTACACCAGGTAGAGCTCTCAGTTAGGTACACTAATCACTACACCAGGTACAGTTGTTAATCATCATCATCATCATCATCATCATCATCATCATCATCATCATCATCATCATCATCATCAAGCAGCCATGGGCTACGGAGGTTCAACCAGATCGCCCATTTTTGTTCTCCAAGCATACCTCTCCTGAGCTACATCTGTTGCATCTGACCACTGCACACCAATTCTAACAAGGTCCTGTTTGACATTGTCTGCCCACCGCATCCTAGGTCTCCCCTTCTTTCAGGCCTTTAGGCACACTGTTCATAACCCTATTCGCCAATCTATAATTATTCATACGGGCAACATGGCCAAACCAACGGAGTCTCTCTCTGCACAATATGCTGCTTAAAGGAGGTTGCAAACTCCTTTGCCTAACCTCATCATTAGTTACAAAGTTGAACCACCTAATGCCCAAGATACTGCGTAAGCATCTGGAATCAAAAGCATCTAGTTTCCTGTTATCTTGTTTACAAAGTGTTAAAGTTTCACTACCATAACTAACCCTAGAAAGAACCAAATTATTATACAGTCTAATTTTAGTCTTTAGGTGTATACGCCTATTTCTCCACAATCTCCATAGATTCTTAAAAGTCCCGGCAGCAATCCCTATTCCTCTATTAATCTCATGCCGCACATCACCAGTATCAGTTACGTAGCTCCCAAGGTAATTAAACTGTGACACCTGCTCAAGACTGCAACCATTCAGATTAACTGAATCACAACCTGCCTGACCAATTTTCATCACTTTAGTTTTCTCTCTGTTTATAACCAAACCTACTGTACTACCAGTCTCATCAACATCGAATGAAAGAGTTCATCTCATCAACATCATTTGCCAAAAGGGCTAAATCATCAGCATAATCTAAATCAGAAATTTTCCTATCTCCAGCCCATTTAAGGCCAAAATCTTTCCCTTGAAGTGAATTTCGCATAACATAATCAATAACCAAACTAAAGAGAAAAGGAGACAAAATGCACCCTTGTCGAACACCAGAAGTAATGCTAAACCAATTGCTACAAGCCTTACCAACTCTCACACACGACTCAATGTTATTATAGAGAGCTTTCATTATGTTAACTAACTTGTCTGGTATACCATATGATTTCACAATCAACCACAAATTATGACGATCAACAGAGTCGAGACTTTTTGAAATCAACAAAGCTAGCAACCAAAGGTTTCTGAAACTCTAAACATTCCTTAAGAATCTGCCTAAGTGAAAATATTTGATCCACACATCCCCTACCACTTCTGAATCCACATTGCTCATCACGAAATTGATTGTCAACCAGATTCTTAATTCTATTAAGCACAATCATGGAAAGGACTTTACCTGGAACAGAGAGTAGGCTGATACCCCTATAGTTATCACAAGAACTGCGATCACCTTTTTTTGAAAATAGGGATAACAATAGCTCTGCTAAAATCCTTAGGAACCATGCCTTTATCATAAAAGATATTCAGAATTTCACTCATCCAAGTGGTAACCGAAACATTTCCAGCTCTAAGCATTTCTGTAGTAATTTCAACTACCCCTGGGGATTTATGAAGTTTAAGTTTAGAAACAGCCAAAATAACTTCGGATTGTGTTATAGGGCCAACATTAAAGCCACCAATGCATCTATCATCATTGCAAACAATGGGAGTAGAACTAACCACATTGTTTAGAACATCACTGAAATGCTCAGCCCACCTAGCCATGACAGAATACTCACCATCTATAACCTTACCTTGTTTAACCTTCAATCCCTGTATACCTGTTCGTTTTCTACCACATAAAACATTAACTATCTGGTACAGCTCTCTGCTGTTGTGCTGTCTAACTGCTTCCTCGGCTTTGTCAGCCAAACCATCAAGCCAAAGATTCTTATCAGCAGCTAACTGATCTTTTACACGTTTATTAAGTTCTCTGTAATGCTTTCTATTAGGACTAGTAGGGTGTTGATTAAGGACATTCCTGCAGTTCTTTCTTTCCGAAATAAGCTCAAGTGCCTTATCACTTAAATAATTCTGTCTCCTCTGCTCCTTTTTCCCTAAAAGAGTACTGTTAGTTTCCAAAAAAGCCTGTTTAAAATGGCCCCATTCTTCTTCAACTTCAGTATTAAGCACACCATGACTGTCATAATGACTAAGTAACCTATCATGGTAAGCTTTAGATATAACTGGGTCTTTCAGAGCTTCAGTATTAAAAGTAAATTTTTTAATCCTAGCACAACACTTTTTAAGTTCAAGTTGCAAGACACTTTTAACTAGGTAATGCTCAGATCCAATTTCAGCTCCCCTATATGCCCTGGTATTTCTAACAGAACTAGCCCATTTGCTGTTAATTAATATATAATCAATCATATTCCTATGCAGCCCATCAGGTGAAACCCATGTGTACTTATATATGTCGAGGTGTTTGTAATATGTGTTAGTTATTCTGAAACCATTGAGTTTACTTACCTGTAGGAGACGTTGCCCATTGCCATTGCTGCTACCAATACCAAAAGGGCCAATCACCCCTCCCCAAAGGTCAGAGTCAGTAGCAACTTTGGCATTGAAGTCACCAAGAACAAGGGTAATATCTCCTTTCTTGACAGAATTCAAAATATCCTGAAGTTGTTCATAAAACCTATCCTTCTCATCCTCATCGGCATCCTCAGTGGGGGCATAACAGCAATAACATTCAGGTCTTTAATGCTTGTCTGAAATTTTGCTGTAAGAAACCTTTCATTAATGCACTCATATCCTAGAAGAGCATCACTAGCATGTCTGCTGAGAAGCAGACCCACGCCTTGGTGATGCTTATTGTCGTCCCTCCCTGAAAAGAGAAATTTAAGATTATTTTTAAGAATCTGACCTTTATCTGTCCATCTGGTCTCTTGCAAGCTGAGAATATCTAAATTATAATGGTGGAATTCTTGTGTGAGGACATCAAGAGAAAAAGCTTTGTGCAGAGTCCTCACATTCCAACTACCTATGGAGAGAAAATGGTTAGTAGGATGTTTAAAGAAACTGTGTTTATTGAGAGAGGGAATGCCGACAATATCAAACAGCCCCCAAATCGCAGACATGGGGCAAAGACCCGTTCCCCCACCACTAAAGGCTGAAGCCATCTACAATGGAAGACTTCCTCCAATGTAGAATTTGACGATGCCAATAGAAGCAAAGAGTTCAGGTGCCTGCGATGACTTCTGTTCAGTATTATCCACCAGCTGATAAGCATATCCTGTGAATCTATTCACTTGGGGCTGTAAACCCACAAACAAACAGAAAACACAGCGGAAGATTTTCCCTCCACAGAACCCCACCAGTGCAGCAAAATCAGGATCCATAATCAAGCTCAGAGCCATATATCTGTCCAGTCCAGTGGGTTTATATGGTCAGCACCAGGACCCTGTGTGGTTGACCACTCCTCAGCAGGGTAGAAAAAAAAGAAAAGTAGCCATAGTTGTCCAGTTCAGTAGGCCACACTAATCTGGCAGCCCTCCCCTTCCGTTCACTTCCACAAGAGAGTATCTCTTTTGAAAGGTACTAACGGTCTGCACCACGAGAAGGCGGGGTCGGACATTAGGTGCTAGGCCTGGCCGGTTCTATGCATCATCACAGGGGATTGGTGCATAGCTCTCCTTCCAGTGACTACCTAGCTACCATTTACAGACCATGTTCTTAATAAGGTACACTAATCACTACACCAGGTAGAGCTCTCAGTTATGTACATTAATCACTGCACCAAGTAGAGCTCTCAGTTAGGTACATTAATCACTACACCAGGTAGAGCTCTCAGTTAGGTACACTAATCACTACACCAGGTCAGTGTCACCTAGCCAGGCTTACAGTTACACGAAATTCGCATTCACCTCGTATAGGAAAAACGCTAGGATGACTTTCACTTTCACATGATTCTGCGTAAATACGCAGAATCACGGTTTGAGATTCTAAGCGGCCTGTTATGAAAAGAAGGCAAAATAATATTGTAGATTGGAACGTAATTTTTATAATGGGTATGACAATAAAAGTCAGTTAGGTATTTTTGACATGAAGGTGATAGGGAAGATTTTGATATTAAATTAGGGATGGTATCATGTATGACTGGTTGACTGAATGACCATTAGGGTTCATTAACAAAGACATCTCCTTTGTTGTGAATTGTACAGATGGTTTTGAAAATAGGTAAGTGTTGAAGACATTGTTTATATGGGGCTTTTAATTTGTTATTTAAGAAGGAGGTTAGAATTGGGTGATTATTATGTTTTAAGTGGAGTCGCATTATTAATTTTAATAGTAATGATTGAGTTCTGATTTGGAATGTTGGAATAGAGGTTTCAGCCAGAAGTGCTAAAGAGGGTGAGTGTTTGTAAAGTCCAGGAATGAGTTTGATAAATTTATTTTGAATTGTGTTTAAGTGTTTGAATTTGTTGTCAGATATACCACATAGGAATTCAGAGCCATATTCAATTTTGGGTCTTATTAAGTTTGGGTAAAACTGCAGTAAGTTATGTTGGGAGGTACCCCAATTTGTTCCAGTTAGGCATTTGGTGAAGTTAAATAATTTTGCACCTTTGAGTTTTGCATTTTGGATAAAAGAGGTCCATGATAAGTTATGGTCTATTGTGATGCCTAGATAAGAGCATGTTTTTTTAATGGGAATATTTTCATTATTGATATTTATTTTAATGTTTGAAAAGTCATTTTTCCTTTGTGTTAGGAAAGGGATTAAAAAAGTTTTACTTAAATTATTTCTAGATGCCAGTTATTAAGAAAGTCTAATTTTGATTAAATTTGATTGTAGTTGAGAGCAAATTTGTTTGATGTTTTTTTTCCTGAAGACCAGATTATAATATCATCTGCATATGAAGCAAAAGAAATTGCAGGGTCAAGTATTGTAGGAAGGTCATAAATGTATAAGTTGAAGAGTATAGGGGAGAGAATAGAGCCTTGTTGAAGTCCATTTAGGATTTTGTAGGGGTCAGAATAGTATTTGTGGAATTTTGTTTGGAATGTCTTAGAAGGAAGGGTGTTTGAGAAGAAACTAAAACTCTTGAAGTTTATGGAGGAGGCCCTTGAGCCATATGGAGTCAAATGCTGATTTTAGGTCAAGGAAAATTACAATGGTTGACATATGTTTTGATTTGTTGATATAAATGTCATTTAAGAGGGCAAAAACTGGGTTCTTGGCTGAGTGATTTTTTTCTAAAACCATAGAAGGAGGTTGTAAGAATATTTTGTTGATCTATATACCACGTTAGTCTTCGAAGAACAAGTCTTTCAAATAGTTTATATATATTTGAAGTTAGTGAGATTGGTCTGTAGTTTGAACAGTTATTTGCTGTTTTACCTGGTTTTAATATAAAAAAAAACATAAGAGTGAAGCCAGTCTGTTGGAATTAAAACAGTTTCCCAAATATTATTAAATATTTTTAGGAGTGAAAGTAGCCAATTTTTTGGGAGTGATTTTATATATTTATTAGAGATTTTGTCAGGACCAGAAGCTGTGTTGTTTTTGAGTTTTTTTATGGCAAAATCAAGTTCATTGTACGTGAAGTCCATTTCCAAGACAGGTATAGGGGTTTAGATTGAGTGTAGTTTGTTGATGTTAAAGTGTCTTTATCAGAAGGAAGATGATCAGGTTTTTTGGAAAATGTTAGATTTGTGGGAAATGGTTTGCAAGCTCTTTACCAGAGAAGGAGTGTTGAAACATGATTTCTGCCCATCGGAATGTTGGACTTTTAAGTGAAGAGACAGATTTGAATGTTCTCCAAAGGTTTGAAGTGGTAGAGGAGGGGGAAAGTTGAGATGTAAAAATATACCAGTTTTCTCTATAGAGTTCTTTAGTTTTTTGCGGACCAGGGCATTGCTTTTTTGGTATTTGGCAATATCTTGTAGGTTTGTTGATTTATAGGCTTTTCTTTCAGCTTTTTTTCTTAGAGTTGTGATTTTGTTCGTGTACCAGAAATTTCTGTGTATTTTTGGAAATTTTGAAATGATTGTTTGGAAACATTTTTTTGTGTTGTCAGTTATTCTGGAGAGTAAAAGTTTGTAATCCATGGAGGATTGAGGGGGGAGGTTTGATTGAGTGTGTCATTAAATAATTTCCAGTTATTTAAGTTAATGTTTTTTTTTTAAGTTGGATTTGAATTTGGAGGTTATTTCTATTGGGAAATGATCACTGCCTTTTAGGTCTGGAGAAATGGACCATGTGAAAAATTTTTCCAAGGATGGGGTGATTAAAGATAGGTCTATAACTGATTGTTTTTAATTTTGGAGAAAGTGTGTTGGAGTATTTTTGTTTAGTATGACTAGGTTATTATTTTGGATAAAATTATTTAAGCTAATTCCTGTAGAATTATTTTTGTAGGAATACCAGTTTTTGTAGTGTGCGTTGAAGTCTCCTATCCAGATAATAGGGTTGGGAAATTGGTTAAAAATTTTTGGTATTCAGATTCTACGATATTATGTCCAGGGTTATAAAAAGAAATAACAGTAATTATTTGACCATTAAAAAAGATATCAATTGCTATAAAATCATATTGTTTGCTTATATTAGTAATGGGATGTAATTTATGTTTAATGCGCTTATTAATATAGATAGTTACTTTGCAATCATTATGAAAATTTTGGGATAAATAAGGTACAAAGTTAGGAAAGTTTACAACAGTCTTAGATTTAAGTTCTTGCACGGCAAGAATCGAAAAGTTCTTCTATTTGTTATACAGTAGGAGGTCCACTAGGCGATATTTGAGACCTCTAACATTCCATTGAAGGATCTTTAGTTCAGGGTGCGCATTGCCCAGTCTAGGAGAGAACATCGGTTAGTAACTTCAGTTCATTGGCATCCGAGGTGAGAAATTTTAGTAAATGAAGAATTAAGTCAATCATGACTTTTCTTAAAACAGAGGCATTTTTAGTCTCTGATTCCAGTGTGTTGGGAGAGAGTGGTTGTAGGTTGTAGTTGGTGATCGGTTGATTATTTTCTTTAATTTTATCAGCATAGCTTGGTGAAGAAATTATATTGGTTGATTCCTTCAAACTTGGGGGCATGTTGTGATATATGCCTGTTCCTTCGAGATACAGCTCCGAGTGAGCATGACGTCACAAAAAATAATAGCGTTGTAATTTCAGATGAATTAGTGTGAAGGAAAAAGTAGTTTCTCCTAGTCTGTGTGCGATAGTCTAAAGAAGAAATTTTTTTATTAGAGTGTGTGCGAGAGTGCTAAAAAAGTTGATTGAGTTAGTTCTCGATGTTGAATTGGTAAAAAAAAGGTGAACTGAAAGTAAAAAGCAAAGTTTCTGTATCGCTGATTACATATCATTAAAAAAAGTGTTATTTAAACATTGAAATGTGATTCTAAGATTTATGCTTTTACACTGATTAGTAAAATCAGTTTTCCAAGCTTTTAGGTTGTTTATGATCAATAGAATCATAAAATACTTATAGAAAGCATATTGGTATTTATTGAGAATAATACAGAAACTTGTTTATGAGTTGTAATTTTATTTCCTTAATTATGAAATCAGTTCATTTATAGTTTATTTATTTCGAATTCACGCTCGATTGCCAAATAATCAAATCGAACTAAAAAAAACCTGTAATAATATATAACAGACGATTGTTAAGTGATTGAAGGCTGACAACCGCTAGGGGGCCATGTTAATTCCAACTAGGATGCTGAAATAGTAAAGTTCCGAAAATTTGCACCCAGGGGTAGTCCGGGGTATCTTAGACCTCAGGGAAATCTGAAGTTTGACGTCCGACATGTCCTTTAAAGTCAAATGGAGGCCACATAAGGGTCAAACCATGATCTACGAATTCTAGAATTCTAGTTTCGGGTTGTATATATTGAAAACATCGTGAAATTTCAGATAAAAAGGTCCTTCGAGGTCAAAGGTCAAATTTAGATCTATTGTCATACACCCCTACTCTGTGTTGAACCAAGAGGTGTGGACATTGGGGGAAATAACTTCAAAGGGGAACGTTGTGGTTTTTACTCGTTAAAATATCATGAAATGGCACGTGATCGTGGGTCCTCTCTTACTAACCTGTTTCTGGACATTAATTAAATGCGGATACTTTTTTTTAATAATGTAACGAAACGTTTTTTTTTCTTTTCATTGGCCTCCTTGGGCCCACACTCATTCTTAGAGACACAGCCACTCCGGGGCTCAGAAAAAACCTGAAAATGGTACAGTCGCTCAAAAAAGTATCCGAACACTATGGTTGATTACAGAATTCAGAAAAAATATCTGGCAACGATTTTTTTAGAAATTAGTGATCTGGACCTTCGTGTCACGTGACCGTTCGTGACCTTCGTGTCACGTGCTAAGCCTGGCCCCGTGTTCTCCCGAACACGGGCCAGGCTTAACGTCCCATCCGACGGACGGCGGTCTTTCCAATCCCATCGGTGTTCCCTACTGACCTTGGGCAGGTCGGAAAATTTTGCGGAGATAAATCTCAACGCTGACCCAGCTGGAACTCGAACCTGGGAACTGCAGATTACGAGCCTGGCGCGCTACCGATTTAGCCACTCCCTCCCCAGAATTAGAAGAGAATGAGAATGGCTGATAGCAAGAGTCCTATACGCAGCAGCATTCGCAAGGTCTTATCCGCACCTGCATCCCCAAAAGATCAGCATCTGCCTCTTAATAATCGTCCAGATTTTGGAAAAATGTACTGTGAAAAATAAAAAGCCTTTTGTTCGTAAAAATATGCTTTATTGAATTTAGACAAAAATTTAGTTAATTCAAATTTTGCAAATTCTTTTGAATTAATTTTGCTCTTATTAATGCAGTTATCGACGATTATGGGAAGAAGAACTCCATTTTATTACCCAGTAACTCTCCCTTAAAACCTCGTGATCTGCCCGACCGAAATTTCCATCCTACTGATATTGAGTTCCCGTTTCCTACGTAACACATCAGTAATTTTTTTGAATATATATTCTGCTTTGCCAGCCAAATGATCGCTTCTTTCACTCAGGATAAGATTTAAACTTGTGGATTTGTCCCAATGGACTTCTTTTTCCCCGTTTAGAGTGAATATCATTGAATTTTCAAATCGGGTTTCTTTTAACATTTTCTGAAACAATTTTTTCACTCATGTCAGCCATCAATAATGCAAAAATGTTTGCTTGTGTTTCTGCATATTTTATCAAATACGGACCTTTATCCACCATCCAAGTCAACAGCAAATTTTTTATCCGCGTTAAGGTTAATATTTTATTCGCTGAGAGCTTTCAAAAGCGGATATCCGCGCAGAGCTTTAATCATAGAATCACAGCTCTTCGAGGGTTTCATTATCATATATTTTCTATGGCAGTCCTCGAAGACTCAAGTACTCCCACACTGTCTTTCAGGATTACACTCGTATTCTGATTATACTCGGACTCCACACTGTATTCCACTTCCCACCTCACTGTAGTCTGCCCCTTTCCCTACAGTTTTTTTGACACTGTTCACAATTCTATTTACTAACCTGCAATTGAGCATTTGGTAACAAGGCTTAACAACCAACGGAATCTGTCCCTTAGACAATGCTTAAAGGAGGTTGATTTCATCTAACATTGCCATTACTTACCTCAGTAATGATCAACTGGTGCCCTACGGAAAATATTCAGAAATTTGTGTTTTAGTGCGGGAATGTTATAGTGGTGAAAATTGTGTGCTCAAAATATTGACAACTGCTAAGAACCATTTTTTTTAGATGAAGTTATTTTTAGTGAAAGCATTTGACTTTGTCCTATTTTAAATATGAAAAACTAAGCATCTGCTGTTGTAGCTAGACTTTCTGCACGGAAAAGAATTAACTCCTAGTAAAGAAACCGACCGACAGCCAGTATTTGCTAAAATAACTTAGTAAAAGTTAACTTTCAGAACTTTAAATTCATTTGCCCACTCAAAATGATCCAATTCATATTTTTTTTCGTTCTTTAATGATTAATAAAGGTAATGTTAATTAAAATTGTGTTGTTAAATTTTTATTTAATCTTATTGCCTTCCTGATTTATTTAAATTGTTTTATTGGTTTCCTCTTACGATAATAACTCGCTAGCTTGTGTTTATTAATAATCTTCTGCCTTCGAGCGCTTCAAAGACTGACTGCTCCTATACAGAAGTTGGTCATCCCTCAATTACCTAATACAACATGATGCCACAAAACATCCGGAATCAGAAGAACCAACTTCCTGTTATCTTGTTTCCAAAGGGTTAATGAACCTTTCAATAATAGAGCTTGATGAATTGTGTTTGTTTAATAGAATTGAATTATGCCTCATTTTAAATCTGCTAGAATTTGCATCATGCATTACAAATGTTTCATTCTGTTTCCTCTACCTTAGTAGCCTGTGATATAGCTTAAATAAGAGGCACATGTTTGCACTCTTTAATAAGAGACACATGCGTTAAGTTTAATAACTTGTCAAATGCATTAATTTTGCTAATTAATCATGATTACGAAGCATTTGAAATGTTGGAATCCTGTTTAGAGAAGTACGAAGGATAATGCAATTGGTGTATGGATTTACGGAGACTAAGGTTCGAATTTTGCATTTAATTAGTAAGATTTTTTGAATATCTTTTACTGAATTACAAGTTGTTAAACTTAATATAATGTGCCTCATATTAAAGGTATAGCACAACGTAGTAAAAAGTTAAAAACGCAATAAATTATTTCGAATTCAAGATGCAGATTCTGGAATGGAGGCAAGTAGTTTGTGCAGAGGCTAGCTATCATGGTTCCAATGATTAAGTTGAACTAAGGCCCATGCTCGACATGTTTGTTTGTTTCTTTTTTTATTGTTTCAGAAGAATCTCTTTGCTTTTTTTTATTCCAGGTGGCCTTTGGTAGACTGTCGTCAAAAAAGTGCGCGATTCTCGACCGCTTTTTATCTCTTAATTCTTTTTTCAAAAAATTCATTTCAAAGAGGGGGGTCCCTATAAAGAAGTCTCATACCAGGGTCCGACGCCACTGGTTTGTGTTGTAACAACTTGACAGTTGGATATTTTACTAATTAATCATAATTACGAAGCAACAAACTAAAATGTATCTTAACTGAAAAAAAATTCAGCGAAAAAGTGATGTTGGTTATGGCTATATGGAAGCCTGGTGAAATAGCATTTATTCTACAGTATAAACCTCAGCTCACAGTATTGATAGCAATAGATTGTATATCACCAGAAGAGCAATCCGAATTTCTTTAAAGGTCGGGTGGGCGTGGCGGCAGTGGCCTAACTGTAATGATGCAGACGTATAGCAATATACTAGAATTTTTAATTGTGCATTTCAGACATACTGAAAAGTTGAAAATTACAGCTATAAATGTAAGTATTAACATAAAATTCTATTTAAATGAAAAAAATGTTTTATAACATTGTATCGCCGGCCTGTTCATAAAGCAATGGCACACAGCTGCGAAACATGGTTCTATGGGGACCCTAAGCCTTAGGCCAAAAAAAAAAAACATTCTAGGGCTCTAAGAGCTAAAATCACTGCCATTAATACTTTGAAGAACAACGCTTTTTATGAGCGAAAACATTTGATTAATCTAGGGTTTTTTGTGCAGATTTTAAAACTATATCAAAATCAGTCTGCTTATACACTGGTTTCCATAAATTAAGGGAAAATGAAAAAAATCGCGATAATTCGCCAAAAAATTATGCGATCCTCTTCAAACTTGTTCATGTAACCAGTAAAGTAATGCCGAGTAAGCATATCGTATGCAAATTGGTCTAAAGTTTTGCGTAATCGGATAGCGGCATGAAAACGGGTGTTTTGGAGTGGATCGTTATTTTGTGTTGTAAATGTGAGTAAAGAAATTCGGAATAGCCATTTTGTAGGAATGACCTGGAGACATCATTTGCCAAATGAATTGTGGTGGAGAGCTATTGGCCGGCTCGAAGCAGGCCAAAGTCAGTCAGACGTGGCACGATGGCTGAATGCGAGTCCTTCTGTGGTCCAAAGACTGTGGAATCAATTTTTTAGCACGGATTCCACGCCTCAGTGGTTTAGCTGAGGAAGGGCTAGAGTTACGACCGCTGTTCAATACAGATATCTGCGATTAACAGCACGAAGGAGCAGGACGTCTACTCCCTCTCAGCTACGATCCTCTCTTGCAGCAGTCACTGGCAGGGTTGTATCAGCTTCTACTGTGCGTAAGCAGGCTTCATGAAGGAAGTCTGTACACTAGAAGGCCAGTAATTTGTATACCCCTCACGTCACGGGAGAAAGTGGTTGAATTGGGCATGTAAGCATGCTAATTGGACAGAAGAGCAATGGAGGTCCGTACTCTTCACAGATGAGTCCAGATATTGCTTGCAGAGTGATTCCGGACATTTTTTGATATGGAGAGAACGAGTTACCTGCTATCATTCCAGTAACATCCGTCAAAGAGACAGTTACAGCGGAGTTAGCGTGTATGCTTGGGGTAGCATTTCCTTAAGTGGACGCAGAGACCTCTATGTGTTGACGAGTGGGAACCTCAATGCTCAAAGGCATAGAGATGACATCCTGGACCATTATGTACTACCATTATGTACTACCACGTTGATAGTAGAGATCTAGCAACCTTCGTGTCACGTGACACGAAGGTTGCCAGATCACTAATTTCTAAAAAAATCGTTGCCAGATATTTTTTTCTGAATTTTGTAATCAACCATAGTGTTTGGATACTTTTTTGAGCGACTGTACGCTAGTCTGAATAACCATTCCTCATCGGTAAAATTATCTTTTTTTGAATCTCCTGAATCCATGAGAAAAATATTTACCTCAAGCTAATAAAAATTACCGAAAATATTTACCAACTTAAAAAGTTGGCTGAGGATTTTACCTCGTGAGAGCCATCGTACCTCGGTGTGAATCGAAAGAGTTTTATGGTCACTCCCCATCTCATTGCATGGAATTGAAAATAGGCGAGAAATAAGAGCTTGAGATTTTATAAAGTTAACTGTTTTTATCGCCTCATTGAGAACAGTTCTTAAGTTGGCAGGCACATTTTTTGTGGCTAAGGCATCACGATGAATAATACAGTGCGTAGATATGCACTTCGGTGCCACTTCTTTAATTCTAGTGACTACGCCGGATAAATTCCCAATCATAGCTCGAGCACCATCCGTGCAAACTCCAACACATTTGAACCTACTTATATTATTTTTAATGAAATAATCATTAATTATTTTAAATATTTCATTCGATGTTGTTCTCGCAGATAACGGTTTGCAGAATAATATTTCTTCTTGTATTTCATTGTTGAAATCAAATCGAAAATACACAAGTAATTGTGCTAGATTGGAGATGTCAGTACTTTCGTCTAGTTGCAGAGAACGAAAATGACTTTCTTTTAACCCTTTCACGACTAAGGGAAACATTTTTCCCATTTTAAAATTGGTGATTGTCGTATTTAATTATAACCTTATCTGCATTTTTTTTACAGAATGTCAAAATAGAACGTATGCCGAACGCAATTACGTAAACGGGAACGTTTAGAAAAAAAAAAGAACTGTCAGGAGCATAATATATGTACTATGTGCAATGTCCATCTTTGCCTCACTACCAAAAGAAATTGTTTCGCAGAATATCATAATTAGCACATCATTTTGTATAGTAATTTTATTTCATAATTTTTTATTATTTTAGTTAACATTTTGTTCTAATAAACCAATAAATAAAAGACATTGCATAATAAGCCTAACTATAATTTGTGTTACCTTTATAGTCCATTGGGAAAAATATTTCCCATAAAATTCCAAAAAAAACTACACATTGTTATGTATTTTTCTTATGATTTTTATTTATTTTACGTCTAAACAAACTAAAATAAACAGTTACATACTAATATTTACTCTTAGAAACCTTATGGTCCTGAAAGGGTTAATCTCGTGATTAAAACGCTTTCAAACTGTGATGCCATATCATCTATTCGCCGTTTGACTGTATTATTAGACAGGGAAACTTTGTCAATTTCCTTAGATTGCCTCTCCAAGCACAGATTTGACGATATCCTTAGTTGCAGGTAGCAACAATGTTTCTCCAATTGCGTGTGCTTCCCACAGTTGGCTATACGCAAACTTGCTAAATATGATGCCCGTACACAATTAGTGTTTACGTTACTAAAGGAGAACACAACTGCCATTTGAATGCATAATTCAGAATGTTTTCTTGCAAAAAAATCAATTGGTTTATCTTTTAAATTTGGATGTTTGGCTAATAAATGTCTCTTTAAAAGAGAAGGCTTCATACACCCGTTTGATAAACATTCAAAACAAATAACACACTGTGGAATAGGTTGAGTGTCTGTGCCAGATTTAATTGAGAATCCATACTTCATTATGATCAGGATCACACTGCCAAATCCAAGTTTCTTTACGTTTCGTTTTCGGTGAGCTCTGCTCACCTCTGAAGATTCTTCTGAGTTGGAATAACTACATCCAGCCTGCTCTAAAAATCTCTTCATTATATGGCTGTTGTCCTTCCTATTTTTAAATGACAATAAAAATGACAATTAAAAACAAATAAATCTATCGTGCACGATATAAAGGACTTATGTAAATAAGAGCGATTTTCTGTTTTGA
Source organism: Ryuthela nishihirai (assembly GCA_038380435.1). Classification (NCBI taxonomy): domain Eukaryota; kingdom Metazoa; phylum Arthropoda; class Arachnida; order Araneae; family Heptathelidae; genus Ryuthela; species Ryuthela nishihirai. Next base: position 16,408,263 of record JAWZYU010000010.1, read on the forward strand.
GTGCTAACATACATAAGAAAATTCTCTTTCAGTATTACAGTGAGAGTTTAAGCTAGATTAGAGGTTTAAGCTTAGATATAATTAAATTGTTATAGATATAATTAAATATTATAATCGGTCCAACCGTTCAGGCTTCAGCGTGGGTTTCGAAAAAGTCTTCAAAAATATTATTTAAAATAAAAATTGATTAAGAGTATACATACACATTGAAGAGAAAGAAAGGATAATTCAAATTTAATTTTTTGAAAATTCAATCCATCATTAATTTTTAAAGAATTTTTAAAATTTAGTTTTGCTTTCCTGAAAAACTAGAGTTTTTGATTTAAGTAAGTCATTTATACCGATAGAATAGATTAATAGATAGATAAGACTTAAAATTTACGTTAAAATTATTATGTCGATTATGTTTATACATTCACTAGACTGCACTGCAATAAAATAGTGAAAGTCACTAAATAATTTCAAATATTTACGTAACCACGTAACTTAAACGAACATCTATAAACCGATAATTATTTTAAATATACATCGTGGCCGAGTGGTTAGCGCGCTTGGCTACTGATCTACGGGACCTGGGTTCGAGCCCCGGGTAAGGCATGGATGTTCGTGTAGTTGTCTGCTGAGGTCCTGCCATCCTCTTAGATTTTCTGCTGTGGCATATAAACTGACAGGCTCCTGTCAGACCTCTGTGGCAAGCAGCTGCTTGAGGGGGTATTTATTTTTTTATTTTTATATGTGTTTACAAATCTATCACTATCTTCTACACTTGCTATAATATTGCACTTAAAACATGAATAGATACACACAAACTGATACAGATACCCTCTCAATGTTATTTGCAAATTTGTTACAAACACGTGATTTTATGACTCTCACGTTGTTACCTACCACCGTAGAAAGAGAAAGTATTCGGATTGAAAAAAAGACAGACAAGACGCTCGGGTTTGGCGATGTATTGTATAAAAATATTGTTTTCATCATTATTTCATTCACTTATCGCGTACCGGTTGCTCGACATTCGCGTACCGGTACCGGTACGCGTACCACAGATTGGGAGCGACTGCCCTAGTCTAAATGACCAGATTCCAAGGTTGGGTTGGATTGTTTTACCTCTAAGCGCCACTTTTTTTGGCACACAATGGGACAGATAGCCAGGCCACAAGGATCCGAAGGCTCAGAGAAGGATGGGGGAGGAGACCAACTGGACAGCTGTTGGGAGACAGATGGTAGCCTCCCGTCAAGGCCATCCAGTGTGTTCTTTAACGTGCACACTCTCCTGCACATAGAACCATGGTTTAACATCTCACCCAATGGAGCGCGGCTTTTCATAGTCCATCGGTGTCCCCTACTAACCAAAGGTATAATGGGGAGTTTGCAGAGATAAATCTTAATGCTGGCCCAGGAGGGACCCTAACCTGGAAATTGCAGATTACTGCCCTGGCGCGCTATCAACTGAAACAATCCCAGCCTCAGTAAGAGAAGAAACTCTCGTTTGCAAAGATGTACTTCTGCGAATGAGAAGGCAAAAAATATAACAAGTTGATTAATCCATGATACTTTGACGTCATTCTGAAGTTTTCTGAGCTTCTCCTCTCGACTATTTTTAGTGGCTGCGTTTGAGCTGCACTAATTAGGAAGCGATCTCAATTATGAAACGCTTCTTTCAAGCAAAACCACTGAAGAAGAAGCGCTCTGTCATCACTGCTAATTGTTCTTTTGGTTCTCCTCAGACGAATGCCTGACGAAGATTATCGTTGTCACTGCAATCCCTTGAAACAGATTAAGCGAATGAGGAATTGCAGAATTATGAGTAGTGTCCTAGAGAAAACTGATTTACCACGTGAAGGGTCGGCCAGGGTTTTTTAATGATGAGGAGCGGTGTTTTTGATAAGTGTTTAATTAATAAGGAATAAATACATAGAATATACAACTTTGGGAGTTGATTTTATGTGAGGAGCTGCTTTTGCAATTATTTAGAGACTTGCATCATCCCTTTCTGCGTGAGGTTGCCACCCAAAGTTTTGCAATTATTCTGATACTTGCATCAACCGATCGTTGCCATCCCAAAGTTTAGTTAGACTTGAAAAACGAACGTGGATACCGTGGGAGTTTGTGAAGTTTAATAAAGGGGATTTTTGATAAGGGGAGGGAATTTTAATAAAGGGGTGGAACTTTTCTTAAGGGTTTTTAATGAGGAGGGAGTCTGGGAATAATTACGACTAAAATAAAGGTTTTTCTATGAATAGTACTCCTCATAGTCACTAGATGGCGCCAGGGGTTAAGGGGGGAAGGTTTTTTTAATAAAGGGGGAGACAAAATCGGGAAATTAGAGTTAAAATAGGGTTTTTCTAAAAATAGTACTCCTCATAGTCACCAGATGGCGCCAGGGGTTAAAAGGAGGGGGGAAGGAAGGGGGTTTAATAAAGGGGGAGTCAAAATCGGGAAATTAGAGCTAAAATAGGGGTTTTTCTAAGTACTCCTCATAGTCACCAGATGGCGTCACGGGTTAAAAGGGGGAAGGAAGAGGTTTTTAATAAAGGGGGAGGAATTTTTAATAAAGGGGTTTTTTCATAAGGGGGATTAAGTAATTTTTAATTAATTACGAATTATTAAGTATGAATATTAATAAAGGGTGTGACCAGTTATGAATATTAATAAGGGGGCGTGGCTGGAAGTGGCCGTGGTCGGTGACGTCATAGGGGGAAGCACTAGTGGGGGTCCCAAGTTGGCAGGACACTACTATTATGTTTTCCCTTAGGGTACAGAAATATGTTTTCATCCCAACAACTGCTGAATCGATACTCACTGTGTCAAGAAATGATAGGTGGTGCAATGATAATATTGCTTTGACTCACACCGACACTGCTGAAGTTCACTTTCATATTTCATGAACTTTCTATCTTCACAAACATTGTTGCCAAAATTATTTGTTTCCATGAATGTCATCGTGATCATGGTGAGCTATATCCATATCGGAAAATCTATTTATTTTTTTTTTCAAATTAAGAGAGATGGGGCTGCTTGAGTTCAATGTTTTCCAAAGTGGGCGATACTGCCCCCTGGGGGGGGGTCTGGAACGATCCAGGGGGTCGGTAATAGCCTCGGGTGCAATTGGGGGGCGGTGAAAGCAATAAAAAAGGAGGGAAGATGAGGAAATTCTGAAAAGTCATTCGTAAATGTTTCATCTGTTGTGTAATTAAACAGAAATTGTAGTAATTACTTCATTTTCCAAATAAACACATAAAATTATCCTTTGTTATCTTAATTTTCTGTGTGTAAGGCGAAATTTAATTTCTGTGTGTAAGAATGTTATTATGGTTGATTTTAATAAATAATTTTATAAATTCAAGCTTCAAGGTGTCTTATTCACAACAACATCTTTCTTTACTATGTTGTAGGACGTAGGTAGAAATATAGATGCATAAAAGAACGCAAATTTGTTCCTGCATCTTTCTGGTTTGGTTTGTTCGCTTAAAGGAGGTGGATTTCCAGGGGGGCGCAGAGTAATTTTTTTTTTTTTTGAAAATGGCTTCTTGGTTTGGTTTGTTCGCTTAAAGAAGATAGATTTCCAGGGGGGCGCTGAGTAATTTTTTATTTTTTTTTTTGAAAATGGGGCGTCAGGACGAATAAGTTTGGGAACCTCTGCTTTAGGTGGTAGTGCGTTAAGCTCCTAATCTGCCATTCCCAGGTTCGAATCTCCACTTTGAAAGCTTTGAGGTCAATCCCCATCCCACTGTGGGTCAGTGGGGGACAGCGAAAGACCGTCAAACAAGAAACCACGTGTGCTGAAGAATCTTTTTAAGAATCATTATGTTGTCTTCGCTTATTGGCTGTATAAGTTAATGACAAAAGCATTTTAGTCATTAAGTTATACAGTCAATAAAATAATCTCCTGAATACATATTTTTAAAGTCTAATACATAATTTTTAAAGAATATTCTTTTGCTTTAAGAAATTGGATCATTCAGGATTTTAATGTGCATGACTACTAAAATGCTTTTGCAGTTGTCTTAGGTAATTATTACTATTTAAAGCTGAGGACAACTCTACTTGAGACATGGAATTTTCAATTTCTAAACCGCAATCATTATTAAAATGTTAGTATTACGTGTACTAACAAGAGTGAGAGATCTGATTTTGTTAAACAGACAAAAGAGCGATTACAGTACAACTAATTTTCATATTATGCTTATTTCAAAATTTCTAAATGAGTTTAAGATTTTTATATTAATTTGTAAAAAAAAAATATTGACTTTTATATTAATATTTTCTGGATCATACTACTTAGGATGAAGATTTGAGCGGTGCAGTTGTGTCTGCTATTCTGTAATTAGATTCTTGGAACTGGAAGCTGTGCATTTAAATTTAAAATTAAGTTTGACAAAGACTAACCCTAAATCGATGATTCCCAATAACGGACTCGCAAAGCCTTTAATGTGTAAGGTTTTCCAGCTAGTTTCACGACTTTAAAAACGTGACTAAAATGAAGAAAATAAATACACAGTGATTATAATAGTTTGTTCACCTGTAAAATATACAGAATATTTTTTGTACGTTCTGTAATTATTTATTATTATTTATTTTAGTATTTTTTATTCATCATCATCATCATCATCATCCTCAAGCAGCCATGGGCTACGGAGGTCCAACCAGACCGTGCAATTTAGTTCTCCAAGCAAGTCTATCCTGAGCTACATCTACTGCATCTGGCCACTGCACACCAATTCTAACAAGGTCCTGTTTGACATTGTCTGCCCACCGCATCCTAGGTCTCCCCTTCTTTCTGAGGCCTTTAGGCACACTGTTCATAACCCTATTCGCCAATCTATAATTATTCATACGGGCAACATGGCCAAACCAACGGAGTCTCTCTCTGCACAATATGCTGCTTAAAGGAGGTTGCAAACTCCTTTTCCTAATCTCATCATTAGTTACAAAGTTGAACCACCTAATGCCCAAGATACTGCGTAAGCATCTGGAATCAAAAGCATCTAGTTTCCTGTTATCTTGTTTACAAAGTGTCCAAGTTTCACTACCATAACTAACCCTAGAAAGAACCAAACTATTATACAGTCTAATTTTAGTCTTTAGGTGTATACGCCTATTTCTCCAAACTCTCCATAGATTCTTAAAAGTCCCAGCAGCAATCCCTATTCGTCTGTTAATCTCATGCCGCACATCACCATTATCTGTTACATAGCTCCCAAGATAATTAAACTGTGACACCTGCTCAAGACTGCAACCATTCAGATTAACTGAATCACAGCCTGCCTGACCAATTTTCATCACTTTAGTTTTCTCTCTGTTTATAACCAAACCTACTCTACTACCAGTCTCATCAACAGCTCGAATGAAAGAGTTCATCTCATCAACATCATTTGCCAAAAGGGCTAAATCATCAGCATAATCTAAATCAGAAATTTTCGTATCTCCAGCCCATTTAAGGCCAAAATCTTTCCCTTGAAGTGAATTTCGCATAACATAATCAATAACCAAGCTAAAGAGAAAAGGAGACAAAATGCACCCTTGTCGAACACCAGAAGTAATGCTAAACCAATTGCTACAAGCCTTACCAACTCTCACACACGACTCAGTGTTATTATAGAGAGCTTTCATAATGTTAACTAACTTGTCTGGTATACCATATGATCTCACAATCAACCACAAATTATGACGATCAACAGAGTCGAAAGCCTTTTTGAAATCAACAAAGCTAGCAACCAAAGGTTTCTGAAACTCTAAACATTTCTCAAGAATCTGCCTAAGTGAAAATATCTGATCTACACATCCCCTACCACTTCTGAATCCACATTGCTCATCACGCAATTGCCTGTCAACCAGATTCTTAATTCTATTAAGCACAATCATGGAAAGAACTTTACCTGGAACAGAGAGTAGGCTGATACCCCTATAGTTATCACAAGAACTGCGATCACCTTTTTTGAAAATAGGGATAACAATAGCTCTGGTAAAATCCTTAGGAACCATGCCTTTATCATAAAAGAGATTCAGAATTTCAGTCATCCAAGTGGTAACCGAAACATTCCCAGCTCTAAGCATTTCCGTAGTAATTTCATCTACCCCTGGGGATTTATGAAGTTTAAGTTTAGAAACAGCCAAACTAACTTCAGATTGTGTTATAGGGCCAACATTAAAGCCACCAATGCATCTATCATCATTGCAAACAATGGGAGTAGAACTAACTACATTGTTTAGAACATCACTGAAATGCTCAGCCCACCTAGCCATGACAGAATCCTCCCCTTCTATAACCTTACCTTGTTTATCCTTCAATCCTTGTATGCCTGTCCGTTTTCTACCACACAAAACATTAACTATCTGGTACAGCTCTCTGCTGTTGTGCTGTCTAACTGCTTCCTCGGCTTTGTCAGCCAAACCATCAAGCCAAAAATTTTTATCAGCAGCTAACTGATCCTTTACAAGTTTATTAAGGTCTCTGTAATGCTTTCTATTAGGACTAGTAGGGTATTGATTAAGGGCATTCCTGCAGTTCTTTCTTTCCGAAATAAGCTCAAGTGCCTTATCACTCAGATAATTTTGCCTCTTCTGCTCCTTTTTTCCTAAAAGAGTACTGTTAGTGTCCAAAAAAGCCTGTTTAAAATGATCCCATTCTTCCTCAACTTCAGTAGTATGCAAACCATGACTGTCATAATGACTAAGTAACCTATCATGGTAAGCTTTGGCTATAACTGGATCTTTCAGAGCTTCAGTATTAAAAGTAAATTTTTTAACCCTAGCACAACACTTTTTAAGTTTAAGTTGCAACACACTTTTAACAAGGTAATGGTCAGATCCAATTTCAGCTCCCCTATATGCCCTGGTATAGAATCTAGAAATAAACAATACTGGCGGCAAATATGAGTTCCTTGTTTCCATGGCCCTCAACCTGGAGTTAAAATTTCCAGTTACTTTCTGACTGGCGATCTATATTTAGCTGAGTAGAGGAAGTCTACCAGAACATTTGTAAAGACATTTCATTCTTATCCTGAGCGCAGCTAAGGCCCACGAAATCGAGCTCATTCCCACATGTACATAGTATATGTGGGAATGTAAATAGACCGTGTTGTCCGTCCTTTACTGGGGCGGGGGTGGCTCAGTCGGTAGCGCGCCAGGCTCGTATATGTAATATGCCCTGACAATATTCCCAAAATCTTTGGAGATTGCAATGTGTAACTATTTGATACAATACGCTATTTCTTCTAGATCCCGAATCTTAGTTAAATATATAAGCAATATTTTTGTAACCTATGGAATGTAGTTTGACAAGATTCCGAATATTTTCGTGTCCACTGTTTGATAAAATTAAAGTAACACTAACAAATTGGGGCATAAATTTTTTATTGTAAGATGTAATTCAACGAAAATTTGCCCAGAAATATATTTTAGAATAATGAATAAATGTGCGGAAAATGGGAACCTTCAGATCAAAAATGAATGTATCACAATGACGTCATTAAAACAAGAAAATATTGTACATTGCAGAAGTTGACTTTCGATAAATACTCTTGCACCAGATGAGCTATCTGCAGATGAGCATTATCCATAAACAGGAAATCAGAGCCAGAATTACCCCTAAAAAGTTGCACCTAAGGTTCAAAGATATCTGTACATCTGAGCAGTTATGGAGCCTCCATCGAAAACATGCAGAGGAGTGCGGCCATTGAGGTTGAGTCACCCCAGAACACACCATCTCCACCATAAGTATCTGTCGTGTCCTTCTAATTTATTTTATTATTTTATTTTGTGATTATTGTACATATCTATTCTAAGTGTATTTTCTGAAGTGTCGGAAATGAAAATGTGGCTCATTAGTTGGCATTCGCCGAGCTAGGCTGCTCTCCACGTGCTCGAGAGCAGCAGCAAACGCGTTTTCATTACTCTGTCGTCACTAGCCAGAGGATCTGGTTTGGTGATGGAGAGCAGCAGCTAACGCGTTTTTATTACTCTGTCGTTACTAGCCAGAGGATCTGGTTTGGTGATGGAGAGCAGCAGCTAACGCGTTTTTATTACTCTGTCGTCACTAGCCAGAGGATCTGGTTTAGTGATGGAGAGCAGCAGCTAACGCGTTTTCATTACTCTGTCGTCACTAGCCAGAGGATCTGGTTTGGTGATGGAGAGCAGCAGCTAACGCGTTTTTATTACTCTGTCGTCACTAGCCAGAGGATCTGGTTTAGTAATGGAGAGCAGCAGCTAACGCGTTTTTATTACTCTGTCGTCACTAGCCAGAGGATCTGGTTTGGTGATGGAGAGCAGCAGCTAACGCGTTTTTATTACTCTGTCGTTACTAGCCAGAGGATCTGGTTTGGTGATGGAGAGCAGCAGCTAACGCGTTTTTATTACTCTGTCGTCACTAGCCAGAGGATCTGGTTTAGTGATGGAGAGCAGCAGCTAACGCGTTTTCATTACTCTGTTGTCACTCGCCAGAGGATCTGGTTTGGTGATGGAGAGCAGCAGCTAACGCGTTTTTATTACTCTGTCGTCACTAGCCAGAGGATCTGGTTTAGTGATGGAGAGCAGCAGTTAACGCGTTTTTATTACTCTGTCGTCACTAGCCAGAGGATCTGGTTTGGTGATGGAGAGCAGCAGCTAACGCGTTTTTATTACTCTGTCGTCACTAGCCAGAGGATCTGGTTTGGTGATGGAGAGCAGCAGCTAACGCGTTTTTATTACTCTGTCGTCACTAGCCAGAGGATCTTGTTTGGTGATGGAGAGCAGCAGCTAACGTGTTTTTATTACTCTGTCGTCACTAGCCAGAGGATCTGGTTTGGTGATGGAGAGCAAGAGCTGACGCGTTTTTATTACTCTGTCGTCACTAGCCAGAGGATCTGGTTTGGTGATGGAGAGCAGCAGCTAACGCGTTTTTATTATTCTGTCGTAACTCGCCAGAGGATCTGGTTTGGTGATGGAGAGCAGCAGCTAACGCGTTTTATTACTCTGTCGTCACTAGCCAGAGGATCTGGTTTGGTGATGGAGAGCAGCAGCTAACGCGTTTTTATTACTCTGTCGTCACTAGCCAGAGGATCTGGTTTGGTGATGGAGAGCAGCAGCTAACGCGTTTTTATTACTCTGTCGTCACTAGCCAGAGGATCTTGTTTGGTGATGGAGAGCAGCAGCTAACGTGTTTTTATTACTCTGTCGTCACTAGCCAGATGATCTGGTTTGGTGATGGAGAGCAAGAGCTGACGCGTTTTTATTACTCTGTCGTCACTAGCCAGAGGATCTGGTTTGGTGATGGAGAGCAGCAGCTAACGCGTTTTTATTATTCTGTCGTAACTCGCCAGAGGATCTGGTTTGGTGATGGAGAGCAGCAGCTAACGCGTTTTATTACTCTGTCGTCACTAGCCAGAGGATCTGGTTTGGTGATGGAGAGCAGCAGCTAACGCGTTTTTATTACTCTGTCGTCACTAGCCAGAGGATCTGGTTTGGTGATGGAGAGCAGCAGCTAACGCGTTTTTATTACTCTGTCGTCACTAGCCAGAGGATCTGGTTTAGTGATGGAGAGCAGCAGCTAACGCGTTTTTATTACTCTGTCGTCACTAGCCAGAGGATCTGGTTTGGTGATGGAGAGCAGCAGCTAACGCGTTTTTATTACTCTGTCGTCACTCGCCAGAGGATCTGGTTTGGTGATGGAGAGCAGCAGCTAACGCGTTTTTATTACTCTGTCGTCACTCGCCAGAGGATCTGGTTTGGTGATGGAGAGCAGCAGCTAACGCGTTTTTATTATTCTGTCGTCACTAGCCAGAGGATCTGGTTTGGTGATGGAGAGCAGCAGCTAACGCGTTTTTATTACTCTGTCTTCACTAGCCAGAGGATCTGGTTTGGTGATGGATAGCAGCAGCTAACGCGTTTTTATTACTCTGTCGTCACTAGCCAGAGGATCTGGTTTGGTGATGGAGAGCAGCAGCTAACGCGTTTTTATTACTCTGTCGTCACTAGCCAGAGGATCTGGTTTGGTGATGGATAGCAGCGAGCAAACAATAAACTTCAGATATCGTTGCTGGCAAACCGGAAGGTCGTTTGTGATGCGCGTCAAAGGGGCGTAGCTCTTCCTTAAAAGGGACCCTAAAGGACCAGGGTTCGTTTCCGTGTGAACCAAAGTACAGTTCTATGTAAATCAGGTTTCGGTTCTATCTGAACCGAGGTACGGTTCTATGTAAACCAGGAGGCGGTTCTGTGTGAACCAGGAGGCTGTTCTGTATGAATCAAGGTACGGTTCTATTTGAACCAGGAGGCGGTTCTGTGTGAACGAGGTGATTTTGGCAAGTGTTAAATATTCTCTCACCGAGGTCGGTAAAGATAAATCTGCAAAGTACAGATTCATCCTATGAATGCTTGCAGTAGCAGAGCAGCATTCGGCTTAAAGAGAGCTCTGTGGAGGAAGTCTACCAGAACATCTGTAAAGCCATTTCATTCTGATCCTGAGCGCAGCTAAGGCCCACGAAATCGAGCTCATTCCCATATGTACATAGTATATGTGGGAATGTAAATAGACCGTGTTGTCCGTCCTCTACTGGGGCGGGGGTGGCTCAGTCGGTAGTGCGCCAGGCTCGTAATCTGCAGTTCCCAAGTTCGAGTCCCAGCTAGGTCAGGGTTGACCCTTATCTCCGCAAAACTCCCCACCCTTCCCACGGTCAGTAGGGGACACCGATGGGCTTTGAAAGGCCACCGTCCGTCGGATGGGACGTTAAGCCGTGGCGCCGTGTGCGGGAGAGCCATACCCTGTGCACGTTAAAGAACACGCTGGATGGCCTTGACGATAGATTACCATCTGTCTCCCAACAGCTGTTCCAATGAGTCCCGTTCCCCAACCTTCTCTGAGCCTTCGTGTTCTTTGTGACCTGGCCATTTAGCCCATGATATGCAAAAAAGTGCCACTCAGAGGTAAAACAACCCAACCGTCCTCTACTCTGGTGCATTCGTTAATTTCGTCTTTCTACGCGACGTTCAGCACAGCACTTCTGAAACACACCTAAGCACGGGTGTAAAAATCCACAAACCTGTGGTTTCACCTAGGGTAATGGTGAATATTAATTAAGTGGAATAATTAATCGCCCCTATGAAGCGCGTCGGAATAGTTTTACATCTCTCTTACATCTCTCCTTTCCCCATGCACACACGACAGTATCCCTTGCTCTGATGTTGAAGGGATGGTATCGCATCCCTTGCTCTGATGTTGAAGGGGTGGTATCGCATCCCTTGCTCTGATGTTGAAGGGATGGTATCGCATCCCTTGCTCTGATGTTGAAGGGATGGTGTCGCATCCCTTGTTCTGATGTTCAAGTGATGATATCGCATCCCTTGCTCTGATGTTGAAGGGATGGTATCGCATTCCGCGTTCTCCAGTTTAAACAACGTCTAGAATCTAGCAGTAGGCTCAATTGAGACTCGTCATAAAACAGATTATTCCAATGCTCAGAGCTCCAGTGATATATTAGTGTCACCAGTTTTAATGAGCTTTTCAGTAGTTGGAGGTTAGCGGGACACAAACCATTGGCCTCCTGACATACACACCCCTCTCATTAATCCTTTGTGATGCTGTCTGCTGGAAATCCTTTCACTTTTGGCAGCAGAAATCTCAACAGACAGTTGAAGCAAGGTCATCATACTGTTCCATTTACCGTTAGAGCCACATAACGGTCAGTTCGGGTTGAACTAACTCTAAGGTGACCTTGGACAGCTTTTCTTGTGCGTTTACGTCTGGGCGGCACTTTTTGTACCTAAAGGGCAAAATGGCCAGGTCACAAGAATCCCACAATGACTCAAAGAAGGATGGACAGCTGTTAGGAGATAGAAGGAAGATTCCCATCAAGGCCAGGCCATCCAGATTGTTCTGTAACATGCACAGGGTATGGGTTCTTTTAACGTCCCATCTGACAGACGGCTACCTTCGCAAGCCCATTAGTGTCCACTTTCTCATCGAGGGAAAAGTGTGGGCTAGTGGAGATGAATCTCAACAGTTGAGATTCCATCCTGGCAGCCGCAGACGAAAAAGCCTCTCCGCAACACATACACACATATCTTCGTGAGAGTGTCTGGTAAATATAAATTTTAAGCCTTTCTTTACGAAGAATCAATACTAATGGCTTAAACTCAATGGCATGGTGAGACCAAAGCCGAACAGACATATCTCTGGTAAGAACAATTGCGATATCGCCGCAGCCTACATGGGTCGAGGAATAGTCATTGTATAGTTTGTACGTTCATCGTCTTAATATTCTAATAGAAATCGAGTTAATTGAAATGAATGACATCTCACTATCATCATTCATACCAATTGCAGCGAAGGCAATGTGGTCAATAGATGCAAATGGGAAATAAGATTCCGGACTCCAGCTCATCCATCTATCATCTATCATCCATTTATCATCATTAATGTCCATTAACCAAACCGATCTTCCCCTTCGAACATAGAATGCAGTCATCTTGTGTCAAAACATAATTAATGGAAACCGCCGAGCTAAAGATGATATGCAATCACGACATGTTAATTATCACTTATTTCCTTGTAGAAAAAAAAGAGTTCTTCAGTCTTTATTGAAAGCATCATAAAAATAACTTTAGATTTTTTCTTTCTTTCGGGTATTGATGTCATTGACATTGCTGATAAAGTCCATTAGGAATGAGGATTTGATTTAGCTTATACAAAATTTAGCATTGCAGACAGAGAATGGGAGTGTCTGTCGAGGGGGGGTAGTTTATTATCGGGGTGGGGGGACTCAAACTTTATGTGAATATGCCCTGGTAATGTTATTTAGGGTTGTGTGAGTCATGCAAGAGTCCTGATCCAGACCGGAGTGTACAGTCGCTCAAAAAATTATCCGAACGCTACGGTTGATTACAGAATTCAGAAAAAATATCTGGCATCGATTTTTTTTAGAAATTAGTGATCTGGCAACCTTATAGAATTCAGAAAAAATATCTGGCAACGATTTTTTTAGAAATTAGCGATCTGGGAAACTTACAGAATTCAGAAAAAATACCTGGCAACGGTTTTTTTTTAGAAATTAGTGGTCTGGCATCGTTATAGAATTCAGAAAAAATATCTGGCAACCTTCGTGTCACGTGACACGAAGGTTGCCAGATCACTAATTTCTAAAAAATCGTTGCCAGATGTTTTTTCTGAATTCTGTTAATCAACCAAAGCGTTCGGATACTTTTTTGAGCGACTGTACTCCTTGTTCTTTTAACGACTGTAGCTCTGGGTAGGCTTCCTGTTTTTATTAATATTATTTTTGAGACAATGTGTGTGAGCACCCTGATAATTTCTTTCAGAACAATATCTTTATTTCAATGCCTGGTAACTTTTTTTTTCGTTTGCTTTAATCCATCACTATACACGCGCCTGGTACTCTTTTGCCTTTTTTGCTCGAACTGAATGTGACCGAATAATTCATGAAAGATGAAAGAGCTTGCCCTAATCAAGGGAGAGAATGCTGCTTCGGAAGTTAACTGATTGGTGCGACTCCCCCTCCAAAGGCTTCTGCACTACCCAACCCTCCTCGAAAAGTACAACTCACTCCTGCAGCGACAGACGTCTCTCTCGCCTTCTGCAGACCGCGGTTGATGGGTTGGGTTGTTTTACCTCTGAGCGGCACTTTTTTGCACACCATGGGCTAAACGGCCAGGTCACATGGACCCCGAAGGCTCAGAGAAGGTTGAGGAAGGGGACCCACTGGAACAGCTGCTGGGAGACAGATGGTAGCCTCTCGTCAAGGCCATCCAGCGTGTTCTTTAACGTGCACAGGGTATGGCTCTCCCGCACACGGGGCCACGGCTTAACGTCCCATCCGACGGACGGCGGCATTTCCAAGCCCATCGGTGTCCCCCACTGACCGTGGGCGGGGTGGGGAATTTTGGGGAGATAAATCTCAACGCTGACCCAGCTGGGACTCGAACCTGGGAACTACAGATTACGAGCCTGGCGCGCTACCGACTGGGCCACCCCCGCCCCCGGTTGATGGGTGATGAGCGTTTATCTCATGGGTGACATCATTTATTTATCCCAACACCTGCACTTGTTATATGTGTTTCCTCAGCCATTATTGAAGGGAGGATATGTGCAATGTGTATTGTCGTGCGCCGTGGCTCAGGCTGCCAAAAATTCCTCTTCGGCTTCTTCCTCTTTCGGCAAAATTCCCTATGACACTTGGGCATCTCTGATTGTCACGCACTTTCTAATCATTCATTGTTTCTTCGCTGTGTGCACTCAGTTTTATGATCTTATGACCATCAATTAACATGATTCATTAATAATCAATTATGAATCAATGCCTCGTGGTGCTCTCGTTTCATCTCAAAGTTTCCATTCTCTTTACATCGATATCATCTTTTCTCTTTACATCGATATCATCAGCTGGTGTTCTCCTCACTTCCTATGTTTCAATTATGATTGATTGAAGTAAAAACAACTTTACTTTTGCCCATGGGCGTCCGCAGAAAATTTTTCAGGGGGGGAGCAAAGCTTGGAGGCAAATAATTACATCATTAAATTTTTATTTAATTATTTAATATTTCAGGGTTTTTTTCACAAGTAGATTATAGAATACAATATGGCATCAATACAAAAACCTATACATAATATATATAAATTAATTACGTTTAAATTGTTACGATTATAATTTGTGGAATTTTTCATTCGATCCCAGGAGGGAAGTGCCTCGTTTGCCCCCCTCTGCGGACGGCCATGCTGCTTCCGATGGTTGTCGACTGGTGCTGCAGCTGCGCTCGACTGACACTCATTCCAAGAGCTATGTGACTCGAGCAACTGTGAAAATGGCGACAGGGAAACAGGGAGGGAAAAAATGGCTACGGTCATGGCTTGGGAGCATACTCTGCACAGTCATGGCTTGGGAACATACTCTGCACGGTCATGGTTTGGGAACATACTCTGCACGGTCATGGCTTGGGAACATACTCTGCGCGGTCATGGTTTGAGAACATACTCTGCACGGTCATGGCTTGGGAACATACTCTGCACGGTCATGGCTTGGGAACATACTCTGCACGGTCATGGCTCGGGAACATACTCTGCACAGTCATGGTTTGAGAACATACTCTGCACGGTCATGGCTTGGGAACATACTCTGCACGGTCATGGCTTGGGAACATACTCTACACGGTCATGGCTTGGGAACATACTTTGCACGGTCATGGCTTGAGAACATACTCTGCACACAAGCTGCAAACGTTGCCAATCAGTGTGCAACATTAGCTCTAACCAAAGCAGTAGTTAGTGATGTATTTCAGTGGTGTATATATCATTTGGGGAGTTTGGGGTTTCGACCCCTCCCGCCCCGCTCCCCCACACATCCAATGATCAACAATGTTTTAATCTTTTGGAAAAAATATCCCCCTCCCAAACATATTTATTTTAAAAATACGCTTCTGGTCTTAGTAGGAATGTCTTTGTACGAGAAGGTCTGTAAAAGTTAGGACTAGCTTCTACGAATCTTCTCTTTCCTATATGTCCAAATGAAAAAATAAAAGAGTCCTTCGTCAAAGATGTGGAGTGGTGTGCATCCATTGACACAATGCCCTCTCAGACCATCAAATGATCACCACCAACGTAGTGGTGTCGTTCTCTTTTATTAGTAGATAGGTTAAGAGTACCTTGCTCTCTGCCTATCATAACACGTCAAGAATCAGTCTGAATATTGAATTGAGTGGGATTCAACTGTGAAGAGCCCATGCACCCATTGGTCTGCTGTCCAGTTACGATGTTATCTGTGCCAGGTGTGTTGGGCTCTTCTATATGGGAAGGATTGAAAGGGAATACAAACCATGAGTTGTCTGCACAGAATAAACTCTCTAGTGAAGCCTTCTATAAACTGTTTGCCTCGAAACAGTGCTTCCAATGGCTGCAGAGTTGAGCTCCAGAGAGAACTGCCTGGCTGACATCTCCCTGTGATGTCAAACACTTCGCTCAAGAAAGGTCATCGTGCGCTGTTGTCACTCTTGCACGACCTGTCACGTGTCTAGTCTAACGTCTCCTGTCTCTTGAAATCGTCTCCAAAGTCTTGAAAGTACGGATTGGTGGACATTTACAGTCCTAGCTACTTCAGTCTGGGATCTGCTGGACTCTAACATACCGATTGCTCTCCATGTGTAAAAGCATCCATGTGATGTCTCTGTACCATACTGTTGTTCCAAATGCTCTATTACCATGAATACGACCTTGCTCAACAGGAAATGAGTGGATAAGAATCAGAGCCATCTTTTATTGTTTCGCATGATTTTTTGCGCGTCACGCAAGTAAATTTTGTCCGGTCACGTGATTTTTGGGCTTTTATTCAATTCATGATCAAGGGAGAATTTCTCAAAAATGTCTTTTTATGTTCAACAAGATGCCATTCCCTTCCACTTTAGATATTCCAAGACATGCAACGAAATCTCTGATTCTTCTCGATCATTAGGAATATTTCTTCAGGATGTCTGTTTGTTTTCTCGTTTATTCAACAATAACTCTCAAACGACGCACGGATCTTTCATCTTGAAGAAGTTATTCTCTTTTAAGTCTCCAATTCGATAATGTGCCCAACAAGAATTATAAATCACTTTTGACAAATATGAGATGATCTGTTTCGATAGAGAAATAAAGTTTCTGATTTTCCGAATTTTTGAAATTCGACCTAATGAGTTGGGTTGGGTTGTTTTACCTCTGAGCCGCACTTTTTTGCACACCATGGGCTAAATGGCCAGGTCACATGGACCCCGAAGGCTCAGAGAAGGTTGGGGGAGGGAACCCACTGGAACAACTGTTGGGAGACAGATGGTAGACTCCCGTCAAGGCCATCCAGCGTGTTCTTTAACGTGCACAGGGTATAGCTCTCCCGCACACGGGAACCACGGCTTAACGTCCCATCCGACGGACGGCGACCTTTCAAAGACCATCGGTGTCCCCTACTGACCGTGGGCAGGGCGGGGAATTTTGCGGAGATAAATCTCAACGCTGACCCAGCTGGGACTCGACCTAACGAACAATTGGGAATATGCAAATAGTAATATTTAATTAATATCTATAAATCACACAAAAAAATTATAATCTATTTCTTAAAACAAAAGAATTGCGTTTTTTCCACCTGGTTTTTTTCTCTTTCCCACCCTTGGGTTAAAGTGCAAATCATTCCTCTCAGTATAATCCTCTTCAATCAAACATTCCACCAACAAAGTTTCAAATTCCTGGCATATGTCATTTGCAATATTCGTTTAAAGTTTGGAAATAATTCAAATTTTTTCACAAATAGAGTGCACTATTAATAATATCGGGAAATTCGGAAAGTTCGAATTCAAATATTTCGTCAATACCTATCCAGCCCGAAAAAGATTTCTTCATCTGTAAAAACTAGAAAAAGTTGAATCGACGACAAAATGAAAACGGCAGCTCGTTTTAAAAAGCGAACAAAAAAATTCAGCTACAAGTCGAAAAATACAATAAACAAGTGAACAAAGAGCAAGGAACCAATTTTGTTAAAAAATTAGTATGCTATTAATAAACACCAAATTCCCCTTCAAGCATCGGGATTTGGGTTGTTTTACCTCTGAGCGGCACTTTTTTGCACACCATGGGCTAAATGGCCAGGTCACAAGGACCCCGAAGGATCAGAGAAGGTTGGGGGAGGGGACCCACTGGAACAACTGTTGGGAGACAGATGGTAGCCTCCCGTCAAGGCCATCCAGCGTGTTCTTTAACGTTCACAGGGTATGGCTCTCCCGCACACGGGGCCACGGCTTAACGTCCCATCCGACGGACGACGGCTTTTCCAAGTCCATTGGTGTCCCCTACTGACCGTGGGCAGGGCGGGGAATTTCGCGGAGACGGCAGGAGGAATAAAATGTTACGACAGATGATCGTGCTGCAATGAGTTTGTGATGGGCGTGTCATGAACGCTCGTGTCCGGAAAGTCATTCCTGTACTTATTGGTTTTATATCTTTCTGTTATGGAAGTTACTTTATTTTTCCTACGTTTTTTAGGGCGTAGACCAGTTCAATCGGTAGTGCCCCAGGCTCATTATCTGCAGTTCCCAGGTCGTAACTGTATCGGCGTTGAAAGTTGAAATTTATCTCCATTAACTTTCATCCTGACACGTGGGGGGGGACACGTGAAGGCTGACATCCATCGGATAAGATCTTAAGCTCTGTGTGCAGGAGAGCCATATGCCCTGTGCCTAATAAAGAACACACTGGATGGTCTTGAGAGAATGCGTAAAATAACGAAGAACACGCTGGATGGCCTTGAGAGAATGCGTAAAATAATGAAGAACACGCTGGATGGCCTTGAGAGAATGCGTAAAATAACGAAGAGCGCGCTGGATGGCATTGGGAGAATGCGTAAAATAACGAAGAGCGCGCTGGATGACATTGGGAGAATGCGTAAAATAACGAAGAGCGTGCTGGATGGCCTGGGAGAATGCGTGAAATAACGAAGGGCGCGCTGGATGGCCTGGGAGAATGCGTGAAATAGCGAAGGGCGCGCTGGATGGCCTGGGAGAATGCGTGAAATAACGAAGGACGCGCTGGATGGCCTTGGGAGAATGCGTGAAGTAACGAAGGACGCGCTGGATGGCCTTGGGAGAATGCGTGAAGTAACGAAGGACGCGCTGGATGGCCTTGGGAGAATGCGTGAAGTAACGAATGACGCACTGGATGGCCTTGGGAGAATGCGTGAAGTAATGAAGGACGCGCTGGATGGCCTTGGGAGAATGCGTGAAGTAACGAAGGACGCGCTGGATGGCCTTGGGAGAATGCGTGAAATAACGAAGGACGCTCTGGATGGCCTTGGGAGAATGCGCGAAATAACGAAGAACGCGCTGGATGGCCTTGGTGGAATGCGCGAAATAACGAAGAACGCGCTGGATGGCCTTGGGAGAATGCTCGAAATAACGAAGAACGCGCTGGATGGCCTTGGGAGAATGCGCAAAATAACGAAGAACGCGCTGGATGGCCTTGGGAGAATGCGCAAAATAACGAAGAACGCGCTGGATGGCCTTGGGAGAATGCGCAAAATAACGAAGAACGCGCTGGATGGCCTTGGGAGAATGCGCAAAATAATGAAGAACGCGTTGGATGGCCTTGGGAGAATGCGCAAAATAATGTAAAACGCGCTGGATGGCCTTGGGAGAATGCGCAAAATAATGTAGAACGTGCTGGATGGCCTTGGGAGAATGCGCAAAATAATGTAGAACGCGCTGGATGGCCTTGGGAGAATGCGCAAAATAATGAAGAACACGCTGGATGGCCTTGGGAGAATGCGCAAAATAATGAAGAAAACACTGGATTTGGAGATCAACAACCTTGAGAGAAAGGATGGAACACCATGAGAGAATGCTTCTCTCAAAGTGCACGCGGTTTCCTTCCTTCAACCTTCTTTGAGCCGTTGTCTTGTGACCTGGTCATTTAGCCCATTGTGTGAAAAAAAGTGCTGCTCAGAGGTAAAACAACTTAACTCGACCCAAAATTTGAAAAAATAATTTTCCCATGCTACATTTTCAACCAATTAACTGTTTTCTTTCGTTTTTAAACATTATATTCGTATTTAGCCAAAATGATACGTTGTAAAAGTTGAATTTATCGAACCAAACTAATTAAGTCAACCGAGTAAAGATTCGTGTTTGCAAAGAACAGAGTTTCTGCGTTGGATATCGGATTTCGTGACTCGATAGAATTGAGTTGATGCTTCGTAAATCTCTTCAAACGTTTGTAGCAAAAACACACTGTGTGTGTTATTGCTACAAACGTATGGATTAACTCAAAACACTGGACAGTGGCTTGGATTCTGGATTAACTCAAAACACTGGACAGTGGCTTGGATTCTGGATTAACTCAAAACACTGGACAGTGGCTTGGATTCTGGATTAACTCAAAACACTGGACAGCGGCTCCCAAACATTAGAGTCCAGATGACCTGGGGAATCATGAACTTCTGGCAGAAAATAAAAAGTCTCTTTCCTTTTTATTATAGCGGTACATTGTCTCAGTAAACGGATTTAGACATAGGGTTAAGTTAGGAGGTTGACGTATTTGGTTTCAAGGAGGCGCATGAGAATTTCTGGGAAATCTTGAATTAAGGGAATGTGATGATGCATAGAACCGGTCAGGCCTAGCACTTAATGTCCGACCCCACCTGCTCGTGGTGCAGACCGTTAGTACTTTTCAAAAGAGATACTCTCTTGTGGAAGTGAACGGTTGGGTTGGGTTGTTTTACCTCTGAACGGCGCTTTTTTGCACACCATGGGCTAAATGGCCAGGTCACATGGACCCCGAAGGCTCAGAGAAGGTTGGGGGAGGGGACCCACTGGAACAGCTGTTGGGAGACAGATGGTAGCCTCCCGTCAAGGCCATCCAGCGTGTTCTTTAACGTGCACAGGGTATAGCTCTCCCGCACACGGGAACCACGGCTTAACGTCCCATCCGACGGACGGCGACCTTTCCAAGCCATTCGGTGTCCCCTACTAACCGTGGGCAGGGCGGGGAAGGAAGTGAACGGAAGGGGAGGGCTGCCAGATTAGTGTGGCCAACTGATCTGGACAACTATGGCTATTTTTCTTTTTTTTCTACCCTGCTAAGGAGTGGTCAACCACTCAGGGTCCTGGTGCTTACCATATAATCCCACTGGACTGGACAGATATATGGTTCTGAGCTTGATTATGGATCCTGGTTTTGCTGCACTGGTGGGCTTCTGTGGAGGGAAAATCTTCCACTGTGTTTTCTGTTTGTCTGTGGGTTGACAGACCCAAGTGAACAGATTCACAGGATATGTTTATCAGCTGGTGGATAATCCTGAGCAGAGGTCATCGCAGGCACCTGAACTCTTTGCTTCTACTGGCATCGTCAAATTCTACATTGGAGGAAGTCTTCCAGTGTTAATGGCTTCAGCCTTTAGTAGTGGGGGAACAGGTCTTTGCCCCATGTCTGCGATTAGGGGGCTGTTTGATATTGTCGGCATTCCCTCTCTCAATAAACATAGTTTCTTTAAACATCCCACTAACAATTTTCTCTCCATAGGTAGTTGGAATGTGAGGACTCTGCACAGAGCTTTTTCTCTTGATGTCCTCACACAAGAATTCCACCATTATAATTTAGATATTCTCGGCTTGCACGTGACCAGATGGACAGATAAAGGTAAGATTCTTAAAAATAATTTGAAATTTCTCTTTCCAGGGCGGAACGATAATAAACATCACCAAGGCGTGGGTTTTCTTCTCAGCAGACACGCTAGTAATGCTCTTCTAGGATATGAGTGCATTAATGAAAGGTTTCTTACAGCAAAATTTCAGACAAACGTTAAAGACGAATGTTATCTGCTGCTATCCCACCACTGAGGATGCCGATGAGGATGAGAAGGTTTTAGGGACAACTTCAGGATATTTTGAATTCTGGCAAAAAAGGAGATATTACCCTTGTTCTTCAATGTCAGTGTTGGTCTGACCTCGCCACCAATCATTTGCTCCCTAGCGCGATGTGTTTCTACCTTATTGGCAGACTTGAGAAGATCAAAGGTAAGCGATCCCCCCCTCCTCCCTCTCTCCGGGGTCCTTGGCGTGGGTCCGAGCGCGAGCGTCGTCCGCGCTCACCGCTGCGGGGGAGGGGGGGCAGGGGGTCCTCTTGACCTCCACTGCAGTTTGTTCTGCCGAATTTGCGCATGGCGGCTGGCTCCACGGCCGGTGTTCTGGAACCTTCCGGCTCCCAAAGTCGTGTCCACAGGAGGAATTCGCTGTGAGCACGACACACCTATCCCCCTTTAGGGAGAGGGGGGAGTCGGTGGGGGGCACGGGAAGGCTCGTGGGGAGCTGGCCAGGACACTGCGCACCGAACTTGTCGAACATTTTGCACATCACTAGGCATACACGGCGCACATCACTTGAACATCGCTCACCTTACTTGCTGAATATTGTGCACATCACTAGGCATACACGGCGCACATCACTTGAACATCGCGCACCTTACTTGTTGAATATTGTGCACATCAGTAGGCACACACGGCGCACATCACTTGTTGAAGGGCACGCAGGTGGTTTGGACACAGAGTCTCCTCCAGTCCAAGGTGTGATCGCACAGCGCAAACTCCCATGCGCCGAGAGTCAGGATTCGCTTGGTTTGGGGGCCCCTCCGGGGCCGTCTCTGTGGTGGCCATTCCGCCGGTGACTCCAGAGCGGTACCATGAAAAGGAAAGGAGGGAAAATCAACATTGGGTCTCCGCATTCACACACATGTATAGGTCGCGCAGGTCGTCGCCGTGCCTACTGTCACGTGACTCCCGAACGCTTAAAATTCAATGTCTACGCTCTTCTTCTAATAACTTCACATTAATCTGCAGTTTAAGTTCTATTTCAGTCAACTAACGTATATTCAATCAATCCTACAACACTTCTTAATTAATCTACCATTCTATATTCTATTTCAGTAATCTAATTCATCATACATTAATTCTCTACACTTCTCAATTTTGTTTATAATGCAAATCCTATCTCCTTCACTCAAGTCAGATTCCATCAATTCTACAACACTTCTTAATTAGTCTACCATTCTATATTCTATTTCAGTAATCTAATTCATCATACATTAATTCTCTACACTTCTCAATTTTGTTTATAATGCAAATCCTATCTCCTTCACTCAAGTCAGATTCCATCAATTCTACAACACTTCTTAATTAGTCTACCATTCTATATTCTATCTCAGTAATCTAATTCATCATACATTAATTCTCTACACTTCTCAATTTCGTTTATAATGCAAATCCTATCTCCTTCACTCAAGTCAGATTCCATCAATTCTACAACACTTCTTAATTAATTTACAATCTATATTCTATCTCAGTGAGCTCAAGTCATATTCAATCAATTCTACAACACCTCTTAATTAATTTACAATCTATATTCTATCTCAGTGAGCTCAAGTCATATTCAATCAATTCTACAACACCTCTTAATTAATTTACAATCTATATTCTATCTCAGTGAGCTCAAGTCACATTCAATCCATTCTACAAAATAGTCTACAGTATAAATTCTAAAGACTCAAGGTAACTCTTAAAAACTCCAGTGTACGTTGTAAAGAAAAACAAAAGATTGACGATGCCGAAGTGTCCAATGTCGCGGCTCTCGCACCCATCTCCCGAGCCCAGGGAGATGAGACGAGTGCCACGACATGACGTCATTTCTCCGGCCAGGGTTCCTATCTGATGCATGGGGGGGGGGGGTGACCTCGTTCACCACCCACGAATCCACCCAAAACGTCACCAGTCCATATGTAAGCCAGATTTGACACCGCACGCGGGAGAAATCTCGCGATTTCTCGCGCGAGCGTTCTCTTCCTGCTCAGACATCACTGCTCCTTTGCGCTTGACAGCCGAGGTGGGGGGGAAGGTGATGGATGGCTGGCGTGTGCATACGTGTAAAGTCGGAGATCTAGGGTGTCGGGCACGACCAGGGCAATTCCGTCCCGCCGTTGGGCGCCGTGCTGCGAAGGCGTCCCTTCGCAACAACATTTGCCCATGAGGTGGGGCTCGCCTCGTCAAGGTCACCGTACATCCCTGTACTCGATGTTCCCAAGCGCTGCCTAACTCGGGGCGGCCGTTGCGGCAGAGGAGGCGGGGATGTGGATCCAGTGTGTTTGTGGACATCATAACATGCCAAGGTTTGTGAGGACTTGCCTGCAGCGGGGGCTGGAGACGGTATGACTCTCCCGTCTTGTCCATGTGGTTGTAGCTCATATTGGCTGGCTGCTGCAGCGTGTGGCAGCGGTAGGCTTGCTTCGGCAGGGTGCCGTCCACGCAGCTGGCGCCGGACGGCCTGCGGTGTGATTCCGTGCGATCCGGGGGTTCGGTTCCCAATCATCTTCTTCTGATTCAGGCTCAGGGAGGGGTCGTGATGGGGGCATCGGGGTTTCCGGTGTGGGTTCCTCCTGAACAGAAGGCTTGCCTAGTAGATACGAGCGACGTTTCTGCAGTTTTGTAAGTCGATCAACGTGCACTGTCTCAATTTTGTGCAGGTTGGTGACCAAGGCGATCTTATAGTTTACCTCGGTGAGGCGCTGCAACACTCGCCATGGTCCTGTGGACATTCTCGATAACTTCCTGGTATTTCGGCGAGGGACCCGTGGGCTATACAAAAACACTAGGTCACTGGGCCGAATTCCCTTATCCACAGCTATTTTCCTTCTCTGTTTCTCTTGATTGGCAGCTGCCATTTCCAGATTTGTCTCTACTAACTCATAGGCTTCGCTCAGCTTGTTGGTCAGTTGCTCGCCATAGCTCAAGGTGTCGGCGTAGGTCGGGGGTTCTTTTGTCTGCCACAACTGGTAAGGCAGGGCAATGCGTCAGCCATAAAGCAAAAAGTAGGGGGTCTCATGGGTGGAACTGTGGGTTGCGCTCCGATAAGCCATCAAAACAAATGGCAGATGCTCATCCCACACATCATTCTTGTCAGCCACCAGATGAGACAAAATGGAGGCTATGGACTGGTTGAATTTTTCTACGAGGCCGTTGGAGCTCAGATGATAGAAACTCATGTTCTGTTTCGTAACGCCTAGTCGGCTAAATACCTCGGTCATCACGCGACTGGTAAAGTTTCGCCCGTTATTGCTGATAATGGTGGTGGGAATTCCGTGCTTAGGAATAAAGTCTTCCACAAATTCTCTGGCAATGGACTCTGCCGATTGGTCAGCCAGCACGTAGACCTCTGGCCATTTGGTAAAATAATTCATAATCACTAGGGCATACTTATTTCCTCACTGAGTGAGGGGGAGGGAACCTAAAATGTCCATGCCTATCCTCTGAAAGGGGCGACGAGTGAGTGGGGCTCGAACCTGATTTCCCTTCTTTCTCTCTTGGTAGCCTCTTCGTTGCAGACAAGATGTCCATGTCTGGATGTAATTTCGAACATCTGCATACATGCCAGGCCAGTAATACTCCGACCTTACCCTCTGTAAGGTCTTATACTCTCCCAGGTGGCCTGAGCAGGGGTTGTCGTGGCATAATTCTAATATCTGTCCTCGAAGACTGACGGGGATCGCTAGTTGTTCCGTTGCTTCCCTGCGGGGGCTATGGCTTGCCAGGGGGACCAAATGGTATAAGATACCTTCTTTCAGGTAAAAAGGTTCGGCAGCACTCGTGTGTGATTCGGGTGTTCTTTTCTCTAACATTTCGATAGTGTTCCTAAAAGTGGGGTCCTCCAGCTGTAGGTTCCTTAGATGGGCTAAATCGCCAAAGGGGTTCTGGGAGGGGGTCTCTCTCTCTGCTGCCTGTATGTGATGGGACAGAGTATCGGCGGGACATTATGTTTCCCAGGCCGATAAATGATATCAAAATCGTAGTCCTGCAGCGTCAGATTCCACTTGGCCAGTCTACTGGAGGGGTCCTTAAGCTTCAACAAATACGTGAGGGGGGCATGGTCAGATATGACCGTGAATCGTCGACCATACAAATATTGTTTAAAATGCGTGATGGCAAAAGGTATGGCGAGGGCTTCCTTTTCAATCGTTGAGTAACGGGTTTCCGGGGGCTTCACCTTCCGACTGGCATAGGCGACCGGATGACAGAGTCCGTCGTCCGCTTCCTGCTCGAGTACGCCGGCTACTGCAATGTCCGACGCATCGGTTGACAGGAAAAACTTCCGTCCAAAGTCAGGGTAAAGGAGAAGGAGTTCTGTCATTAGCTTCCTCTTTAACACTTGAAACGCTTCCTCAGCTTCCGGGGACCATATAAAACTAGTGTCCTTCTTCACCAAATGAACTAAGGGGGCCGTGAGGTCGGCGTATCGATCGATGAAACGTCGGTGGTAGCCTGTTAGGCCTAGGAAGGCTCGAACGTTTCAGACACTACGGGGGTGGGGAAAATCTTCGATGGCTTGGACGTTCCGCGGGTCCGGCTGGACCCCTTCTGCGGAAATCAAATGTCCTAGGTACGTGAGGGATTCCTTCATGAATTGGCACTTCGCTGGCTTCAACTTTAAATTGTAGGCCCTTAGGCGGTCAAATACCCTCTGTAACCGTTCGGCATGTTGTTCAAATGTTTGGGAGGCCACCATTATGTCGTCGAGGTAGCCGAGAACTTGCTCTTGTCGCATTCCCATTAGCACGTGGTCCAGTAAATGCTGGAAAGTAGCGGGACTGTTCTTCAGTCCAAATAGTAGGTAGTTAAACTCAAACAACCCTTTCCTGCTAATGAAGGCCGTTTTCTCCACGTCACGTGGGTGAACGGGAACCTGCCAATAACCGATACCATATCCAGCGAGCTGAAATATTTGGCATGAGCTAGTTGGTCGATAATTTCGTTGATGAGGGGGAGGGGGGTACGAGTCTGGGACTGTTTTTGCGTTTAGTGCCCTGTAGTCGACGCAGAATCTGTAGGTAGTCTTTCTTCTTCACTAAAACAATGGGTGATGCAAAAGGTGAGGCGCTTTCTCTTATTATCCCTTGCTCTAACAACTCATCCACTTGTCGGTCCAATTCGCCCTGCAGCGCGAATGGCACCCTGTATGCCCGCTGTCTCATGGGGCGGTCATCGGTTAGGTGGATTTCATGGTACACGGCGTCTGTGCCGGTCAATTCGCTGACATCTCTCGCAAAAACATCTCTATTTCTCATCAACAGTTTCCCCAATTTATTCTTCTCCTGGGGCCCAAGATGGTCCAATTGGAAATCCTCCAGGGACAGGGGCACGTTTCTCCTTTTCGGGGGAACACTTGAGGGCTCTATCTGTTCGGCGTCAAGTGCCTCCAGCCGGGCAATGCACATGCTCTTGTTCAGCCAGACGGGGGCCAAAGAGGTATTGGCAACCCGTACGTTAATTCGGCCGCTACCGTCCACCCAGTTCACCGAACGAGCCACGCGCAGGGAACCGGTTTTCAGCCGCTCATGTGGCTGAGCCAAGATCGTGCAGCCTCGGAGCTGGGGGCAGAACACTCGATGAGGGCTATGCACTCGGCTCAGGGAGGGATGCAGAGCTTCTGCACGATGCGCCCTATGTACGTGGGTGTAGGGGAGGGGGGTGAAGGTTGCTCCCGGGCAGGGTAGAACGGGCAATGTGAGGGGGTGCTCCTAGGGTTCGATTCCTTGTCCTCTTTCCTTCGCAGTGTGCCCGAATGACAATCAATGACGAATCGGTGCATTTTGAGGATGTCGTGTCCCATTATCCGTGGAGTGTTAATATCGAGGGCTACCATCGGGTGCTCGAAACTAATCTCGTCGAATGTGAAGGTTACCATGAATCTGCCTAGCACCGGAAGGGGTGTCCATCTACTGTTTTCAATTGATGCTGAAGAGGGACCATCTTGTGGAGGAACCGGCTCTTCAAGCGCTGGAAACACCGGTTATCCATGACGGACACAGTGGCGCCAGTATCGATGAGGGCCGACACCTCTGTGTCCTCCATGCTGCCAGACACAATGGGTGAATTTTCATCACTGCTTAAGATGGCACACGGCGTAATGCGGACGGCTAACGCTTCGAGGGGACTCTGGGAAGTGCATCCGGGGTTTCCCTCCCGTTCCAGTTTAAAGGAGCCGTAGGACGGTTGGTGGGCTCCATCTCCTCTCTGCGCTGATCTCGGGTTTGCCGGGGGGGGAGGAGACAGGGGATCCATTGCTCCTCGTCCAGCGGGTTCTCCGTGAGGTCGCTTGATTACGGCTCTGGGGCTGGGCTCGCTGCGGTTGGTATCTCGGGCCACGTGGAGTAAGAGGCGAAGCACACTGATGGGCGTAATGTCCCACTCCACCGCACACAAAACACGTGATGCCCTGTTGATCTGCCCAGAGGGGCTGCCGTTGCTGGGGCCGACTAATGCGATCAGTCGGCCCCAGCAACAGCAGGCTGCCTGGATCTGCTGCAGCGGAAGGGCTGCCAACAGGTCCTGGAGCTGGGGTAGAGGGTTCGGCTCTGTGGGTCTTGTGGCATTTCCTCGCCAAGCGCCCGTATGGCTGCTGCCTACTAGATATACACAGTTTAACACAGTACAATATTCCACTTTTAACACTAGCAGTTTCTAGCGCCGCCTGTCTCCACATAGCCATACATCATTCCATATTAAACGTTTCAGATCTTCCATTAACAATCCACAATAACTTTCTATTAACAATCCATAATAACTTTCCATTAACAATCCACAATACTTTCTATTACTAATTTACAATAACTTTCCATTAATAATCCACAATAACTTTCTATTACTAATTTACAATAATTTTCCATTAATAATCCGCAATAACTTTCTAGGTTCGAATAATCCTGGTCATGGAGACCAATTTGTTTTGCACCCCACCTGCTCAGGGAGATAGGGTGGACACAACTAGGGGAGAAATTAGCCTTTAATTTCAATTCCCCAAAAACGACGATGATTTGCGTTGTGTATTTTATTTTTTTAATTACTCTGTCGATAGAACCAGGTTTTTTCTTTCCTTCTCTCATTTAAATAATATGCATTCATTAGGCGGTCGATCTTTCCCCCCCCCCCCCTGTTAGGATATAACTCGACAAAACATAGGGGTTCCAAGCAAACATTTCTTTATTACCTCGATCTCTTAACTAAACACAAAAACTATACAATTCCTGACAAATTACCGAGGCCAATCATCTCCCTCAGATGGGAAGTCCTTACTAGACACTCGAAGTTCGTTTCAATTAAGAACTGTCTCTAGAGTCTTTTTTCTTGCCAAGAACTCGGACAAAACGTTATAAGCGTTAAAACGAGCTGTTCCCTATAGGAGTCTTAGTGACGGCGGCAGAACACTGCATAATTGAATGGGAGCCCTTAGTGTTGATAGGAATTCCCTTACCTCCTTCCTTGTCCATCTATTGATCTTCCGCCAGCAGCGTAGCTTCTTTGTCTCTGCTTTTGGACTGTTCGGAGTGCAGGCACGAGGCATGTCGACCCATCTCGCCAACTCTCAGCCGAAGAACTACTCGCCTCTCAAGAAGAGCAACAGTCGAACAATGGGGAGAAGCTTTGTCGTTTCTTCGTGAGGTAAACTCTCTCTGCTTTTGTTCTGACCTCGCCACCAATCATTTGCTCCCTAGCGCGATGTGTTTCTACTTTATTGGCCGACTTGAGAAGATCAAAGGTAAGCGATCCCCCCCTCCTCCCTCTCTCCGGGGTCCTTGGCGTGGGTCCGAGCTCGAGCGTCGTCCGCGCTCACTGCTGCGGGGAGGGGGGGCAGGGGGTCCTCTTGACCTCCGCTGCAGTTTGTTCTGCCGAATTTGCGCATAGCGGCTGGCTCCACGGCCGGTGTTCTGGAACCTTCCGGCTCCCAAAGTTGTGTCCACAGGAGGAATTCGCTGTGAGCACGACAATAGGTTACTTAGTCATTATGACAGCCATGCTTTGCTTACTACTGAAGTTGAGGAATAATGGGACCATTTTAAACAGGCTTTTTTGGAACTAACAGTACTCTTTTAGGAAAAAAGGAGCAGAGGAGACAGAATTATTTGAGTGATAAGGCACTTGAGTTGTTGCAGAAAGAAAGAACTGCAGGAATGTCCTTAATCAATACCCTAGTAGTCCTAATAGAAAGCATTACAGAGAGCTTAATAAACGTGTAAAGGATCAGTTAGCTGCTGATAAGAATCTTTGGCTTGATGGCTTGGCTGAAAACTGAGGAAGCAGTTAGGCAGCACAATAGCAGAGAGCTATACCAAATAGTAAATATTTTGTGTGGTAGAAAACGGACAGGCATACAAAGATTGAAGGATAAACTAGGTAAGGTTATAGAAGGTGAGGATTCTGTCATGGCTAGGTGGGCTGAGCATTTCAGTAATGTTCTAAACAATGTGGTTAGTTCTACTCCCATTGTTTGTAATGATGATATATGCATTGGTGGCTTTAATGTTGGCCCTATAACACAATCTGAAGTTATTTTGGCTGTTTCTAAACTTAAACTTCATAAATCCCCAGGAGCAGATGAAATTACTACAGAAATGCTTAGAGCTGGGAATGTTTCGGTTACCACTTGCATGACTGAAATTTTGAATATATTTTATGATAAAGGCATGGTTCCTAAGGATTTTACCAAAGCTATTGTTATTCTTATTTTCAAAAAAGGTGATCGCAGTTCTTGTGATAACTATAGGGGTATTAGCCTACTCTATGTTCCAGGTAAAGTTCTTTCCATGATTGTGCTTAATAGAATTAAGAATCTGGTTGACAGTCAATTGCGTGATGAGCAATGTGGATTCAGAAGTGGTAGGGGATGTATGGATCAGATATTTTCACTTAGGCAGATTCTTGAGAAATGTTTAGAGTTTCAGAAACTTTTGGTTGCTAGCTTTGTTGATTTCAAAAAGGCTTTCGACTCTGTTGATCGTCATAATTTGTGGTCGATTGTGAGATCATATGATATACCTGACAAGTTAGTTAACATAATGAAAGCTCTCTATAATAACACTGAGTCGTGTGTGAGAGTTGGTAAGTCTTGTAGCAATTGGTTTAGCATTACTTCTGGTGTTCGACAAGGGTGCATTTTATCTCCTTTTCTCTTTAGCTTGGTTATTGATTATGTTATGCAATATTCACTTCAAGGGAAAGATTTTGACCTTAAATGGATTGGATATATCGAAAATTTCTGATTTAGATTATGCTGATGATTTAGCCCTTTTGACAAATGATGTTGATGAGATGAACTCTTTCATTCGATCTGTTGATGAAACTGGTAGTAGAGTAGGTTTGGTTATAAACGGAGAGAAAACTAAAGTGATGAAAATTGGTCAGGCAGGCTGTGATTCAGTTAATATGAATGGTTGCACCCTTGAGCAGGTGTCACAGTTTAATTATCTTGGGAGCTATGTAACAGATAATGGTGATATGTGGCATGAGATTAACAGACGAATAGGGATTGCTGCCGGGACTTTTAAGAATCTATGGAGAGTGTGGAGAAATAGGCGTATACACCTAAAGACTAAAATTAGACTGCATAAAAGTTTCTAGGGTTAGTTATGGTAGTGAAACTTGGACACTTTGTAAACAAGATAACAGGAAACTAGATACTTTTGATTCTAGATGTTTACGCAGTATCTTGGGTATCAGGTAGTTTAACTTTGTAACTAATGATGAGGTTAGGTAAAGGAGTTTGCAACCTCCTTTAAGCAGCATATTGTGCAGAGAGAGACTCCGTTGGTTTGGCCATGTTGCCCTATGAATAATTATAGATTGGCGAATAGGGTTATGAACAGTATGCCTAAAGGCCTGAGAAAGAGGGGAGACCTAGGATGCGGTGGGCAGACAATGTCAAACAGGACCTTATTAGAATTGGTGTGCAGTGGCCAGATGCAGTAGATGTAGCTCAGGACAAACTTGCTTTGAGAACTAAATTGCACAGTCTTGTTGGACCTCCGTAGCCCATGGCTGCTTGAGGATGATGATGATGAAAGTGACTTTTCCCTCTAACAATATACGCTTTTGACATTGAAGTTGCCCACCCAGAAGAAGTGGACAGATTTGTATACAAATCAGCATTCGAATGCAATGCAGCGAGAATTGCAAATGATTACGTTTCTGTGAGAAACACGTGGTGTGTACGAAAGATCACAGCACAAAAGCTGAACGCCTAAGTCAAATGCTTCAGCTGTTGTAGTTTTCCCTGCAGAGCAAGCTACGAAAAAGTGTTGATATCAATTATTGAGGACGAAACGTACATGATACCAGGACAACACTTTCGCCAACCATATCAACAGCTGAATGCGTTTAGCATGGTCGTATTGTACGGCTTCGTAAAGCTGTTTGCTCTATCCACCGTATCGCCGTAGATATGAGCCGTAATGCAAGCAAAGAACCCTTGCATAATATTCTTTGATGCAAGAACGGTTAATCGACGTTGTCGCAAGAAGGTAGTCAGTCATCGCACAGAGTCAAATGCTGACAGACGCATAAGTCACGGCCAATTCCGCGATCCTTTTACAGATGGTTACAGACCTAATCGCAACTTTATGTTACCATTCGATGAACTGCAACTGCTGCAATGGAAGTTCCCATCCCAATTAGGACAATTGCCAGGACTGCAGGCTGGGCGTCCATTGCCTAGAATGCCCTTGTCCATACATACTATGTACAGTCGCTCAAAACAATATCCGAACACTATGGTTGATTACAGAATTCAGAAAAAATATCTGGCAACGATATTTTTAGAAATTAGTAGTGTTTATACATCTATATCTATAAACCTAACAGTTTGTCATATATATATATTGGCAGGGTGTAGCATAGAGACAGCCTGCCTCACGGCGCCTGCAATGACCCAAAAAAGATTGGTTGGTCTAGCAACGATATCGATAGAGGCGACATAGCTAATAATTTAAATTTAGGAAAGCTTATAAACAGTTTTATTTTATCCCCGTAGAGCAAACATTTAATTAATATTATTATATAATTGTTTTGTATTAATGTTTCTCTTGTAATAAAAGCAAAATAGCAATTGGAGATATTCTTATATTTTTGTCTTATAATCCATGAGGGCCGATATTTAATTGTTTGCCTCAGGGCAAGATCCTAATCTGGCGATTCAATCCTAAATTTCAAAGATTCCAATTCTCTGCACATAATTCTCATTGAAATGGATTTTGAAATACTGCTAGCGGTCATCTCTCTCTATCATTGATTACAGAATTCATTGATTACAGAAATTTAGGATTGAATCGCCAAATTAGATCTCGCCCTGAGGCAAACAATTAAATATCGGCCCTGATGGATTATAAGATAAAAATATAAGAATATCTGAGTTGTTTGTCTCTATCATTGATCAATTGTTGAGTAGTTTAACCTCTGAGCGGCACTTTTTTGCACACTGTGGGCTAAATGGCCAGATCACATGGACCCCGAAGGCTCAGAGAAGGTTGGGGGAGGGGACCCACTGGAGAAGCTATTGGGAGGCAAGTGGTAGCCTTCCCATCAAGGCCATCCAGTGTGTTCTTTACGTGCACAGGGTATGGCTCTCCCACACACGGGCCCACGACTTAACGTCCTATCCGACGGATGGCGGCCTTTACAAGCCCATCCGTGTCCCTCACTGACCCTGGGCAGGGCGGGGAATTTTGCGGAGATATATCTCAACGCTGACCCAGCTGGGACTCGAACCTGGCAACTGTAGATTACGAGCCTGGGCGACGGACTGTAAGCAGCTCAGTTTTGAGGTACAGTTGGTATAGTCGCTCAAAAAAGTATCCGAACACTATGGTTGATTACAGAATTCAGAAAAAATATCTGGCAACGAATTTTTTAGCAATTAGTGATCTGGCAACCTTCGTGTCACGTGAATACAGAATTCAGGAAAAATATCTGGAGCGTGTACAGCAACTGCACACGCTCAATATTTCCGTGAGTGAGCCCACACGATCTAGTATCAAAATAATATGAACACCTACAGTCGCTCAAAAAAGTATTCGAACACTATGGTTGATTACAGAATTCAGAAAAAATATCTGGCAACGATTTTTTTTAGAAATTAGTGATCTGGCAACCTTCGTGTCACGTGATTACAGAATTCAGGAAAAATATCTGGAGCGAGTACAGCAACTGTACACGCTCCAGTTACCGTTCACAGCAAACTGCAAACTCTCCAGTTTGCTGTGAACAGTAACTGGAGCGTGTACAGTTGCTGTACACACTCCAGATATTTTTCCTGAATTCTGTAATCACGTGACACGAAGGTTGCCAAATCACTAATTTCTAAAAAAAATCGTTGCCAGATTTTTTTTCTGAATTCTGTAATCAAGCGTAGTGTTCGGATATCTTTTTGAGCGACTGTACATAAATCGTAAACAAATTTCTGAACTGGTCACACTAAACACCAATATGCTATCTACCAGTACTAAATGATCCTGATAATCATAATTACCAGACTAATTCTTAAACCAAGCACAATTTGGAAACTGATTAACAAATGAATGTATAAGCGGAAATCATACTAATCACATTTCACTGTTTAAATAGCACGTGTGAAAGAAATAATTTAATCTACGATACAGATACATTACTGTGTTACTTCGAAATAAGACTTTAATATCGAAGACTTATCACCGCGCACAAAACAAACTGAAATTGTCTCTATTACACACGTTAAAAACTCTCTACTACTTATTTTTTTTACTCTTTAGTACTTATTTTTTAAAAGAATAATTCATTTTGCACTCACGCGCACCCACCAACGAAAACATTTCTTCTTTACACTAACGCGCACACCTAAGAAAAGCCTCGTTCTCCTTCACACTAATTTTCCGAACGTCTTACTGTATTCTCTTCTTTGTTTTAGGTGAGGTAACCCCGGATTAGGCATGGATGTATGTGTCGTTTTTCTGCTGAGGTCCTGCCATCCTCTCAGATCTCCTACTGTGGCATATAAACTGACAGGCTCCTGTCAGACCTCTGTGGCAAGCAGCTGCTTGAGGGGGTATTTATTTTTATTTTATTTAATAATTTCATCGTGTTCGAACTCGTTAATGACGTAATTCGCACTCCGTGCTCTTCCTCGAGTGTCACAGTCTCGTTTTCATTTTTGCGTTTTAGATTCCGTTTCATTTTTTTGTAATTGCTGTACTAAGCTAACTTGTTTTTTTCAACTTTTATCTGCGGGATATTTTAAATAATATCATTCCTGCCTTGGGTTGTTGATGGGTTGTTTTACCTCTGAGGGGCCCTTTTTTTGCACACCAAGGTGCTAAATGGCCAGGTCACATGGACCCCGAAGTCTCAGAGAAGGTTGGGGGAGGGGACCCACTGGAACAGCTGTTGGGAGACAGATAGTAGCCTCCGGTCAAGGCCATCCAGCGTGTTCTTTAACGTGCACAGAGTATGGCTCTCCCACACACGGCGCCACGGCTTAACGTCCCATCCGACGGACGGCGGTCTTTCCAAGCCCATCTGTGTCCCCTACTGACAGTGGGCAGAGCGGGGAATTTCGC
Organism: Ryuthela nishihirai; assembly: GCA_038380435.1. Lineage (NCBI taxonomy): Eukaryota > Metazoa > Arthropoda > Arachnida > Araneae > Heptathelidae > Ryuthela > Ryuthela nishihirai. Next base: position 16,443,163 of record JAWZYU010000010.1, read on the forward strand.
GGAGATAAATCTCAACGCTGACCCAGCTGAGACTCGAACCTGGGAACTACAGATTACGATCCAGCGCTACTGACTGAGCCCCCCCCCCCGCCCCCTGATTAGTGGCATGTGGCCCATCACATGCTAGGAAAAACTGCAACGACAAGTTTACTATTCACCTATGTCCTGCCATAGGGCCTCCGCAACATTCTTAGTCACATTAATCAGTTCCAAAAAAATAAATATTGCGAAATATATTATGTATTGCGAAGTATGTTATGACTGCAACTATCATATACAATTTATTAAACGCACAACTTATTTTTTGTTAGGAATAAATATGAAAATGAAATTACGGTGTAGAAACATCCAGTAAAATAGGCTCAATAATCTAGACCAGGGGTTCTCAACGTGGGGTACGCGGAAAAAATTTTTGGGGTACGCCGTGAGAGCTCAAAAGTCGCTAAGTTGGCATTATTATATTACAACTATAATTTTTATCTATCTATGTAAGGGGTACGTAAGTTACATGTACATTTCCAGCGGGTAGTGAAGCATAAAAGGTTGAGAACCACTGATCTAGACTATTTTTTAGGCACTTTAGAACTTTGGAACGTGTCCCCCCCCTCTCGTTGACCTGCGACGGGGCAGTTGACGTCGTTATCTTCTTGCATAGTAACCGAGTTGTCATAGCAAATACAGCCGAGCACGTGATCAGATGATGCTGAGAGTTGATTGCGCAAGACGCGTGTCTTGCAGTCCGGTCGCGTGCAGCCTGCGTTCAAGGTCTGTCTCATTGCCGCACGTGGCGGCCTTGAGACGGCAATGACGTCTTAGATAAGCGTAACTGGGAGCGAGCGAGCTCAGCTGAGAGACAGCCGCTCTCTGCATGCGGGCAGGTCAGCTGCTCTTTACGGTATGCATGCGCAGGAGATGATTTTGCATTCGAATTCTGCACCTCCACGTATGCACTTGGGCACGCGTGCAGAAGACAGCGCAAATCCTCTTAAGTGCTGATGTCAAATCAAAACGATACACAATAAAGGATATCTCCGAAATGCTTTAATAGGTGGTCATAGAGAAACAGATAAATTGGATAACGCTCTTTAAGATTAGAGCGCCGCTAAAATTACTTATCAACGCACCTCAGTTATGGTTTTTGATCTCCATGGAGACGACTATTTGAGAACTCATGGCTCTTGAAATCCGTCGGGTCAGAAAGGGTCTTAACTGTGACCATGTAGTCACCGCATCACCTATAGCGCATCTGACTGAGGTGATCCATCAAACAACTTTTTCAGGTCCAACTGCAGTCCACTTCATGAGATAAGAAATGTGTTGCAAATATTCTTTGCAATTTAAAAAACTTTTCATACACATAGTACATGAAAAGTCATAATCTATTAGGAAAGTCAAGAACGATGAATTTTTAAATCAAATTTTGTTACTCCTAAGCAGTGTTGCTGTATTAAGATATATATTTAAGTTGTTTTTTTAGATCCCTGGTGAAATCTAGGAAGACAATTTATTTAAGGGGAGGGGGGGAAGTTTAGGCGAGGTAATATATTTATTGGGGTTATTTTAGGGTTGGGTTGTTTTACCTCTGAACGGCACTTTTTTGCACACCATGGGCTAAATGGCCAGGTCACAAGGACCCCGAAGGCTCAGAGAAGGTTGGGGGAGGGGACCCACTGGAACAGCTGTTGGGAGACAGATGGTAGCCTCCCGTCAAGGCCATCCAGCGTGTTCTTTAACGTGCACAGGGTATGGCTCTCCCGCACACGACGCCACCGCTTAACGTCCCATCCGACGGACGGCGGCCTTTCCAAGCCCATCGGTGTCTCCTATTGACCGTGGGCAGGGAATTTTGCGGAGATAAATCTCAGTGCTGACCGAGCTGGGACTCGAACCTGGGAACTACAGATTACGAGCCTGGCGCGCTACCGACTGAGCCACCCCCGCCCCGGTTATTTTAGGAGGAAAGTTTAAAAAAAGATGCTTGGAGCAATTCTTCCATTAACAAATAAAACTAATTATGGAGTTAAAAGTGGAAAACTCGAGTAACACTATGATTTTAAAATTGTAATTTAAGTGTAATTGACATTTTAAAGAAAATGGAAAACTGTCGTCACCTCACAACGGCATGTTATTGATGTAAAATCATGATGTACAATTTAACACCATGAAGAAAAGAAAAAACTTTTTTGTGCTACGATGATAAAGTGTATAAAAATAATGAAATTACAGCGAAAACAGAAAAGTTTGATATCACAATCGTCTATTTAAATAGTAAATTCGATTCGGTAATACAGTAAACCCTCGCTAATCCGGATACAGCGAATCCGGATTAACGAACGAAGGTTATTCCTCAACGCACTCGATAAACGTGCTTCATTTGGAATGTTGCGGGTTATTGTTGGCTCTGTGACGGACGGACGTCATTGCTTATACCGTACATTATGTCAACTGCTATTTAAATATGTTGAAATATTTGATTTCATTATGTGTCCTAAGCTGTTGAAAAGTGTTATAAAAAGAAAGCATGTTACTTCAACTATCGTTAACAAGTTGAAAGTGATAGAACAACTTGAGAAAGGCGTTTCTGAAAAAAAAAATTGCTCAGAATTTGGTAGATGTTGTTGTTGTTTTTACCTCTGAGCGGAACTTTTTTGCACACCATGGGCTAAATGGCCAGGTCACAAGGACCCCGAAGGCTCAGAGAAGGTTAGGCTCCAACACTGAAACAGCTGTTGGAGACAGATGGTAGCCTCCCGTCAAGGCCATCCAGCGTGTTCTTTAACGTGCACAGGGTATGGCTCTCCCGCACACGGGGCCACGGCTTAACGTCCTATCCGACGGACGGCGGCATTTCCAAGCCCATCGGTGTCCCCTACTGACCGTGGGCAGGGCGGGAAATTTTTGCGGAGATAAATCTCAACGCTGACCCAGCTGGGACTCGAACCTGGGAACTACAGCTTACGAGCCTGGCGCGCTACCAACTGAGCCACCCCCGCCCCCCCTATCTGGAGGATTTCAAACATTTGAAAATATTTAGAAACTTTTTTTATATCAACTAAACACGTTTTTTACTGCCTGGCAGCAATGTTAGAATAATGGAGTAAAATTACGGAAATTTGATTTTTTTTTCCTTTTTTTGAAAATTCTCAATTTAAGGGGGATTTTGAGGTTATTTTAGGGGGAAGTTATTGTTACTGCGTTATATTTGTGTTGCTGCAGATGATTTCATTAAAGTGCTAATTATGCTCGGAGTGATGTTCATTTAAGTGCAACACTTAAACTACATGTGAAGCAAACAATCATCCAGCTAGAACAGGGATTTGCAAATTTTGCGGCATCGCGTTTCTTTTGATATTTGAGAAACTCTCGCACCTCTGACTTATTTTCAGTCAATTTCCCTATTAACAACATTTTAACATCATAATTAAGAATAAACACCGAAAATTTCATATCTTCGCCCCTTCTTCGAATGTCTTAACGTCTCCCGGTTTGGGAACCGTTGAACTAGAAAAATTCATTTGATTCACTGATTTGATTAGAATTCAGGCGTGCTGATTAAAATGCTTAAGTCTAAGGAGCCTAAATACCTGAGATTCAGAGTTGACAGCTTAAGCAAAAGATGATTACGATCATCTTATTTTTTGTGTGCCGTGCCTTAAAGAGAAGACAGAGTTGGAAGGTAAAAGTTTAATAGCACGATAATTAAGTAGTAAAAAATAAATTCAAGTTACTCCTTCGGCTGCTGCTTGCCACAGATGTCTGACAGGAACCTGCGAATATGACACGCAATAGATGAGCCCTATGAAAAAGGCGAAACCTCATCAGCCAGACACCACAAATAAAGAAACATCGATTCTTTACCCGGTTCCTTTTATGGATTGGGTTGGGTTGTTTTACCTCTGAGCGGCACTTTTTTGCACACCATGGGCTAAATGGCCAGGTCACATGGACCCCAAAGGCTCAGAGAAGGTTGGCGGAGGGGACCCACAGGAACAGCTGTTGGGAGACAGATGGTAGCCTCCCGTCAAGGTCATCAGTGTGTTCTTTAACGTGCACAGGGTATGGCTCTCCCGCACACGGGGTCACGACTTAACGTCCCATCCGACGGACGGCGGCCTTTCCAAGCCCATCGGTGTCCCCTACTGACCATGGGCAGGACGGGAAATTTGGCGGAGATAAATCTCAACGCTGACCCACATGGGACTCGAACCTGGGAACTACAGATTACGAGCCTAGCGCGCTACCGACTGAGCCAGCCCCGCCCCTCCTTTTATGGAATCCAAATCTTTTTGATCTGTAGCCAAGAACGCTAACCACTCGCACATGCACGTACCCAAGTTTTAGTTCCGAATTTATTTTCTTGGTATGGGGGCAAAAATTTATTTTAGTGAGGGGTCGTAGAATAAGACTTCATTTGGGTTTCACAATTGCTAAAATATTATTACATTCGACAGGAAAGTTGAAAAGATATTCTCTCTTCTGAATCGCAGGTATTTAGGCTTCTTAGACTTGAGCATTTTAATCAGCACGCCTGAATTCCAATTTTGTCTCTCTAATCAAATCAGCCAATCAAATGAGTCTCTCTAGTTCAACTGGGAGACGTGAAGACATTCGAAGAAGGGGCGAGGATGCGAAATTTTCGGTGTTTATTCTTAATTAAATAAATGAATATAAATACCTCCTCAAGCAGCTGCTTGCCACAGAGGTCTGACAGAAGCCTGCCAGTTTACATGCCAAAGTAGAAGATCTGAGAGGATGGCAGGCCCTCAGCAGAAAAACGACACATGCATCCATGCCTTATTCCGGGGCTCGAATCCAGGTCCTTTAGATCAGTAGCCAAGCGCGCTAACCACTCGGCCATGGGTGACGTTAAAATGTTGTTAATAGGGAAATTGACTGATGATAAGTCAGAGGTGAGAGAGTTTCTCAAATACATGGAATAATATATGGAATAAAATTTATTCTCCTATACGGAATAAAATTTTATACTTGTTTTTTAAATCTATTTTTTAGTGTCGGACATAACTACGAAACTAAAATAAAATTATACAAAGACAATTGTTTTTGATTTCAAAACAGGTAAACATGTTTGAAATTTAGGATATTTGAAGGTTTTGGGACCATATATATTCATCAATATATCAATATTCATCAAATATTCATCAATTACAGAGTTATTGCTCTGTAATTGATGTACAGTATAACCAACAAAGTAGAAGTTATTTCTGTCTCATACACAAATAATTGTTCTTTATAATCTTACAAAATATAGAGTCCCCAATGAGAGCATATTTACCATTATCATCATCATCCTCAAGCAGCCATAGGCTACGGAGGTTCAACCAGATAGCCCATTTTTGTTCTCCAAGCATACCTCTCCTGAGCTACATCTGCTGCATCTGACCACTGCACATCAATTCTAACAAGGTCCTGTTTGACATTGTCTGCCCACCGCATCCTAGGTCTCCCCTTCTTTCTGAGGCCTTTAGGCACACTGTTCATAACCCTATTCGCCAATCTATAATTATTCATACGGGTAACATGGGCAAACCAACGGAGTCTCTCTCTGCACAATACGCTGCTTAAAGGAGGTTGCAAACTCTTTTGCCTAACCTCATCATTAGTTACAAAGTTGAACCACCTAATGCCCAAGATACTGCGTAAACATCTAGAATCAAAAGCATCTAGTTTCCTGTTATCTTGTTTACAAAGCGTCCAAGTTTCACTACCATAACTAGCCCTAGAAGGAACCAAACTATTATACAGTCTAATTTTAGTCTTTATGTGTCTATTTCTCACAATCTCCATGAAACTCACTAAATAGAGTATATTTTATATATACTGTAAATGGAACTCGAAAGTGGTGCACAAAACGAGAATTGTGCTGAAAGATGGAAATTCTTGTTGAAGGTAATATGATTATTTGGCTAATGAACCAGACAAAAACCAACAGGTGAAGTCTTTCATCGCTCTGATTATCGAATGCTACACTTTCATTCATTCCATCTTGCTTCTGTTCCGATTATCTTCCCCTCGACAGGGAACCACCTTGACCTGGTGGGGGGGGAGGGGGGGGGCTTGTGGCCCAGTGCGGTCGAAGGCTCTGCTGACCGGTTTGGGCGCTGGTTGGACAGAGTCAAGATCATTTGAGGTCGAAGGCACTGCTGACCAGTTTGGGACTCAGTTGGACAGTGCTAAGACCACCATCAGCTGCTCAGTGGACCAGTTCGGGGCCCTGTTGAACGACCTGGTCCCTCTAGTAAGCAAGGGCCCTCTTTCAAATCTGGATCCAACTAAGAGTTCCCACCCCGGGAGCCGAGCCAACTTGGATCTATATATCCTTGTTTGTGGCTAACCGGGAACAGATTAAATTAGGTTTTGACAGATGGATGAGCTTTCCTTCTATAGGACTGCTCGCCATAGGATAGTCGGGGATGGGCTAAATGTATATGGTACAGTCTTGCCCCTGACATTGGATAGTGGTAGCATGGCAATTCCCTATACTGGTACAGCCTCAGACAGAACTATTGGGTTTTGTATCATGAATATTTCTACCTCTTCCGATTATCTGAACAATGCTATAGCGTTTCGGTTTAACTTTCTATTTCAATTACGTTGCTGCTGGAGGGGGTTGGGTAGCAAAAGGCCATCCCTGGTCGTTTCTTAGCAACTAGATTCCCTTCTCCCTAAATGTTTTCCAGATACGGACTACTTATTTCTTTGATTTCATTCCATACCTTCAATTCTGATGACGTCTCGCCCATCATAACACTCTGATTTATTAAACCGCTTCAATTCTGATGTGCATCCATTTGACATAATGACCCAGATCATCAAAATATCACCATCACTATAGAGGTCTTGTTCTCTGATGTTAGAGAGTTAGTAACGACTTCCTTGCTCTCATCTGATCAATTCACATCGGGAATCAGCTTTTAAATATGAATCGTAATTCGTCAGTGAAGAGTACACGTGCGCATTGGTCTGGGATCCAATCACTGTGTTGTCTACATCATGTCAGTCGACTGAGCTCTTGTGGGAAGGATTGAGGGGAACACAAACCATCAGTCATCTGTCATAGAGTCTTCTCTTTTGTGAAGCCTTCTGTAAACAGTTTCCCTTGAAATGAACAAGCCTTAACTGGCATAGTGGTTAGGCAGCTAGCGACTGTTCCAGCAAGGCAAACTCTGTGTGTTGTGTTAGCTCTAACTAAGGCAGTGGTCAGCAGTGACTTCGGTTGTAGTAGGGCATGTCCTTGTATGAGAAGGCCTGTATTAAGCTAGGAGTAGCTTCTAGGATTCTTCTCTGTCCTATATGTCGCAAATCAAAGAAAAACATTGATCCCCCAATGCCTGCAGAAAGCGCCAGAGAATTGCTTCTCTGATATTGTTCTATAATGTTGGGCTGTTAGTGAAAGATAGTGGTCATCCTGTGCTGTTGTCACTCTTGGATAATATTGTACTCATCTGCCGGTTTATCTTTTGGAACCATCTCCAAATATTCCTGAAATCAGTCTTGAAAGCATCATGTCAGTCAGTGATCGACTGGATTCTAACACACCGATTTCTCTACCACATGTAAAAGCATCCATAAGATATATCTATGCCATAATGTTGTTACAAAATGTTCTATCATGAAAAGGATGAAACTTCATTGGTGCAGGCAATGCAAAGCAACGGAGCCTCATGGGCTGGAGTTCCATTTTGGGAGGGACCTCCCATTTCTTATTCTATCATAAGACTTAATATTTAGCACTAGAGTCCATGATGATCTGTGGGAAAGTTTGGCTACTGTCTACCAATAAGAACAAAAGTTTTATTTAAGAGGAAATGAGTGGCACAGAATCAAAGCCATCTTTTATAGCACCACAGATTTGCTTTTTGAGTGATGTATGCAACTTTTCTTTTATGGTCAGGTGATTTTTGGGAGGCTTACGACCTTGCTTATAATCTATTTCATTGACATTCAAAATGCAATGTTGATAGTTTTAGTGATATGTTAATATTTCACAGTGTGTTAATTTATGCTTAACCTTTGGACAGCAGTTTATGCATGTGTTAAATTTGGAGAATGATGTTTCAGCGGTGCCATATTTTTTCTTTTGTTTGTTGTTTAACTTTTAAAATCCAGCGCATTTTGTTCATTGCTTTTGATATTTATTTGAGAATCCCTGTAGGGAAAACCGGCCATAATAAGGTCATTCGGGGAAGAATAAACAGCTCTGTACAGTTTAAAATACTTTTTCTTCTTTCCATTTCATACCTACTTTAAATTTACACCGATAGGCCGAATATAGATCCAACCGCTGTGCTAGTTTCCCGAGTTAGATTTACTTGTGTTGAAACTCTATTTTTACAAGTCTTACAGTTGCATCAACATAAGTGAGCATTGTAACATGCACTGCGGCTGTTTAATTGCATGCTATAGGATATAAAAAGTAAGCACAATCTCGACTCCAAGGAAGACGACAGTTTGAAAGTCATTGCTACGCTGATAAGATGAGAAGTTTTTATCTCTTTGCTAAGTCAATTCATTCGAACAATATTTGAATGACGAATTCTCGGTCTGTCTCTTCGCCTTTAGACTTTGAACGCAGAAAGCATCGGTTAAGATTTCAAGCAAGTTAAAAATCTAGAGACAAAGTCAAATTGCTGCCTCGGTATCCCTAGCAAGATCAAAATGTGTAAAAATAGAAAAGGGAAATTTCTCTCTACAATAATGCATTTCAATATCAGTTGGTATTCCATTGTATTTGGTCCTACTTACCATCATTTTATCGTTAGTAATACAACTGCAACCAACAAACACTGTATATTTTTACTAAGTAAGCTGATGGAAAAAAAAACTATCCAGTTTCAAGCAACTGTACTCCGTAGTAGTGTAGTAAATGAGAGTTCTGGGCCAATGTTAAAGTATAGGGAATCCCATGTAACCTATGGGATACTTTTGGGAAGATGAGCTTTAAACTAATTTTGGGAAGACGGTCTGCCTGAAAGACAGGACACGAGGAGGGGTTTGTTGGAAAAATGTTGCAGTTATCAACACTTCATTGAATTATTGGGCTGTTGGGGTCTAAATATCCGGTTAAATCGGAGAAATCGAGAAAAGCAAGACAGTTTGGAAAATTAGTTTAAAAAAATGACCGTTCAAAATCAAGAAGAAAAATGAGGTTTTCGGGGGCTGCGGGAGAAAAAATATTTTTCGGAATGGAGAATGGAATTAAGAATTAAAGAATGGAGCGGCAGGCCCTCAAAGAGTTTCTAGTCCAATCGTAGTTTATTACATTGAACCACAAAAGCCAATGAAAAGCACTATCGACACCTGAAAATGTGTCGATCCTCATCTGTTCGTTCTCCATTCGTAGCTTCTTCTTTCGAAAATCACGTAAGACACCAACTGTTGCCAGATCCCTCACATTCCCAAAGACATTATTATAGTATTAAGCGTCCTATTGCAAATACGGTCGTCATGTGGCCGAGTGGTTAGCACGTTTTGTTACTGATCTAAGGGACCTGTGTTCGAGCCCTAGGTAAAGCATGGATGTTTGTGTTGTTTTTCTGCTGAGGTCCTGCCATCCTCACAGACCCTCTACTATGGCATATAAACTGGCACGTTCCTGTCAGACCTCTGTGGCAAGCAAGCTGCTTGAAGGGGTATTTTTTCATTATTTCAAGTGCGAACTTAATTTTTTAATCCAATATGGGATCAGACAGGGAGGACCCGAGTACGAAATTTGAGATCATTTCGATCAAGCATCTCGTGAATTTTAGAGGGTCAAATTTTGTTGAAACGGAAATATTCCGCAGAAAAGAAGCGACGGCTTAGAGAGAGCGATGACGTCTGCAACGAGCTGAGCAACACCGAGCAATTCTTTTAGTCGCTAATATTCCAGTGTAAGAGGAATGATGCTTCATTGAGTACTTTTCACTATTCCGAAATAAAAAACAACATTTTTAATTGTTCAGTTCCATAAAGTTACTCATGTACAGTACTGTGCGAATTAGTTGGGACAAGCGAAGCCTGGAGAACCTCTTCGATCCGGCCACATCCAGCAATCCCCCAAACACCCACCCAAGGTCATGTTTTGGGGATGTTTCACAGCTTCCGGGCCACAGACGCTTCACCCATTGAAGGAATGATGGACAGCAAAAAGTACATAGGCGTTCTGGAGGCGAAAATGCCAACACTGCTGCCCAACACTGCAGAAACTGTTTCCTAACGGCGATGGGGTATTTCAACAGGATCTGGCTCCCTGCCACAATTCTTAACTTGCTAAGAGTTTCTTTACCCAGCAACATTTGAAGGTATTGGAGTGGCCAGGAAATTCACCCGATCTAAACCCCACTGAAAATTTGTGGGCCATTATTAAAGCGCGCATATCTAAGATGGATTGCACGACGAAAACCAAAATGATAGAAAGTGTCATGAAAGTGTGGTACCATGACCCTGAAGTGAAGGAGATGTGTGGAAAGCTAGTGGCATCAATGGTTGAGAGGATGGAAGAAGTAATTAATTCTAAGGGGGGTCACATTCACTATTAACTACATTATTAAACAAATAAATATTTTAGTTGTGTCTTTGTTACTGCATTTTCCTATTGTCCCAACCAATTTGCACAGTACTGTACGTATATTAGAAAAAGTACTTGTTTTTCGCGTAGGGTGTGGAACTATTTGTTACGGCGGATTTATATCTGCGAGTTGTTCTTGCAAGAACTCATGTTGATGTGGCCTCTTTTCATTGGTTGATTGCTTTCTTTGATCTTCAGGTGTACGCTCGATTCTTTATTCCGGAACGGAATATATAGGCTGTTCTTTGAAACAGAATCAGATCTATAAAAATCAGGAAGCAGACTCTAAGCGTGAGTGGCAATTGCGACTGCACAATTGGCAGGACGATGATTCTCATAGGTTGAGTGATATTACAAAACGAAATATGGCATTACTTGTCAATGATGGATTGATGACATTAATCGTCAACCAATCAATGGTTTCAGAACGACTTGTGAGAACCATTGATGTCTCATCTCAATGAATGGGTAGCTGGTAGGGTTATGGGATTATAATCCCCCAACCAACCTGAGCGCCTGAATAACATGTTTTTAAGGCACTCTTCCTCCTAGAAATCAGAGATTCAGGCATGACCCACCCACTCCCATTGAAACTGCTGGGTACATCATTGATTTTTAATTGCTTCCTTTCAAGTTCGGCCACTCACTACTAAGAGGTGTGGGGCGGGGGTGGCTCAGTCGGTAGCGCGCCAGGCTCGTAATCTGTAGTTCCCAGGTTCGAGTGCCAGCTGGGTCAGCGTTGAGATTTATCTCCGCAAAATTCCCCGCCCTGCCCACGGTCAGTAGGGGACACCGATGGGCTTGGAAAGGCCGCCGTCCGTCGGATGGGACGTTAAGCCGTGCCTCCGTGTGTGGGAGAGCCATACCCTGTGCACGTTAAAGAACACGCTGGATGGCCTTGACGGGAGGCTACCATCTGTCTCCCAACAGCTGTTCCAGTGGATCCCCTCCCCCAACCTTCTCTGAGCCTTCGGGGTCCATGTGACCTGGCCATTTAGCCCATGGTGTGCAAAAAAGTGCCGCTCAGAGGTCAAACAACCCTACCCAACTAAGAGGTGTAATGAAGTGGAAAAATTGAACCGAAACAGATTAGATAATGACCCGCTATTTCATTTTCTGCTTTTCTATTTAGAAAACACGCTTTCTAAATACGGCACTTCTAATAGTGCTTCAGATTCAACTGTGCTAATTTTTCATTTATATTTTTCAGACACTTTATAAAAAAAAATCAGAACGCTTGCCCAACAGATGAAGAAGACATTGGATTTCAGAAAAGTTTTAAGATGCAGGAGATGAATAACCAATAAATATTTAAAATTTAAACTTCTTCCTCACGCAACAGGGTTGGGTTGTTGTTGTTTTACATCTGAGCGGTACTTTTTTGCACCCCGCCGGCTAAATGGCCAGGTCACATGGACCCCGAAGGCTCAGAGAAGGTTGGGGGAAGGGACCCACTGGAACAGCTGTTGGGAGACAGATGGTAGCCTCCCGTCACGGCCATCCACCGTGTTCTTTAACGTGCACAGGGTATGGCTCTTCCGCACCACGGGGCCACTGCTTAACGTCCCATCCGATGGATGGCGGACTTTCCAATCCTATCGGTGTCCCCTGCAGACCGTGGACAGGGCGGGGAATTTTGCGGAGATAAATCTCAACGCTGACCCAGCTACTACTTAAGATGACGTCATTATGATTATTATTATCATTATGATTATTATTATTATTCATTATTATTTAAGATGACGCCTTCTGTTATAGAAAGTGTTGGATCAAGTAAGGTGCGTGGTAGCCTCAATGCAAGTGTAGCTCAAATCTCAACGCTCAACGCTGTTACCAGACGCTTCTACTATATTGTATTTCCCGTAAAGAATGGAATGGCAAGAATTTCTTGTACAGTCGTCGCTTATTTCTTTTAATCGAGAAAGATAATAAGATGCAACCTATGACGCTTCAAGATTTGAATCAATCTGCCTGCTAATTTGTCCTCCCGTTAATTTTTTTTGGAACACTACTAGCCCCTAACCCATATTTTCCCCTGAATCAGTGCATATGACAACTCGAATTCCGTCTGTTGTTTATTAGAAGGCTGTCAATATGTCGAATTTAATATTCAACTGTCGCTTTTTCTCTTTCGACGTCTGATTTAGGCACCCGATGTTGAACTGTGTAAGAGGATTCGCAATGTTTCAGACAACTACTTCCCCGTACACTTTGAGAAATAAATTTTTCTGTCTCTCTCTGATTGGCCCATATTAGATTTTTCTATCCCAAACCAACCTGGGGCGGGGGTGGCTCAGTCGGTAGCGCGCCAGGCTCGTAATCTGCAGTTCCCAGGTTCGAGTCCCAGCTGGATCAGCGATTGAGATTTATCTCCGTATAACTCCCCGCCCTGCCTACGGTCAGTAGGAGACACCGATGGGCTTGGAAAGGCCGCCGTCCGTCAGATGGGACGTTAAGTCGTGGCCCCCGTGTGTGGGAGAGCCATACCCTGTGCACGTTAAAGAACACGCTGGATGGTCTTGACGGGAGGCTACCATCTGTCTCCCAACAGCTGTTCCAGTGGGTCTCCTCCTCCAACCTTCTCTGAGCCTTCGGGGTCCATGTGACCTGACCATTTAGCCCATGGTGTGCAAAAAAGTGCCACTCAGAGGTAAAACAACCCAACAACCCAAACCCACCCGAGCCCGAAATCTGACCGATCCGAACTATTTCGACAATTATGTCTATGCTATTTCTAACGAAACATAATTAGAAATTCTAGTAGAAATTGAACGTTCGGGGGATAACCCAACGCAAAGCGCCATTCATTTATTGAAGAGAGATAATAAGTGAAAAATATCAAAACCCACTTGGTAACTTATTTTTAATCGCTAAAGATTGATTAAAGATTGAAATTATAATCAAAAACTGCTTTTTATTTTCAATTATTTTTTCTTCACAATTGCAAGAAATAATTGAAATTGAAATTATTCTGAGCTCGAAGTGGTCTGTGCTATTTTGAGCCCGACTTACAGTCGCTCAAAAAAATATCCGAACACTATGGCTGATTACAGAATTCAGAAAATATATCTGGCAACGTTTTTTTAGAAATTAGTGATCTGGCAACCTTCGTGTCACGTGACACGAAGGTTACACTCATGTGACACGAAGGTTGACAGATCACTAATTCCTGAAAAAAAAATCGTTGCCAGATATTTTTTCTGAATTCTGTAATCAACCATAAATAAAAAAAAATAAATACCCCCTCAAGCAGCTGCTTGCCACAGAGGTCTGACAGGAGCCTGTCAGTAGAAATGCCACAGTAGAATATGCCACAGTAGAAGGTCTGAGAGGATGACAGGACCTCAGCAGAAAAACGACACATACATCCATGCCTTACCCGGAACTCAAACCCAGGTAGTGTTCGAATATTTTTTTTCAGTGACTGTACCTCTAGTCCATATTCATAGACTGAGCTTTGCATTAGAAACGATGTGCCACTAATTATGAGCTCTACAGTTTATTAATAGTAATAATATTGGTTTTAAATTGCTATTTCGCTTTCCTGAGGACCTAAGTAGAAGTCTTCACGAACTCAATTCATCATCAGCGACTTGTTGCCCATCGCTACTTTATAGCAAAAAGTAATTGCATGAAGTTTTTATCGTTCAATCTGTCAATTGCATATTTCGAAATTGGAAATTTTATCATCTTACAAAGGTTACACATGGAGGCAAATATCTAGGAATGCTGAAGTGATTACGATTTGAAATTATTACCCTCACTTATTCGCTGATGCGAGATAAATGTAATCATTGTCAGCTGTCACATCCACCTCGAAAGTCGCAGACACTGAACAGACATCAATAAATTAAATCTTTCTTCACAGCAAGCTTATCATTTGTTTCGAAAACATTTGGCGTCAAGCATTGTGTAGAGCTGTAATGCAGCTCGTAAGACTGGGTTGGGTAGTTTTACCTCTGAGCGGCACTTTTTTGCACACCATGGCGGTCACATGGACCCCGAAGGCTCAGAGAAGGTTGAGGAAGGGGACCCACTGGAACAGCTGTTGGGAGACAGATGGTAGCCTCCCGTCAAGGCCATCCAGCGTGTTCTTTAACGTGCACAGGGTATGGCTCTCCCGCACACGGACCACGGCTTAACGTCCCATCCGACGGATGCGGCCTTTCCAAGCTCATCGGTGTCCACTACTGACCGTGGGCAGGGCGGGGAATTTTTGCGGAGATAATTCTCAACGCTGACCCAGCTGGAACTCGAACCTGGGAACTTACGAGAAAGATTACGAGCCTGGCGCGCTACCGACTGAGCCACCCCCGCCCCTCGTAAGACTGGACAAGCAACATTGCTAAGAGTATTATCAACCCCTGACAGACGATTTGGTTGCCTAATAGCAGAAGTTAAAACCGTCTGTTGTTGATTAAAAGTCTCTCAATACGTTGAATTTAACATTCAACTGTCATTTTTCTATTTTTCGACGTCTAATTTTGGCACTCCGTATTGAGCGGTGTAAGAGGATTCGCAATGTTTCAGACAACCACTTCCCTGTATACATTGCGAAATGGATTTCCCGTTAATTTTACACAATATGCTGAATCTCAGTAGCAAGGTTCACTTAATTAATAGGTTTGTTTTCTTGCTAATGTTTAGCAAACTGCAGGGCAAGGCAGCTGACCATTTGATACGCTTATCACGCACATCGTTACACAAACAGCCTCTGCATTCAGCTTATCTTTTTCTCTAGCAGAGCCTTGGCAACTGCATCTCACGCCAACTGTACCGTCAACACTCTGGAAGTTTCCGCCCCCCCCCCAACCCATTCACTTTTTTATGGCGATACGCATATGGACATTTTCTTTTATCGTCTGGACACTAATAGATCAGCATATTGTTATTGATTGCAATCTCTCTTTCATTCCCACCCCCCAGAAAATAAATTGGCTGAAACTAATCCTCCTTCAGTGACGTAAAAGCTCTGAAACAAAAAAAAAGCAGTGTCACATGTTCTAGAAAGCATGCAAACCTTGATTTATTTCATGATCAAACACAACATCTATTTTAAATAAGTTTTATGATTTACACGCTTGAAATTTAATAAAAATCCTATGATTCATGATTTTTTTCGGCTACAATGCAAGACTATAAAGTATTGCTTAATTTTTTAATCAATTATCTGCCAAGACTCTATCAAAGTAATTGTAATAGAGCATTTCTAAGTAGAAACTTGGGCAAGGCCAGATTAACGTAATGCCTCGCCATGGTCGGGGACCACACCCTCCAGGAAGTCTCACTTTTAAAGAGGGAAATATTTGTCCTTCACGATTTTTAAAGTTTAGTAGCTACCTGAGTGCAGCAGTGTCCATGTATAGACAACTGTAAAGCATTGTTATAATGCAGAGTTGAAATATGGTACTAAAGATATAATGCCCATAAGACAAATAACATCGACACAAACAAAACAGTGATACTCCTGACATCTGGAGTCCAATAGAAATTAGAAAGGCCCAACTAGACGATGAAGATATAAGGCCAATAATAAATCTGATTGAAAAATCTAAGACCTAATTGGGAGCAAATCTATAGGTATAGCTCAACTACTAAAAGTTATTGGGCGTAGTTATTGGGCTTAGAAGTGAAAGACGGTGTATTATACAGAAGATGAAAGATTCCCACTGGACGACTGATCCGTTGGCAGATAATCCTTCCTCGCTCCTGAGTGGAACTAGTGATGAAAGATGTGCATGATAGTGCCACTGGAGGACACTTCGGTGCTAATAAGACATTAGCGAAAGTTAGAGAACGATCTCATAGGCTGAAAAGTAGGGCAGACGCTGAAAGATGGTGTAGGCAATGTGAAGCCTGTGCAGCAAAGAAAGGCCCTAAGTCTAGGAGTCGGAGTAAGCTGCAGACGTATAACGTTGGTGCCCCTTTTGAAAGAATAGCCATTGATGTAATGGGTCCGTTTCCTAGGACTGATGATGGGAATCGCTATTTATAGTAGTAATGGATTATTTCATGAAGTGGCCGGAGGTCTATCCCATCCAAAATCAGGAAGCAACAACTGTCACAAAGATGATAGTAAATAACTTGATTAGTAGGTATGGAGTACCTTTACAACTCCACTCTGACCAAGGACGGAATTTTGAATCCAGTGTGTTTAAAGGCATCTGCCAACTATTAGGCATTCAGAAAACAAGAACAATTCCCCTTCACCCTCAGTCGCAGAGGTTCCCAAACTTATTTGTCCTGTCGCCCCCTTTTCAGAAAAAAATTACTCAGCGCTCCCCTGGAAATCTACCTTCTTTAAGCGAACAAACAGAAAGATGCAGTGACAAATTTGCGTTCTTTTATGCATCTATATTTCTACCTACGTCCTACAACATAGTAAAGAAAGATGTTGTTATGAATAAGACACCTTGAAGCTTGAAATTATAAAATTATTTATTAAAATCAACCATAGTAACATTCGCATTACACACAGAAAATTAAGATAACAAAGGATAATTTTATGTGTTTATTTGGAAAATAAAGTAATCTCTGCGACTTTATGTTGCACAACAGATGAAACATGTACGAACGGTTTTTCAAGATTTTCTTATCTTCCCTTCTTTCTTTTTGCTTTCACCGCCCCCCAATTGCACCCGAGGCTACTACCGACCCCCTGGATCGTTCCAGCGCCCACCAGGGGGCGGTATCGCCCACTTTGGGAAACATTGCTCAGTCGGATGGTATGGTTGAGAGATTTAATAGAACAATTGCACAACATCTAGCATTGTTCGTCGACGACCATCAAGTGACTGGGATCGCCATATACCATTCTTTTTGTTGCCATACAGAACAGCAGTGCACGAGACAACTGGACAGACACCTTCCATGATGCTCTTTGGAAGAGAATTACGTCTTTCCTGTGACCTTTTGTATGGTCGGCCAGAAGCAATGGCTGTGTCCACTCCACAATATGTACAGGAATCACAACAGCAATTAGAAGAAATCCATCACTCCGTCAGACATAATATCAATTTGGCAAGCGAGAGAACCAAAATGAGGTACAAGAGTAAAAAAGACGGAACTGTTTTCAATCAAGGAGATCTTATCTGGCTGTACAATCCACATAGAAGGAAGAGACTTTCTCCAAAACTTCAGAAACCTTGGGAAGGACCATATACGGTAGTTAACAGGACTAACGACATGGTGTATCGCATTCGTCGACGTCCATCTACAAAGTGCAAGGTGGTTTACGTGGATTGTTTGGCCCCGTTTCATCGAACTGCAGAAGATTCGGAATTCAGAATTGTTTGGGACAAACAGACCTAAGGAGGAGGCAGTGTCACGACAAATGAACATGCTACAATGAACTTGTGATTTGATGTGTCATTTTGGTGTCCGAATTACGTCACTACCTACTTCGAACGAACTTACTGAAAAACAAAGAATAAGTTGTTGTAATTAAGAGGAATTAGAGTGTGAAGAAAAACGTAGTTTGTTTCAGTCTGTGCGGTATAGTATAAAGAAGAAATGTTTTTATTTTGTCTGTTCGTGGGAAGTTAACTAAGTTTATTAGTGTTGATCCTGTTAGCGGACTGGCAAGAAAAAGAAGAATAAATTAGAACACTTAGAAATGTGGCTGAGGAGGTTTTATGTTAGTCGAACAAGCAGAGCTGATCTCAACTTTTCTGTAGGAAGACTTCATCGTTTGATGTATAGTTATCTTTAGTTTGTTTACAAGAATTGGTAAGGTTTTTCTCGATAGATTGCAGTTATATTGTTCACAAATATGATTGTACTACTTATTAACTGTTGTAAAAAGCCTTAATTTTATGCTTTGAGTGTATATGTTACCGCTAAAGCTCGAAAGCCGTTAATGTGCACATTACCTAGCTAATCTGCAGATTAACTGATTTGCTCCGTTAACGTGCGGAATCAAGAGTTTTCCGCATTTTACCTAGGTAATGTGCACATTAACGGCTTCCGTATCGTTAAAGTTCAAAAGTTTGTTTCTCTCATAGTGGTGAATCTCTTGAATGTGAATCTTCGTGTCACGTGATTCACTCGTCCGCATTATAAAAAACGCCCCGGATGAGCGGAGGCCAAGTGGGAACGAATCGGTAAAGTGATTCATTCTTGATAACGAATCACTAAAATGATTCCTTCTCACTTGGCCTGCTCATTTTGGGGGCGTTTTTTATAATTCGGACGACTGATTCATATTGACAGAGGGATGACCCTGGTTTCAACTCTACTCTCGGACACTAGATAAATAACATTATGTTAATTTAAGCGTACAGAAACGTTCCTGTTGTTCCAGCAAAGATCTTATTTTCACTTTAACGAGTGCCTAGTAGGTAATGTGCAGATTATCCAGGTAATTTGCAGATTACCTAGGTAATTTGAGAAATGAAACAATTTTCCGCACGTTAACGGATCACCCTAGTTAATCTGCACAATACCTAGATAATCTGTAGAATAACTGATTTCTGCACTTTAGCGGTAACATATATAGTAGGAATTATAAAGGAAACATCTCTTTGTATGAATAATAAAAATAAGGTGCTAAGTTCTTCTGAAGATTTATTTTTATACTGATATAGATTTATGTTGGTTGAATTTAGCTTTACATAAATGTTTTGATTCATACTTTTGAAATAAATTACATTATTTTAGAATTATAATTGTTAAATACTGCTTTTTTTAACTAACGTTCAGTTTCCAACCGCTTAATTCATAACATTATTATAAAATTTTTGTTGTTTAAAAAACCCTTAGCTTTTTTCTAGTAAACTTATCGTGGCAAATATTTTGCTTATAGCTATTATTAAAGAAGTTATTTATAGCACAATCAAGCACATATATACTTTCAATAAGTAAACTAAATCTTCCAAAAGGCTTTGCATTCCCATACCTTTACGAAACCCAAATTGGTTTCAATGATGAGCAGTTTGAAACCATTTAACCATCTATTCATTTATTTTCGGTGCGAGCCATATTGTCTATTTGATAGTATGCCTTCGGAAGTATTTGTAAATAGTTTGTGAGTTCCAGATGTTATAGTGATCATTGACGGATTAAAAAGGATCTCTGAGTCTGGCAACGTTAATCACCATGGGCTACTCCTCTCAGTTATAAGATGAATAATTGAAATAATTGCAAATATGGTAGCTAGGCATAAACTGTAAGGAGAAATGTGTACCAATCCCCAGAACCAGCCAGGTCTAGCTCCTAATGTCCGACCCAGCCTTCTCGGGGTGAAGACCGTTAGTACCATTGAAAAGAGATATTCTCTTTTGGAAGGGAACGGAAGCGGAGGGCTGCCAGTTCAGTATGGCCTACTGATCTGGTCATCTATGGCCACTTTTTTTTTTTCAACCCTGCTGGGGAGTGGTCAGCTTCACAGGGTCCTGGTGCTGACCATTTATACCTACTAAACTGGACCTGTTTATGGATTTGAGCTTGATTATAGATCCTGAACTTGCTGCACTGGTGGGCCTCTGTTGAGGGAGAATCTGTCACTGTGTTTTCTGTTTGCTTCTGGATTGCCAGCCCTAAGTGAACAGAGGCATGGGATACCTTATATCAGCTAGTGGATAATCCTGATCAGAGGCCATCGCAGGTACCTGAACCTCACTTAGCTAGTTGGGCATCGTCAATCCTAAACTAGAGAATGTGGCTCAGGCAGGCCATATGGCTCTTGAAAAAGTCCACTTGAAAAGGTGGTGCCTGAAGTTTCTACCACCATCAGTGACTTCAGCCTTTAGCGGAGGAGGAACAGGTCTTTCCCCCATACCTGCGATCAGGGGTCTGTTTGATATTGTTGGCCCTACCAATCTAAATAAACCTAATTTCTTTAAAAATCCTACTAATCATTTTCTCTCTGCAGAAACGTGGAATGTGAGGACATTACATAGAAATTATTCTCTTGATGTCCTCACGCAGTAATTCCAACGCTATAACCTAGATATTATAGGCTTGCAAGACATCAGATAGACAGGTAAAGGTGAGATACTTAAAAATAACTTTAAATTTCTCTTTACATGGTGGGAGGATGGAAAGCATCACCAAGGCGTGGGTCTGCTTCTCAGTAGACACGCTAGCGATGATCTTCTAGGATATGAGTGCATTAATGAAAGGTTTCTTACAGCAAAATTTCAGACAAGCATTAAAGACTCGAATGTTATCTGTTGTTATGCCTCCACAGAGGACTTTGATGAGAACGAGAAGGATACGTTTTACAGCCAGCTTCAGGATATTTTGAATTCTGTGAAGAAAGGAGATATTTCTCTTGTGCTAGGTGACGTCAATGCTAAAGTTGGTACTGACTCTGACCTTTCGGCAGGAATTTTAGGTCCCTTTGATATTGGTAGTTCCAATGGCAATGGGGAACGTCTCCTACAGGTAAGTAAACTTAATGGTGTACGAATAACTAACACATACTATAACCGGAAAACATTAACTCCTGAAAATTTATATACATATACATGGGTTTCACTTGATGGGTTGCACAGGAATATGATAGATTATATTTCAATTAATAGCAAATGAGTCAGTTCAGTTAGGAATACCAGATCATATAGGGGATCCGAAATTGGGTCTGACCATTACCTGGTCAAAAGTATTTTGCAGCTGAAGCTTAAGAATATTATACTAAGGTTAAGAAAATTACCTTCAACACTGAAGGTCTGAAAGGTCCAGATAAAGCAATACCAGATAAAGAATCCAGATAAAGCACACCGTGATAGGTTAATTAGTTATTATGACAATTGTGATTTGCTTACTGCTGAAGTTGAGAACGAATGAGATTAGTTTAAACAGGCTTTTCTTGAAACCAACGTACTCTTTTGGATAAACCAACAGTACTCTTTTGGACAACAGTAGTCTTTTGGATAAACCAACAGTACTCTTTTGGAAAGGAGGAAACAAAATTATTTGAGTGATAAGGCTATGTGATAATGCTGGATTAATATGAATCAACACTTAATAGTCCTAATAGAACGCATTACAACGAGCTTAATAAACGTGTAAAGGATCAGTTAACAGCTGATAAGAATATCTGGCTTGATAGCTTGACTGACAAAGCAGAGGAAGCAGTTAGACAACACAACAGCAGGGGGTTGTACCAGATTGTCAATGTTTTATGTGGGAAGAAACAGACAGGTACACAGGGATTGAGGGATAAATATGGCAAGGTGGTTGAAGGTGAGGATTCTGTGATGGCTAGGTGGGCTGAGCATTTCAGAGATGTTCTAAATAATGCGATTATTTCTGCTCCCATTGTTTGTAATGAGGATAGCTGCATTACTGGCTTTTATGATGGCCCTATGTCACATTCCGAAGTCGCATTGGCTATCTCTAAATTTAAGCTGCATAAATCCCCAGAGGTGGACGAAATCAACAATGAAATGCTTAGAGCTGCAAACGTTTGTGTTGTCAAGTGGCTAATTGATATTTTTAATGATAAGGGTGTTGTTCCTAAGAATTTTAGTACAGCTATTATTGTCCCAATTTTTAAAAAAGATGATCGTAGTTCTTGTGATAATTATGGGGGAATTAGTTTACATTCTGTTCCAGTAAAGTTCTTTGCATGATTATACTTAATGGAATTAAGAATTTGGCTGATGGACAACTGCGTGATGAACAGTGTGGATTCAGAAGTAACAGGGGATGTATGGATCAAATATTTTCACTTAGGCAGATTCTTGAGAAATGTTTAGAATTTCAGAAACCTTTGGTTGCTAGCTTTATAGATTTCAAAAAGGCTTCTGACTGTATTGATTGACATAATTTGTGGTTGAGTTTTAGATAATATGGAATACCTGATAACATGGTCGTCTGCAGAAAATTTTCGATGGGGGGGGGGGGGGCAAAGCTTGGAGACAATAATTACATCAATAAATTTTTATTTAATTATATAATTTTTTAGGTTTTTTTTTCACAAGTAGATTATAGAATACAATATTGCATCAATGCAAAAACACATACATAATATATATAAATTAATTACGTTTAAATTGTTACGATTATAATTTGAGGAATTTTTTACTCGATTCAAGGGGGGAGGGCAAGTGTCCCGTTTGCCCCCCTCTGCGGACGGCCATGCCTGATAAGTTAGCTAGTGTAATGAAAGCTCTCCATAATAACACTGAGTGATGTGTGAGAGTTGGTACGTCTTGCAGCGATTGGTTTAGCATTGCTAGTGGAATTGGACAAAGGTGCATTTTGTCTCCTTTTCTGTTCTGTTAGGTTATTGATTATGCTATGTGAAATTCTTTGCAAGGGAAAGATTTTGGCCTTAAATGATCTAGAGATTTCAAAAAATTTTGATTTATATTATGCAGATGATTTGGCCTTGTTGGTTAATGATGTTGATGAGATGAATTCTTTCATTAGGGCTGTTCATAAGAATGGTAATTGAGTAGGTTTGATGGTAAACAGAGGAAAAACTAAAGTGATGAAAATTGGTCTGGCAGATAGTGCTTCAGTTGCTTTGAACGGCTGTACTATTGGGTTGTTGTTTGGGTTGTTTTACCTCTGAGCGGCACTTTTTTGCACACCATGGGCTAAATGGCCAGGTCACATGGACCCCGAAGGCTCAGAGAAGGTTGGGGGAGGGGACCCACTGGAACAGCTGTTGGGAGACAGATGGTAGCCTCCCGTCAAGGCCATCCAGCGTGTTCTTTAACGTGCACAGGGTATGGCTCTCCCGCACACGGGGCCACGGCGTAACGTCCCATCCGACGGACGGCGGCCTTTCCAAGCCCATCGGTGTCCCCTACTGACCGTGGGCAGGGCGGGGAATTTTGCGGAGATAAATCTCATCGCTGACACAGCTGGGACTCGAACCTGGGAACTACAAATTACGAGCCTGGCGCGCTACCGACTGAGCCACCCCCGCCCCTACTGTACTATTGAGCAAGTGTCTCAGTTTAATTATCTTAGGAGCTATGTAACAGATACTGGTTATATGCAGCATGAGCTAAATAGAAGAATAGGGATTGCTGCTGAGACTTTTAAGAATCTATGGAGAGTATGGAAAAATAGGCTTATACACCTAAAGACTAAAATTAGGCTGTATAATAGTTTGGTTCTTTCTGAGGTTAGTTATGGTAGCGAAACATGGACACTTTGTAAGCAGGATAACAAGAAACTTGATTCCTTTGATTCTAGATGCTACACATTATCTTGGGCATTAGGTGGTTTGACTTTGTAAGTAATGATGAGGTTAGAAGAAGGAGTCATCAACCTCTTTTGAGCAGCATATTGTGCAGAGAGAGACTGCGTTGGTTTGGCATGTTGCCCATATGCATAGCTGCAGATTGGCAAACAGGATTATGAACAGTGTGCCTAAGGGTTTCAGAAAAAGGGGAAGACCTAGGAAGCGATGGACAGGCAATGTCAAACAGGACCTTGCTAGAATTGGCCTAGAGTGGTCAAATGCAGCAGCAGTAGCTCAGAACAGACATGTATGGAGAAGAAATTACACAGTCTGGTAGGACCTCCGTAGCCCTTGGCTCATGAGGGTTTTGTATGTATGTATCGTTTAATGTAAAAGTGTTAATTTATTAAGCCATATTTAAAATTATTATATTATGCTTCCAGAAACGTGATAAAGAGGATATAAATAATCAGGATTATCTTGATTACCTTTTATCCGAGGTAGGCAAGATCTAAAAAAATAGGTGGTAAAAATAAAAGGTAAGAAAGGTAGGTTTAAAAGTTTTCTTTCCGTTTTAGTGGTCTTTAACAAATGTCTTGATAAATATGGGTAATATATACAATGTCTGGCCAAATTATTATGAACATTGCGTTTCATAATAATCCCGATGTATCATGATTTGCTGACGTAGTATTCTACGTCACTACGAAATAATATAAAAGCCGTAAAGGCATGGTGGAAAGCAAAGTACCACATGGGTAAAAAGACTGATCTGACTAACTTCAAAAGTAGGCTTATAGTTGGAGAGCGATGGGTACGAGCATCCGTAATGGAGGACATGGAACTCAGTAAAAAATAGGGGCATAATATTCCAAGTGTACGGGAAAAAGATAACAGACTCAAAACACATCCGCCAAATCGTTGGAAATGCGAGAGGGAAAAGTCTCTGACAGATACGAATAGGCATTTGTTGGCACGAACTAAACTGCAAAACGGAGCTGCTGCATTTCAAGAGCTGAGAGAGAGATGACCTCTCTCTCAGCTCTGAGAGAGATGTACTTGAAAACCCATTTCAACGAGAGAGATGTACTTGAGAGAGATGTACTTGAAAACCCATTTCAACGAGAACTACGTGCAGAGAATTGAAATTTTCCGGGCTCTCATCTCTGACTGCGGAGGACCGACGAATTATTAGGTGTGCTTTATAATGCGTAATTTGGCCAGGCAGTGTATTTATATTTAATATATTTTTCTCCTCCATTCTTGTTACTAACTAGCATTCTCAACGGGGGAGGGGGGAATACCTCCCTCCTCCTCCCTCTCTCCCTCCGTCACTAGATCCGCTCCTATCCGAGGGTCTATGTAATCTTCCTCTAGCTACGAACGCTGGAGTTGGACCCGATTGGAAATCCCTTAATCCGACGCTGATTATGAACATAAATAACAACCGTGATAGTACGAGGGAATAAAATGATGAAACTTTGTTTCTGATTGCACTAACTGCTTGACAACAGTTATGGTGCTCTTTTAACTTATGAAAGGGTTATTCGTGCTATTACTAAACTGGCAATTTAAATTGCGAAAATTCATTTTGCTTACGAAAAATCTGAGTCATTCCGATCGAAACTAAAATTTATCTCAACAAAAATGCTTTAAAACATAATGGTCCGTGATGAAATATAAAAATTCTCATATGATAAAATTTATTATACTATGTTTTTTTAATAATTTTATTGCTTTCAAAGTAATAATGAAATATGCAATGAGTTTTTGTCGTACCAAAATAAATTAATACTTATTTTGTTAATTATGCAATATCTTTCTAAAAAAATGTCGCGTTGGTTGTCCATGCTCGCAGTTAGATATTTCCCGGTTCGAGTGCCATTTGTCCTTATGAGAGATTTTCTCCGCTGTCTCTACCTTTGGTTAGAAAGGGAACACTGATGGGGCTTGGAAAGACCGCCATGCGTCAAATAGAACATTAAGCGTGGTTCGTGTGCAGGAGATTTAGATCCTGTTAAGAAACGTTAAAGAACACGCTGAATGGCTTTAACGGGAGACGTTAATGTGCCATCTAAAAGCTGCCCAGTGAATCCCCTCTCCAGCTCTGAGCCCTTGGATTCCTTCTGACTTAACCATTTAGTTCATTATGTGCAGGGGCGGGGGTGGCTCAGTCGGTAGCGACCCAGGCTCGTAATCTGTAGTTCCCAGGTTCGAGTCCCAGCTGGGTCAGCGTTGAGATTTATCTCCGCATAACTCACCGCCCTGCCCACGGTCAGTAGGGGACACCGATGGGCTTGGAAAGGCCGCCGTCCGTCGTATGGGACGTTAAGCCGTGACCTCGTGTGCGGGAGAGCCATACCCTGTGCACGTTAAAGAACACGCTGGATGGCCTTGACGGGAGGCTACCATCTGTCTCCCAACAGCTGTTCCAGTGGGTCCCCTCCCCCAACCTTCTCTGAGCCTTCGGGGTCCATGTGACCTGGCCATTTAGCCCATGGTGTGCAAAAAAGTGCCGCTCAGAGGTAAAACCCAACCCAACTCATTATGTGCAAAAAAAGGGGGGGGCGAAACAACTCCTTTAAGAGCATAGGAATTACGTTAGAATTAGCATTCGCAGCTGCGAAGATTACTTTGGCCACAAGCATTTGATTTGAATGACACCACAAATTTTCCAACCAACATTAGAGATTCTTTTTTTTCCACCCTGCTGAGGAGTGGTCAACCACACAGGGTCCTGATGCTGACCATATAAACCCACTGGACTGGACAGATATATGGCTCTGAGCTTGATTATGGATCCTCATTTTGCTGCACTGGTGGGCTTCTGTGGAGGGAAAATCTTCCGCTGTGTTTTCTGTTTGTTTGTGGGTTGACAGCCCCAAGTGAATAGATTCACAGGATATGTTTCTCAGCTGGTGGATAATCCTGAGCAGAAGTCATCGCAGGCACCTGAACTCTTTGCTTCTATTGGCATCATCAAATTCCACATTGGAGGAAATCTTACAGTGTAGATGGCTTCAGCTTTAGGTGGTGGAAGAAACGGGTGTTTGCCCCATGTCTGCGATTATGGGGCTGTTTGATTTTGTCGGCATTCCCTCTCTCAATAAACATAGTTTCTTTAAACATCCTACTAACCATTTTCTCTCCATAGGTAGTTGGAATGTGAGGACTCTGCACAGAGCTTTTTCTCTTGATGTCCTCACACAAGAATTCCACCATTATAATTTAGATATTCTCGGCTTGCAAGAGACCAGATGGACAGATAAAGGTCAGATTCTTAAAAATAATCTTAAATTTCTCTTTTCAGGGAGGGACGACAACAAGCATCACCAAGGCGTGGGTCTGCTTCTCAGCAGACACGCTAGTGATGCTCTTCTAGGATATGAGTGCATTAATGAAAGGTTTCTTACAGCAAAATTTCAGACAAGCGTTAAAGACTTGAATGTTATCTGCTGTTATGCCCCCACTGAGGATGCCGATGAGGATGAGAAGGATAGGTTTTATGGACAACTTCAGGATATTTTGAATTCTGTCAAGAAAGGAGATATTACCCTTGTTCTAGGTGACTTCAATGCCAAAGTTGGTACTGACTGTGACCTTTGGGGAGGAGTAATAGGCCCTTTTGGTATTGGTAGCTGCAATGGCAATGGGCAACGTCTCCTACAGGTAAGTAAACTCAATGGATTCAGAATAACTAACACTTATTACAAACACCGCGACATACATAAGTACACTTGGGTTTCACCCGATGGGCTGCATAAGAATATGATTGATTATATATTAATTAACAGCAAATGGGCTAGTTCTGTTAGGAATACCAGGTCATATAGGGGAGCTGAAATTGGATCTGACCATTATCTTGTTAAAAGTGTCTTGCAACTTAAACTTAAAAAGTGTTGTGCTAGGGTTAAAAAATTTGCTTTTAATACTGAAGCTCTGAAAGACCCAGTTATAGCCAAAGCTTACCATGATAGGTTACTTAGTCATTATGACAGTCATGGTATGCTTACTACTGAAGTTGAGGAAGAATGGGATCATTTTAAACAGGCTTTTTTGGACACTAACAGTACTCTTTTAGGAAAAAAGGAGCAGAAGAGACAGAATTATCTGAGTGATAAGGCACTTGAGCTTATTTCGGAAAGAAAGAACTGCAGGAATGTTCTTAATCAATACCCTACTAGTCCTAATAGAAAGCATTACAGAGAACTTAATAAATGTGTAAAAGATCAGTTAGCTGCTGATAAGAATCTTTGGCTTGATGGTTTGGCTGACAAAGCCGAGGAAGCAGTTAGACAGCACAACAGCAGAGAGCTGTACCAGATAGTTAATGTTTTGTGTAGTAGAAAACGGACAGGTATACAGGGATTGAAGGATAAACAAGATAACGTTATAGAAGGTGAGGATTCTGTCATGGCTAGGTGGGCTGAGCATTTCAGTGATGTTCTAAACAATGTGGTTAGTTCTATTCCCATTGTTTGCAATGATGATAAATGCATTGATGGCTTTAATGTTGGCCCTATAACACAATCTGAAGTTATTTTGGCTGCTTCTAAACTTAAACTTCATAAATCCCCAGGGGTAGATGAAATTACTACTGAAATGCTTGGAGCTGGGAATGTTTCGGTTACCACTTGGATGACTGAAATTCTGAATATCTTTTATGATAAAGGCATGGTTCCTAAGGATTTTACCAGAGCTATTGTTATCCCTATTTTCAAAAAAGGTGATCGCAGTTCTTGTGATAACTATAGGGGTATCAGCCTACTCTCTGTTCCAGGTAAAGTTCTTTCCATGATTGTGCTTAATAGAATTAAGAATCTGGTTGACAGTCAATTGCGTGATGAGCAATGTGGATTCAGAAGTGGTAGGGGATGTGTGGATCAGATATTTTCACTTAGGCAGATTCTTGAGAAATGTTTAGAGTTTCAGAAACCTTTGGTTGCTAGCTTTGTTGATTTCAAAAAGGCTTTCGATTCTGTTGATCGTCATAATTTGTGGTTGATTGTGAAATCATATGGTATACCAGACAAGTTAGTTAACATAATGAAAGCTCTGTATAATAACACTGAGTCATGTGTGAGAGTTGGTAAGGCTTGTAGCAAATGGTTTACCATTACTTCTGGTGTTCGACATGGGTGCATTTTGTCTCCTTTTCTCTTTAGCTTGGTTATTGATTATGTTATGCGAAATTCACTTCATAAATCCCCCGAAAATTTCTGATTTAGATTATGCTGATGATTTAGCCCTTTTGGCAAATGATGTTGATGAGATGAACTCTTTCATTCGAGCTGTTGATGAGTCTGGTAGTAGAGTAGGTTTGGTTATAAACAGAGAGAAAACTAAAGTGATGAAAATTGGTCAGGAAGGCTGTGATTCAGTTAATCTGAATGGTTGCAGTCTTGAGCAGGTGTCACAGTTTAATTATCTTGGGAGTTATGTAACTGATAATGGTGATGTGCGGTATGAGATTAACAGACGAATAGGGATTGCTGCCGGGACTTTTAACAATCTATGGAGAGTGTGGAGAAATAGGCGTATACACCTAAAGACTAAAATTTGACTGTATAATAGTTTGGTTCTTTCTAGGGTTAGTTATGGTAGTGAAACTTGGACACTTTGTATACAAGATAACAGGAAACTTGATGCTTTTGATTCCAGATGCTTACGTCGTATCTTTAGCATTAGGTGGTTCAACTTTGTAACTAATGATGAGGTTAGGCAAAGGAGTCGGCAACCTCCTTTAAGCAGCATATTGTGCAGAGAGAGACTCCGCTGGTTTGGCCATGTTGCCCGTATGGATAATTATAGATTGGCGAAAAGGGTTATGAACAGTGTGCCTAAAGGCCTCAGAAGGAGGGGGAGACCTAGGATGCGGTGGGCAGACAATGTCAAACAGGACCTTGTTAGAATTTGTGTTCAGTGGCCTGATGCAGTAGATGTAGCTCAGGATAGACTTGCTTGGAGAACCAAATTGCACGGTCTGGTTGGACCTCCGTAGCCCATGGCTGCTTGAGGATGATGATGATGATGATGATTAGAGACTTCAATTTCATGTTGACGACATTTATTATCTTGGAAGTATCTTCGACGACATTGAGAAGTGACACGAAGGTTGCCAGATCACTACACGTGACACGAAGGTTGCCAGATCACTAATTTCTAAAAAAAAATCGTTGCCAGGTATTTTTTCTCAACGTCGTTCGACGACAACGATCGACGAGTTGGATCGATTCGTTATGCAAAGCATGAAATTGAATATCACTAAGGAGATGCCATGATTTCGGTCGTCGCAAAATGTCGTCGAAGATACTTCCAAGATAATAAATGTATGTTACAAAGTTTTTAGCTCGTTTTCAAAAAAACGAACTATTTTTTTCACTTTGTTCGTCTGTAGATTTTGAATATTTTTCATTTTTAGAGATAAAATTTAAATCATCCTTTTTGGATTCGGTAGGTGCTAAGGAAACATTAAAATTCGTATTTTTAGAATTTTACAATGAAAATTTTAATTTCCATCGCTAGAGAACACTAAAATCGAAAATTGTGAAACTCTAGAGCATGCCCCTTCATTATGTATTATTACCGCATGAGGCCTCGACACTCATGGGGACTCAAAAGGCGATATTTTCCAGCATTTCATTGAACAAAATATTTCACAATTAGTATACTGTACAGTCGCTCAAAAAAGTATCCGAACGCTATGGTTGATTACAGAATTCAGAAAAAATATCTGGCAACGATTTTCTTTAGAAATCGTTGCCAGTCACGTGACACGAAGGTTGCGAGATCACTAATTTCTAAAAAAAACATTGCCAGATATTTTTTCTGAATTCTGTAATCAACCATGGTGTTCGGATACTTTTTTGAGCGACTGTAAGTGGTCATATTATTTTGATACTAGATCGTGTGGGCTCACTCACGGAAATATTGAGCGTGTGCAGTTACCGTTGACAGCAAACTGGAGCGTGTGCAGTAACTGCACACGCTCCAGTTTGCTGTGAACGGTAACTGGAGCGTGTACAGTTGCTATACACGCTCCAATATTTTTCCTGAATTCTGTAATCACGTGACACGAAGGTTGCCAGATCACTAATTTCTAAAAAAAATCGTTGCCAGATATTTTTTCTGAATTCTGTAATCAACCATAGTGTTCGGATACTTTTTTTGAGCGACTGTACTACACTGTTGTTCATAATTTAAGAAAATTGAACAAAAATGTAAATATCTCAAAAATTCCTTTTTAGAATATAGCGAAAGTTTCAGAGGATATTTAATGCCAAATAAGTATATTAATATTTACATTTAAAATAAAAAAAATACATCGAAATACATGTCCAATTATAAAATTAAATTTCCAGTCGAAGAATATATCGGAAAACGCTTTCATTTTTGAAAAATTATACACCCCGCGGATATTGAAGTTAACGCTATCTAGTATGGAGTATGATTATTCCAACAGCAATGCAGCTTGCACAACGAGCTCTCATGCTTCTAATATGTTTATCCAACAATGTAGAGGGCAACAAATCCCACTCCTCTATAAGAGCATTTCTCAGCTCATCTGGAGTCCTTGGAGGGGGTTGACGACTTGCAATTCACTTTCCCAAAGCATCCCATGCATGTTCAGTGGGATTTATGTTTGGGGACATCGCTGGACAATCCATTCTCTGGATATTTTCACTCTCAAGGCATTCCTTCACTATCTTAGCTCTATGTGGACGATGTTATCAGCCATAAAAGTGAATTCTGACTTAATGCCAGCGTTGAAAAGCTTCACATAAAGATCTAGGATATCGTCTTTGTATCTTAGGCCAGTTAGAATCCCTCCTGAGAAGATATGCAGGTCTGTGCAGCCATTGATAGTGATAAATAGATCAACAAACCACTCCCACCAAAACGGTCCCTTACCACGATATTCAAGGGGTGATAACACGTCACACACCCTCTCTTCAGATGCATTGTAGCCGAGAATCACTACTTACGCTATATCGAGATCATGTAAAAAGACAACCTGTCCCCATTGATTATTGGTCCAATTGAGGTGCTGCCTGCTACATTCCAGTTGTACCATGCGATGAGCTGAGGTTAATGGTATGCCTACTAGAGATGGCATATCTCTGTCATGAAGTCGTCCGGATACAGTTACTCTGGATACTGTCCTTCGTGTGATAGCTGACAGTTCCGATGGAAATTGGTGCGCTGACATCAATCTATTGCGCCTTGCACTTATTTAAAAGAAACGATCACCTTGAACTGTTGTTGCTCTGAGACTACCTTCGTTCGTTCTTCTAGAGCAGAGGTTCTCAAACTGTTTTTGATCATGGCTCGCTTCTGAGCTTCATTTACTTGTGTGGCACCCCCTTATAGCTTATTTCGGAAAAATAAGATGCTTAACCATCAGCGCTGTTCATTTATAATGTAAATATTACATTATATACACTACAGAAAATAAAAAATGCAACACTTGCAAGAAGTTATGCAAATGTGACGAAATTTAGGTAGACGGTAGTATATAGAAATGCATGGAAATGATTAGGTTTGCAGGACGATCGAAGCGATTGGACAGGCGCGAGCTGACGTCACAGGTGCGAGCAGTCAAACGCAGATAAAGGCTACCAAAGTTCCCTGGTTGACAAAACGTTGTGAAAATTGTTCTAAACCGCTAAAGATGCCCTTACGCAGGCGTCTACAGCCGTTCCAACAGTTAACAGACTTTGAGCGTGGAAGAATCATCGACCTTAGAGAAGCTGGTTTGTCGTAGAGAAATGTGGCCAATATTGTTGGCCGTAATCCCAGCACCATCGTACACATATGGCGCCACTGGGTTCAAGAAGGATCCAGCATATGCCAACAAGGATCAGGAAGACGACGTATCCATGGAGTGACAGGACCGCCATTTGCGATGCATGGCACTGCGTGACAGATTCGCGGCTACAACGCAACTGCAAAGGAACTGGCAACAGGTAACACATCGAATACCTACCAGGCAGACAGTAAACAAAGGCTTTTACAGTTTTTATTGCGGCCTATCGTCTAGCACTGCATTTGCCCCTCACATCTGCCCACGTGCAAGCACGTCTTCAGTGGTGTCGCCTCAGACAGAACTGGTAAATATATATAATGACAAAACCCACTAACTCCGCCTAAAGCACTACCAGTATAGGGAAATGCCATGTTCACCACTAACTATGGTCAGGGGCAAAACAGTACCATATAAATACAGTTCATCTCCGACTACCTAATGGCGAACAGTACTATAGGAGTAAAGCGCATCCAGTGGTCAAAACCTAAATTTAATCAATGTCCCGGACCACCACAAACAAGGATATAGAATCCAAGTTGCCTCGACTCCCGAGACTAGGGCTCTTAGTCCGACGCTTCCATCGGGGCCCTGTCCAACATGGCGAGAGTCTAGTCAGCAGGGCCCTCAACTTCTTCCATCTTAGCCTGTCTGACGTTGCTCAATCCGGTCAGCAGAGCCTTCGACTTCATTTAGACCCTCAAGCCCCCCCCCCCCCCCCCCCCCCCTCGACAAGGTGGTCCCGTATCAGGGGTCCTCAGACAGAACAATAACAAACAAGAGTGGAGTACCGTGGTGTTTGGTGACGAATCTAATTTTTGTTTTGGTCAACACAATGGTAGACAATGTTTTCGCTGTCATCAAGGGGAAAAGAACGCCACCCAGTCTGTGTGACATCGTCACACAGCTCCAGCACCTGGTGTCTTGGTGTGGGGTGCCATTAGTCGCACATCTCGGTCAGAACTCATCATCATAAGGGGATCTCTGCCTAACGATAAGTTACCAACATTTTGCAGCCAGTGCTGTCCCATTTTTCAGCAGCATGAAACCTTTTACCAGCAAGATAACACCTGTCCCCACACAGCCCACATTAGTCTGCATTATCTACACAAGCAAAACTTTCAGGCACTACCATGATAGCATGCTCGCTGGGCTTTCACCTATTGAACACGTCTAGGACATGATTGGACATCTCCAACAACACTCAAGAGGTGTGCCAATCACTACCGCTAAAATGGAACAGCAACTTCGCTGTCTGGCGTTATATCCCTCAGGAGGACATTATAGAGCTGCACAATAGCCTTACTCGCCGTGTTCATTAATGCATTGCTGTGCGGGGTGGTTCAACTTCATTCTAATTATTCACTTTACCAGATACGTAAAGTGGTAATTTTCCATATTTTTTTTGAAGATGTAATCAATCAAACATCTTAGTGTATGCTAACAGCTGCCTGTGTTTCAATAAAAATTTCAACCCTTTCAGGTGTTGCAATTTTTTTTCCTGCAGTGCATATTCTAATAATCTATACTTTATTCCTAAGTAGCAAAGAAAATTCTTAAAGACCTAAAATGTAGAGTAGCAGCAGAAGACCTGCTAATCAAAAATTTCTGATAATTGGAACTTTATTCAGTGTTATTCTTGTAACTGATACAAACTTGCAATTTTTCAATATCTGGCTGAAGCGCTGTTAGTGGCAAACAAATAAAAACGTTTCTTCACAACATACAGGCGGCTACGCTCTTGTAACGAGCTTATTTTTCAGTAACGGCTTTATTGCTATGTGTACTAAAAGATTAAAAAAAATTAATGCAGCGTTCCAGGAAGCCTTGTTAAAAATTACAAAGCAAGTTTGTCATGAAAATTATAAATATGAATTTTACACCTCATTTGTAATATTTCATTCTTGCAGTTAAGTTTGGATGGCCCCTCAGAACTTACTGTGACCCCCCTCCCCAATCTGTATTCCATTTTTCCATATTCCCCCCTAGAAGTATGACCTAGAAGTATGGCCTAGAGTATGGCGTGGTATTGTGGAGGGCCATATAGCCGACTTTGAGAACCATTGTTTTATAGTATGGTTCATGCAGCTCTGAACACTCTAAAAAGTGGCTCTTGATGCTTTTTAACTAAACATTGAACTCTGAAAAATTTTCAATGCTTTTCATTAGAAACAAGCACAAAATCATGTTGGCAGACGATAGTAGTTAGGCCTGCGTATAATGTCCACTCGGACAAGCCGTGTAATAATAATAAATACCCCCTCAAGCAGCTGCTTGCCACAGAGGTCTGACAGGAGCCTGTCAGTTTATATGCCATAGTAGAAGGTCTGTGAGGATGGCGGGACCTCAGCAGAAAAATGACACATACATCCATACCTTACCCGGGGCTCGAACCCAGGTCCCTTAGATCAGTAGCCAAGCGCGCTAACCACTCGGTCATGGGACGGCTGCAGACCATAATTTGGGTTTTGCACATTTGAGAAACAGGGCGACGCAAAATGTGTTCGGTTAGCGGAAGTGACATCTAGACCAACAAAGCGAGGCTATCAACTCAGTGCATGCTGGGAGTATATGGCTAATGTAATGGCGACCACAATTGAGTGACTACGTTCTTTTTGATAAAAATTAATAGTCAATGATATAGCTGAAATCTCTTTTTTGATATGGTAGTAATTTATCGTGTTATTGTTCTAAAAACTGAAATAAATTGTTGCTTATTACTCTACGTATATTTTCGTAGAAAATCCCATATTGTAATGGTGAGATAATTTTTTTCAGATGTTTTAATGCTACAACTTTAATAACATTAAAATGAAGGCATAAATTGTGAACTGAATTATTTGCAAAATGGTCACCGAGCCTATTCTACTTTACGCAGCGGCTGTTTGGAAGTAAACCTATCAGAAAACTGCAATCGTTTCAAAACAAAATGCTGCGATCAGCTGTAGCAGCCCCATGGTTTGTTCGTAACTCTATAATTCATAGAGATTTAAACATCAATACGATCCATGAATGTATTGTCAAGCTTGCCAAGAAATTCTTTCAGAATGCGACATCTCATCCTAATACGCTTATTTCTAGCACAGTTACTTATGATCATACTTGTCCAATAGAGGTTCAAAAGACCTAAGAATTTCTTGTACTGAGTTCCTGTTTTCTTTCTCAAGAACTGTTCTACTTAGCTTTCGAGTTCCAGTTTTAACTGGTTCATCTCGACTATTTTATCAATGCCATTGGACAATTCCGTTGAAGAAGGTATGGGCTGGCTAAGTGTCCAGGTACTTCATTCTGTCATTTTATGACCTATGATCTAAAGGTGTGAAAGAAAAATTATAAACAAGATATTAACAGTTATAGCGATTTGTATCTTAAGGAAACAAAGGAGGCTTTGTAGGTAGACTGCAGTTTACGTCGCTCAGGAGCCATTTTTTTAACGCAAAGCAGCAATGTGTTCGTATGTAATAATAATGAATAATATATAAATATAATAATCATATCATCTAGTGAGTTGAGCGATTTAAACTGCAGTAGTACTTCATTCAATAGTTCTGTTTTTGCGTTTTTCTCATATTAGTAATTTTGTTTCATTTCTACCAAATATTCTGTATCAGTGACTTTTAATTGAAATGTTAATGTAAAATTGTGCTTATCCATTCTTTAAAGAATATGTTTCTAAATATTTGTAGTTACGCATGGTTCATTATGTGTTGCAACAACAGCATCTATAAAATAAATTTGTAGTATCTTTTTGTGATTAGGGTGTTTTCACATTGGAAGAGTAGTCAACACTGGAAATTTTGTCTGAAATTCCCCAAATCAATTAAATCAGTTCTTTTTCGTTATCAATTTGGCTGTGTATCCTGTAGCCGATTTCATTGCTAGATGTTTAAAAATGGGAACCATTGTGTTGCTTTATTTCAGAGTATAATAGAAAATTTTAGTGAAAAAACTGTATAATGACAGATGAGGATACTGTAATACAGGATGTTTCGAAAGGGACGCAACCCTCTATTGTATTTTTCTATCTAAACTAGACAAAAGACACAAACTTCAAAAGATGCAAATTAGACATATATCTACCTTTACAACAGATGTTGAAAGTGATTTTCTGCAACCTGGATACAGGTCTGTACCCGTTTCATGACATTTGCAGCCACCTTTTGTTTTCTTATGTTTAAAATCTCTCTTTCAATGTTAGCCTTCAAGTCTTCAAATGTATGAGGATTGTTTTGAAACACTACACATTTGAGATATCTCCAAAAGAAAAAATCTGGAGTGTAAAATCTGGGGATCTTGGGAGAACAAATTATTTGAACTCAAATGATCACCAAAAAATTCCTGCAACATGATCATTGTGTCATTTGCAGTATGGGCGGTCGCGCCATCTTGTTGAAACCAACACTCATTCATTCACATCCAATAGTGCAATAAACTGCTGGATGAGGTCACGATAAACTTCACCAGTTATAGTTGAGTCAAAAAATAAAGGGCCTATCACACGACGACGGGAAATTGCACGCCAAACACCAATTTTCCGTGCGTGTAATGGTCGTTCGTGAAATGTGTGAGAATTTTCACTGTTCCATATTCGACTGTTTTGACTGTTCACATACCCATACAAGTGAATCAAGACTCATCACTGAAATAAACACGTTCCAATTGAAATAAACGCCTCAATTCCATTTTCATCAACAAAAGAAAGAAACCAACGACAGTACCATAAACATTTTCCATGGTCTGGTTCTTTAATGAACGACGCCAATACGGTAGGCATGAAATTTTAACTTCTTTGTAGCCCTGAAAACAGTAGCAGGTGACAGTCCAACCTGTGACGTTAACTTTCTAAGAGATTTTCTGAGTGAGTGAGTTAAACGCTGAGACACATCATCAAGAACTTCGGCAGTTAACAGTGATGGCCTGCCTGGGCTCTTTCGATACTGTACAGACCCACCGTCATGAAATTTATCAATCAAACGAGATATTGTCGATTTCTTGGAAACTGCAGACTGAGGAAACTTCAACTCAAACTCCTCTCTCACACTTTATAAGATTTGTACGCACAATAAGTCTCAACAATAAATACACGTTCGTTTTTGAAAAACGACATAGCTGACACAACACAAAGGAATAAATGCTTGAGTGAGACCAGCGCATGACAAGTTCATTTCCACTGCTAAAGGCTCTTAACCTTGAGTACGGTAATTCCAATTGACTAATAATATAGCATAAAATGTACATGCGCATAAGTTCTACTCTCTTATATTTAGGGTTCCGTCCTTTTTGAAACATCCTGTATTTTTTTTTGGTTTGGGTAGCAAGCTTCTACTTTGCAAATGACATGTTTATTGGGCTTAGTAGTGGTAACTCCAAGATTTCACATTAGCTTCTATGGGAAGAAGTGTATTTCTAAATAATACTGCTGTAAGAATGTAACCTTTTATGGAACACTAACCAATTTTATCATTAAAGATGCACAAAAATGCATGATTCTGTTAAATAATTTATAGACCACTATTTCAGTAGGTTTTCTATCTGGACTATGTTATATAGGCATTTCCCCCATGCAAAAACAGATCTAAGATCCAATAATAGTAATCATTGTGCTTATATCATTTCTACCTATATAGAGATGACAGTGAGCAATTAATACATTGAAATTGTTGCAAATGTTTCAAAAGTTTGTATACTGAACCTAGAAATTAGAAAAAAAAATTTTACAATATAAATTTAATTTTAAAAAATTTTAAATTTTTTAATGTGTAAAATTCAAACTTAGTTTTGTTTCCCCGTAACATTTTCTTGTCAAGTTAATCATCAAGTTAAAAAAGTATATTTTTTGAATAGTGCTCGTATAGGGCCCACAAAACCTTCACAAGTTTTCCTCAAAAAATAAAAAGTGAACTCTTCAGAAGCATCTCCCAGCGGAAAAAAATGCTGTTATAGTTTTTTCAATACCTACTGCTGCACTTCACTTGTTACCCTATAGGCATATTTGTCATCGGTTAACATAAGGCTTTTTGTTAATGGCTTTTCTTTTTTAAACTTATTGGCACCTTATTTACCCAAAAGAAAATATGAAACCCATTCCCGCAAAACATGAATCCACCATACACTACTCATAATTTTCATTTTAGTTAGTATTGATCAAAGGGACCTGGGTTCAAACCCCGGGTAAAGCCTGGATGTTTGTATCTGTCTTTCTGCTGAGGTCTCGCCTTCCTCACAGATCTCCTCCATGGCATGTGTAACTGATAGATTCCTGTCAGATCTCCTACATGGCATGTGTAACTGATAGACTCCTGTCAGATCTCTGTGGCAAGCAGCTACTTGAGGGGTTATTTTTATTTTCATATTTATGCAAGGCCAATCAAGTAACAAGAGCCCAGATCTCAAATTCTTCCTTTATTTATTTTTTTTTTTTGGGGGGGGGGGCTAAATCATTATCCCTGAGTGCAAAAATGGGTAAATATATGAATCTTCTCATAAATGATTTAAAATTAAATTTTCATTAATTTCATTAAATTTTTAAAAAGTCAATAAATGACAGACATTGTTTTAAAATTTGAGGTCTTGGATGTCTTGCATCTGTTACATTCTACTTCTTGGCTGGCCCTGTGTTATAGGACATGGAACAATATTGCACCTGATTAATGTTCCATGGAGAAATATTGTTCCATGTGAACCCATTTGGGTAACGAGATGAACAGGTACCTCTTGGGTGGCATGGAAACCCTGTTGACAATTGTGATGAGAAAAAAGATATAAATGAAAATACAGCAGTTTTATGGAATATGTAATTTTTGGCTTTAAAGTATGTTTTTCAATTTCATATCTTTTTCTTCACGCCGACTGTTATATAGCATTGCCTGAGGGAAGTTTTGAGATACCCAGTTTGAAATCCACAATTAGGAGGTTTCATTTACTATTTTGATTATATTTCCCATTTTGAAAATTGGAACAATTTTCACTCTTTTTTTTTCCTCATTTTTCAGTTCAATTTTTGTGAGTCAGTAAATATCACTCTTATGTTCCCTTAAAAAGATTAGAATGGTATTAGGGAAGTCTGTTTGTAGAAAAAAATGCCTCTTATAACAACAATTATAACTGTTTCAGCACAAATTAAAGGTATCTTGCTACCACAAAATATGCAATCTTTTTTACACATTAATCATTTATTACAGACCAAAAACACTTTTTTAATAAATTTTTACATTTATATTTTTTTGATATTTCAATCAATGTTCTCAGTGTAATCTATTGAAGGTAACATTGCACGTGAAAGGATCTGAAAGAACAAACTTGCTTACCATTTCTAACCTATTTAATGTATACTTGAGAAAAGCAAAATCTGATTAATCTTTCAATTAAGTGC
Source organism: Ryuthela nishihirai (assembly GCA_038380435.1). Taxonomy (NCBI): domain Eukaryota; kingdom Metazoa; phylum Arthropoda; class Arachnida; order Araneae; family Heptathelidae; genus Ryuthela; species Ryuthela nishihirai. Next base: position 16,483,049 of record JAWZYU010000010.1, read on the forward strand.
AACCACACAAAATATATTGTATTAGTTATTTTAATTACAAATCTATAATCGATAGTTAAAAAAACTGGTCATAATAACATTAAGACCTACATTGCAGTATAGATTAAACAATATTTTTAATCCAGTTCGTAAACTTCAGTTCCCAGGTTTGAGTCCCAATGGATCAGCATTGAGATTTTTCTCTGCAAAACTCCCCATTCTGTTTTTAATCCAGTTCGTAAACTTCAGTTCCCAGGTTTGAGTCCCAATGGATCAGCATTGAGATTTTTCTCTGCAAAACTGCCCACTCTATTTTTAATCCAGTTCGTAAACTGCAGTTCCCAGGTTTGAGTCCCAATGGATCAGCATTGAGATTTTTCTCTGCAAAACTCCCCACTCTGTTTTTAATCCAGTTCGTAAACTTCAGTTCCCAGGTTTGAGTCCCAATGGATCAGCATTGAGATTTTTCTTTGCAAAACTCCCCACTCTGTTTTTAATCCAGTAAACTTCAGTTCCCAGGTTTGAGTCCCAATGGATCAGCATTGAGATTTTTCTCTGCAAAACTCCCCACTCTGTTTTTAATCCAGTTCGTAAACTTCACTTCCCAGGTTTGAGTCCTAATGGATCAGCATTGAGATTTTTCTCTGCAAAACTCCCGACTCTGTTTTTAATCCAGTTCGTGAACTTCAGTTCCCAGGTTTGAGTCCCAATGGATCAGCATTGAGATTTTTCTCTGCAAAACTCTCCACTCTGCCCTGCAGTCAATCAGGGGAGACCAACAGGCTTGGAGAAGCTGCTGTACGTTGGATGAGTCATTAAACCATGGCTGTGTGTGAAGGAGAGAGCCATATCCGGTGCATGTCAAAGAACACACTTGATGGCCTTGACAGGTGGCCAGTGGCTCCTCCAATCTTCTCGAGGTCCTTGTGACCTGATCATTTAACCCATTGTGTGAAAAAACGTTGTTCAAAAGTAAAAAGAACTCGCTTTTAATCCAGTTTGCAAGAGGCATTTGCTCTGCCTTTAATACAGCTGCAGAAATGTACTGCAAATAATAAAGGATACAAATAAACAAATCTTTGCTTCAATCAAAGAATTTAGTAACGATAGTAGGAAATAAACACTTAAGATTTCGTTCAAATGGATGTCAGTAATAAGTTATATGAAAATAGATATACCAAAAATGGGCTGCAAGTGAGAAGAGGCAGATATTATTGGGGGCACAAAGCTAAATATCTCCGCCAAAAAAGTGATTTGGCACCGGTTTAATCTCGATAGTGCAGTGGCAGTTGGGCAACAGTCGATAAATAGATTCCATAATAAAAACTACAATTGAGCGACACAAAAAAATGGTCTGTCGAAGTAAGATGTATTATAAAATCATTAAGTATTACTTATATCAGAAAATATCAAGCGCTTGAAAGTAAGCGCAGTATAGAGTATTAGAAAATTAGTGTTGCAGTTTACAAATACTCTATGAAGGTTGGGCTGCTTCACTTCTTTATTGCTCAGTATGGATTAAATTGGTGGGGAACAACGACCTCAAGTCTCAGATAAGGTAGGAAAAGGGCTCCAGTGAACAGCTGTTAGGAGACAGAAGATCTCATCAAGGCCTGCCAGGTGATATGCTTAGGTACAAGCACAGTTAGGCTCAGGTAGGAACAGGGGCGTAGCATGGGGGGAGGCTCCCCCCCCCAAAGTAACTCGGAGTTGGCTAAATTCGAAGCAACTTCGTAAAATCTAGGTAAGTTGTGAAAATTTGTAATTTTTTTTTTGGAAAATTAAGGGGAGTTGTCAAAATCGAGGCAACTTGGCAAATCTAAGACAGTTTGGAAAATGGAGAGACGGCAAAATTTAGAGCAGTTGGCAAAATTCAAAGCCACTTAGTAAAAACAGGTGAGTTGGTAAAAACTTAGGGAGTTGGCAAAATTCGGAGTGACTTGGTAAAATCTTGGAGAGTTGGCAAAATTCGGAGTGACTTGACAAAATCTTGGGGAGTTGACAAAATTCAGGTGAGATGTAAAAATTAGGATTTTTTTCTGTAAAATTATGGCGAGTTGGCAAAATCTAGGGACAGTTGGCAAAATTCGGAGTGACTTGGCAAAATCGTAGGGAGTTGGCAAAATTCAGGTGAGATGTGGAGGTGAAATTCTTTCTTCGATTTTAGTTTAGTCAACTATCCTGAATTTCACAAACCCAATCCCAATTATTATAACTCTCCCGTATTTTCCAAGTGGATTCGAATTTTGCCAACTCGCCTTAATTTTACAGAAAAAATCGCACCTTTTACATCTTCCCTGAATTTGCCAAGCCACTTCGAATTTTATCAACTCTCCTTAATTACACAAGAAAGGCACAATTTTCACAACTCCCCTGTATTTTACCAAGTGGCTTCGAATTTTGCCAACTCCCCTAGATTTTGCCAAGAGTACTTGGTTTTTCCAACTCTCCTTAATTTCACAAAACCAATCCCATTTTTTACAACTCACCTGTACTTTACCAAGTGGTTTTCAGTTTTACCAACTTCCCTATATTTTGCAAAGTTTTCTCGATTTTATCAACTGTCCTTAATTTCACAAAATCAATCCCAATTTTCACAAATCGCCCGTATTTTACCAAGTGGATTCGAATTTTGCCAACTCTCCTAGATATTGCGAAGTTGCCCCGATTTTGCCAACATGCCATAATTTTACAGATAAAAGATTGCAATTTTTACATCTCACCTGAATTTTGTCAACTCTCCACGATTTTGCCAAGTCACTCCCAATTTTGCCACCTGCTCCTAGTTTTTGCCAATTCCCTAAGTTTCCCAACTCGCCATAATTTTACAGAAAAAAATCCAAATTTTCACATCTCACCTGAATTTTTCCAACTCCCTACGATTTTGCCAACTCGCCATAATTTTACAGAAAAAAAATCCTAATTTTTACATTTCACCTGATTTTTGCCAACTCTCCAAGATTTTATCAAGTCACTCCGAATTTTGCCAACTCCCCAAGATTTTGCCAACTCCATGATTTTACCAAGTCATTCCGAATTTTGCCAACTCCCTAAGATTTTGCCAAACTCACCTGTTTTTACTAAGTGGCTTCTAATTTTGCCAACTGCTCTAAATTTTTCCGTCTCTCCATTTTCCAAACTGCCTTAGATTTGCCAAGTTGCCTCGATTTTGACAACTCCCCTTAATTTTCCAAAAAAAAAAAAAAAATGGGGAGTTTGAAAGTTTTAAGTGATTTTGGCAAATTTAGGAGAGAAGTAAAGATAGGGATTAGTTTCGAGAAATTAAGGAGATTTGACCAAATCAAGGCAAAAATTCATACTGATTTCTGGCAATTTAGACGAAATATAAATATTGGAAGTATTTCTGAGAAATTATGGCTAGTTGACAAAATTGGAAGTCAAATGACAAAATGTAGAAGAGACTTTAAAAATTGGCTTACCCCCCCCACCACCACGGAGCGAAATCTAAACAAGTTTCTAACTTGGCAAATTTTGCTCGAGTTGTGGACTTTCGCTACACCCCTGGGTAGGAATGCAGCAATGGTGAAGGTTTGAACCCTGGAAACTGCAGATTACGAGCCTGGAACATTACCGATTTAGCCAACCACTGCTCATTGAAATAAAGTCAAAGGTACGAAATATCGGGATAGCAAGCTGAGAGCAATCCTAAATACTCTGGTTTCCATAAGTTAAGGAAAATCCCTATGTTAAGTCAATGGGAAGCTAACGTCAAAAGCTCTATTACTTCTAAAATAAGTTTTGTTTTGAAAAATGTTATTGCAGATAAAAATCTCAATCAATGTGTTTCCTTAATTTTATCTACACTAGTTTCCATAAATGAAGGAAACCTATATCAACAATATTTCGCTCAGTATTTAATGAGTTATGGAAGTTTAAATATTTAGCGATAACAATGCCAGCCACAAAAATTGACTTCAGAAGTTAATTGAAACTTAGTAACAAGTAGTGCAGCAAAGTGTTTAATAAAATAAGTTTGTATTTTATAACTTTGTGTAAAGAATTCTTCAGTTTTGTATAAATATCTTAAGACTGGTATTACTTTTGTTAAATATTCAAACTTCCATAACTCATTAAATAGTGAACGAATATTGTTGAAAATCAAGATATTGATTTATTTGATTGAGATCTTTATCTGCAATCATATTTTTCAAAACAAAAAACTTATTTTAGAAGTTATAGAGCTTTGATATTAGTTTCCCATTGAATTAACATAAGTTTCCTTAATTTATAGAAACCAGTGTATTAAATGGATCAGGATTATAAAGAAAAATGTAGCTGAGAATTTAAAGAATGTTATATATCAATAAAGTATGATTTTGTATTTCCTATGAAGAGTTTTTTATAAAAGTAGGTGTTCAGCTATTTTGAACACCTGATTATTCAAATTAGGATCTGAACAAAATATTAAATCCCGTTGTTTTCTATAACTGATTGCATATTTATCAACTTTTAACGTTGAAGCACGTGTGACAAGGGTTCAAAACTATTGCTTGGTAAAGACTGGAAAGCAAATTTCAATGTTTAGCAAGCAATAGCTCCATTAATTTTACATCGTTGGTAATAACTAGTCAACGAGAATGCCCTTGACATATTGTAACACTTGTAATATTCCAAGCATGCTAGAAGTTTGAAAGTTTTAATTACTCGGGTATTATTGTCAAATAGTTACATTCAGTTTGCAGTGATTTTTTTCCATCCCCCGGGTAGAGGATGGGGAAAAAACACAACTCTTTTCTTTTAAAAAGATGAATGAAAATTTGATGAATTCGAAATTGCCTGTTTTCTGACATGTCCAACCGACTCTGCTATTCATTGTTGCAAACCGGAAGGAAATTTCTCTTGGAGACGGGGGTGGAAGTGGCCCTTTCTGTAGCGCGCCAGGCTCGTAATCTGCAGTTCCCAGGTTCGAGTCCAACCTGAGCCAGCGTTGAGATTTTTCTGCGCAAAATTCCCCACCCTGCCCACCGTCAGTAGGGGGACACCGATGGGCTTGGAAAGCTCCTGGATGGCCTTGACGGGAGGCTGCCATCTGTCTCCTAACAGCTGTCCAGTGGCGCCCCTTCCCCAACCTTTTCTCAGACTTCGGGGGTCCTTGTGACCTGACCATTTATCCCGTTGTGCGCAAAAACATGCCATTCAGAGATAAAACAAACCAACCCTCGGCGACGGAAAATATTACGAAGAATTTAAGAAGGAAAGGGAGATTTTGTTAAAATTTTATGGGAAAGCTGTAATCTTTTTCCTAAAAGATAAGAAATCCCAAAAAATTCATAAATTTCATTTGAATAACGTCGAAATTATCCAAGATATTTTCTACATTGATTTATATTATATTTTCAAAAAGAAGCAAATATTGTTTTCACATTGTCGTCTGTATGCACATATTTAACTTATTTATTTTCTGTTCAATAGATTGTAATGAAATATTAAAATTCGTAAATATTATTAAAGACAAAAAATATTTTGATGATCTTGCACACTCAAATACTGAATGATCCAATTTCTTAAAACGTTATGTATAAGCTTAAGATAATTTGGCATCATGTTATACAGACTAGAAGAAAAACAAAACACGATATTTTGTAATTTTTTTTATCTTCAGTTAATGGTTGATGAAAAAAAAGTGATATTTATAATCGGAAACGTTTATCATTTTATTAATTTTCTTTACTTTATTCTTTTTTTTCTCCTTCATTTTATGTAATTACATTGATGTAATCTAGATCATATCTTTCAAAACCACATACATTCCTGTTGATAAGCTTCGGCTTAGTGGTATTTTTTATGTAAAATAATTGTGTAGATAATACTTTTGAAAATAAATTTGAATTTGAAAAGGTAACGTCTGTATCGATAATCTGGTTTCGACAGGAAAACTTCTAATTCTTCCGATATCACAGTTTATATTTAAATATGTCAGATAGTTTAAATCAAATAATTTACGCAATTCTAAAAAAAACAAAGATATCTATAACTCTCTTTAAGACTTTCCCTTCATTTTTCTTCAAAGTGACAGTTTTGAATTGTTTAAGCACATAAACTGACAGGCTCCTGTCAGACCTCTGTGGCAAGCAGCTGCTTGAGGGGGTATTTATTATTTTTAATATAAAATACCAGGAGCGGACTAGCAGTTTGTTTTCAGAAACGCAGCTATTAACAGGAGGAGCCAAGGCTGCGACAAAAAAAATCAATTCTGATATTTTGCAAGATTTCAATACTTATTCTATTGACAGTTTGTACTTATGGATTAAAACAGTTTTTTTCCCATTTCCGGGGTACTCGTGTGAAAAAGAATTATTATTATTATGCAGAAAAAAATGTCTTGATCCTCTAAGATCCCCTCGACGCTACAGCGACCAGCAGAAACAGATCATTTCTTGTAATTTATGTTTAGCTACAGACCACTTTGAAGTTAAATAATATAATTGACTTAACTGACATTCCCAGATTCCTCTATGGAAGCTATTTTCTTTCTTAAACCACGGGCAGTTTTTTTTTTTTTTTTCAAAATACGCTTTTTTAACTTCGTCAGAAAACAGCGGATAAAGTATATCTATAGAGACAACCTGCATTTCGATGATTGGACCTCCCCACCCACCCCCACCCCCCACCCCATAAACACACACCTTCCCTCCGTAACTCTGGGAAAATAATCTGATTATTGTCAAAAATAAAGAACTTAAACCTACTAACCGCCAATTAAAAAAAGAGAGCAGAATATATTAAAATATATGAGTGTGAACAAAAAAGACATTGCTTACTTTTTTTGAGTAATAAAAAGAAGCAAAATTTTTACTTTATTAATATTCATATATCAACGTTTAATGGAAACCTTTTACTTCTTTTCCAGTCATCAAATATTCTATTCGTGAGTAAGAAAGAGCTGAAAGAGAAAATAGCTTGGTATTATTTGTAATTCGCAAGAAGGATTCTTCTCACGTCCGTGACTTGGTATTTAAATCTGTGAATGTCTGGATTGAAAGAGAGAGATGAAAAAGTCCTCTCCTCTCTTCCACTTGAAATTCCGAGACGCTTTGCATCTTGAATTACTGAAGTGAAATAAACCACTGGTTTAATTTAATTTTAATTTTCAAATGATCTTTCTCATCGTTAACACTCTTAATAAAGCGAAAAAGCTCGAATTCAGGTATTTACTTTCAAGAAAGTTAACTTCTTTTCTTCCGATGAATAATAAACTCCTAATTTACAAAATGATCCAAATTATTCTGCTTCATGCAGTTCTTGTATAGAACTATAGTATTTCATATGACAGCTTTCAGAAAACTGCAGTCATTTCAATACAAAGGGTTGCGATCAGCTGTAGCAGACCCGTGGTTTGTTCGCAACTCGATTATTCACAAAGATTTAGACATCATGGTGATTCATGACGTATTATGAAACTTGTCAAGAAATTCTTTGAGAATGCAGCATCTCAGTACTATTATTTCCAGTTCAATTAGTTACGATCATACATCCACAAAGGATCGAAGAATATCTGGAACTGATTCCCTGATTTCCATAGGCGCAGACTTTGATTATGATAACTTTTACCACGGGGGTAGAAAAGTTATATCGAGGGACGGATCTCGGGGAGCAAGGGGAACCTTTTAAATGCCATTAAAGGTAACAGTGGTATTTTTTAGTAACATAGGAGGTTTTTTTTACGGGTAACAAAAAAAAATTAGACTTGATTCCACGAAAATTTCAATTAAAAAAAAACGACTCTGAAACGGAAGGGAAAAAGTTATACTGCAATCAAATTCTAATCTCTTGGCCCACTTTTACTTTTTTTCCGGCTCGATTGGGTTATTTGTTATATTTATATGACTTTCCAAGAAAAGTGATAGAGAAGTCATCGTTTTGGTGAGGACTTTGAAGATATAAAATATCATAAATATATAAATCTTTCATGTTAAAAATTTTGTCTCGCAAGTCATTAATAATGTTTTTAGATCTTCTGATATAGGCCTTTCCTCTGAGTGGCAGTATTTGCCCCTTCTTCATGGTTCGAATGCTCTTAAAATGCTTAAATGAATTATTTTCAACGTAATAAAATGCATTAATTGAACACATACGAACAAGTCAGGCAGACCTCTGACACCATCTCAATGTGACCACAGCTTCTACCTCTAAGGTGCAAAATATATTTTGTGTTTTTTAAATTATAAAATGGCACGTGGACGAAAGGATATTTTTGCCCCTTATCTAAATAAGCACTGGGGCAATTGCCCCTCGTCTCCGTGAAGTCGGCGCCTGTGCTAATTTCCATTTTCTCATGAATTTGCTGTTCTCTTCTATCAGCCTTTGAACTTAACTTCAACTGAAACTTTAAACTTTAAACCTTTGAAGTTTTTTAGCTGTTTTATCCCTGCTATTTTTTCAGTCATTGGCGTGACTCCAGTGAAGAACGGATGAGCTAATTAAATAGCTCTCTACTCTATGATCTATGGTATGTATCCTGTCAAACTATGGTCTATGATGCATTATGAGTTGATTCCGTTGTTTACTTACTACTCAGAAACTAAACTCGCAGAAATGTGTAAATAAAAATTGGCCATGAAATAAGAGTTGACTCATTTTCTGTTCTATCTGATCTCAATCAGCTAGAAAAAGAAATTAAATAAACAGTTAACATTTAAAAACTGAGATTGCCATCGAATTTTGAATTAAGAGAATTTTTACTATTTCTGTATAGACAGTGAGGCAAGAAAGTAATGAGACTCAAATAAAATTAAAGCAACAATGCATAGAGCAAAATGTTTATTAACCGTTTTCCTCAAAATAGTCTCTGAAGGATTGAACAGTATTCAGAGATTCTGAGATTCTGAGTGTATTCAGTGCGTTCTCACCGAACGCACTGAATACACTCCGTTCACAGCAAACTGGAGCGTGTGCAGTAACTGCACACGCTCCAGTTTGCTGTGAACGGTAACTGGAGCGTGTACAGCAATTGTATACGCTCCAGATATTTTTCCTGAATTCTGTAATCACGTGACACGAAGGTTGCCAGATCACTAATTTCTAAAAAAATCGTTGCCAGATATTTTTTCTGAATTTTGTAATCGACCGTAGTGTTCGGATACTTTTTTGAGCCACTGTAGGTGGTCATATTATTTTGATACTAGATCGTGTGGGCTCACTCACGGAAATATTGAGCGTGTGCAGTTACCGTTCACAGCAAACTGGAGCGTGTGCAGTAACTGCACACGCTCCAGTTTGCCGTGAACGGTAACTGGAGCGTGTACAGCAACTGTACACGCTCCAGATATTTTTCCTGAATTCTGCAATCACGTGACACGAAGGTTGCCAGATCACTAATTTCTAAAAAAATCGTTCCCAGATGTTTTTTTCTGAATTTTGTAATCGACCGTAGTGTTCGGATACTTTTTTGAGTCACTGTAGGTGGTCATATTATTTTGATACTAGATCGTGTGGGCTCACTCACGGAAATATTGAGCGTGTGCAGTTACCGTTCACAGCAAACTGGAGCGTGTGCAGTAACTGCACACGCTCCAGTTTGCTGTGAACGGTAACTGGAGCGTGTACAGCAACTGTACACGCTCCAGATATTTTTCCTGAATTCTGTAATCACATGACACGAAGGTTGCCAGATCACTAATTTCTAAAAAAGTCGTTGCCAGATATTTTTTCGGAATTTTGTAATCAACCAGAGTGTTCGGATACTTTTTTGAGCGACTGTACAAACTTCGGACAGATTTTCCTCTTATGTGTCTATGGTAATTATAGACTTTATAGATTCCTTATTCCCATTTAGTTCTGAATATCAATCGACGGTCTTTTGCGAGTAATTTGCGCATTTAGTCCACTAATTCTGGGTCGAAGGTCGTTTTCGGTCGTCCACTTCGAGGGACATCCTCTCTATCCTCTTCAAAACATTTATACCATCAAAGCGTTTGTGCTCTGGACAGAGCCTCATCCCCATAAACTGTTCATAACATGCGATGCATTTCAGTGGAACTTTTCCCAAGATTTACGCAGAACTTGATGATGGCACATTGTTCCATTTGATGGGATTCTGATGGGGCAGTAAAACACGATGCACAAAATACGTCCATATGAAATAACAACGCAATCCCAAATGGTTATGGTTAGCAAAACCACACTTTAGGTAGTGGTCCTGTGTAGTAAGAGGTTGGAAAACGGAGTGGAGAGTCGCCATGTTTGTGCCCTTTGGTATCATGAATGTGTTTAGAAGGATTGATTATTCTCATATGAAAAAAGATAATCTTTGTAGCTCTTTCGGAGTAATATTTTGTAATTTTAATTGAAATATGTCCCTTACTCTTGCCGTCACCGAACCCAATATGGCGTCCGTGGAAGCCGTTTGCCAACCTCTCCCTGTTAGGACCACTAACTTCAGCGCGTCTATAGCGGCCACTCGGGGGAATAATACTCGTACTGAGCAATAATAATTATATACTGTATATATAATACTGTGTATCTATTTTACTTCTCTATTAGTTCCGAAGTATAATCTGGAAAATTGTGTTCATTTTTCTGCAACTGTATTTGAGCATCCAAATGTAATTCCGAAAGTGATTTTATTTTGAATTTAGTCAAAAGTGTACAATGATTTTAAATTAGTCTTAGTGAACATCGAAAAGGAGGATTAAAAATAATTGCTTATACGCCTTCACGTGCATTCGAAGCCTAGTAGGAAATGGTATTGTTGGATTTCAGGTCCACAAGTAAACATGTCGCGGACCACGTGTTGAGATACAATGGTCTACAGAAGGAAATTTTTAAGCTCCGTTCTAGTAAAGCTTCTCGGGGTTGAGTGAAGAACAGAAAAACTGGGAGATCCAATATTTGACTCAGATAATGTTTTCCACTTCCAGCATGATTGACTAGGGATGTTTTACCTTTGCGCACACTGTGTTTTTCGTGTTATGGGGTAAATGGCAAGGTCACAAAGACACAAAGAGTTCAGAATTGGTTGGGGGGAAAGGACCATTTTGCAACCTTTTCTGAGGTAGATTGCACTGTAAAGAGTCATATTCAAGCCTCCCATCAGTACCATCCAGTGTATTCTTTAACTTTCCCCGACTATGGCCTTTTTTAATACGGAACCATGGCTTAACGTTCCATCCGATGGACGGTGGCCTTTCCAAGCCCCCGAGCTGTCCCTTTTCTCAACGAGATCAGGATGAGGGTTAGCAGAAATAAATCTCAACTCTGGCACATTAGACTTCCACTAGGAGCAACAGATTATCTCTCATTGCCTTTGGTAGGCAAGTTTTGGTAATCAGTTTTTTTCAGCATTTGTTAATTTTTTATTTTTTTTCTCTGTTGCCTTTCGTTGGCATTGTAATGAATTTAAAAAAAAATATTACAATTATTTTTTCAACATTTGTAATTTTTTTAAAAAACATTCCTTAGGCGCTTTCGTTGCATTTGATAATGTGTCTGAATTACCAGTAAAAGAAAACGAGTACCTATTCGTTATTTCAAATGATTTCATATTAAAAATAAATCGGAAATGACGACTTTTCGGGTAGGGCTTTTGAAATAACCTGACACTGCTATTCGTGCTTTTAAACACCTTATATGAAAGGTGCACAACTGAAATGTTATAAGGCCACATAATTGTTATAACGAAGCACCGTTGGGAAATGAGGCGAGAAAATTGACATGCCCGAGTTAATTCAACAAAACAGAAACGAAGAAATAGTATTGAAGGATAAGATGACCTGAGCTTGTGGTTGATAGCAATTGCTCCAGATATTGAACTCTTATCCATGGAAAAGCAATCGCATGCATATTTACCGATCATAGTTTTTGGCTAAAATTTAAAATTTCCCTGTTAATATAGGATTATACATCTAACTTCTTTTAAACTGCGAATTTGAAATAATCCTGTGAGATAAATGTCTACATATGAAAATTAACAAATGAAAATACACGGTTATATAAATCGGTCCCATGGAGTCAGAGAGTTAAAAGAAAATTTGAATTAGAGCAATGTTACTTTTCTCCCTTAGCATTGCAAATGTTTGCATTCAAGACGAGCAATGATTTATACTGTGACGTACGCTATCTGAAAGGACAACGACCAAGGAGAGGAACCGGCTGTTCGAGATTAGAATCTGCAGCGAGGAGGGTCAAAGGGCCCGGGAAAAAGGGACACTTTAAGAGATGGTGGGGAAAAGGAAAAGATAACAAAGTTATTAGGATACAAAACTTTGGATTTAAAGGTTTTATCGTTGTTATCAGGATACTATAAAGATAAAACAAAAAAAAAAGAACTGAAGTTAAAAGAAATGGAACTACTCTGTTCGTCAAAATTTTAGGTGCCGTCAATAAAATGTACAGATCTCGAAACATATTTGGAAAATTAAGTCAAATTTCACAGGAAGACACAAAGACAATGTTGTGATGCCTCATGAAAATTTGGTTGTTTGTGTATGTGGGGGGGGGGGCTAATGCAAAATGTGTCGTCAATAGGTGATGTGGCACCCTTTAGCACTAATGCAGGATTGATAACGTTGATTTATGCCCTCAATAAGATCACCCAGTGGTCCACTGAGCTATAAGAGCTACACTGAGGTTCTGAAGCCTTTGGAGAGGGGTTGGAAGAGAGATAATACGTCCACTCAGGTACCACAGTTGTTATTTCGACTTGAGATCTGGTGAGAATGCAAGCCACTCCATTCTTTGTTTTACTTCTTTTTCAAGCATTGTTGTAAATTCACACATAAGAAAATTAGCTAGACCTAGCTTCAGAAAAAACATTTTCACATGAAAAAAATGCTAGATTTTTTACTATTTAGGAAACATTTCCTTTATATGGTAACTTTTGTTGTGCAATCAAGCTTATATTTGATATTTGGACAAGTGAAATTTCTCTATTTTGTAAAATTCAAGCATTATTTAAAAGTAAAATGGATTTAGAAATTTAATTTCTGCAAAATTTTAATTGTTAAAAAAGCGGTTTAAAAACGGCAAAAATAAAATGAAAAACGCCAGTTTTTTTATAACAACAAAAAAAAAGCAATGAAGGGTTGTAAAACTAGGCGGCTCTTAAACTGGTTTGATAACTATTTGCGTTATTTGGAATTGCTACCATAGTCTTGAGATACCAAAATGGTGAACCCTAAAGAATATGAGCCACTTGGTCATTGTTCATAACCTGCCTCCAACCTTCCAAAGACTCTCGGTCGGTTTGAGTTGTCTAAACGATTCATTTAGTTCTCCAAACACATCTGTCCTGAGCTACATCTGCTGCATCTTGCCATTGTAGACCAATTCTAACAATGTCATTTTTGACATTGTCTCCCCACCACCATCCCAGCAGATGCAGCAGATGTAGCTCAGGACATCCTAGGTCTCCCCCTCTTTCTCAGGCCTTTAGGCACACTGTTCATAACCCTATTTGCTAATATATATATGCATAAGGATAACATGGCCAACAATCTCTGCACCATATGTTGCTGAAGGAGGTTGCCAACTCTTTTTCCTAACCTCATCATTATTTACAAGGTTAAACCGCCTAATGCCCAAGATACTGTGCAAGCATCTAGAATCAAAGGAATCAAGTTTCCTATTATCTTGCTACAAAGGGTCCGTGTTTCGCTACCATAACTAACTTTAGAAAAGACCAAACGATTGTACAAGCTAAATTTAGTGTTTAGATGTATAGGCCTATTTCTGCACAACCTCCAAAGATTCTTAAAGGTAAACAACAATCCCTCTTCTTCTCTTCCATACATCACTAGCAATTCCTATCCTTCTCATCGATATACACTTCTTTCCATAAAGTGAGATTTTTGTTCAAATTCAAAGCAACTGAATCACCATCTGCCAGAACAATTTTCATCACTTTGCTTTTCTTTATCACCAAATGTGAGCTGTGGTGGCTCTGTTGGTAGCTTGCCAGCCTCATAATATATAGTTCCCAGGTTTGAGTTCCAGCTGAGCCAGCATTGAGATTTATCTCTTTAAATCTCCCAGCCCTGCCCTCAGTCAGTAGAGGACACTAAGAGGTTTGGAAAGATCGATGTCCTTCGGATGAGACGTAAAGCCGTGGCTCTGTGTGCAGGAGAGCCATACCCTGTGCACATTAAAGAACATGTTGGATGGCCTTGATGGGAGACTACCACTGTCTTCTAACAGTTGTCTGGTGGGTACCCTTCACTCAACCTTCTCTGAGCCCTTGGGGTCCTTATGTCCTGGCCATTTAAACCATTTTGCCCAAAAAAAGTACCACTCAGAGATAAAACAACCCAAACTTTTATCACCAAACCAACTTTATTAGCAGTCTAATGAACAGCCCTAATGAAAGAGTTCATCTTATCAACATCATTTGCCAAGAGAGCTAAATAATCCACATAATCTAAATCAGAAATTCAAGATTCTAGATCTCTAGACCACTTAGGCCAAAATCTTCCCCATGCAGCAAATTCTGCATAACATAATCAATAACCAAACTAAAGAGGAAAGTAGACAAAATGCACCCCTGCCTAACTCCACTAGCAATGCTAAACCAATTGCTACGAGCCTTACGAACTCTCACAATGACTCAGTGTTATTATAGAGATCTTTCATTATGTTAGCTAACTTGTCAGGTATTCCATATGATCAAATGATCAATCACAAATTATGACGATCAACAGAGTCAAACGCCTTTTTGAAATCTACAAAGCTAGTAATCAAAGGTTTCTGAAACTCTAAACATTTCTCAAGAATCTACTTAGGTAAAAAAATGTGATGAATACATCCCCTACGACTTCTAAAAATAGCTGAAAATATATATATATGCATTATGGAGCATCTTTTCTGTCTGATTTGTCACTCCAATACCAGTCATCGCCTTCAAAAACTTTCCAAAATGTAGGCCCTGCCTGTGTTAGGCAAAGTGCCCCACAAAAAATTTCAGTCACGAGACTAAAATGTTCTCATGAAAACATCAACGGTACGAATCTGTTAAATGCGAATTTAAAGTAAATCATTTTATTACTTTCAGATTCACATCTTAAGTATTTTATCGAATAATTTGGATTATATATCATTAAATGACTTTTTTTTTCTGTATCAAAGGATGATCAAGTACTGCTTTGTTTTCCTTTGAAGAAACCATTGACTGAATATTGTCATTGTTAGCTATGAAAGAATACAGGGCCCAATCTAAAAAGGATAAGAAAAAAATATGTTTTTAATTACGCTGCCATTTTTCAGAATACACCCCCTCGTAAATCGAGAGCCGACTGAATACATAAAAAGTGAACTCTGCACTGAGGCACAGTCAATAAGCAGATGCCCGGCTCTCGCACCCCAGACAGTAAGCTGCATTAAGCCTTAGTGGTCCTGACACCAGGCAAAAGGAAAACACCTACACAAAACTCAGGGCCTCACAGCCAGAGATTCCACCAGAAGAGTTGTAATTCTCTATTTTGAAAATTTCCTCTCATTTTAAAAGATCAACATGCAGAGTAACATATTTTTTCGGACATATAAAGGTTCCTTTACCAATCTGGTTTGCCAGCGCTTCCATGAGACTCTCTTTTTCCACAATATTTTTTTTCAATAAACTGGATAAAACAAATTCGAAAATTCCATATATTAAACAGGAAGCTAATTTTGAAACTCTGTAATCACAAAGTTCTATATACTAGACACCTTCCTTGCAACAGTACCATAGGCCACAACCATTGGCCACAACGGACATAGCTAGTTGAGAAAAATGGATTCCTGTAGTGTATTTTTAATAGAGTGACAGCTAGTTTCTGCAATTATATAAAACGGTAAAATCGAGTTCCATCATAAGATGCACACATCCACAAAGTTCTAGATATACTAGAGGTAGAATCCCTATGGAGAGACATTGGATGCCACGAGCCAGTAGGGAGGTAATGTCATGGTCGAATAGTTGGGCAAAACAACAGATTCTTACCTCATGTACATGACACTATAAATGTTATTAAGGCGTTACATACTTTTACCTTAAATAAAACCCAAAGGCATGTAGCTCATTATTGTGTAAATACTTCTTAATACAGAAATGTGTTTAACAGTTGAAAATATTTCTTTAAGAAACTTCCTGGTGCTTTTTTGTATGTCGTTTGTCACTGATTTTGTCAAAGCAGATGTTTTTATCAGCTTCCTATCCAAAGAATCGTTTGAAATGGGTTCCACATCAAATGAAAGTGTATGAGAGAGGAGTAGCAGGTCATATAAATTTTTTTAAATTTCTCATGCTTACCCCAACGAAAAACTGGATAATTTTATTCTTTTTTTTGCATCTTCCAAATGCAGAACGTTTATCTCAGAGGTAGATTTGTTATATCCAGGGCTGGATCTAGGGAGGTGGGACAACGGTGACAACCCCTCCCCGACATTTAACAGAGTCAAAAAATATTTAATTTATGTATATTTCACACATTTTTCAAGAAATCTTTTGAAACCTCTAAAACGGAGGGGGAAATATTATACTGCAATGAAACTCCAGTCTCTTGCTCTCTTTTTATCTGCCAGAGTTATCTTAAATACGGGCCAATTAATAGGGGCCAACGACCTGGTTCAACCATAACGTCAACAGCAAGGGCTAATGTTTTAAACCATACAATGCACCATCCGTAGTTAGCAGCTGCTGATTCTCGTCTGTAGTAATTATATACGGTATTAATTTTCCTCCTACTGGATATATCATTTGAAGTATTTTTTTTTATACTCTAGTCTCACAATGTTTAAAACGATGTTTCCGTCTACTAGATAATTTGAAATACCAATCAATGCTAATCCTTTAGTTTGCAAATGCATAATTTGCATTGTTGTTCAAATAATTTTGCTTCTTTCCTTAATTTGAAAGATGTTCTTTATCTTTCTTAATGACTACTTTGATTTTGTAATTCATTTATCAAGTGATTCATTAATTTACACAAGGTAATTAATTACTTGCTGTCCCATGGCCGAGTGGTTAGCACGCTTTTCTACTGATCTAAGGGACCTGGGTTCGAGCTCCGGGTAAGGTATGGATGTATGTGTCGTTTTTCTGCTGAGGTCCTGCCATCCTCTCAGATCTTCTACTTTGGCATATAAACTGACAGGCGTTATACATACTGACATATAAACTGACAGTTTATAATTATATTATAATTATATTATATAATATTATATTTTATAATATATAATACATATATTATATAATTATATTATATAATATTATATTTTATAATATATAATACACATATTATATAATTATATTATATAATTATATTATATATAATTATATTATTATATTAGTTTATAATTATTTGGCATATAAACTGACAGTTTCGTTTTGGTGGTCAGACCTCTGTGGCAAGCAGCTGCTTGAGGGGGTATTTATTATTATTAATTACAACTAGCTGTAGGAAACCTTATTTAGCAACTACCTAACTTGAAGTATATTTAAATACTTTCCTCTAGTAAGTGCTTTGTATGCCCTATCTGCTAATTTTTTTTTTTATGTAAATGACTATCCGTGAACACTAACAGCTGCTGCTATTCAGGGTTGGATTAACCATTAAGCAAAATAAGCACGTGCTTAGGGCACCAAAAGAAGCGAGGGGCACCACAGAGTATTCCCCCTAGCTATCATGCCCTTAACTCACAATTACGTAATCTTGAGAAGATACTTTTCAATTTTGAAAATTCTCTTTCTACAGAAATCGATGTTGGTGGACAATTTTTGAGAAAGATGTTCTAATGGAGAAATATCATTCATTATTTGTACGAAACAAAACATCTTTTATTCCATTGCATTCTAACCTTGAAGATACGTAAACATTTTAGCATACATGGATCAGAAGATACAAAATAATGCTTATTGCATTGTTGCCTACCTATAATTTCAGCACTTATTGAGTCTTAATGTCTTGTCAGTTGTGGAATGGAAGGGCCGAGGGGTCACCATTGTTGGGCTGTGCTTAGGGCATCAGTTGGCTATAATCTGGCCCTGCTGATATTATATTAAAGGTATATCTCCATCTGTCATAATGTATAAATTATTGTTTTGGTAGAAGTGTATTTTAATGTGTTGCTGCCATTTCTTTTTCATGCAACATAACGTACTCTTCCTTTCGATCGAACATTAACATGGAATTACGTTAACATGAAATGACACGTATTTAGCCAGCTTCAAAAGCAAGTGTCGAAAGAATTTTGGGAATTATGAGCAGAAGTGTAAAAAATATTTATTATTCTCGATTATTTCAATTTTAGAGCAAGATGTGACAACTAATTTTTATTTTGTTAGATAAATGACAAAAATTATTTTATTCAAAAATGTGAAAAGGGAAAACTAAGAGAAAAGAAAACGGTACTTTTATTTATGATTTCTTTTTATATACGAAAATAAAAAGGGACTTTTAACTACAGTATCTTTCACCATAGACGTATAGTTAAGGCAGTATCGGCGGGAACAATCACCCACACTTTTGACATCACTCCAATTTGTATCAAGCCCTTACTTTAGGTGCCCTGTACTGACTCGATGGCCTGATTTGTTACATCAGAGTATTAATATTACTTTCCACGAAAAATGATAGAAAAATAATTTTTCGTTTTGGTGACTTCTGTGATGGGCAAAATCAGACAGAATATTTAATTTAATATTTCTCTCATGTTCAAAAGTATATCTCGCAAGTTATTAATAATGTTTATACAAGTCTTCAAATACGTGCGAACCAGTCAATCATACATCTGACATTACTTCAGTTGCGACTGCTACACTCTTCCATTGAGGTGTTACCACAGCACAGAAGGCGGAATCTAATTCTATTCAGTGTTACCAACCTTAACTAAAACAAAAATCGTATATTATGGTAAAGTTTATTGTCTTTCATAGTTCATTATAGTAGGTGCCGATTTGGATTTTGTCTTGCGAGATGCAAAATGTAATTTGTGTTTTTCAATTTATGAAATAACACTGGGGTGAAAAAGTACTTTCACCCCTGTGTCCAAATAAGTAAGGGGGCAACTTCTCCCCTTCGCCCATATGGAGTCAGCGCCTATGATTACATGTATGTTTATAACTTAAAGAATTTGATCCAATTTTTTCAGTACTAAGGTTAAACATCTTTCACATAAAATAAGCGTAAAAATATTGTTGATTCATCAGAATTACTTACGTTTTTGATGTTAATTTTTAATCATGAAAAGAAATATTACAGATATAAATATTTACTTATACAGAGGAAATAACTTTATTACATTTTCCTTTTGCGTAATGAAACTAACCTCTTCAACCTCTGCATGTACGTAGTCATACAAATATATTAGAGAATTTCCATAGTATGTCAAGGGAAACTAATTTAAAATCTCTATAACTTGTAAAATATGCTTTGAATGGAAACATTACTAAAGATAAATTAAACATTTCAATCAAATCTATATAATTGTCTAGTTTCAAAAATTCTTTTTCAGTATTTATAGAGTTATAGAAAGTGGAATATTTACCAAGAATAGTGCCACTAAAGAATTAACCACAGGATTCCAGCTACCATAAGTTTTTAAATTTTGAAGGAATATTGTTGGAAATTGTTATTTTGATAGATTTTATTGGGATTTTTAATTTAGCTTCAGCAACATTTTGCTACACAAAGGATACTTTAGGAGTTCCAAATTATTTCATTGACAAAATATTAAAATAAATGATGAAACAAATTCCTATTGACAAGACGTTGAAATTCCCTAATAAATTGGTAAGTCTCTCTACTGTGTAATGACTTTACTAATATTTTCTATATTCAGTACGTTGTTTTTTGCTGCTACTTTTTCTAATTGAGGCCTTTCCACTAATGCATTTTTTCTGAACTTTAATATACAATGCATTTTTCATTTATTTTGGAATAAATTGTCGAGATGTGTGGGCACTGATGGAAACAGTGGTGGATTTTTTTCTTTGCTATGCATTATAAGGAACAAGAGGGGAAAAAAGACAGAAATGAATGATGTTTTACATCCTATGGCATTACCCACAACATAAGCTTTCATTTCGCGCATAATTATTTATAATAGGCAGCCGAAAGATGTAAAACCAATTAAAATTATTCTGTATTCTTTGTTTTGATAGGTGGAAGCAATTGTGAAAAATTTCGTATGAACTGTTACTCCTGACCACATAAACTTTCATTCCATATATAATACGTTACGATAAATTCCTAGGTTAGGAAGTTGATCAAAACATCTTTGGCAAATTCAATGTGTGAAACATCACGCAGAAGCACTAAGAACACGATTAAAGAAAAAGACTTAGAACTGTTAAATATGTATATTTCTGTATTAAGATGGAAATATTAGGAAATCTTGATACACAAAGGTGTCAAGAATACTCTATAGAGTAATTACCTTGATATCTTTGAGTTTTATTTTAAAAAAATAGTCATATAACACCTTGGTAACATGTATATGGAGCTAAACAGATACATGTATTTCAGCTATGTTCTATTGTTTTACCCAACTGCTCAGCCATGACACTAGCTCCTTACTGATGACATGGCGTCCATTGGTTCATCCATTTTAAACTGAATGGACAAATTATTATATACACCTACCTAAGAACCCGCTGCTCCACCTTTTACCCTCACAACAACACCAGCCAGATGTCTTGGTAAGTACTCCAATGAGGTGTTGAAAACACTGAGATGGTATTATCACCCATGAAGCGAGGATCGCTTGTTGTAGAGCATCCAGATTTGCCAATGGGGATTGGCGGACTCGAACAGATCTTTCCAATTCGTCCCACAAATTCTCAATGAGGTTTTCCGGTGATCGAGGAGTCCATTCTAGTGTGGTAAACTCACTTGGATATTCCTGGAGTCAATTGGTCGCCACTTGGGAAATATGCGTATTGTGGCGTTATCATGTTGAAAGATGGCGTCATGGTGCGGAAAGAGACCCACATAACCATAATCTCCAGAATATGTTCATAAGATATATAGAGTGACCAATGGATAGTTACTGCTCATGATAGATATCTTAGAGATATGTTCTGAAGATTGTGGTTGTGTTGGGAATCGTTACGAACGGATGCAGATGGTCGGAGAGGATGTTCGCATTATCCTGTGCCAGTCACAAAGGTCTCGAAGGATACGAGGGCCCCCAAGGAAGCTCATGTAAACGCTTCTCAAACTGTTACACCGTCTCCGCCTGCTTGTATGACCCCAACTTGGCAAGCTGGGTCCACAACTTCATGTGGTTTACGTCACACACGCACACTCCCATCGGCGTGATAGAGTTTAAATTGGGATTAGTAAGACCAGATGAAGTGCTTTCCTCCTCAATCCTCCTCACTCCAGTTGCAATAGGTCTTTGCAAATGCAGCCTAATCTTTCGGTGCCTTGCAGTCAACAAAGGGACACGACGTGAACGTCGAGTGCCATAGCCTATTTTTTTCCATTTGTATGATGGATAGTTTTTGTACATAATCTTGTGAACATGCCCTCATTCATTTACGACGTCATCCGCTCCACGGTAGCCGTGTGATTCCTTGTAATGATGTGGGACAGTCTGCACTTACCTCGAGAGTCAATTGCACGTTTTCATCCACATTTATCCCGCTGGTTGGTATACTTCACCATATCCTTGGTATACACGTGTGATGGTCTGACACGGAAATCCCAAAAGTTCAGTAGCAACTGCTGAACTTTTGGGATTTCCACGTGAACAACCAGCTTTCCTTGCACCTATTATCTGGCCAAGGTCAAACTCACTTAGGTCGCTGCCTTTACCATGATTACTTCTCCGACTGGTTTCCAATGCTTAGAGGCCTATTCTATTTACAGGCATTGCCAGTTTCAGCATCCCACATGACTGGAGGTGATACTTCTACTTTGCATATTGTTTTTGGGGTGTATGTAAAAATTTGTCCATTCTGTGTAGTTCTGCTTTTATTAACATGATCTATTTATCTATCTGCTCTGTGATATTGTCAGAAAGAACTCCATGATGTAGAGTATATTGTTGCCTACGGAGAAATGTTTCATCTTAACACGATACCAAAGGACAGAGGAAAATAGATTTGTTTTCTAATACCAATGTTTTTTGATACATTTGAGTTTTTTTTTATTTTTAGAAGCCTTTAAACTCACGTTAGAAAATATATATTTAAAAGTCCGAATGCTTAAGAAAAACTGGTTTCAAACATTTCTGTGCCTAGCAATAACCTAAAAAATATGTAACCGTATGTCGCTGGGTGGCGCATAGTCTGTAGCACGCGGCCTTTGGTGTTGCGTAATCGCAGTCTGTGTGGTTGGAAGTGTGGTGCTAAGTCCAGAGCTCAGCTGCAGTACCGAGAGGTTGGACATAATAGAGTTTAATGTGATTGTATCCCTAAAAAACACGCATGTATTTACAAGTAAAAGGATTGTTGATGGTACGTACATGTTACGTAGACTTGTATTGTTTTCTGTTAATGTGGCAAAGTGTTTCATCAAGTCACATTTCTTCTGTTTCTTAATTCTTTGACACTGATAAATTACAATCTTAGTAAGTGAAACTGACACATCAGAAAAATTAAGACTTGGATATATTAATACATAGGTAAGACATGTTTTGATTTTGTACTACAGTTAATACTATTTTGTGGTTTTGCATATCTTTGTTACTGAATTTTAAAGGGCTATGAAATGCAGTTCTAATACTAACTAGTTATTTCATCCACGCAGTATGAAACTTATTGTGAATCGCCATCGCATTCACCGGCAATGTAGGTTTCTTAATAGTAACTTTAATATTGTACATACGAATGCATTCTTAAAATGTAAAATATTACCACAATGCAATAATTCCAAAAATGTTGTTGTAAGACAATTATTTGCTAGATCAAACAGTAAAAATGGAAATGTATTTTCCTTTCTATCTCTATTTGATTTATAGTAATGCATATTTTCTGTCTCTTTAAGGTATTTTAAAGTAGTAATCTGCATGCTTTGTAAAGTACCAACACCTGAAGAATCATTTTAACTTTTAAGAAATAAAATATGATGTAATAGGTCTTGTAGCTAGTTAATGGGCATTTTTTAGATTGCCATAATGTAATTCTTGATCCATCTACATTTGATAACTCATCTAGCTGACTTGGTCAGCACTGAGATTTATCTCTGCAAAACACTCTGCTCACAGTCAGTAGGGGACACCGATGGGCTTGGAAAGGCTGCCTTCTGTTGGAGGGTATGTAAGGCTGTGGACCTGTGCATGTTAAAGAACATGCTGGTTAGCTCTGATGAGAGACTACCATCTGTCTCCCAACAGCTGTCCAGTGGGTCTCCTTCTCCCAACCTTCAAGCCTTCGGGGTCCTTGTGACCTGGCATTTAGCCTATTGTGTTAAAAAAAATGCTGCTTAGAGGTAAAGTAACCCAACCCATCTAGGTGACTGACTGGTATATTAACTTAAAATACTGACATTTCGGCAATGCATTTTACTGGTGCTAAGGGAAAAAAAATCATGCTTTAAAATAACTTGAAGTTTTTTGTCAATAAACAATAAAATTTTTAAATTTATCCTTTAAACTATTTACATATTAAAAGTTTTTAAGAGCAATTTTTAATATGCAAATAGTTTGAACAATAAACTTAAAAATTTTATTGTTCAACAACAGAGAACTTCAAGTTATTTTAATTAATTTCTGAGCAAAGAAGGTCATTTTACTTATGTAATCATGCATACTACTCGAGACCACATTGTGCTTACTAAAGTTGACCATGTTTATATTGTACTAGCTTGGGTTACAAACTTTAAAGTATATAGTAGATGACACTCTTCATGCCACAAGCATGAAGAATATTATTATTTAGCTTCTTATTCAGTGCAATATAAAAAGTAATAGTTGCCACCTAAGATCATAGATGGCGCCAACAGTTGACCCAAAAATCTCTGAGGAGTTTAGTCTTAAATTAGCAGAGAAAAGACATTGGTATTAGTTCAATGGTAGAATACTCTGGCATGTTTCTGGAGAGATGTGGGTTCAATCCCAGTATGTTGGCAAAATTTTTCCCCACAAAATATATATTGATATTTTAATAATGTATACCTTTATTACAAAAAACATTAATGCTTTTTTTTTTAATTTACATTATTTTAAAATTGTTTCATACAAATTATTTTTCACTTTTCTGACATTTGCAAAGACATACAATATTTTTATATGATGACTGAAATGTGCATAAAACTCACCATTAGATAAGCCATAAAAGAATGAGATAGCCTCCAGATAAATTCTGATAACTCATATGGTGAATTAATTTAATCCACTGCCCTAAAAAATGACACATAAGTATGATCCATATGGACAAGCTACTGTGCTAAATATTAAAACCTACAGAACACAATACCCATATAATATAGCATTATTTAGTTTAAACAAAATGGATTATCTGATATGAATTTTGATTATCAGTGAAAAGTATATAATGAGTTTTAGTAATGAATAATTAGCCTATAAGTATATATTTAAAAAAATTTAGACTCATGTTTGTTATATATGAACTTGATAAAATCCAAGCTTGGTACATATCAGGTACACAAATTTGAAAAACTTCTTAACCCTTCCCAAGTCCAGCTATTTTTTCACTCTGATCAGGCAAAAAAAATATTAACTTTAGAACTTTTTTGCCAAATAACTAATGAAAGGAATTATGGCATGTTATATATGCCAAATTAATCAGCATTTATTTCTGGATTTTATGAAAGTAAAATATTTAACAAAAAAGACAAGTTTTATTTTAATTGCACTTTTTTAGGGTCATGTAGTAAAAAAATGCATCTGGCAACAAAAATAAAAATTTATTTAAAAAACACTTAATAGACAGAAATGATTATAATGCACATAAATAAAAAGGCTATTTATTTCTGAATAACAAAAAAAAAAATTTCTTATTTAAAGTAATCATTTCTTCTGTTTTGTAATATTTTTCTTTGTACCATACTTTGAGAAAAGTCCAGGCTTATTGTAGAGTCCAATAAACAAGTCAATTTTAGAATATTTTTAATAAATAATTAATCAACAGAAATAGGTCATGTTATATACCAAATTAAAGAGAATTTAATTCTGAATCTTATTGAAGTAAAAAATTTGAACATTATAGTAACATATTAATTTTAATAAAAATTTTTACAGGTGTACACAAAAAAAGGTACATATTTCATATTACTTCCAAAATCTTTCATTTTTAAAAATAGCAGTTTTTTGTTAATTATCAGAGATTTTAGAAACTTTAAAGAAAAATATGTTGATAATAGTTCAAACTTCTGAGCTTAAATCAGGTGATTGCTTCAATGCAGAGTAACATTAACAAACAAATTGGCAATACAGGATAGCACTTCAAAAGTGTGGCAGTCAGATGGCTTTATTGAATTATTTATATTTTAGTTTAATAAAATATACATCAAATGAAAAAAGAAAATATTATTTTTCAAGCTCGAATTTTGTATTTTTAAAAGACATATGCAAGATAATTTTCAAATGGCAATTTGAAAAAAAAAAAATCGAAGTTTGTGATGTGATGTGCAAAAAACATCTACAGACGTCCATGACCCTGAGAGGGTTAAGTGGAAATTAAACAATTATAAAATTAATAATCAATAGGAAATAAATAAGCATCAGTCTACACCTTTTTTCTTATTTTTAAAACCACAAAACACAATGAAAACTACCCCTCTTCTGCTATTCAAATCTTTGTGTAATGCTCATGTTATTAATCATTTTTGAAACAGGTCTTTATCAATGAAACAGATAAAATTTATTTGAACTCTCAAACACAACACTTAATATTGCAATATTTATTTTTAACAATTGCTAATATTAAGTCTATGGGAATTTTGAGAAATTTAAATTGGTCCACACTACTTGGTTGATCCCAGCGGTTTGCACATAGGCTATATTCTTCCTCTGGGTGCAGGAAAGTTCATAGAAAGTTTGGTGCCTCTAGCTCCTCTGGGGGTTGAGTGCGTAAGTGGACAGATATAAAAACAAAAATTTTCTTCTTTATATATTAGATTTTGGTATTTTCTGTTGCATCCTGAATATATTTTTATGGATGAATGTTCCAAGTATGTTTTGATCAATCATGGATGGAAAAACCATATAAATAGTAAAAATGTATGCAAAATTTTTGAATAAGTGGGAAATTTGAATATTTTATTTTTTACTTGTGCTGAAACATAACACATAAATTTGTATATTTTTTCAAAAATTAATGTTTAGACCAATAAATTTTACAGAACTTCACTTTCTCTCAGTGATATCCAAAAGACAAAAATGTGCTCACTATGGTAAAAAGAGGTGTGTCTACTCCAGGTTAAAGGATTTCATGGCAAATTTGAGTCCTTACTGAGATGCACTGGTTGTAGAGCAAAGTGCAGTTATGTTTAAGGAATTTTCTTTTCCCTAGGATTTTACTTCTACTTTATCATGCTGTTACAGTGGATTTTGTTCTAAATATAATGTATTTAAAATTTTATTAAATAGATAGCACAATTTCGAGTAGTAACTCAGAGCTTAATTTATACAAAAAAAGTAGAAGGAATTTGAAAATAAGTAATTTTAAGTAAAAATGAACACAAACAGGTCTATCTGTGTGTAACAAACCTGTTAGTGGTAGATTTCTAGTTATATTGTTAACATTCAAAGTTATGCACTTTGTTTTTATTAGATAGTTAAATATTTAAATTACTATATATATATTCATGAACCCACACACCCCTGTGTAAGATAAACCCTATTTTTATAACCCATTTTTTGCAAAAAAAAAAAATTAAAATAATGGGCATCAGCTTAAGCAAATAATGTAAAAATCTGCTGTTATTGCATCATCATAATGGCATCACCAAGCTTGTTATAGTTTGCAGTGCCCTTGTATTTTGCAATCAAGAGAGACAAACATCCTTCCTCTCATCCTGGACCACTTTGTAAGTAGATCTAGGCGATTCACTAGGTTAGGGGACTATTATTAGGGAATTTCAACGTCTTGTCAACAGGAATTTGTTTCATCACTTATTTTAATATTTTGTCAATGAAGTAATTTTGAACTTCTAAAGTACACTTCGTGTAGCAAAATGTTGCTGAAGCTAAATTAAAAATCCTTATGAAATCTATCAAAATAACATTTCCAACAATATTCCTTCAAATTAAAAGTTAGTTATAGTGGGTTATGTACATTATGCCATGAGAGCTCAAAATCACTAGATATGATATATATATGTTTTATTTTATTCCCATTGTTATACTATAACTATAGTTTTATTTATATATACAAGGGGTACGCAAGTTGCATACACATTTCCAGGGGGTACATGAAGCATAAAAGGTTGAGAACCACTGCACTAGGTCATTGTGCTACAGCAAGCAGTGCTGTTTGGTGATGAGTAAAAATTTACCTCATGTAAGGCAAAATGTAATTAAAAACCTGTCTGTTTAGGTACCTGTTAAATTAAAAATCAATATGTGAAGTCATCTGTAAAATTTTAGTATCCTGTGGGGTTCTACCACCAAAAAAATTTTGGAAACCATGTTAAGGAGCCCAGAAAAACAGATCAGCATCTCAAATGATCTACTTGTAAATTGGTCCAATTCCATTATATCATGGTGGCTAACCTATTTTAGCTTGTGAGCCACATAAGTGCAGCTCATATGATGGTTCTACACAAGTTTCACTATGATCCTCTTCGTTATCCTAAACATTACTCTCTGCTACAGCCTCTGATGAATGTACAGTGGAGGGGAAGCAAGTATTGCTTACTGACTTATGGGCCTGTACATGAAAGAAGACTACACTCAAAGATCCATTATAACATTCATTCACTCAGGCAAACTTTTCTTGTGTAAATATGGACAACTCATAACATGTCATAACACTGTCCTTAGTAATTAAACTTTATGGTATGCCTAGTTTTAAAACCATTGGCTGTATAAATCAAATCACTAGCTACATGGTTGTGTGCCAAACATTGTCAACTGGACTGAATGCAGCCTGTGGGTCAGGGATTGTCCCCCCTCTGCTTTAGACTAGTGCTTTTCAATATCTTTAGGTTGTGATCCTCTCCTTCCTTTACTTCAGCTTAAGAGTCTTCATCCACCTTTCACGAATTTCGTAACATTCATGTCTTCGCTCTTTAATTTCTTTTAACTGAGTTTGTTACCTTTTACTCATTTACGTTCTCAGTTCTGTGAGGGATTAATTTCACAGTGAAATTTTCAGTGTACAACTTTAAGTTTGGTTTATCTGCAGACATGAAAATGTTATGAACACTTGGACAAATAGTGGATTTACCGCTTCTGCTCTCTTTAGGCAGGTAGCTGCTAACCATCTCAAAATTTTGTAAAATTAAGTTTTCCACAATTATATGCCTGTATTTCCTACTGACTATCTCCCAATTAGCACACATGCACCTACTATAAGAAATTTCAAATTCCTTTTCCTATACGTAAATCCAGCTTTGACTCAGATGTCAGTGAAAAATTGCATCTGGAACTCCACTGTGGTTTACTCAATATTTAGTAAGCTTAAATTTAAAGACTAAAGTTAAACCTCATTGGAGGGTGGTCATTTTCTTTTATAACCTTACTTGTTACCATCTAAATGGTACCTAAAGTGAGCACTTTGTATTCATGGCCTAGAGCAGGGGTCTCAAACTCCTGCTCTAGGTCTCAAAATCATATAGGAGCCAAATCAGCTGCTTCTTGATATATGGTGAGTCACATTTCATTTTGAACAATAATAAGCAAAACATAGTTACTCATATTTGTTCTATTATTTAAATGTTACATTCATTTAATACCAAAATATGAACCTAAATTTCATTTGTAGTAGCTTTATATACAACTGAACTAGAACATATTTTTGATAATAATGTTAGATCATCACAGTTAAGACAAGTTAGTAAGCCACAATTTGTTCCCATGATTATGGTATTATGTATTGCTTGTGGACTGCTCAAAATAACTTTGAGGGCTGGGTTTTGAACATGTTGCAGTTATGGAAAATGTACCGAACCTCTGTAGTTTTCAAATTAAGCATTTTATGGTTGTCACAGCAAATGAAGGAATGAGCTAATAAAGTATGTAAATGTTTTCAATATATTTTTCCCTATTTAGAGAGAAGGAAATTGAGATGTGACAGCAATGTTTCTAAAATTAAACTTTAAAATTGATGAAAACTAGAGAATAATAGTACAAACTTTTTAAAGGAGTTTTAGTCTCTGTGTGTATACATATAATAATTATTTGTTTAATTTACTTTCGAAATGCATTCTTAAGATCGGCATAGCCCTTTTTTATTTTCTAGCGTCCATAACTGTTTAACTACTGAATAAATATTTTTTGAAATCGTTATTTAATAATTTTTACCTTGTTTCCAGTGACAATGTTCTTAAAAAGCATATTTTCAAAGCCCCAAATTTTTTATTTTGACTATCCATTGAAAACATCATTCCTTAAGTGTATTGAGGTTGGGCTGTTTTACCTCTGACATTTTTTGCACACAATGGGCTAAATGTCCAGCTCATAACTACCCTGAGGGCTTGAAGAAAGTTGGGAAAGGGGATCCATTGAACACCTGTTAGGAGACATGTTCTGTCAGCTATCCGGAGTTTTCCCATCAAGGGGTATGGGACTCAATCGGTAGCATGCCAGGCTCCTAACTACAGTTCCCAAGTTTGAGTTCAACTGGGCCAGCACTGAGATTTATTTCGGTAAAACTCCCAGCCCTGTCCTCGATCAGTAGGGGACACCAATAGGCTTAGAAAGGCCACCATCCATTGGATGGGATATTAAGCTGTGGCCTTGTGTGGGAGAGCCATAGCCTGTGCCATTAAAGAACACACTTGATGGCCTTGACAGAAGGCTACCATCTGTCTCCCAACAACAGTCCAGTGGGTCCCCTTCCCACGACCTTCTCTTAGCCCTTGGGGTCCTTGCATTGGAAATTGTTTAATGTAAAAATAATATATGAGGTAACCATTCTTACCCATATCCCATCACCATTCCTTGTAAAATATATTTATAGATATCAGCTACTTTTGTAATTGAGTTAGTATTTTTTTTTTGCATAATATATTTTATAACCAATGATGCAAATGAAATTTGAAGTTTGGAGAGTAGACATTATTTATTAGTAAAGATGATATGATCCCAAAGTATTATTTACTCTTAAAAGTTGAATGACAAAAATACAACTTTAAAAAAAAATTGTTGTTGTTGTTAGTTTATCTAATGTTTCAAGTGATTTTTATGTAGGACATGAAAACAGTGAGATACAGGCCCTCAGATACCTTCTGCTAGTAAAAGGTTGCATGGAATGCAAATTTCTTCATTGAGCAATTCTGAATAAATGAATATCAGTTTAAATTGGACTAATTGGGATTTCACTAGCTCTCCAGAAGTGAAAATATTATCAAATGCAAAAATTTTGAAGATGTTGCATCTTTATTTGTTGGAAATGATTTATTTGAAACTATTACTTCAGAATCAAGTATTTTGTGCAAAATTCCAAAAAATATACAGATTCTTCTTACATTGGAAAATGGTTCGATATAAGTGTAACAGAATTGAAAAGTGGTTTGCATTGATAATAATTATGGGCCTGGTAAGAAAATTTTAGTGGTTACTGGCTGAATTTGTACTGCATGATGGAACAAATGCATACATCTTGTGTCATCATTGTGAAATGCTTGTTGCCACTTATACAGACTAAAAGTACACACACCGGCCATTGCATTATAAACCTTTATGCAGATGTACATAAGCGTCACTTATGCAGTATATATGCAAAATACCTGCCATGTGCATCACCACATGATCTAGGCAACTAAATCGTCAATACTGTTGATCACAGTGGGAAAAATAAAGTATCTTTCGGAGTTCGATAAAGGGCTTATTGTGGGTGCTCATCTGGCTGGAGCGACGGTTTTGGTGACTGGTTTCTCAAAAGATGAGATACCTTGGTTTTTTAATCAGTGGAAAAATAACCCAAATTACTTATGTCTAAGAGGTGTAAATGTAGCGCAACGACAATCTGTCGGGAACGAGATCGCCATCGTCTGAGAAGCTTCTATGGAGAAACAGGACTTCTTCTGTGCAGCAATTGACTGAAGCATTCAATGAAGGCTGTTCCCAACCCATATCTCAGTGAATTATGCACAGGGAACTGAATTCGTCTGTAGTGATGTCAGGAACACTGTGAGTGAACACTGGAAGACTAGGAAAAAGTCATGTGGGGTGACGAGTCGCGGTACACCTTGTTCTGTACTGACAGTAGGCAGAGAGTGGTGGGAGCCACATGAAGCAATGGACCCAACTTACCTTTTAAACATAACTCAAGGTTTTGGAGGTGGTGTCATGGTGTGGGGATGTTCTGATGGTATGGAACTGGTCCCCTGATATTGCTGGAAGGTCGGGTGTCCTCCAAAGATTATCTGAACATTTTTGCCGATCAAGACCATCCTGCAATGTTGACTTTTCATCCAGCAGGTGATGGCTGTTTCAAGGACTACAATGCTACTGTCCATCGTATAAGATGTGTTCAGCAGTGGTTCAACAAGCATGACAGTGACTTCCACCATCTTCCCTGGCCACCACAAAGCCCGGATCTGAACCCATTGACAATGTATGGGACATGTAGAAAAACAGATCCAGGAGCAAAGTCTTCTTCTGTCAAATCTGAGCCAGTTAAAGGACTGTCTGGTGAATGCTGGAGATGTAAAGGCACTCCAACACCTTGTGGAATCTATGCCAAACTGCATACATGCTGTAATTCGGGTTAAAAGAGGTCCAACTCAGTATTGAATAAAGATTTCTAATTCAGTGGCTGGTGTGTGTAGGTACAGAACATCGTTAGATACGGGAACTATTCATGCATTTTCTTTTACATTATTTACAACACCGCTGCACATTTCCTGACAACAACCAACATGTAGTTCACATTTTTTCCCATTTCTTTTGCATCAACCCAATATAATTGACTGTTCTTTGACATTTGCAAACACCAATAAATAGTTATTTCTGTCTCCCTCTTACTGGGATCTTCTCTCATTTTTTCTGTCTCTTACGATCGTATTTGACTTAAGTGAGCAGTGATTGGATGTGGTAGATCAAGTGTTAAGACACAATGACAAAGATTGTTAACTAGGTTTATAAAGTTCTGATGTGGATGGACCCCATTATCCCCAAGGTAAGAACACGCTTGATTTCAACAGAACGAAACATTGTTATTTTACACATATCAAATTTATTTAGCAGACTTTGAAAGAAATGTTGCCTCAATGAAACAGTTAATATTTTATTATTGGCAAAATAAATCTCAGAATAATACCTTATATACAGGGTGATTCAGAATTCATCATCAATATTTAGTGGGGAGGAAGGGAATAAGAAAAGAAAGATTTCACATAGGAAAGTATGGGGGCAGACGAACGCATGGTGGTGTAGAGGGCGCTGTGTGTACACACCTCTCATACAGAAGCACAGCTGTTTGACACGTGCAGTCAGTTGTCATTCGACAAGGTGAATTTGCAGAAGTAACATGAACCGGTATACGTGGAATGAATGTGCAGATATGCATGTAACTTACGGTGCAGCAGGAGAAAGATGTCTTCGAGCCAGGCAATTGTATGCAGCGCCCTTCCCAAACCACCGTGTGCCACAGCATCAAATGTTTTCACATATTCATCGCCAACTGCGTGAAACAGGATCGTTTGCTGCTAGTAATGTTAATCGAGGGAGGCGCAGATCGGCACGGACAGTAGCAGTAGAGGAAGCTGTCCTACAGGAAATGGAGGAACAACCTGGTGCTAGCACACGAGGTATGGCTAGGCAGTTTGGAATTTCGCAAGCAACAGCGTGGCGGATATTACACGATGAAGGGTTACATCCGTTTCATCTGCAAAGAGTGCAATTATTGGCAGCAGACGACCATCCCAAGCGTGTTATTTTTTGTCAGTGGTTCATGCAGAGAACAGCCGTTGATCCCAATTTCCCAACGTATGTTCTTTTCACCGATGAGGCGTTGTTCACTCGAGAGGGTGTCTTCAACACACACAATTGGCATGTGTGGGCTCATCAGAACCCACACACGGTACAAGACCTGGAGCTGCGCAACAACGTTTTGCTGTCAATGTGTGGACTGGGATTGTCGGTGACTGTTTGTTGGGCCCGTATTTACTACCATCCCGTTTGGACGGTGCCAAGTACCTAACATTTCTTCAGACTGTGTTACCGGATCTTCTGAACGAGGTTCCTGATGGTAGTCTCCGGCGAATGTGGTTCCAGCATGACGGCGCTCCTGCACATTTCGCAAATGCTGTGCGTGCTTACCTATGCAGACAGTTTGGTGGTCAATGGATTGGCCGCGGTGGACCGGTTTCTTGGCCACCACGTTCACCGGATTTATCTCCAATCGATTTCTTTGTATGGGGTGCTATGAAAAACATGGTGTACGAGACCCCTGTTGATAGTGCTATGGATCTTGTAGCACGCATATCAGTTGCTGCCTCAAACATCTGGGAAATGCCAGGCATCTTCCACAGGGTCCGGCTGTCCATGCAACGCCGTTGTGAGTCATGAATTCTAGCACATGGTCGGCAGTTCGAGCACCTCTTGTAAGTCTGTACAACCAATGCAAAGAAATGTTACATGTAAGATAATAAATGTTTTTTCCTTACCACTTCCTTCTTATGTGTTCTTTCCATCATTGAACTGGGGTCATTTTGCCCTACTACATGGCATATGCGCCCATGCTTTCCTATGTGAAATCTCCTTCGTTTCTTATTACCTACCTCCCCACCAAATATTGATGATGAATTCTGAATCACCCTGTATTTATGCTACATTTAGCTCTTAAACTATTAGTGCTATGGATTTGGCTTAAAATAGCATACCTGTGGGATGAATTTTATTTTGAGTGGTAAAAGGGGGATGTAACCATCAAAAAAGGTGGATCCATTATATTACTATTGCTAGTAGCAAAAAAACTGTACACTGCAAGGTACATAGTATCATAAGAAAAAGGGTTATGATCTAATTTAAATATAAAAGTTCTTGACTTTATACAAGTACAGTTCAACCTCGATAAACTGAAGTAATTAATGCACGATGTATTCAGATTATTGAATCATTTAAGTTACTGGATTCAAATGGAAGTTTTTTTCCCAACTAAAATCCTTTTTTTAAATCATTTACTGTAATTTTGCCATTCCAAATTCCTTTGCTATTTTTTTTTATTAAATTTTATACTTCCTCTTCAAGTCTTTGAAATATTATTGAGTTTGAGCTAGCATGCCATAGGCAAGAGGCAAATGCCATGTGATGTGTAGTACTTGTAACTGTTCCCTCTATATTTGTCTTAACATGCATTTCTCTATTCTTCTGTCCTACCCTGCATGATTATCTCTTCTGACCTGTGCTCAATCTCGCTGTGTATAGTGTCCAGGTGTAATGTAGTGACTAAGTAAGTGTGTTCAGATTACTGGGTGTTTGGATTATAGAGGTTGCACTGTATATGTATTATTAAAAATTTCTGTAAGTATGTTTGCATAACTATTGTGGTGCAAGATCTCAGAAAGTGTTGCTATGAGAAGTATGATTCTTGAACCATCATTACACCTGTGAACCCCCCCCCTGCCCTTAGTAGGGGACACCGATGGGCTTGGAAAGGCTGCCATCTGTCAGATGGGATGTAAAGATTAAAAGTGGGACCCTGGTGCTGTTCAATTAGTATGTACATATCACTTTAGTATGGAGTATGATCTCTGATGTTACACAGGCATAACAGCGATGATCCTGCTCAATATAAGATTGTTGAAAAAGGCCCGAGGCAACAAATTCCATTCCTCTGCAAGAGCTAACATTACTGTGCGGAGTGATTGGGGAAGATGGCTGACTGTTTTCAGTGCATCTCCCTAAAGCATCCCATCCATGTTTGATCAGATTTAGGTCTGGCAACCTTGCTAGCCAGGTCATTCATCGGATATCTTCCATTTCTAAAATATTGCACCAGGTTAGTGCTATGCAGAGGGTATTGTCATCTGAAAGCAGGAAATCAATCCCAATCGTACTCCTAAAATTCACACTAGGGTTCAAGGATCTTTTCTCTGTACTTCTTAGCTGTTATAAAGACTCTATTTGAATACATGACGAGAAGTACTGCCACTATTGGTTACGCTACCCTAGACCACCGCACCACTTCCACTATAAGTGCCCCTTTCTCTGATATTGGAGAGATGGTATCACATTCCTCATTCTCTTGATTAAACAATGTCTAGAATCTAGCCATAGGCTCTATTGAGATTCGTCAGAAAACAGAACATTATTCCAATGTTCAGGGCTCCAAGTGATATGTTGATGGCACCAGTTTAGATGAGCTTTTCAGAGGTAGGGGAATAGTGGGACACAAACCATTGGCCTTCTGGCACTGGGCCCATCTTATTAAGCTTTCTTGACATTATTCTGTAGGAAATCCTTTCACTCTTTGCAGCAGAAATCTCAACAGACAGTTGAAGCCATTAGAGCCAGAAAATGATCAGTTCCGGTTGAAGTAACTCTCGGGTGACTTTGGTCAGCTCTTCTGGTAATGGTTCCTGCCCATGTCCAAAGTGTCAATACCTCCTTTCTGGTCACATTGCAATATCTTTCTACCTCCACCTGTCCTGCTTCAAGTTTTCCAACAGTCCACCATTACAAGCATACATCTAAACGATGATGGCTTGCTATCATCTGTAGAAATAATGATATTAACACTCCTTGCAAGCAACAAATTTGAAATGAACTGCTAGCAACCTGCATTAGTAATTTGCGTGACGTAAGGGGTTATAGATTAATTTTGATTGGATATTCGAAATTTGCATGTAATGTTGCCTATAATAGCATATTTTTACCCTCAGGGATGCTAAAATATTTGTGAAAAATGCTGCATTACCTTAATTTTATCGATCAGTATATTAGAATAATTTTAGTCTCTATATGTTTACATTTATTTTTCCTCAATCTCCTCAGATTCTTAAAAGTCCTAGAAACAATGCCTGTTCTCTTGTTTACCTGACATCGTACATTCTCACTATTTGTCATACAACTCCTGAGATAAACTGAGAGGCTTGTTTAAGAGTACAACCATTCAAAAGAACTGAAGCACCAACCACCTGATCCATTGCAATTACTTTAATATTCCCCTGTATTTTATTACTAAACTTGTTACTAGGCTCATCAACATCTTTACTGAAAAGTTCGTTCCATTAATCATCATCATCATCATCATCCTCAAGCAGCCATGGGCTACGGAGGTCCAACCAGACCACGCAGTTTAATTCTCCAAGCATATCTGTCCTGAGCTACATCTGCTGCATCAGGCCACTGCACACCAATTCCAACAAGGTCCCGTTTGACATTGTCTGCCCACCGCATCCTAGGTCTCCCCCTCCTTCTGAGGCCTCTAGGCACACTGTTCATAACCCTATTCGCCAATCTATAATTATCCATACGGGCAACATGGCCAAACCAGTGGAGTCTCTCTCTGCACAATATGCTGCTTAAAGGAGGTTGCAAACTCCTTTGCCTAACCTCATCATTAGTTACAAAGTTAAACCACCTAATACCCAAGATACTGCGTAAGCATCTAGAATCAAAAGCATCTAGTT
The DNA here is from genome assembly GCA_038380435.1 of Ryuthela nishihirai. Taxonomy (NCBI): domain Eukaryota; kingdom Metazoa; phylum Arthropoda; class Arachnida; order Araneae; family Heptathelidae; genus Ryuthela; species Ryuthela nishihirai. Next base: position 16,519,669 of record JAWZYU010000010.1, read on the forward strand.
TCCTGTTATCTTGTTTACACAGCGTCCAAGTTTCACTACCATAACTAACCCTAGAAAGAACCAAACTATTATACAGTCTAATTTTAGTCTTTAGGTGTATACGCCTATTTCTCCACAATCTCCATAGATTCTGAAAAGTCCCGGCAGCAATACCTATTCGTCTGTTAATCTCATGCCGCACATCACCAGTATCAGTTACATAGCTCCCAAGGTAATTAAATTGTGACACCTGCTCAAGACTGCAACCATTCAGATTAACTGAATCACAACCTGCCTGACCAATTTTCATCACTTTAGTTTTCTCTCTGTTTATAACCAAACCTACTCTACTACCAGTCTCATCAACAGCTCGAATTAAAGAGTTCATCTCATCAACATCATTTGCCAAAAGGGCTAAATCATCAGCATAATCTAAATCAGAAATTTTCGTATCTCCTGCCCATTTAAGGCCAAAATCTTTTCCTCGAAGCGAATTTCGCATAACATAATCAATAACCAAACTAAAGAGAAAAGGAGACAAAATGCACCCTTGTCGAACACCAGACGTAATGCTAAACCAATTGCTACAAGACTTACCAACTCTCACACATGACTCAGTGTTATTATAGAGAGCTTTCATTATGTTAACTAACTTGTCTGGTATACCATATGATCTCACAATCAACCACAAATTATGACGATCAACAGAGTCGAAAGCCTTTTTGAAATCAACAAAGCCAGCAACCAAAGGTTTCTGAAACTCTAAACATTTCTCAAGAATCTGCCTAAGTGAAAATATCTGATCTACACATCCCCTACCACTTCTGAATCCACATTGCTCATCACGCAATTGCCTGTCAACCAGATTCTTAATTTTATTAAGCACAATCATGGAAAGAACTTTACCTGGAACAGAGAGTAAGCTGATACCCCTATAGTTATCACAAGAACTGCGATCACCTTTTTTGAAAATAGGGATAATAATAGCTCTGGTAAAATCTTTAGGAACCATGCCTTTATTATAAAAGTTATTCAAAATTTCAGTCATCCAAGTGGTAACCAAAACATTCCCAGCTCTGAGCATTTCTGTAGTAATTTCATCTACCCCTGGGGATTTATGAAGTTTAAGTTTAGAGATAGCCAAACTAACTTCAGATTGTGTTATAGGGCCAACATTAAAGCTGCCAATGCATCTATCATTATTACAAACAATGGGAGTAGAACTAACCACATTGTTTAGAACATCACTGAAATGCTCAGCCCACCTAGCCATGACAGAATTCTCACCTTCTATAACCTTACCTTGTTTATCCTTCAATCCCTGTATGCCTGTCTGTTTTCTACCACATAAAACATTAACTATCTGGTACAGCTCTCTGCTGTTGTGCTGTCTAACTGCTTCCTCAGCTTTGTCAGCCAAGCTATCAAGCCAAAGATTTTTATCAGTAGCTAACTGATCCTTTACTCGTTTATTAAGCTCTCTGTAATCTTTTCTATTAGGACTAGTAGGGTACTGATTAAGGACATTCCTGCAGTTCCTTCTTTCTGAAAGAAGCTCAATTGCCTTATCACTTAAATAATTATGCCTCCTCTGCTCCTTTTTCCCTAAAAGAGTACTGTTAGTTTCCAAAAAAACCTGTTTAAAATGGCCCCATTCTTCCTCAACTTCAGTATTAAGGAAACCATGACTGTCATAATGACTAAGTAACCTATCATGGTAAGCTTTGGCTATAACTGGGTCTTTTAGAGCATCAGTATTAAAAGCAACTTTTTTAACCCTAGCACAACACTTTTTAAGTTTAAGTTGCAAGACACTTTTAACAAGGTAATGGTCAGATCCAATTTCAGCTCCCCTATATGCCCTGGTATTTCTAACAGAACTAGACCATTTGCTGTTAATTAATATATAATCAATCATATTCCTATGCAGCCCATCAGGTGAAACCCATGTGTATTTATGTATGTCGCGGTGTTTGTAATATGTGTTAGTTATTCTGAAACCATTGAGTTTACTTACCTGTAGGAGACGTTGACCATTGCCATTGCAGCTACCAATACCAAAAGGGCCTATTACTCCTCCCCAAAGGTCAGAGTCGGTACCAACTTTGGCATTGAAGTCACCAAGAACAAGGGTAATATCTCCTTTCTTGACAGAATTCAAAAAAAGGTTGTTTTCAACATAATCTAAAGCAGATGTTTTTATACATACTGTAAGCTGCCTAAGGCCTTAATCTTTCTTTTTGAATGAATTCTTCATAACATAAAAACCAAATAAGAAAAGGTCACAAAATAGCTTTGTCAAACAGCAGCTATAATGCATAACCAATAAGTTTTTTGCACTTTACAAGCTTTTAATATTTCAGTGTTATTATGTAGAATGCACTCAGAACCATCAAATGTACTCGAAAAACGGAAGCAGCAACATAAAATCATCAATATGGTGTTGGACCACTGCTTGAGATCAGTTAGGCCTGTATACTTTGTGGCAGAGTCGAAGTGTCTGAAAGAAGGAGGTACTAATGGTTCGCAAGAAACATGGTCAATTCCTGCTTGTTCGATGAAGCTCAAAATGCTGCCTGAGATATTATTTCCATAGATTTTACAGTGGGTTGATATCTGATGGCTATAGTATGTAAAAAAATGCAGTTGTTCAAATTCACTCAAACCACTGGATGGCACATACTCTGTGGATGGAAGCATTGCCATCATGAAAGGAATGCAGTACCAATGGATGAAGATGATCACTCAAGACCGCCAAATAGTTATTGGCATTAAACTTGCCTCTAACGGAATGAGTGCACCCAAACCATGACATAATAAAAGACCCCACACCATTACAGAACCCTTAACAGTAGGAAACAAGGAATCAGAGTTATAAGCTTCCTTCGGTTGTCATCTCACGTGCATTTGTCCATTTATCGGAAACAAAGTGTAGGATGATTAGTCAGACTATCACATTCCTCCACTGCTTGTGCTCTTTGCACCACTGGACACAATGACATTTGTTGACAGGTGTTATGAGTGGCTTGTGAAGTGGAACTTGACCGTGATCACCAATCCTAGAGTTCTCGATTACTGTTTTTGACGAAACTGTCTTCTCGCATCCTAAGTTGAAATCTGCATAAGTGATAAGCTGTAACTCACAAGATTCACTTTGCACATCCCACTAACGTTCGAACTGGAGTATGCGCGTATCTTTATTCTGTAGTATGCCCTTTTGCCCATTATTGTCTTTTGCAGCTGATGTCATCTCTTTAGATTCCCATGTAGAGATGACCTTGGAAACTGTTCCTCGTGAAACGTTAGCGAGTTCAGTTATTTGATCTGTCTTAGTGACCGAACTCCTGCCAAATAGGCTCCAACAATCAATGCCCCTTTCGAAATTTCTAAGGTCTTCTCGATGATATGGTACCAATAATTACATGCAGTTACGCCGGATTTTCCTTTATAGAATGACTCTAAGCCTGCTGGATGTCATTTGTATATTTCATGCCTTTGTCAATTGCAAGTAGACGCCGCTGTTTAAGATAAACCGAAAACTATCTGCAAAACCTTGATGTTTTCCATATATTGTTGTGGAATCAAAGTTAACTGACTTTTCAGGTTTTGGTGTTTTTATGCATGAAAAAAGCTCACGTTCAACCACAAATTATGTCGATAAACAGAGTCAAAAGGCTTTTCGAAATCTAGTAATCACAGATTATTGAAATTCTTAAACATTTCTCAAGTATCTAAGAGAAAAATTTGATCTATGCAGCTCCTACACTTTTGAATCTCACTGTTCATGCCAAAGTTTTCTGTCAACTAAATATTTAATTTTGTTGAACCAAATAATGCAAAGGATTTTACGTGGAACAGAAAGTAGACTGATGCCCCTGTAATAATCACAAAAACTATGATCATCTTCCTACCTACCTTTCTGCTGCTTTATGCTCGTCATTTGTCAATTTGCGTGTTTGACAAAACAGTGCCACTAACGAAGGTATGGAACATGCAAAAGACATACAAGCATGTTTAGTGTCATGTCTATAATGGCAAACCCGGTGTATCTCCAACGTATCTTCCGAACGTGACGGACAAACTTAATCATTTATTCTGAAATGGAAACTCGTGACACGGAGATATCATAGGTTATATGAAATTTATTTCCATGCTTCCCCCTAAAAACGAGCAAATATGGAAACGATTATTCCCCTGTATCTTCGGAACACGATGGGCGAAAATAACGGGCTATGTGTCAAATGAAAGCTTGTGACATGGGAAGTGTTATGGGCAATAAAAATATAACCCCATTTGCTTTTCCCCTCCCCCCTCCCTTAAAAAAAGGGAAACTGTGTAAGTCATTCTATTTCTCCCGAACGAGTCATTTGTTAAATGAAAGTTCGTATGATGATCGTCGTCGACTACTTCGAATTATGACCCTCTACCTTTCCCCCCCCCCCCAAAAAAAAAGACAAATTTCTCAGGAGTGTACGTTACCGAGTATTCTGTCTCAAATCTTGTGACGTCTACACTACTTGCTATCTCAAACACGACCCCTCCCCCTAAAAAAGGGGAGGAGAAATGTGATCGATGTCTGAGTCATATATCACATCAAAGTTTCTAAAGATAGTTATTTCTAGTGACAAAAAAAAAATTAACAATAAAAAACACCTATTTCCCTACAGGTAGCTGTGACAAGCATGTTTTTATTTTTTAATGGGCAGAAAAATTGAAACATCAAGGTTGAGGAAAGCCTTAGGTTTACGTTAAACAGTGGCGTTTATGTGCCACTAACGAAGGTATGGAACATGCAAAAGACATACAAGCATGTTCAGTGTCATGTCTATAATGGCAAACCGGTGTATCTGCATGTAATTATTGGTACCATGTCGACGAGAGATCTTAGCGATTTCGAAAGGGGCATGATTGTTGGAGCACGTCAGCTTCGGTCACTGAGATAGCTGAACTCGCTAATGTTTCACTAGGAACAGTTTCCAAGGTCATGTCTGCGTGGGAATCTAAAGGGAAGACATCATCTGCAAAAGGCAACAGTGGGCGAAAGCGCATACTCCAAAATCGGGATATTCGGGCATTAGTGCGATGTGCACAGTGAAATCGGCGAGCAGCAATTGATTAGTTGTACACGTTTCAACGTAGAACGCGAGAGGCCAGTTTAGTCAAAAACATAATGTCGAGAACTCCATAGAGCTGGATATCACGGTCGAGTTGAACTCCAGAAGCCACTCATCACACCTGTCAACATATGTCGTCATATCTAATTATGTTATAGACTATAAAAATGTACATTCTTCGTGGTTTCTTAACCTCTAAAGAGGAAGGGGCGGGGGGGGGGGGCTCAGTCGGTAGCGCGTCAGGCTCGTAATTTGTAGTTCCCATGTTCGAGTCCCAGCTGGGTCAGCATCGAGATTTATCTCAGCAAAATTCCCCGCCCTGCCCGCGGTCAGTAGGGGACACCGATGGGCTTGGAAAAGCCGCCGTCCGTCGGATGGGACGTTAAGCCGTGGCCCCGTGTGCGGGAAGGCTTTGACGGGCGGCTACCATCTGTCTCCCAACAGCTATTCCAGTGGGTCCCCTCCCCCAACCTTCTCTGGTCCTTCGGGGTCCTTGTGACCTGGCTATTTATCCCATGGCGTGCAAAAAAGTGCCGCTCAGAGGTAAAACAACCCAAACAACTCTAAAAAGGAAAAGAGGAAACTATAAAAATCGTTCTTCTACTCTATCTTCTACTAAATACATTCTTCTCTGTCCCACAGTTATGAGTTAGGTGTTAAAGCTGCTTCAAATTTTATTTCCCCCTTCCCTCGCTCTTTCCCCCAAAGAGGGCAAATTTCGCGCCTCTCCACCTAACGACTTATATCGCAAAGAGTGTGACGTCTACAATGCCGTGGGCTACTTCAACACACGCTCCACCTCCAGGGCCTGATTAAGCAATTATGGGGCATTTAAAAAATATGTCCTTTTATCAGAAACGAAACAAATAAGAGAACCGGTCATATATCACCTTTCTTAGTACAATGTTACTAGCTTAAAATTTTGCACAAGTTCAAATATACGTTTTTTACGCAAAATGATGCTAGGTATTAGTAGCTATCTTAATCTATATATTAGTATCCAATCCTAACCTATCTCTCTTTCGATCTTTACAAGTGGTATGTCAAATAAAAGTTTCTGAAAAATATTTTTAGTGACAAAGTAAAAAATTTAAATACTATGTGTGTCCTAAAAAGTGTAAATTGAAAATAAAGCATGCCGATGGTGCAATCAATCACTGAATTCGTATTCACTTTAAAGGAAGATAGGGCGCTGACGTACTTACTCAGTAGGATTGCCAGCGTCCTATCTTCCTTTGAAGGGAATAAGAATTCACTGATTGATTGCACCATCGATATATTCTAGTTTTATTTTCTACTTTTCAGGGCTCATATAGGAAAATAGATATTTTTGAAGTTTTTAAATTTATATTTTTTTCTTTGCTACTAAAAACACATTTTCAGAAACTTTCATTTGATATATAACTCATAAACAACGACCACATTTCTCCTCCATCTTTATTTAGGGGTCGGGGGGTGGTCGAGTTTAAGGTAGTCCATTACATTGGAGACGTCACAAGCTTTGAGATATGACTCGGTAAGGTTGACCCCCCGAGCAATTTCGGTTCCCCTTTTTTAGGGGGATAGAGGAATGGTAGGGGTCAAGTCCGATCTAGAAAAAAAATCGAGGGGAGGGTAAGAAACAGTCGAGTCAGAAAAATGTAAAAGAGGAGGGGGGAAAAAAGACTTTATTTCCAATGCAGTGCAACATTTCCCCCTCCATTTTACAGCTTTTAAAAAAATTATAGAAAAATGCATGGAATATGAATAACTTTAATAATATTTTGTCTCTTTTACCTTTGCTAAAATTCTGAAAAGTGGGGAGGATGATCCCCATCCGGCCCTGGTAGGGGTCATAATTCGAAATATTCTACGTACGACAGTCCTATGAGCTTTCAGTTGACATCCAACTTGTTCGGAAGAAATAGAAGAATGAGTTCCACGTTTTCTCTTTTTCAGTGGGGGGGGGGGTTAAATTTTTTGTAGCTTATTGCTCTCCTTGCTGTAGAATCTTCCATTTGACACAAATTACTTGCCGTCGTGTTCGAAATGAATGGTGGGAACAACTGTCTTGTCTAATCCACAAACCTCGAAACCGACAAATGAGAAGAGAGGTATGTTTTAAATTTTTTAATTTATATTTTACCATTCTTCCTATATGCGCTCCTTAGAAAGTGGAAAATAAAACTAAAGCATATTGATGGTGTGTAAATCAGTCACTGTATTCGTATTCGCTTCAAAGGAAGATAAGGCGCTGGCAATCTTGTTTAGTGAGTAATTCGCCGCCCTATCTTCATTTGAAGCGAATACGAATCCAGTGACTGATTTTGCATTATCGATTAGTTTTTTTAGATATTTGCATCATCGATTAGTTTTGTTTTCTACTTTTTTAGGGCACATATTTCAATGACACAAAAAATTAAAATATAGTATTAACATTTTTTTCATGTCTTACAGTTAATCAAACGCCAAAAAATCAATAAAAAAAAGTTCTGCAGTCAATTTTAATTTGAAAATTCACTCTTTTGCTTCTGAGTAAAAAATCATGCTAGGCGAGGAAGATCTCCGTGCTGAAACTAGGCAGGTGCATAGGGCGCAGTGTGACGAGGGACGCAAAATTCGATAAAAATATTAACCAGTATTTTTGATAATTAAGCAAAAAAATTAATATTTTATAACAAAATTACTGCGAGCACAGAACGACTACAAAAGACAGAATTCAAAAAGTATTTTTATTCTAACAAATTAAGGCCGATTCTCACTATTACTACTGACTATCATGAGTAGGATTACACGATACCAATGTCCCAAAAAGGAGGACAAAAAAGGTCAGAAATGGAGTCAAAAGAGGATACGTTTTCAATTTGCGAAATAAAATAGAAAACTGTTTTTACTAAGGTTGTTTCAAGTACTGACTAACAGTTCATTCAGAAAAAGGCATAATACTTATTCAGTACATTTTAAAATATATAACGTACTGCTTTTTGTTTTAATACTTGATGAGCAATCAAGATTTATTTGACCTTCACTGGTTAGGGAGTTAGCTACTCTTCAGTAGGTAAACTTGGTGTTAGCTTAAGTGCAGGGCCATCTTTTGGCATAGGGTTGGGTTGTTTTACCTCTGAGCGGCACTTTTTGGCACACTATGGGCTAAATGGCCAGGTTACATGGACTCCGAAGTCTCAGAGAAGGTTGGGGCAGGGGACCCACTGGAACAGCTGTTGGGAGACAGATGGTAGCCTCCCATCAAGGCTTAACGTGCACAGGGTATGTCTCTCCTGCACACGGGGCCACTGCTTAACGTCACATCTGACGGACGGCGGCCTTTCCAAGCCCATCGATGTCCCCTACTGACCTTGGGCAGGACGGGGTATTTTTGCGGAGATAAATCTCAACGCTGACCCAGCTGTGACTCGAACCTGGGAGCTACAGATTACGAGCCTGGTGCGCTACCGACTTAGCCACCCCCGCCCCAAAAATATGGTGTCGTGACCAGGATTTGGCATAGGGAAAGTAGGCAATTGCTGGAGGCCCATTTTCTTTATCACATATTGTGACAAGAGGGAAAATTCATGCGTACAGTGCGATATTTTACTTTTGCCTAGGAGCCCAGGTAAGGCTTAAGATGGCCCTGTGTAACTGAAGTAATGACCAGCAGTGACTTCAGTCTTTGAATGAGAAAGCCTGTAGAAAGTAGGAGTAGTTTTCAACATCCTAGACTGTTCTTTATGTTGCAAATGAAACAAAAATTGCCGTCAACTCTTACAGCGCTATCTCTCCATGGGCGGTGGCAAAACTTCACGAAATATTCAAGCACACGCATTTTTGGATCTGGCATGTCAATTGCTAATATTAAGTACAGTAAAACCCCGACTTACGCGAACTCGGAGTTACGCGGTTCTTGATTTTTTCGTTTGGCAACTCTGCCGCCCGCTATCTTCAGTGTTTCTCTTGCTGTAATACGCATGGGACGCGTTTCGCGCGAACTTTACGTGCACGATTACGATCGATCGACGAAAGTTAAGATTGTTTTGTTATACATTTTCTAAACCATTAAAAAAGCTATGTCGTCCAAACGAAGTAAATCTGATTCTCCTGCACCTAGTAAGAAAAGGAAAACGATATCTTCGGAATGTAAACTTAACATTGTCAAGGATTTTGATAGCAGAATGAAAATTTGTGAATTGGCAAAGAAGTTTGAGCTACCGGAATCCATAGTAAGAACAATCATAAAAGATAAAGAAAGAATTCTCGATGCAGTGAAAAATGCTCAATCCTTGAACTCAAGCATAATTCGTAAACGTCATGGTATTATTGCTGAGATGGAAACAATGCTGAAATTATGGTGTGATAATCAAGTAAAAGTGAAGAATTGTCCAGTCGATCAGAACACTGTGTGCTATCAAGCTAAGCTGATTTTTGAGAGGTTGAAAGAAGCTGGGGAGGCTGGCGAAGATGAAAACTTTGTAGCTAGTAACGGTTGGTTCAACCGATTTAAAACTCGCTGTAATTAGCACAGCATCATGGAGAGTGGTGAGGCTGCAAGTGCCGATAAAGAAACTGCATCTTCTTTTCCTGAGACACTCAAGGCTATGATAGAAGAAGGTAACTATAGCAGTGAAACCGTATTTAACGTGGATGAGACTGGCCTGTTCTGGAAGAAGATGCTTAAAAGAACTTTAATCGCACGTGAAGAAAAAAACTTTCCAGGCTTTAAGGTTTCTAAAGACCGGTTGACAGTGATGGTTGGCGGGAATGCAGCTGGTGACTGCAAGTTAAAACCTCTCTTAATTTATTGCTTCGAAAACCCAAGAGCCTTAAAAAATATATCTAAAATTAGCTTACCAGTGATATGGAAGTCAAATCATAAAGCTTGGGTGACAGCTTCCGTTTTTGAGGACTGGTTTGGTCACCATACCCGAAGTCGAACGTTATTGCAAGTCTAAACAGATTCCATTTAAAGTGATGTTTCTTATTGACAATGCACCCGGTTACCCTCCTGCCACCCTTATTGATTTCGACCCACGTGTGAAAGTTGTGTTTTTGCCTCCAAACACAACCAGCTTGCTTCAACCGATGGACCAGGGAGTAGTTTGTTCGCACCCTGGCGATCCCCCACTAGTGCTCCCCCTATGACGTCACAAACCACGCCCACTTTCTGTCACATTATTCGATGTCACAAGCCACGCCCCCTTATTAATATTCATATTTAATTAATAATTCCTCCTCCTCATCAAAAGTTCCTTCCCCTTTATGAAAAAACCCGTGGCGCCATCTAGTGTATATGCTGAGTACTATTTTTAGAAAAACCCTCTATTTTAGTCGTAATTTTTCACTCCTCCCTTATTAAAAAACCCCGTTATCAAAATTCCTCCCCTTTATGAAAACCCCTGGCGCCATCTAGTGTGTATGTTGAGTACTATATTTATAAAAACCCTCTCAGTCGTAATTTTTCCAATTTTTGACTCACCCTCATTAAAAAACCCCCCTATCAAAACTGCCCCACTGGTTGACCCACCTGTATTTTAAGCCCCCTCTTTAAAGACCCCCTGGTTCACCTATATATTTTTAAAGCCCCTCTCTTTAAAGAACCCCTGGTTGACTCGCCTCATTAACCCCTGGTTGACTCCCCCTCATTAAAAAAAAGCCCCTTATCAAAAGTTCCCTCTATTAAACTCCCCCGATCACAAACTCCCTTGGTATCCATGTTCATCCAAAATTTTACAAGTCCAACTAAACTTTGGGTGGCAGTGATCAGAATGGCTGATGCAATCCTCAGAATGATTACAAAGTCTCAATTTTTTCTCTCCCCCTTCATTAAAAACCTCTTCATTAACAGTTCCGCCCCCCTTTTAAGGACTATTCCGCAGCAACTGTTTTAAAAGACTGTCCTGCAGAAAATGAAAAAATGCTATTGGGTAAAAAATTAATAAAAGGAAAAATATCTGATTTCATAATTATGAAAAATATTGAGGGATAATATTGACCTGTATGGGTGACATAAAAGACCTGCTTTAGAACACGCGTTCGGTACCAGATCACGTTTTATTGACGGATGAATCGGATCACCCCCTGCGCTGCTTCCGTATCAGGCGCACTGTCTTACATCGTGAAAACTCACTGGCACTCTTTATCGTAGTTTTCAGACTTGAAATTTTTCCAAGTCCAGAGACGGTTCTCCGCATTGTCACTCCCAATTCTACCCATTATGATAGGTCAGCGTTTCAATGTACCCAATGTAGACAAACCATTTTGAAATTACATGCCCTAAACCTCCAAGTGCTGAGCTTATTAAAATTAGTCTTCATTGGGTTGATGCCATCAGATATCTGTGCTTCCACGTCAGGACTTGTCTTGGAAAGTGGTTTTACGTTTGTCTGAATTCATTACTCTCCGTAAGTATATCCGTTATGCGAAATGGTTTAAAAATACTTATTACCGCTGTATCCTCAGTACATCATGCAAACTCTTTCCTAGGAAGTAATGCTACTCCGAAGAAAAATCAGCTATGGGAGTAATAATTTTTAAAAAAATCTACAGTTCTAAACGCTCTTACAGTGTTTAAAAATCGTCTCTTCCACTGTTTGCGCACGAATGTATGACTCATCAAGCTGATGAAATTCGCGTTGCAACGTTAGTTACACGCTTTACGAGGTCAGTTGTTTTCATCGGGTAAATTCTGTAAAGACTACGCGGCAGAATGCTAAAAGTAGAATTCATACGTTTCAGCTTACGTTTCCGCTTGCGTAAAAAACTTTAGTTCCAACACGAATGCGTGTTAATAGGGGACATTAGTCAAATACATTAACCTACTATAAAGAATTATACATAAGTCTCACTCGATCATACAAGAAGCGACATAAAAATGTCTTTACAAACTAAGAGCGTGAAAAATCCCTTCTCTCCCATTTCGACTCTGTTACAAAATCTACTATCATTGTCACGTGATCTGCTGAAATGACACATCATGGCAACAAGCTGCCCACCCGGTGATAAAAGGTCACAGGTCAACTCACGCGCTGACCTATGGAAAGCTGATAACCGAAGCATGTCTAATTCCTTGTGAGAACTGCTCTATGCTTTTATCATACTCAAAGATCTTTTGAACACTAATGGATAAATTAAATAATTACTGTTACATGTCGAAATACTGCACTTTACCAGAACAGGTCAACGGAAACTCCCAGTATGCTGCCTTCGGATCTTTTAGGGGGTTAAGTACAAAGCAGTTTATCACGTTCTCCAAGCAATCAGCTGATTTTACAAGTCCACTAAACTTTTTTGGTGTCAACTCAACCTTTATTAAGTCGCTTGACGGGTGTGTCGCAACTAGTGGGCAGCGTACGTGACAAGGTCACTTTCTTAACGGGTGGGGGGTCAACGGGTGATTGCAGACAGAACTGCTGCTATCTGCACCGCAATATTTGCATTTGCTACTGATAAACGATTTCCTTCCTTAAAAATAGAAACTAAGTAAATAATTCGGATACCGCTTTAGCTCCCATGTGTGATTCTGCATAATTCAGTGAGTCCTTTGGTAGCCGTTAGGAAGGCAAGTAGTAGGAAATCAGCAGACTGAGAAAAATAACATATCGCTGGAATATGGGATGTTCGTTTCCAAAGAGAATAAATGTTTTCATTTACACCGTGGTTAATACGAAAACCAGTTGATCAGCCAAGAATAATCAAGAGTTGATGTTTCTATGTATTATTTATTGGAATGAATGCAGGAAATACAAAACATGAATATTGATGAAGCAGTGCAAAACAACATTTTTCAAAGAGCAAATTTTACATTTAGCACACACAATTCTTGTTAGTTTTTTTTTTCTCTGCTCATACATAGGACACAAGGCCGTCTTGTGAATCCGTCAAATGATCTCCTACCCTGAGCGTGCTATTAGAAGCTTCTTCTGCACCAACTGGGAAAAGTCTGGGATATTTTGCTACCAATGAACTAGGAATTAACTCTTTTCCACTACCACTGGGACTACTTTCCACGACTGAGAGGGTTTTTCTAAATATAGTACTCAACATATACATTAGATGGTGCCTGGGGTTTTTCATAAAGGGGAGGAATTTTGATAAGGGAGAGTGAAAAATTGGAAAAATTACGACTAAAATAGAGGGTTTTTTTAAAAATAGTACTCAGCATATACACTAGACAGTGCTACGGGCTTTTTCATAAAGGGGGAAGGGAACTTTTGATAAGGGTTTTTTTTAAATAAGGGGGAGGAATTAATTATGAATATTAATAAGGGGGCGTGGCTGGTGACGTCATAGGGGGAAAGCACTAATGGTGGATCGCCAGGGTGGGAACAAACTACTCCAGGGAGTCATCAAAACATTCAAGGCTTACTATATGAGGCAAAACAGTGAGATATATGTTAAAGACTTTTGGAAACAATTCAATGTTTTAGATGCCATAAGAATCATTCGAAAATCTCAGGATGAAATTTCCAAAAAAACATTGAATGGTGTCCCAATTTTTTTCAAAAACGAGACGGACACAACACCAGAAACTGATCATGTCGCTCATGTGATAGAAGAAGTTGTTAATCTTGCCAGGCAATTAGATTTGGAAGTCAATGGTGATGATGTCAACGAGCTGTTGGATTCACATAGTCAGGAGCTGACAATCGATGAGCTCATAGAGATGCGTGAGCAAAACGTCACTGAAGTATCCGACACTTCAGACCCAGTTCCACCAGAAAAGCACATGACAATTGCAAGATTGACAGAAGGTCTCAGCTCAATTGAAAAGGGCTTAAAATTTTAGAAAACGTAGACTCCAACGAAGAACGCGTTATAGCTACAAAGCAAGGAATAAAAAAATTATTGGCTTGCTACGAAGAAATTCTGCGTGAAAAAAAGAAGGCATTGTGTCGTCAGACGAATTTGTTAGATTTCATGAAGCCATCGACATCGAAATGAGTTTTTTACGTAACTCATTTATTTTTTCAATATTTTGCATTAATATGTATAAAGAGCTGCAATTTTATTAAATATTTTTCTTCTAAACTAGTGTTTTTGTTAGCCCTTGGTCCCATTAAACAAAATTTTTATGTATTTATATGCAAAGTTGTACCCCGACTTACGCGAATTCGACTTAAGCGATTTCCGTCGGACCAACCTATCGTGTAACTTCGGGGTATTACTGTATTACAAAAAAAGACATAATTTTTACAAGATTAACAGAATGTCTTTAGCATTAAGGATTTGTGTTTGCAGCAAAATTTTCACAGTTAATAGTAAATTATTAATATGTGAATCTAAAGAGAAGACATCATCTGCGAAACTCCCTTTTCTGGCTGAAGTCAGTAGTTTGAAACAAACTTAGTAAAAACAGTTTTCTATTTTATTTCGCAAACTGAAAATGTGCCCTTTTTGAAACATTGGTATCATGTAATCCTACTCATTACAGTACAAGAGATTTGAAATAAATACAAAAAATGCCTACTTTTAGTTTAAAACAAATTCTTATGAGTTTATACGAAAAGGAGGACATTTTCATGATTTTTTTAAAATGCTGGGAGGATATAAATTCTAAGATAAAAAGGAGTATGTCCTCCTTTTGAAGGAATTATGATAGCCCTAATCATGAGCGCTGCATGACGTGCTTGCTCATAAATGTAAATACACATGTATTCAAATTAAATGAAACAATATGCGTTTTTTGTGCAATATAAAATAATTTAATTTCTGATTCATTGCCTTATTTTGGCAAAAATATCGGGGCTAGTTACGGTACTGATCTATAGGCAGGGGTGGCGCTACCTCACATGCGCCAGTGCTACTGCAAAAAAAAAATAAAAAAATAAATACCCCCTCAAGCAGCTGCTTGCCACAGAGGCTGACAGGAGCCTGTCAGTTTATATGCCAAAGTAGAAGGTTACTGCATCGGGCGGCAAACTACCACCACCGTTCTCAAAAGTTGACCGGAGCAAGTATGACCTATTTTTCAACAAATGATTTTCAGTTACATTTAAAAATGACATTAAATTTAGTTAGATTAATCATTATCTAAGGTCATACTTGAAGAAAGGGATGCAGAATCCAAGTTCTCTCCGGACAACAAAATGTCTTGAGCCGGCCCTGCCCATAGGCTACTAGTATAGGTAAATTACTATCCGTTGAGTCTACTGTGAGCATTCGTTTACATTTATCTTGTGACGCCACTTATGATTATGGAATTGATAACTTATGATTATATAATCACTTTGATTGCTGGGCTTCTAGTGAGAGCATGCTTGTGTGTCGTAAATATTACTGGTAAACTGAGATCAGACCTTGAGTACGATTATCTCAACGGTGTCTGCGTCATTAAACTGGTATCAGACATCGGGAAGGGAAAATCGAAAAGTTTTGAAGAAAATTTCTCACAGAGCTGACATTCTTTGACAAACCTTCGAAATTGTAGTCATTCCATTTTATATCAAGCGGAAGATGTTATGTGACTCTTGGATTCTGGTGAAAAAAGCATATATATATGGAAATACTCGTTGTGAAATCATCGGAATATAAATTAAACAATTAACTGTTTACATAAATATTTTTTCTCAAAGCTATTTATTTAAGAACCATTAAACGAAATTGATCGTTGTAAAATGACCTCTCGGCCGGTAGCTTTTAGACAACAGTAAAAAGGACGTTTTTCTGCTGAGGTCCTGCCATCCTCTCAGATCTCCTACTGTGGCATATAAACTGACAGGCTCCTGTCAGACCTCTGTGGCAAGCAGCTGCTTGAGGGGTATTTATTATTTATATATTATTAAAAAGGAGATAGTGACGTATTAATAAGCAAAAAACTTGCGAGAAGTTTTTATGAGCCAAAACTGTTACATCAAGCGCCCAAATATAACTGGCCCACCGGGATATTGTTCGACAGTCTAATCCGCCCCCTGTGTCCGTGGGACACATATTTAACTGGTATCATAATATTTACTGATGTCTAAAAGCTAGAAGCCGAAAGGTCATTTTACAAGATCTCTTAAGTTTAATAGTTCTCATAGCTTTTAAAAAAAATATTTAAACAGTTTATTGTTTAATTTATATTCCGATGATTTGACAACGAGCATTTCCATATATATATGTTTTTTTCACCAGAATCCAAATGTTACTCGTCGACAAAAAAATGTTTGAAGATCTCTGACCTAAAGGAAAACAAGATAAATACGAATCCAAACTGAAACCCTATCGATAATATTTTTAGCATCTTGTAATTATGTGGGAATTTCCAAACTACAAAAGCAAACCCATTTTGGGAAATCAAATTGAAAAAAAAAACATCATGCCCTCTGATCGCTTTTTCATGAACCTAAATATATGGCACATTCAATAGATTTATAAATGTGAATCATTTTTTTCGTTCTGCTTCGATCTCTAGGGGGAATAGATATGCCGTGCTTCTCAGAAGTCTGCTGCAGTGTAAGGTACCCTGTATCGCAATTGTTGCACAACCCACACCAGATATAGCATGATCGATGCTGGCGTAAAGGTATGCCATATTCTACGGGCCTCAGAAGACAGCGCCATGTAACGTAATCAACCTTAACAGCATTACGTTAGCTGTATAACGAGCGTAGTTGTGATGGCCTAGCTACATTGACCTAACAATAAGGTGGCAAAATGTCACGGACACAGGGCTGATTAGGCCGCCAAGACACAGGACAATATCTCGGTGGGCCGCTTGAGCGTAATCTGCAGTTCCCAGGTTCGAGTCCCAGCTGGGTCAGCTTTGAGATTTATCTCCGCAAAACGCACCGCTCTGCCCAATGTCAGTAACGGACACCGATGGGCTTGGAAAGACCGTCATCCGTCGTATGCGACGTTAATCCGTTGTTCCGGTGAGCGGGAGAGCCATACCCTGTTGCACGTTAAAGAACACACTAGATGGCCTTGACTACCATCTGTTTCCCAACAACTATTCCAGTGGGTTCCCTCCCCCAACCTTCTCCGAGTCTTCGGGGTCCTTGTGACCTGGCCATTTAGCCCATGGTGTGCAAAAAAGTGCCGCTCAGAGGTAAAACAACCCAACCGCTTGACTCAAAGTTTATGGCTTATAGAAGTTTCTCGTAAATTTTTTGCTTATTAATGCGTCACTCTCTCCTCTTTACGTATTTTCGCCTTGACAATTGTAAGTTTGTGGATTTGTCAAAATAGTTATTCCACCATATCTTTTGATGGAGAAACTTAATGATTTAATTTTCAAATGAAAGTTTGTGACGCGGGAGTGTCATATGCTATAAAAAATTTACCCCCCCCCCCCCATGCTTCCTTCCGCCTAAAAAGGGGTAATATGAAAAATAATTGTTCTGCTATATCTTCAGAACGTGAGTTCCGAGAGTAACAAGCTATGCGTCAAATGAAATCTGACACGGCGAATATCATAGGCTATAAAAAAATTTGACCCCTCCTGAAAAGGGGGAAATATGAAACGATTGTTCCCCTATATCTCCTGAACACGAGTGCGGAAAGTAACAAGCTATACTTCAAATGAAAGCTTGTGACACGGGAAGTGTCATAAGCTGTAAAAAAATTGACTCCCCCATGCTTTCTTCCCCTCTACAAAATGAGAAATGCGAAAGTCAGTCTACTCTATCTTCCTAACGGAAGGGTCTATACTTGCGAAATATATCGAATTGCGAGAAAATTCGAATTAGGTGTCAAATTGAAAGCTCATTTAATGACCATGGTAAACTATTTCGAATTTTCGTGGGATGCAATCAGTCATTGAGTTTGCATTCACTTCAAAGGAAGATCATCACCATCCTCAAGCAGCCAAGGGCTACGGAGGTCCAACCAGACTGTGCAATTTAGTTTTCCAAGCAAGTCTGTCCTGAGCTACATCTGCTGCATCCGGCCACTACACACCAATTCTAATAAGGTCCTGTTTGACATTGTCTGCCCACCTCATCCTTGGTCTCCCCCTCTTTCTGAAGCCTTTAGGCACACTGTTCATAACCCTATTCACCAATCTATAATTATCCATACGGGTAACATGGCCAAACCAACGGAGTCTCTCTCTGCACAATATGCTGCTTAAAGGAGGTTGAAAACTCCTTTGCCTAACCTCATCATTAGTTACAAAGTTGAACCACCTAATGCCCAAGATGCTGCATAAGAATCTAGAATAAAAAGCATCTAGTTTCCTGTTATCTTGTTTACACAGCGTACAAGTTTCACTACCATAACTAACCCTAGAAAGAACCAAACTATTATACAGTCTAATTTTAGTCTTTAGGTGTATACGCCTATTTTTCCACAATCTCCATAGATTCTTAAAAGTCCCGGCAGCAATCCCTATTCGTCTGTTAATCTCATGCCACACATCACCAGTATCTGTTACATAGCTCCCAAGGAAATTAAATTGTGACACCTGCTCAAGACTGCAACCATTCAGATGAACTGAATCACAACCTGCCTGACCAATTTTCATCACTTTAGTTTTCTCTCTGTTTATAACCAAACCTACTCTATTACCAGTTTCATCAACAGCTCGAATGAAAGAGTTCATCTCATCAACATCATTTGCCAAAAGGGCTAAATCATCAGCATAATCTAAATCAGAAATTTTTGTATCTCCAGGCCATTTAAGGCCAAAATCTTTCCCTTGAGGTGAATTTCGCATAACATAATCAATAACCAAGCTAAAGAGAAAAGGAGACAAAATGCACCCTTGTGTACAGGGATTGAACACCAGAAGTAATGCTAAACCAATTGCTACAAGCCTTACCAACTCTCACACACGACTCAGTGTTATTATAGAGAGCTAATATATATTTCATATATAATAAATAATATATATTTCATATATTATTTATTTCTATTATAACTTGTCTGGTATACCATGTGATCTCACAATCAACCACAAATTATGACGATCAACAGAGTCGAAAGCCTTTTTGAAATCGACAAAGCTAGCAACCAAAGGTTTCTGAAACTCTAAACATTTCTCAAGAATCTGCCAAAGTGAAAATATCTGATCCACACATCCCCTACCACTTCTGAATCCACATTGCTCATCACGCAATTGCCTATCAACCAGATTCTTAATTCTATTAAGCACAATCATGCAAAGAACTTTTCCTGGAACAGAGAGAAGGCTGATACCCATGTAGTTATCACAAGAACTGCGATCACCTATTTTGAAAATAGGGACAACAATAGCTCTAGTAAAATCCTTAGAAACCATGCCTTTATCATAAAAGATATTCAAAATTTCAGTCATGCAAGTGGTAACCGAAACATTCCCAGCTCTGAGCATTTCCGTAGTAATTTCATCTACCTCTGGGGTTTTATGTAGTTTAAGAAACAGCCAAAATAACTTCAGATTGCGTTATAGGGCCAACATTAAAGCCACCAATGCATCTAACATTGTTGCAAGCAATGGGAGTAGAATTAACCACATTGTTTAGAACGTCACTGAAATGCTCAGCCCACCTAGCCATGACAGAATCCTCACCTTCTATAACCTTACCATGTTTATCCTTCAATCCCTGTATACCTGTCCGTTTTCTACCACACAAAACATTAACTATCTGGTACAGCTCTCTGCTGTTGTGCTGTCTAACTTCTTCCTCGGCTTTGTCAGCCAAGCCATCAAGCCAAAGATTCTTATCAGCAGCTAACTGATCTTTTACGCGTTTATTAAGTTCTCTGTGGTGCTTTCTATTAGGACTAGTAGGATATTTATTAAGGGCATTCCTGCAGTTCTTTCTTTCTGAAATAAGCTCAAGTGCCTTATCACTCAGATAATTCTGCCTTCTCTGCTCCTTTTTTCCTAAAAGAGTACTGTTAGTGTCGAAAAAAGCCTGTTTAAAATGGTCCCATTCTTCCTCAACTTCAGTAGTAAGCAAACCATGACTGTCATAATGACTAAGTAACCTATCATGGTAAGCTTTGGCTATAACTGGGTCTTTCAAAGCGTCAGTATTAAAAGTAAATTTTTTAATCCTAGCACAACACTTTTTAAGTTTAAGTTGCAAGACAATTTTAACAAGGTAATGGTCAGATCCAGTTTCAGCTCCCCTATATGACCTGGTATTACTAACAGAACTAGCCCATTTGCTGTTAATTAATATGTAATCAATCATATTCTTATGCAGCCCATCGGGTGAAACCCATGTATACTTATGTACATCGTGGTGTTTGTAATAAGTGTTAGTTATTCTGAATCCATTGAGTTTACTTACTTGTAGGAGACGTTGCCCATTGCCATTGCAGCTACCAATACCAAAAGGACCTATCACCCCTCCCCAAAGGTTAGAATCAGTACCAACTTTGGCATTGAAGTCACCTAGAACAAGGGTAATATCTCCTTTCTTGACAGAATTCAAAATATCCTGAAGTCGTTCGTAAAACCTATTCTTCTCATCTTCATCGGCATCCTCAGTGGGGACATAACAGCAGATAACATTGAAATCTTTAACGCTTGTCTGAAATTTTGCTGTAAGAAACCTTTCATTAATGCACTCATGTCCTAGAAGAGCATCACTAGCGTGTCTGCTGAGAAGCAGACCCACGCGTTGGTGATGCTTATTGTTGTCCCTCCCTGAAAAGAGAAATTTGATATTATTTTTAAGAATCTGACCTTTATCTGTCCATCTGGTCTCTTGCAAGCCGAGAATATCTAAATTATAGCTGTGGAATTCTTGTGTGAGGATATCAAGAGAAAAAGCTCTGTGCAGAGTCCTCACATTCCAACTACCTATGGAGAGAAAATGGTTAGTGGGATGTTTAAAGAAACTATGTTTATTGAGAGAGGGAATGCCGACAATATCAAACAGCCCCCTAATTGCAGACATGGGGCAAAGACCCGTTCCTCCCCCACTAAAGGCTGAAGCCATCTGCATGGAAGACTTCCTCCAATGTAGAATTTGACGATGCCAATAGAAGCAAAGAGATGGGCCCTAATTTACCTACTTGACAAGATTACCTGCACCCTATCATCCTTTGAAGTGAATACGAATTCAGTGACTGATTGCACCATCGATATGCTTTTGATTTATTTTCTAATTTATTATTTTCATCTTCGTAAAACATATATACATTTTAAGTTTTCAACAACAAACAATGCTGCTCATAGATTGCTTCCGAGTAACATTTGGAAGTTGTCCTCTTAGTAATTAAAGTTCGGGGATATGGAGACACGATAGCCATAGAACAGCTGAGAAGGTGGAAAAACAAAAATAATCGGAGGGAACATGCTAAACTCTACAGAAGAACAAATAAGGCAGTCTCAGTTGTTGAATAGTGGGGACATTTAAACATTTTCAACTCTTGAATCACTTAAACGTGTGAAGAATGGACTTAGTTGATTGTTTTATAACAGGATGGAACCACGATGTTGTCTGAATAACATTGATCATTGCCAGAAGGTGTGTACAGTAGACTTTCTTCCTTGGTTGTCAATAGCGGTTCTATTTAATCCTGAATGGCAAGATGATTTCAAAGTGGTAGGCTTCAAATTTCCAGAAATTGTTTCCTTGATTGGGGGACGTTTTTTCAACAGCTAGCAGAAAACAGACGATGACTATCAGCTAATGATAGGCTGTGGGGTGAGTTTGGAGTGGTGCAGGAAACCTCGTGGGGGTAAGATGCATGATATTGAATGAAAATCTCATTTGCGGTAGCTGTTTTTTACCCCCATATTGTGAACCTACAATCAGTCAACATTATACAGGAGAAATCCTGGAACTATAGACAATGAGAACTACAAATCAGCATAAAGGTAAATACACAGACTTCTCTGATTTTTTTCAATAGATTTATTTTTGTGCTCTTTTGTCTTTGTAGAAACAGAATGAACATTTTTTTGCAAAACTCTGATAGGGTTTTATGATATATGAAATATTTTTCACCCTTTATTTGTGGTTCTCATTGTATTTTTTTTTATAACGATGTCCAAGCAAAAAATTCAATATGAAGAGCCACATCTATTGAAGACTGGATTTTTGTTATATTAGGTCATTTACTGAGATTTCATGAGATAGTTGATAAACGCCAAACCATATTATACTGTCTTGATTTTTCCACCTAACGGTCTTTCGTAAATCAAAGTTGGAATTACATACACACCTTTTTTTATAAAGAACCTTTTTGAACTGCACAGTCATATCAGAATAATAGGACCACCTACCTAATAATGGGAATAACTACCCTTGTCTCGGATGACAGCTGTGAGATGGTGTGACATGGACACAATGAGGCTCTGGAAGGTTGCCAGAGGCACACGTGCCCCCTCGGACTCCAGCAGAGTGCGGAGGTTCCAGAGATGGCATGGTTGTGGGTCTGCACGCTGAACCTGTCGATCCAAATGGTCCCACAAGTGCTCTATGGGATTGAGGTTGGGCAATTTTGCCAGCTAAAGGGAGATTGTAGACATCGCTGTCATGTTCCTGGAACCAGTCATGCACCACTTTAGCGACATGGCAGGGTGCATTGTCTTGTTGGTAGACACCATCACGACCAGGGTAAACGTCCAACATGAAGGGATGCATGTGGTCAGCGAGGATGGACAACAAAATAAATCGTGACAATCCCGGTGCACTGCAGTACTATGACTGCATATCACCATTAGGGAGTTGTCACTGAAACCACCATCGACTCCCTACAATATGCGTCTAAATTGCGATCCCTGCCTGGCCATCCCACTTGGGACTGCGTTTTCAGTCCGAAGTGGGAAATGCTTTACAATAATAGGCCGACTGCCATTCCTCCTTTTGGTTTGCGTGTCCGAGGCTACCTTAGAGACATCAACACCAGTCTTGATAGCGTTGCACAGTCGACAGCTGAGCCACTTCCACCTTGGTTCGCTGTTTCCCCTTCCTGCGATTTTTCCCTGTGCAGGACCGGGAAGGCCTTTACACCCGACTGTGTGTACCGGCAACTCTTTGCCAGCCATCGTGCTGAGCACCCGGACTTCTTGCCTGTCTTTACAGATGGCTCGAAGTCCGGCACTTCGGTGGGATCAGCCATGGTCTGCTGTGATGTAATCATTGCAGACCAGATCCCACTGCAGTGTTCCATCTTCACTGCAGAGTTGCACGCTATCAGTCTCGCCTTGGACCATGTAGCGACTAAGCATCATCGTCGGTGTGTGCTTTACACCGACTCGCTTAGTTCGCTACAGGCTTTGATCTCGGTGAGGCATCGGCCTCACCCTGTTCTTACTAAGATCCGCCAGCAGCTACATCGTCTGGCAGCCACCACCACCATCCATTTCTGTTGGGTGCCCGGTCACGTCGGGATTAGGGGCAACGACTTGGCAGATGCTGCTGCCAAGTCAGCCACGCCCCTGTCCGACTCTCCGTTGCCGGTTCCCTATCTGGATTTCCGGCAGCGTTTTACCACCGAGCTCCGGGCACAGTGGCAGAGATCTTGGTCAGAACAGCTTACGAACAAGCTCTTTGAGATCAAACCTATCATCAAACCATGGCAGTCTTGTTACCGCAGGAATCGCAAGGAGGAAGTTGTACTTGCTCGGCTCCGCTTAGGTCATTCTTTCATTACTCATTCGTTTCTTCTTCGGGCGGACGAAGTACCTAAGTGTGAGTTTTGTGACACCATTTTAACTATCAAACACATTTTAATATCATGTCAATGTTTTCATATCGAACGTCATATGTTTTTTAACTTTCACAATTTTACGTCCGAGCCCCTTACACTCGGACATCTTTTATCAGATCATTGTTGTTTTAACTCTGTTTTTCAATTTTTAAAATTTACTGGTTATTTCAATCGCTTGTAGTTTTACTCTCTTTTTATTCCTCTCTATTTTTAACCCAGTCTGTTTACAGCTGGGTTATTTTTATGTTTTTATTCGTATAACATATTTTTACATTTGTTCATTGTTGTTCTGCATGTTCTTTTTACTGCAATTTATATCCTGTTGGTCTTTGTAGTTTATTTTTAATTTTGGTTAAGGGGTAACGTGATTTTTATCCTTTTACCTATTGGTCATATGTTTGGCACATTATAGCCCTAGTTGCTAATGCGCCATTAAACCCCAACCAACCAACCAACCAACCAACCACCATCGACTAAAAAGGTTCCTAACAGTTAAGCTTGCTTTACATTGTACTTGCCTACAGTGGGAGAAGACCTTTGTGTAGAGAAAAGCACTGCATGGGATTTATTTGCCTGCCTGTAGAAATAATCATTGAGGTGCAGTGAGAGTGGGATCTTTTAAAATTTTTGAGTAATGCCTAGGAATATGCCCATTACTCACTGAATTTTGTTCAGATAATTGCCAACAAATAAAATAAAAGATGGTATCTTTTGAATTTTGAGCCAGAAAAATAAAAAAGAAGTCCTAACTTTTTGAGACCTCTGCAGCAGAGGCTACTAGGCACTTCCATCGATAGGCCATGCCTAATCGGGCTCCAATCCTTTCAGCATGACCTTCAACTTTGTCCTCTCCATCGAGCCGGGCAACCACAGCCCGCTCGCCATCTTGGCCTTAACCGTGCCGAGGCCGCTTCGGGGATACCTGACCAGAAAACCGAAAAATCCGATCAGTGACCCCCCCACGACCCCAACAAAACCGTTAGCCTACCGGGGCTTACATCACTGCAGCACCCGGACCCCACTTCGCAGAGGAACCCAAGTTCCTCCACTGCAAAAGCTATATATGGCCAAAACTAATTCCGTGGGAATCTTAGTTTGGCTGTTCCATCGAAAAGTCTGCTGACCAGAGTAGTCACACCCAGCCGCGAGCCTCCAACTTCTATCTCTCAATTGTGAATGGGCCGAAGTCCCCCAGTGAACATCCGTCCACCCCGATATCACAGAGACCGCATCGAAGAGCCCACGGACGAGTGTACGAAGAGGTGCACAGCTTAATCTGCGGTACTCCCCGATGAGCCTGCAGAAGACAGGGTTCCCCAAGCCCTGTCCAAGACCCTTAGAATGGCCCCTAAACCGGGGCTGCAACCTCCAGCTTCTCTGGGGACAAGTCAATAAGCCGACTGGACTGCCAAGCACTGACCAATCCGGCGGCCTTCAACAGGCCCCCTCCACCAGGGACCACAAGACATCAAGAACTCCAGAGTGCCAGCGATCCGAGCCCAACTTCTCAGAGGCACTGTAAGCCCCCCCCCCCCCCCCCCCCCCCCCCGTCAAGGAGGTCCCACTCTGGGGGGGGGGGGAGTGAGGATGGACAGGTAGCCACTGGCATTCAGGAACCCATCCAGTGGTATCAGTAGACCCAGGTCATACCAGGAAAACTTGCCCCAGACATGCACACTGCTACCCGACCCTGTACCTTGACCGACAAGCGTGTCCGGGTGTTTGTTCTCGTGTGTCTGACACTGTATCCGCCACTGCCCATCACTTCTGTGAAGTAGAAACCTTGATTCGTAAGAGAAGGCAACCTTTTTCCACTCTTCCACTGTCCAATGACTGTAGTCCCGTGCAAACTGCAGGCAACGTTACCGATGGACCTTGGTTAACATGGGTGCCTTTACACAGCTTCTACTCCGGAGACCCATGCTTAATAGGGTTTGCTCTACTGTTATTGGAGACACGTACCTGGGTGCCCTAGTGTTCATTTGAGTGGTCAATTGCTGCACTGTTGCGCATTGATTGCCCTTTACCAGTCGATGGGGGTGATGTTCTCCTCTGGGGTCGATGGCCTTTGGGGCTCCATAGTTATGATGTCTGGAGGTACTCGGTGTGGCAGCAGTCCATTCGTACACCCTTACTACAGCACCTTACGAACTGCTCACAAAGTCCGCTGTTTCCGTGATGCTTCCACTCTCTGCGCAGTAGCCGATGATCATTCCTTTTTGAATGTCTGTCAAATCAATACCTCTGCTCATTGTGCTCACGTTACGCACTATGGCTCATCTGTCCTGGTCAGCCACTCTGTGAAGCACCTGGGGAGGTACATTGTGATTCTGGAGGTGGTTATTCTGGGGGTACTTATTCTGATACGACAGTGTATATAAGCTATAAATCCAGAATGGCCAAAAATATCCATTGGCTATAAATCTTGAAATACACCAGATCAAAACTCCTCTTTTTGGGTTCTTTTTAGTCTCTTTGGGGGATGAGGTAAGTCTCCCATCTTTGGAATTGTAGGATGGCTAAAAAGTAAGATTTAATTAATTTTGGTATGTAATGGTTTATTTTCATCTTGTTTCTTATTCTGTTAAATGTGATTTTACACTTCATTAGAATTAAAAAATTGCTCCTGTATTTTTTCACTTCCGTCACTATTTTTAGCCTTTCCTCCCCTAAAATGTTTCTTGTTATATGCCTGTTCTGAATTTTACCCTTTGATGTACCAAGTAGGGAACAAACCTCTGAAAAATTTTATGAATGCTATATGCCCACTGATTGTGTTTTATTTAAATCCAGTGATGCAGTTCTTTCTGAGTAAAACATCATCCCAAACTTTAAAAAAAACCTGCAAACATTTATTTCCAAACTCCGATGTAAATAAGAGAAATTGAATGTAAAATTTTAAAATTCCTTTGCAAAATTGTGTGTTTGTACTCTAGCTAAAGTAAATATCATTTTTGTCTTTTAGCCTCTTTTAAATTTGAACAAATTTAAAATTGCTGAAAAAAAACTGGGTATGCACGTATATGAAGCCAAAATTCCCTGAAAAAAGTGTGAATTCCTTTGATTTTTTCGCTTAAGCTTTCATTGTTCTATTTTACGTGATATGTTTGGTTCACTCATAAATGTTTTATTCTACATTAAACAGAATGAAAATCCAATTTTCTAGCGTGCCTTAAGTTAGTTAAATCTGAAACAAGCTAGAAACATAAAACTATATTTACAACTACTACAAAGGAAATGGAAGTTTTCTTTTTTTTGTTTAATCCATTTTACTGAAAATGGAGTGTAAAATTTGTTGAAATTTGAGAAAAAGAAAAAGAAAAATAATTTTTTCTACATTTCCCTCCTGAATATTACAGGTAACTTTTTAAATTTTTATAATTTGGAAACAAGCTAGTTGCCCAGGTTCCTTTCATCAGTAGTGAAGCACACTAGACCATTGAGAAGAAAAGCATCATTTGCTCCAAGGGTGACTAAGGTTCACCAGTCAAATTTTAAATTCAATTGTTTAAAGTGAAAGTATGGTCTGAAATGGCACTTTTTATTCAGAAACCTTTGGTTGTTAGCTTTTTGAATTCGAAAAGGCTTTCGACTCTGTTGATCATCATAATTTGTGGTTGATTGTGATATCATATGGTATACCAGACAAGTTAGTTAACATAATGAAAGCTCTCTATAATAACACTGAGTCGTGTGTGACAGTTGGTAAGGCTTGTAGCAATTGGTTTAGCATTACTTCTGGTGTTCGACAAGAGTGCATTTTGTCTCCTTTTCTCTTTAGTTTGGTTATTGATTATGTTATGTGAAATTCACTTCAAGGGAAAGATTTTGACCTTAAATGGGCTGGAGATACAAAAATTTCTGATTTAGATTATGCTGATGATTTAGCCCTTTTGGCAGATGATGTTGATGAGATAAACTCTTTCATTCAAGCTGTTGATGAAACTGGTACTAGAGTAGGTTTTGGTTATAAACAGAGAGAAAACTAAAGTGATGAAAATTGGTCAGGCAGGCTGTGATTCAGTTAATCTGAAGGGTTGCAATCTTGAACAGGTGTCACAGTTTATCTTGGGAGCTATGTAACAAATACTGGTGATGTGCAGCATGAGATTAACAGACGAATAGGGATTGCTGTTGAGACTTTTAAGAATCTATGGAGAGAGTGGAGAAAGAGGCATATACACCTAAAGACTAAAATTAGACTGTATAGTAGTTTGGTTCTTTCTAGGGTTAGGTATGGCAGTGAAACTTGGACACTTTGTACACATGATAACAGGAAACTAGATGCTTTTTATTCTAGATGCTTAATGCAGCATCTTGGGCATTAGATGGTTCAACTTTGTAACTAATGATGAGGTTAGGCAAAGGAGTTTGCAACCTCCTTTAAGCAGCATATTGTGCAGAGAGAGACTCCACTGGTTTGGCTATGTTGCCCGTATGGATAATTATTGATTGGTGAATAGGGTTATGAACAGTGTGCCTAAAGGCTTCAGAAAGAGGTGGAGACCAAAGATGAGGTGGGCAGACAATGTCAAACAGGACTTTGTTAGAATTGGTGTACAGTGGCCAGATGCAGCAGATGTAGCTCAGGACAGACTTGCTTGGAAAACTAAATTGCACAGTCTGGTTGGACTCCATAGCCCATGGCTGCTTGAGGATGAGGTTGGGATGGATCCTAGAAGAGCATCACTAGTGTGTTTGCTGAGAAGCAAACCTGCATCTTGGAGATGCATTTTAACTTCCCTCCCTGAAAAGAGAAATTTAAGATTATTTTTAAGAATGTTTCTAATTATTTTTAAGACTATTTTTAAGAATTTCTGGTCTTTTGCAAGCCAAGAATATCTAAATTATAATGGTGGAATTCATGTGTGAGGACATCAAGAGAATAATCTCTGTGCAGAGTTCTCACATTCCAATTACCTATGGAGAGAAAATGGTTAGTGGGATGTTTAAAGAAACTATGTTTATTGAGAGAGGGAATGCCAACAATATCAAACAGCTTCCTAATTGTTGGCATGGGGCAAAAACCCACTCTCCCACTACTAAAGGTTGAAGCCATCTACACTGGAATACTTTTTCCAATGTAGGATTTGATGATGCTCATAGAAGCAAGAGTTAGGGTGACTTCAATGACCTCTGCTCAGGATTATCCACCAGCTGATGAAACATAATCCAGTGAATCTATTCACCAGCTGATGAAACATAATCCTGCGAATTTATTCATTTGGTGCTGTCAACCCACAAATAAACAGAAAACACAGCGGAAGATTTTCCTTTCACAGGAGCCCACCAGTGCAGCAAATTCAGGATCCACAATTGAGCTCAGAGCCTTATTCCAGTCCAGTAAGTATACACAGTCATATCAGAATAATATGACCACCTACCTAATAATGGGAATAACCACCCTTGGCCCGGATGAATAGTGGCGAGATGGCATGGCGTGGACACAATAAGGCCCTGGAAGGTTGCCAGAGGCACACGTGCCCATTTGGACTCCAGCAGAACAAGGAGGTTCCGGAGTTGACATGGTTGTGGGTCCACATGCTAAACCTGTCGATCCAAATGGTCCCACAAGGCTTTATATGATTGAAGTCAGGCAGTTTCGCCAGCCAAGGAAGAACAGATACATTGCCATTGTGTTCCTGGAACTAGCCACTCACCACCTTAGCGACATGGCAAAGTGCATTGTCCCGTCGGTAGACACTATCACCACCAGGGTAAACATCCAACCATGAAGGGAATCGTGATCGACGAGGATGGACAGTTTGGTATTTAGGGACCCATCCAGTAGTACCAGTGGTCCCAGGTCATACCAGGAAAACATCCCCCAGACAAGAACACTGCCACCGCCAGCCTGTACTTGATTGACAAGTGTGTCTGGGTGTTGATTCTCGTGTGTCTGATGCCGTATCCATCACTGCTCATCACTTCTGTGGAGTAGAAACCTCGATTCATTGGAGAAGGCAACCTTTTCCACTCTTCCACTATTCAATCACAGTAGTCCCGTGCAAACTGCAGGCGTTGTTGCTGATGGACCTTGGTTAACATGGGTGCCTTTATGCAGCATTGACTCTGGAGACCAATGCATAACAGGGTACACTCTACTGTTATCAGGGACACGTACCTGGTTGTCCCACCGTTCATTTGAGTGGTCAATTGCTGCACTGTTGTGCATCGATTGCCCTTCACCAGTCGATGAAGGTGACTTTCTCCTCTGGGGTCGATGACCTTTGGGGCTCCACAGTTATGATGTCTGGAGGTACTCGGTGTGCCAGCAGTCCATTCTTGGTATACCCTTATTACAGCACCTCGCGAACAGCCCACGAAGTCTGCTGTTTCCGAGATGCTTCCACCCTTGGCGTGGTAGCCGATGATAATTCCTTTTTGAATGCCCCTCAAATCACTATCTTTGCCCATTGTGCTCACATTACGCACTATGGTTCATCTGTCCTGGTTGGCCACTTAAATGTCCATGTGGTCAACCTTGTCATGTGCACTCTGTGACGTGCCAGGGTTGGTACACTATGGTTCCAGGGGTGGTCATATTATTCTGATATGACTGTGTATATGGTCAGCACCAGGACCATGTGTGGTTGACCACTCCTCAGTAGGGTAGAAAAAAGAAAAATAACCAAAGTTGTCCAGAGCAGTTGGGCACACTGATCTGGCAGCTCTCCCCTTCTGTTCACTTCCACAAGAGTGTATCTCTTTTGAAAAGTACTAACAATCTGCTCCACAAGAAGGTGAAGTCAGACATTAGGTGCACTACATTAATAGCAGAGGGTGCTAATTAATAGTAACATCTCTAATATGTAACTACTTGTAATATATATCCTGCCCTACTTGTAATATATATCCTGCTACTGAATTAGGGAAACCTTAGACACTCATGATTCAGTATTGGAATCAAAAAAATATTTCAGGATCAAATCATGATTTTCTGGATCAACTTTCTCCAAAGCATCTGTTGGAAGATTTCATGAACACATTTAATTACAGTTTTTAAGAGATAAATAAGAAATTAACTAGGAGAATAACATATCTCTCTCTAATGTGGATGCTCATTTTCAAAGATAATCAAGTGTTTTGTTTTCTGCTTTTGGCACTTTTTAACAGTGGAAATTTAAATTAATGCATAAAATCTATTCAATAATTAAATCATAAAATCTCTCAAGCAGCTGCTTGCCACAGAGGTCTGACAGGAGCCTGTCAGTTTATATGCCAAAGTAGAAGGTCTGAGAGAATTAATGCATGACTTGGAAAAATACAACTACAGTCATATTTTATTAATAGAAAATAAATTCTTTCTGAATTTGATTTATCTTAAAGCAAAAAAGTTGCATTTTCTCATTGCCTGTATGTACCAGGGGTATGTAAGCAAATCATTGTTGCCAATGAAAACTTCTTGACCGTCACATTCTATCACCAAAATTTTACATTTTTGGCATAAATAGATTATTTCCAGTGTTTACTTAAATTTTTAGCATTTTTCCACAGCTACAGGATGCTATTGAAGTTATGATTGCTATTTTAATTTTGTGTCTCTGTCACCCTCTTACAGTGAAAATTCGAACTAAAAATGAATGGGAAAATGTAAATAGCAATATTTTATTAGCACCTATACATTAAAAAAAGAATTTTTCATTTATCTCCTAAAAGAAAGAGATTAAAATTTTCCCACTACTGGAAATAAGGGAACAAAATCATTGCTGCCAATGTAAATCTCTAGACCAATGGTTCTCAACCTTTTATGTTTCATGTACCCCCTGGAAGTGTGTATGCAACTGGCATACCCCTTGTATAGGTAGATAAAACTATAGTTAAGTATAACAATGGGAATAAAATAAAACATATATATATATACACACACACATTAAATTTGGTATTCATAAATTACATACTGTATATTGATAAACACAAAATATGACATAAACAATTTAACAAATCGTATAAAATTATAAACATTTTACTGGGTAATCAGTGAAATGATTGTGCTTGTTTACTCTTGCACAGTTAATCAATGGTTGGGGTTATCTTGCTGAGGTAGAGTCACAAATCATCTTCAACATCCTGCCAACTTAGTGACTTTGTTACTAGATCTAGCAACTTTTGAGTTCTCATGGCATACCCCAAAAATTTTTACCGCATACCCCACATTCAGAACCCCTACTCTAGACCATATAACACTCTACCACCAAAATTTCATATTTCAGTCCTAAATAGATATTTGCAATATTCATTTAAAATATTGACATTTCTATTCTTTTCTGCCATTAGAAGGTGCTATTAATGGTATTGGGTGAATTGGAAAATGCAAATAATATTTCATCACTTCCTATCCAAAGAGAATTTTTATCTCTAAAAAACAAAAAAAAAGTTAAAATATCTACTGTTGGAAAGACAGATGACAAAGTGGAAAAAAATAGTTCATTTTCCTTTTTTGAAAACTAGCTAGTAAAAATGCTAAAACTATATCAATACTTCCATATCAATATATCCATTGAACTGCGTACATGCACACTAAAAATTGCAATCAAACCAACCTTTCATCGCTATTACATTGCTGATCACCTACTAAAATAATCGATTTTTCTCTTCACAAGATATAGTTGATAAATAATCAAAAATAATTTCGAACCACTGAAACAGTTCAAAAGCTCAAAATTCAGGGTATCTGATAAGTCGCCCTCTATTTTTTTATGTGTATTGCTCCTGAACTAAAGAGATATTGCAACTACTCTTTTGGTAAAGTGGGAATTATTTTTTACCATTTGCTTTCTAACAGAATGCCCCTTTCAGAATGCTAATAAGGGTAATACAGGTTAAAAATTTATATATATTTCATGCATTTTCCAATAAAATTTTTAGAGACCTGTAAAATGGTAGGGAAATTGTTATACTGCATTGGAAATCTAGTCTTTTGCCCTTACATAATTCCAGCGAATTTGGATTTCCACTGACATAACATGAACATTTTGCCTTGGCTATGTATGATATATATATTAAATATAAAAATGTACAATATATGAAAAACAGTCTATAATAAAAATGGTAATGAAATTAAAATGTAGTTAATTCAATGATATATACTTTCTATAATATATAATTATTAAGGTTTTTGCTTGTATAAAGTGGATTTACTAATAAGGGAAGTAAGACCTTTTGCAGAATGAGTTGCTTAATGAGACCAAGTCTTTTCAATAGACAATGTTTGAAAATGTAAAACTGTTAATTTTAAAGGGAAGTGTCCCATAGGAGGCAGAGTTATAGGGCTTCAAAATTTAGGTAGGGATGTATAGGGCCCAGATTTTGATGAATTAAGCTTGTATGTTTATAGAGGAATCAAAGGTTGGAGCAGAGAATCAGTTGATACCATCAGATGGCAGTATGGTCTGATCAGAACACTCCTTCTTTGCATCTTCAGAAACTGTCAGTTGTGCTTCTGCCCTCGATGAGGGAAAGAATGGCCATTTAAAAATCATGATTTTTTTCACCCATCTCTCAACTCTTATTGTGACTATTTATAATATAATTTCCAGCAGAAGGGATCCGAAGATTGTTGCCATACTGTTAGTAAAACAGTTTGGCATCTGTGATGATGCTCCAAGTATGGAAGAAATTGAAATTATGAAAGAGTGAAGAAATAGTTGGAAAAGAATAAAGTTTACATACAAGAAATAAGAACACTGGAAATAGATAATGAAGAAAGTGAGAATTGGGATAGTGATGAAGAGGAAAAACAAGTGGCACCCAGTTCGAAACAGGAATGAGTTCCAGGCTCTTCAGAGGAAAGCAACCTTTTTTCATATGTTTATTTTACACAAAACAAGTGCTCCATTCATGTCAAGACGAATACCTTGACAAAGCATACAGGTACTGGACAAAACAGTACACACCTGATGAACCAATAGCATTGGATCTGGTGACAAAAAGAAAAGGCCATTGAGTTCTGTCCAGGCACAATCAAGAGGATCAAGACAATGGCCATTCTATACAAATATCAGAAGAAACTGAAAAGCAAACCCTTCATGTAACAAATAAACCAGGAAGTTCTCAACCAATTCAAGGAGATGCGATCATAAAATGCAATTATCTGTGACAACAATAAGGGTTTGGGCTTTGCAAATCAAACAAAAACTGGACCCTCACATTAAATTGGAATTCAAAATATCACAGTCATGCATTATTCAATTCAAAAAGGGGAACTACATTGTCTCAAGTTCCATTACACACAAAGTGGGTAGAAATGCTTTACACAGCAACAAAATCTCCAACAGATTGCCGTTCAGTTCATAATGGAAGCAACTTTTTTTTATTATGAAGCGTAAACTTCTGTTATCACACATTTTTAATCCATATCAAAGCAGATTTGAGAAGGAGATGCATTCTGGAAGGGTACTAGCTGAACAAGGTTGTGATGGGTCAAACAGGGTCAATGTCAGCAACAGCACATTTTTTTATGAAGATGCCAACTGTGTCAATGGATGATAAACTCTTGGAACCATTGTACTTGCTGTTGCTGAAACAACTAGAAAATTCCCTTCACACAAGCTCCTGATTCACGAAACATCAAATCATATGTCATGAAGTCAACAAACATGGTAAAGACCTGAAAACGTCCTGTTTCCTGAAGACCTGAAAATCCGAAATATTCTGCCCTGCAATTGACAAGAAAGAAATTCTTCTTGTTGATCCAGTTGATCCATAGTCTTCAAATAGACTTTCAAATGATACAGCCCCTTGTTCCTTCTGATGTTAGCTTCCATTCTAAATTGATTTCTCCCATAAATGGCCATTGACTCATTCAATCCTTAGCTTCTTTTGCTATTGCAAAACTTTTGTGAAGTTTGTCACTGACTCCGTTATTCCAATCACTTCAACCTTTGTCATCACGACAATTTCTTTCATCTTCAGCAATTCCCTCACTTACAGTTTACAATCCTTAGCTATAAAAAACTCATCAAAT
Organism: Ryuthela nishihirai; assembly: GCA_038380435.1. NCBI lineage: Eukaryota > Metazoa > Arthropoda > Arachnida > Araneae > Heptathelidae > Ryuthela > Ryuthela nishihirai. Next base: position 16,554,277 of record JAWZYU010000010.1, read on the forward strand.
ATGTCTTTTATAAGTCTGAATATTTGTATCAGGAACTTTATTATTGAACCAGGACCTTACATAACCTCAAACGATTACTCCTTTGGCAGCATCATTGACAAGTGCAGGGAAGAAGAGTGTGATCAAACCACCTCTTTAGGTGTGCACATTGCACATATAAAGAAGCTGGTCATTGCATGAATCATTAAAAAAGAAGTTGGCATAGCATGATCATTCTTTGATTAGCAAATTGCATATTTATTTTAATAAATAACACTATTACATCATTTCACTTTTTAAAAAGTTTTGTTTCAATTTCCTCATAGACCTCTATGTTAATATTGAAGCCCTGTAACTCTGCCCCTTAAAATTAGAAATTCCGTTTTCAGACATGGTTTATTGATTGAGCTTGGTCTCATTGAGCAACTTGTTTTGCAGAATGCACATTTCCCTTGTAAGTAGTTTTTAACTGTGTATTTATTTCGATTTTGGTACCGTAATAAGCACTTGATTGTTCTCAAATTCTTCTATTTCAGTTTCAGATTTTAAAGAAAAAATGACAGCAAGTAATCAGTGGCGTGTGCCAGATGAAGTTCATGATGCTCTGGCAGCAGAATTTGATGGTAGTTTGTCAGATTTGGACATGGAACTTGGTACTTCATCTAGTAATGTAAAGTAAGTTACTTTTATTTACAACCACTGATAATTGTAGTGCAAAAGAAGAAATACTTTTAGTCAGATTTTCAAATTAGTAAAAGGAGCATGAAAAATTGCAAATTTTTATTACAGGGGTTTATCATAATAATGGAGACATACACTGTTTGTGTATGCATACATTATTTATTAATAAGCAGTAGGCCCACCTCGGGTATTCAGAACAGACTCAATTTGGCATGGAATAGACACATACAAGTCATGCACATACACTAATGGAATGTGGGATCATTCTTCCTGTAAAATATGGCCCAACTGTGTCAGTGATGCTGGAGGCAAAAAGTGTGATCTGACCATGCCCTTCAGATTTTCCCACAAATGCTCAATAATATTGAGTGGCCAGGGTAGCTGCTTTACTTCATCCTCTGCAAACCACAACTTGACACATTTTGCACAATGCATGGGTGCATTATCTGTTTGAAACCAGGGGTGGGGGTGGCTCATTCGGTAGCAGGCCAGGCTCGTAATCTGCAGTTTCCAGGTTTGAGTCTCATCTGGATCAGCATTAAGATTTATCTCCACAAAACTCCCCGCCCTGTCCATGGTCAGTAGGGGACACCAATGAGCTTGGAAAGGCCACTGTCCATCGGATGGGATGTTAAGTTGTGGCTCCGTGTCTGGGAGAGCCATACCCTGTACACGCTGGGTAGCCTTGATGGGAGGCTACCATCTTCTCCCAACAGCCGTTCCAGTGGGTCCCCTTCCCCAACCTTCTCTGAGCCTTCAGGGTCCTTGTAACCTGCCCATTTAGCCCATTGTGTGCAAAAAAGTGCTGCTCAGAGGTAAACAACCAACCAGGGATTGTCATTAGGGAACAATGCCCACAACATTGGGTGCAGATGGTCCCCGAGAATGGATTCGTACGTTGCAGATGTGACACGATCCTGTAATAACTAATGCCCTAAGGAATGCCATGATATGGCACCCCACAGCATGAGGGATCTACCTCCATGCTTCACAGTCGGAACCAAACAGTTGGGGTGGTATGCTTCTGCAGGTTTCCACCAGACGTACACTTTACCAGTGGTGGGAAACAATGTGTAACATGATTCATCAGACCAGATGACATGTTGCCAGTCTTTAGCATCCCAGTTTTTGTGTGCTTTGCACCACCTTACACGTTTTGTTGCATTGATGTTGGTAATCAGAAGTTGGTGGATTGCAGTATGGCCATAAATACTGGCGTGTTGAAGTTCCTAATGAACTGTTATGATGGAAACGGGATCATTCCGACTGGTGTTCAACTCTGCTGCTATTTGAGGTGCCATGGTTGTGTGCTTCCATTGTATAATCCGTGCCAATGTTCGGCTATCCCTATCTGACAACTTGGTATGGCATCCACAATTTGCACATTTGGAAGCAACGCCCTGTCCTTTTTGATAGGTAGTCATAATCTTCAATGCAGTTCCTTGTGTTACACCTACTATTTCCACTGTCTATTATTGAAGCTCCTGCAAGACACGCACCAGTGATCATGCCGTTTTGGAGGTCACTGAAATCTGACATTGTTGACAATTCACAACAGCTGTTTTATCTGCATCTGTGGCACTACTACATGATAGCTGACATCATACTTCTCCCCTTTATATACCTCATGTCGTGGGTGACATTGTCCCTGTGATATGCATATGGCGCACTGCATGTACTCCAGTTGCCATCTGTGTTTCCATTATTTTGATAAACCCCTGTATCTTGGTCATTTATTTTTAAAGGCTATGCTCAGTAAACAAGTTCTTTTTTCAAAAATTTTTAGGTATTGAATTGAATTTCAAAAAAAAAACACACCTCAAAAATTGGCAGTATTGTTTTGTATTTACAGTTAACCTTTGTATAATGGAGACCCACAAGACAGAAAAATTCCATTTTGTGGAGGTTTTCATTTCAATAATGCAAGATATAAGTTATTACTAAAAACCTAAACACATTATTAAATTATCAAAACCTATATATGTTTAGTACACTATATGATAGTGAACAAATAATCAGTTCATACATTTCCATGTATTTAATTTTTTTTCCTTCAGTGAGCCTTTTTTTCAAAATTATGTAAGAGTAATAAATATGTTAACACTTAGACTTACTACTAAAGGTAAATTGTTGATTACAGACAAAAGTAGAGTAAAAGAAAACAATATGCTTATTAAGCTTTTTAATTTTCAAAAGGTCAGAAATATTTTGAACTGCAATTCAAACAAAATCATCGATTTCTTCTTTTTCGGTCTTAAGATAGCCTCCTTCATTGCAAATACCTTTTAAGCTGAAATGTAAGATGTTAAAAATTTGTCTCTCATTACAATGAAACTGTTCTGCTAGTAGTTTTACACTCATCTAGTTTTTTTCCCTCTGCATTAAAATTTCACTTTTTCCTATAAGTTTTAATCCTTTTTGGTTGCACCCTATTTTGTAACATGGATGGTTACACTTTGTCTGACAGACCTAGGATGTATTTTATCAGATTAGGAAACTGCATACCAATTTTTTTTCTTAAAACAATTTTAATTTATTAGTTTGAAGTTTATTCTTGATATTGGTGTATATATATCAAACTACTACTGAATTATATTCAAATTATTTTATGCCATAAATAATGGTTCATTTTGGTGGCTTTTATTTGGACTTCATTTCAATTTCATAGCACTGTTAACACATTTCAACTACAAGTTCTAGCATAATATATTTTTTTTAGCATTATATGCAATAATATTGTCTCACAATCTGAAGGATTGTTTAGAACAAATTATCTTACAGCACTCATACCTTAAAAGCTCACAAATGTATACAAATCTAAAACTCAAAAAAATCAAAATCCATCAAATACAACAATGGTTTTAAGACATTTATAGTAATGTTTGTAGTAACAATTGATGGCCTTAGCTATGTCATTTAGGATCAAGCATGGATAGGGAAAAGTAGGAGCGTAAAATTCCTAATTAGAGTAGTGATTTAGGAAACGTTTAAGAAAAAAATTGAATTATGGAAAAATTTCCATATTTTTGTTTATTAAGTAGGCAAGAAGTGAAATTCAAATGAAAAAAAGCAATGTGTAAATGTGAAATTATTTTAAAAAAAATGAATATGACAAAAAAGATGAAAAAATAAAAGTGAGAGAAAAATTAAAAATGAAAAGTCGAGTAGAGGGATACTACAGTACTGTGCGAATTAGTTGGAACAAGCGAAGGAATGCTAAGTTCCTTCCGCTGCAGAGTCTAAACTGCTGCAAGTCTAAACTTGTGTGTAACCTTCTGCTACAAGTCTAAACTTGTGCGTGCAGCTTCCGGACCACAGACGTTTCACCTCATTGAAGGAATGATAGACAGCAAAAAGTACATAGGCATTCTGGAGGTGAAAATTGTCCCAACACTACAGAAGCTGTTTCCTAATGGTGATGGGGTATTTCAACAGGATCTGGCTCCATGCCATAATTCTAAGCTTGCTAAGAAGTTCTTTACCCAGCAACATTTGAAGGTATTTGAGTGGTCAGGAAATTCACCCAATCTAAACCCCATTGAAAATTTGTGGGCCATAATTAAAGCGCACATATCTAAGATGGATTGCACGACAAAAACCAAAATGATAGAAAGTGTCATGAAAGTGTGGTACCACGACCCTGAAGTGAAGGAGATGTGTGGAAAGCTAGTGGCATCAATGGTTGAGAGGGTGAAAGAAAATTAAAGCTAAGGGGGGTCACATTCACTATTAACTACACTATTAAACAAATAAATATTTCAGTTGTGTCTTTGTTACTGCATTTTCCTATTGTCCCAACTAATTTGCACAGTACTGTATATATAAATATTTACATAATAAATGCATTGCCTGTGGGAAACAAATATAATCTCATACCTGAGTTTTATAAATTTGTTGCTTTGGAGTCTGGGAGTTATATATTTGCAGTGAATTCAGTAGAATATCAGTTATCTGAAGCTTAAGTGATAAAAGGGGCATTGGATAAACAAACTATCAGCTTTGTTGAAGAGCAAATAATGACATGCAATTTCTATAAATGCAAACGACATTCATATATTTTAATATTGATAGTGGTATGTGCAATCAAAGCCGGTGCAACAATAAATATAATACTGGGCAAAAGGATATTTTAGTTTAAACATAGGTGACAATCGCAGAATGTCACCTATGTTTAATGTCAATAAATAAATAAATATTTTGTGGAAAAATTTTGCGGACATACGGGATGACATAAATTGACGTTAAAATGTCAACCAAGTATCGCTGTGATTGTCACCTATGTTTAAATCATTAATAATGTTAAATAACGTGATGAGACTTTATTATTGATATTTCCATTTTACTCAGTGCAATATAAAAAGAAATTGTTGCCACCCGTTGATCATAGATGGCGCCAATGGTAGGTGCCCGAATATCATCGGTGAAGAGTTTAAAGTCTTAAATTAGGGGGAAAAAGATGAACCGGAATTAGTTCAATCAGTAAGAATACTCTGGCATGTTTCTGGAGAGATGTGGGTTCATGTCCTGTATGTCGGTGAAATTTTTTCCACAAAATATTTATGGATATTTTGGTGCCGTCCCCCCAATTTTTTTAAATAAAATTATTTTATTTTCTTTATTTTTTTATCCATCACCATGCTTCACAGTCGGAACCAAACAATCAGGGTGGTATGCTTCTGCAGGTTTTGCCAGACGTACACTTTACCAGTGGCGGGAAACAATGTGTAACATGATTCATCAGACCAGATGACATGTTGCCAGTCTTTAGCATTCCAGTTTTTATGTGCTTTGCACCACCCTAAACATTTTGTTGCATTGATGTTGGTAATCAGAGGTTTGTGGATTGCAACACAGCCATAAATACTGGAACGATGAAGTTCCTGACAAACTGTTATGATGGAAATGGGATCATTCACACTGGTGTTTAACTCTGCTGCTATTTGCAGTTCCATGATCTTGTGCTTCCATTGTACAATCCATGCCATCGTTTGTTTATCCCTATGAAATTTTGTACACAGATGATAGCACAGAATAATATATATTTTTGAGTACAATCACAAATAAGTATGACTAATAATACATATTATAAACACAATTTTTTTTAATTAAAAATTTACGTTTTCTCACTTTAGGTAAATAAATTAATGGATTAAGTTAAATGAACATTTTTGATTATCTCGTGTTCTATTGATAAAATAGCAAAAGATTTCAGTCTTTTGACATGTTGGAGCATAAATAATTATTTTATCAGCTTTAATTTACTGAAAGATCATTCTTAACTAGTAATGGTCACTGGAATTGTTAGTAAAATCATGCTGATACATATATTGGGGAATGTGTCTTGCAACTTCTGGTCATTTATGAACTTGAAAACTTGTTTTGGTGTGATTATGATAGCATCCACAGAAGACACAAAATACATTTTAATATATAACAATTCTGCATATAACTTGAAGCCAGTTATATCATATAATTTTTCATCTTACAAATGGATATATAAATCCATGCAATGCATTAAAAGAACTTCACAAGTGGGAAGAATTTTAATATTGTATTTGGAAGTTCAACATGTTGGTGTGATGATTTAATTGTTCAAAATGATTGTCAGTTGTAGAAATCACTGTATCAATTAATGGAATAGATGTGCCTGTTTTAAATAATATTTCAGGATGTTTTGGGCCATCATCATTTTCTCAGTAATCAGAAACGTTTTCCTATTTCTTGATCTCTGCACTTGGCAGATCGACTCAATTTCGAGTTGTTCAGCTATTTCTCTGTAATTCTTATTTCAATTTTAAATACAGTATTGTGCAAATTAGTTGGGACAGTAGGAAAATGCAGTAACAAAGACACAACTGAAATATTTATATGTTTAATAGTGTAGTTAATAGTGAATGTGACCCCCCTTAGCTTTAATTTTCTTTCACCCTCTCAACCATTGATGCCACTAGCTTTCCATACATCTCCTTCACTTCAGGGTCGTGGTACCACACTTTCATGACACTTTCTATCATTTTGGTTTTCGTCGTGCAATCCATCTTAGATATGCACACTTTAATTATGGCCCACAAATTTTCAATGGGGTTTAGATTGGGTGAATTTCCTGGCCACTCCAATACCTTCAAATGTTGCTGGGTAAAGAACTTCTTAGCAAGCTTAGAATTGTGGCATGGAGCCAGATCCTGTTGAAATACCCCATCGCCATTAGGAAACAGCTTCTGTAGTGTTGGGACAATTTTCACCTCCAGAATGCCTATGTACTTTTTGCTGTCTATCATTCCTTCAATGAGGTGAAATGTCTGTGGCCCGGAAGCTACACGCACAAGTTTATACTTGTAGCAGAAGGTTACAAACAAGTTTGACTTGCAGCAGTTTAGACTCTGCAGCGGAAGGAACTTAGCGTTCTTTCGCTTGGCCCAACTAATTCGCACAGTACTGTACTATTTTTTTGTATTCATTTAAAAATTGAGCACAGCATTATATTAAATTGATAGCATTAGAAAAGTTTAAGTCCTTTGACTGCATCATTTTATTGATAGCATTGATTTGAAAAAGAGCATCCTACCAAGCAATCAAAGTGATGATAAATGAATAATCCATAATAAGAAGTTATAAGGATTTTGCTTCCGAATTTCTTTTTGGATCTTCTGCTTCCTCTGACATATTACTTAAAGCATCACATATTTCATTAAATTAATATTGGATTACTTTTACTCTCTATGGCATTCCTAACATGTTTCACATACTCTCTTTCCTTGTACTTTCAAATTTTTGCATGATCTTTCAAAATTTCCATCATTTAGTAAATGTGCTGAATAAAACATTGAAGAACTTTGAATAACATTAAAGAAGAGACATTGAAGAACTCCAAATAACGAATCTGATTTCACCAAAGATTTGGCTGCATCTCCAATAATTATGTTGAGTGAATGACAACTACATGGGCTAAAAAATGCTCTTGGATATAAGTTGCTAATGCTAGTCCTAACACCCTTATTTTTTCCAACCATATTTAAAGCATTGTTGTAACCTTGACCATGGTAGTTCTTCATATCAAGACCACATTTGTTCATTTCTTGTAAAATAATATCATGTTTCTCCTATTGATGATGGAGTTCAATAATAAGTTAAAACTGTTCATTTATTTACACATCATTTGCATCAACAAATCAAATAGTGAAAAAGATAATTGATCAGTATCACTTAAATCTGATGTACAGTTGCATATCACTGAAAACTATTTTTGCTTGCTGAGCTCTCTGAATAATATTCCACTATACAGGCTCCTATCAGACCTCTGTGGCAAGCAGCTGCTTGAGGGGGTATTTATTTTTTTTTATACTTGATCACCAAGCAATTTAATTCGTTTTGAATATCTCTTCCATGATAATGGTTATGCATTTCGTACTTTTGTACTCTGCTTATATGCTTAGGACGTCCAGATTTTGATTGATAAAAACTGGGACATGTTAAATGTCCTGGTTTCAGAAAGCTGAAACAGGGACAGTTTAGTTATTGCTTCGATTTCAGTTCTGGAACTGGAATATATCTTCTTGGAAGTGTAACCCCGCAGAACTTAACTAAATTTAACCAATGCAATGGGGCAATAGGCATGACAGACAATTTGATAGGAGCAATGATTTGCCCACTGTAAGCTCATGAAATACAGATTGGACAGTTATGCTGCATATATTGATATTAAGCCTATTTCTCACAGAGGTGTGACTTTTAATGTTGCCTTGAGTGTGTTGGAGATGTGTGACTTTTCTCATTGCACAGTTATTGAAACTTTAATGTGAGATGCTTGAGGCAAAGTTCTTATTTCCTGACAACACTTAACTACATCAATAGTGTGCACTGACTATTTGGTGCTGAGTGCAAACTGTTATTCCATAAGAAAAGAAATCTGTGTAAATTAAAAAAAAGGCATAAATGCAGTAACTGAGCTATTCCAGAAATGGGTTATTTAAATCCACATAAATTGAGAGTTGATTCAATATCATCACTAAAGACAAAGACATTTGGTGTCCCAAAAATATTTTTGCTGGTTTTTAGAGAACTGTCCCGGTGTCCCAAAAATATTTTTTGGGACAGTTCTCTAAAAACCAGGATGTATGGACAACCTATGTTCTCCTGGGATCATGAGGATCATATTGACCTAAAAATTCTACTAAACCTAGAAATTTTCTGTTATTGTTGCTTAAATGCTTGTCCAACATTCCCCAGAAACCCAAATTATTTTCCAACAGAAATAATGTAATAGAAATTGAATAACAAAAACTGCCCTCTGTGATTTGTTCTTTTGCAGTTCTTGCAACTGTTTATCAATATCAGAAACTTTTTGAGTATTGTTTGCTGCCAATAAATGTTTTGCATGCATTAAAATGATCTGTAGATGTCTGATGTGAATTTGAATATTTACTTGTGTTTCCAATTGCTAATCAATAATAACTCAAGGGGTTAGATAAATTACAGCAGAAACAAAAAAACTCTGTCTGCTAATTCAGAATACACAAACTAACACCTATGAAAAATTTTTCCATTTGACAATACTGACAGTATTTTAAAGAAAAATGTATTTTTTAATTGTTGAGAAGTAATCGTGAATATGGGCCCTGTGCCAATAAAAGACCTAGTTCTATTAATAGATCATGAATTATGTTTGTAATTTTCAAGGGCCATAACACGTGATAAGAGTAATTAAAATCTTGATTATTTCTATATTCGTCAACTACCAGCTGTTGTTATGGTATTGCTTTGTTCACATGTACTTTTGATGGAGAATTTTCTTTGCCATTATTTCCAGTTTGATTGTCACTTGTTCCCTCTTCAAAAGTAGATTTTCTGATTTCAAGATCTTCTGCTTCTGCAATATTTTCACATTCTTCACGTTCATTTTATTCGAATTTCTTCATAAAAAATGAGGTTATAAGTTTTGCAGATGATTAATTTTCTTTTAATTTATTTAATGTTCTTTTTCTGTTTGTGACCCTGATAGTGTTTTTAACATTTAATGGGAGAAAACAATCTCTAATATTTCTTTTACAGTGATTCAAATTTCAATGTTTCATTAACCCTTAACATACTGGAAGACACTATAGTTCACAGCACGATTCAGTCTCATATCTGGTGGGAACTATAGTTCCCAAGAAAATGTTCTCCAAGTTTCAAATGTTTTACCCATAAAAATCAGCTGTTTTTAAGATTTTTTAAAAATTAATCCTGAATATTTATGAACTAAAATTGATAATAAAAAAAGCTACCTGATTATTTAGATGTTCTGTAAAGTTGAAAAAAAAAAGAAAGAAAATATTATGCTGCTGTGGCAGTCATTTTTATGACCTCATTTCACATTTCGCACTGGAGCATTTTTGTTGTTTCCTTCATTCTGGTAATGTTTTCAAAATAAAGTTTCATACAGAATATTCTTTGAACTATTTCCATTCGATTTTTTCTTAAACTTCTGGAATTGCCTCAAAAGAAAACTGGTAAAAAAAATTGTTTTTTAATGGAAGATATATGCATCATTTCATAAGAATGCATCTAAGTATTGCAATTTTTATTATATTTCTGGTTTTTAAAATGTTTTGTTTTAGTGATAAATTACTAATAATTATAATTAATATATTTATAATTAAATGTTCTGGTTTTTAAAATGTTTTGTTTGTTCAAATGTTTCAGGAAAATCTATATATTATTATGTAGAATGAAATGCTCCTTTTTCTAAGATGGTACTTGTCATATTCTGTTCATTAGTTGTTTCAGAGTGAGGTTCAAATTCAACAAAATTACTCTGTCTATTTTTTACTACACTGCTGGCCATTAAAAGTGTAACACCAGGAAAGACAGATATCAAAACCATATTTAGTGAATGCATGGCTTATGTTACAAGGATCAAATTATTGCAAATACAATTCAGTTAGACTTGTGGAATACAAAGAAATCTGTATCTTGTTTAGCAACCATGAGCTGCAATAACCACTGCTACACCATCCAGCATTGGGAGGATGAGACGTCGGATGTGTGTTTGGGGAATGTCAGTCCATGCAGTTTCGATATGTAGCCAAAGTTTATCTGTTGTAACAGCTGCTGGTGTTCTAGTCATTGTGAGATCATGGACCAGACATGTTACATTGGGGACAAATATGGTGTACGCCTAGGCCAAGGCAGTAGTGTCACATGGTGGCTATCCAGGAATTGTTGGACGATGCATGCCACATGTGGTCAGGCATTGCCCTGTTGCTAAATGTCATCAGAGAGCCCCTGAAGATAGGTACAATCGCAGTCTCCAACACCTCAGTAATGTGACACCGGCTGTTCAAAGTATCAGTAATGTGTATGAGGTGCATCTGTGAGTGGAGTCCAATGGTACCCCATACTATAACACCAGGGGTCGGACCTATATGGTGCTGCATCATGCATGTCTCACTGAACCTGTTGCCGAAGTACTGCTAGATATGGATTCGTCCATCATGGTGGTGCATATTGAAGCGGAATTTGTCTGAAAAGACGATGAGATGCCATTCGCTAATCCATGTGTGGTGTTCTTGACACCATTGCAGTCACATATGTCTATTGTATATTATTTTAATATTGAGCCAATTGTACAAAAGACAATAATACTAACATTACTGGACCTTGCAACAAATTCCACCAAGAACAGGGGATGCCACAAGCCTGCATATTGAGTGTTATGTTTTTTGCTAAGATAGCTTCCATTTAATTGTTTGGTAGCTGAAACAATGGCTGGCTAGCAAAGATGTCCCGATGCTGTAGACAACGTCAAACCATACATGCTGACACTGGTTGATGTGCAACACACCCTATCTGTTGAGCTAAGGTGTTTGATGTGGCTGTATGATCATTCAAAGCCATGCATGAGATGTCTGTCCTCTCGTTAGTTTGTGTGACAGGAGCATTGCGATCCCTCACGTCGGTGAGTTCATTCCTCCTTTACTCAATGATGCCATATTCTCATCACTGTGGCAGTATTCTGTCCAATATGAGCACTGATGTCTTGGTACAATAATCCGCCTTCCCATAATACCACAATTCTCTCTCAATCAAAGCCAGAAATCTGGTCGTTTGAATGCTGTGTTCTTTGATGGGGCATACTCGATCCTTTAATGCAAAAGAACTGCGAGCAAACACAATTCCAGGGGTTGTTACTGTCACACATGATGTGCATATGTGCTGTGCTTTGAATCATTTACATTATTCTCCATGGGCTACCCATCTTGCATATTTTGGGGCAATCTGATGAGTTCTTCCTGGTGTTGCACTTTTAATGGCCAGCAGTGTATATTGTTTTTAAAAATTGCTGTTAAAATTAGTAAGTTTCGATTTTTCTCAAATATTTTCTAAAAATTCGCAATTAAATGTTCTTTATTTTGGTATAGTATATGATCAATTATGTCTATTAGTTATTTTGGGATAAGATTTCAAAGTTGGTCTTTTTTCTCCTGAAAACACCTCAGAATTAACCGGCCACTGGAGTGAATTCTGCTCTACAAAGCTGACATGTTAAGGGTTAAAAGTTAAATGATTTTGCTAAACTCTACACTTTTTAAAATGTTTTGTACACTGAAATAATGACACCAATGATCACATTGAGTCTGTGAGACCCATTTGTTATAATTGTGTGTCCTGTCAAATAATGAATTTTCAGATCTAAGTGAATTACAGCAAAGTGTAGCAAAGGAATGGTGCGAAAGGTACTGAGAAGGACTGGGTGTCAGTTGGGTCCATTTAGGAAGAGTTTAAGAAACTGGATCTCTAAGACTCAGTGTGATCGATGAAGGGTTAAAGTATTTTTGTGTTTACATGCCATTGCAGAATGTGATTAATTTATAGCAGCATTCATGCATTTGCAGTTTATAAATAAGTAACTTGGATTGATTGCAAAGAGCTCAGCAACATTTCTCTCAGAGATATTAATCCTTGAATATGATGGACAAGGTAATGTCCATCTATTAAGGTTTATCCCTTCTTACATTTTATAAATTGCTTTTACCACTTTTGCTAAATATGTTGTGTAAGTTAGTGAGAGTAATGCTGGACCTTACTTGCTAATTCGGATGAATGCAGAGTATAGTGGTGTGTAATCGGAGAAAAGTATTTTTTTTAATTTCCATTATTCCTTTAGTGCAGTCATTGCTTATATTATTTTAATATTGAGCCAATTGTACAAAAGACAATAATACTAACATTACTGGACCTTGCAACAAATTCCTCCAAGAACAGGGGATGCCACAAGCCTTTGTATCGAGTATTATGCTTTTTGCTAAGATAAATTCCATTACTTGATGACTTCCTTCAACTGTAGGCCATGCCCTTTATGTTGATGACTTTAGCATCTTTTGCTAGTTGTCCAGCACGAGGGTCATTGAACGTTAGCTGCAAACTGCCCTGAACAATCTTTCAGTTTGGGTGATGGCCAATGGGTTTCAGTTTTCCCTCCAAGAGATCATTTGTGTTTGGACCCCAAGCTGTGGCTTGGGGGTACCACCATTCCAATCGTGGCAGAGGCCAAGTTTCTATGTTTCATCTTTGACCAGAAATTGACCTTTTCATCAGATATTCATCATCTATGGTCAAGTGTGGCAGACGGTGCTGCCAAGTCGGCCACACTCCTGTCTGGCTCTCCACTGCTGGTTTTCCATCAGCAGGTGTTTTCCCATTGAACTCCAGGCACAATGGCAGAGATCTTGGTCTTAACAGGTTAGTAACAAGCTTTTTGAGATCAAGTCCATTGCCAAACCATGGCAGTTATCTTTTTGCAGGAATCACAAGGAGGAAGTTGTACTTGCTCTGCTACACTTAGGTGATTTACCACACTTTTGTTTCTTTTTTGAGCAGACAATGAACCTAAGTGCAAGTTTTGTGACACCATTTTAACTGTTAAACACATTTTAATCCATTGTCTCACTTTTAACCTTGACAGACATTTACTTTTTACCTTTCACGATTTTGCATCAAAGCCCCTAACACTCAAACATCTTTTATCAGATGAATTTCTTTTAATTGCTGTCTTTGATTTTTTACATTTTACTGGTTATTTTACACGTATTTAATGTTTTAGTCCATTTTAACCTTTTTACATGCTTTTATACTATGAGTCCTATACACCCATTCATGTTTTTCTATTTTACATGGGGCGGGGGTGGCTCAGTCGGTAGCGCGCCAGGCTCGTAATCTGTAGTTCCCAGGTTCGAGTCCCAGCTGGGTCAGCGTTGAGATTTATCTCCGCAAAATTCCCCGCCCTGCCCACGGTCAGTAGGGGACACCGATGGGCTTGGAAAGGCTGCCGTCCGTCGGATGGGACGTTAAGCCGTGGCCCCGTGTGCGGGAGAGCCATACCCTGTGCACGTTAAAGAACACGCTGGATGGCCTTGACGGGAGGCTACCATCTGTCTCCCAACAGCTGTTCCAGTGGGTCCCCTACCCCAACCTTCTCTGAGCCTTCGGGGTCCATGTGACCTGGCCATTTAGCTCATGGTGTGCAAAAAAGTGCCGCTCAGAGGTAAAACAACCCCTCTATTTTACAATTGGTGATTCTTTTTATCCTAGTTCCTATACACATTATTTATTTTACATTTTGGTTTCTTGTTATGTCTTTTGCATTATTATTGCTTTTATCTTTGTGTGTTGCTTTTAACTTTTGGTTGAGGGTTCAATGCCTTTTATCTTTTTATATTTTATTCTATCTTGCACAATTGGCACAATATGGCCTTTTTTGCCATTGCACCATTAAACCCCAAACAACCAAACCTCATGACAAAAACCAATTGGTTTCATGTTGCCGATCAGACATGGGTATGAATCAAGTGTGCCAATGGACTCTCCACTCTTTGGCCTCACGGCCAAGGCCGTGATTGGCAATTGGGAGAATAGCATTTAACATTTAGTACTGTATTACTATCAGTTAATTCAAATAAAATATATTTAGACTTTTCAACATTTAATTTTAATTTATTAGACATTGACCATTTATTTATAATTGCTAAATCAGAATCAATATCAGACACCAAAGTTTCAACATCTTCATAAGAATAAATTGATGCAGCATTACCAGCTTAACTAATAATTTTTCCTTTTAGATTGTAGGAACATAAATCATTTATATAAATAATAAACAAAATAGGTCCAAGGACAAATCCTTGAGGAGCATCTCTTGAACAAACTAAAAAAAAAACACTTTTCACATTATCAATTTTAACTGTTTGCATTCTGTTTTCCAAATAACTTAAATGAATAATAAATTCTGCTCTAATACCAATATCAGAAAGTTTTTTAAATATATGATTAAAAGGGGGAAATGTTTTACAAATACCATTGAACAAAGCTGCTTTTTTATACCTTTATCAATATTGAATAAATATCTTCAGTAAATTGAAGTATTGCTTGTCTGTATTCTTTTTTTCTCGAAAATCATATTAATTTTTTTATATTATTTTCTTATTTTTAAATAATTCATAAGACATTTTTTCATAAGTTTTTCAACAACTTCTGAGAATACAGAAAACTGAGATTGGACGATAATTCAAGAAGCAGGTTACATCTCCTGATTTATAAATAGCTGTAACAATAGAATTTTAAATAGCATCAAAATGTCCAGTTTCAAAAGAGACATTAAAATATGAGTAATGAACCTCAGATGATACTAAAAATCTGCAGCATTTGAACAGTTTGGTTATTGAAACCTACAACTTTATTAGAATTTATATTTGATATAGTGGAACTAACCTCCTTTTCACAAACATTGTAGAGCACCATAGAATCTATTTTAGGTAATAAAGAAAAATTTTGTTGAACATTAACATTTAAATTAGGATTATCTTTGGTATAACTACCAATTTCTATGAAACTGCTTCATAGCATTTACCAGACTATTTATGCCATCAGTTAATGGTCCTATATTCAGTTTTGTTTTATTTGTCTAAAACACTATAAAATTCCATTGTTTACTGGAATTATTATTACATTTATTAAACGTGATCTGATATTTTATTTTAACAAATTTATTAAAAGTGTTATATTCCTCTTTAATTTGAATATTTACATGATATTTCTTATATTTATTGTACAGGTTTTCCCTTTTATCAATTAATTTTATCAGATCCTTAGAGATCCATTATTTTCTTCCCTGTCAAGATTATTTTTTACTCTTTGAAAAAGTTTTACCCATGGCGAAAACTAATCTAATTAACGCGTTATATAAATCATTGACATTTTTATTACTATTCATAGTTTCATCTATTTATGACATTTTTAATATAGTTTTCAAATTTTGGATAATTAAAAACCTGTGTTTTGCTGTTAACATGTTTACTAGAATCTATAATATCAGGCATCTTTATTTGGATTAAAACTTGGTATTGGTCAGTTATTGAAAATTTACATAGTACAACATCATTCAAGAAGGAAACCTTCCTATTTCTAATAAAAACATGATGAATACAACTTGTACAATCATTTATATTTCTAGTAGGAACATTTATAAACTTTCGATATCCATAATCAGACATGATATTTAGATATTCATTTCTTCCGATATCCATAATCAGACATGATATTTAGATATTCATTTATATCTTTATTATCTTTCAACAAATCTATATTTAGATAACCAATTAAATAAGCATACATTTTCAGTTTTAATTGCATTCAATATCTTATTTAGTTCTGCATTAAACTCTTTTACAGTGTATGTGAGAGATCTGTAAAGCACAATAACAGAAATTTTACTTTTACCATTGTACAAATGGATGCATTCAGCAGTTACCATTGTCATATCAATTTGTATAAAGTTCAAAACCTTAGTTTTGACAAAAACATTATACCAGATTTATTCTAAATTCTACAGTTGTGAAACTTAGTGTATCCAGCTATATTAAATAAATATACTTCCTCTTCCTTATCCAGATCTCTGTTAACAATATTATATCAAAATTACAATCTGAAGAAACTAATAACACAAGCAACCCATCAAAATTTTGACAAACACTTCTTATGTTATAATGTATTAATTTTAAATTATAACTCCCAATCGTCATATGCCACTTCAATTCAGTTAAGTCTCTACATAATGTCATATCATTATTAGGAAAATCATCTTCCATCAGAGTGTATTATTTTTTTCAAATCATCTTCATGTCTGATTCTGTATATCTTATCATTAGAATGTTTCCTTAAAAACATTTGCTCTCTTGGATTCAGGCAAATTTAAATCTTTTAACCTTGAAAAATAGCTGCTTCAAAAACCTTGAGATGTATTCATTTATAAAAATTCCATGAAAGCCAAATTTGCCATTTATCATATTTGCCTTTAAATTTTTATTTTGCTTTGCCTTTTGAACCCATTTATCTCTGATAGAACTATCTTTGAATTTTACTATTATTGGTCTTATTTTTATTTATAGTAGTCACTCTATGCACTACTATGATTTCATCTCTCTCTTGTATGTTAAGAGCATTTCCAACTTTTTCCAGTAAATGTGGTATTTGTTCCTGAAGCTCCTCAGGGATGCTACCAATTTCTATATTGCAATTTTTAGATAGATTTTCCATTTCATTTAAATCATTTTTGATTTTCTATATTTTTTTTTGAAGAATCTATCTCTTTAACTTTTTAACGCCCAAAGTGTTCGAGATTTGAAATGGACTAGTCCAAATAGTGCTATTTCTTCGTCTTTACTACCCTCTACCCTTTTCTCAGATTTCTTGGGTGTTAAAGAATTAAGTAAATTGGAATTCTCTTGTTTCAGATCAGATATTTGATTTTTCATTTCTTCTATTGACTTGACAAAATCTTGTATGCATTCACAATTGAAATCTAACAATTTCTTCTACATCTTCTCTAATACCAAGAATGTCCTTTTTAAATGTATTTAGGATGTCTTGGAAATTTGACAGTTTATTTTGATCAAAATAATGGTTCTCAATCTCATTTGAAAATTTTGCCCGAGATTTAAATTCAACAAATTTATTAAATGACTCAATTTATTGGTATCTAAAGCTTAACATTTTGTTCATCCCCAGTTAACTTTACATACATTTTTCATTTTACAACATTTTACTTCTGTCAGGCCAACACAAACAAGGTGAAATAAACTTTTGCAAGTTTTGGAACACACCAAAATATCCTTTTCATAAAAAATAGAACCACTATGTACTTTGCACACAATTTCTTTCATTGTAAAATAAATGTTATAAAATTTGCTCTTCACACAGTTAGAAATTTTGCATTTTTTTCATTCTATTTGAATGGTTTTAATTTTAATAGATGTCACTATCAATTTCATATAAAATTCTCTGTTTCACAATTCCATAGCAAACAGCATTCGATTATTCAAAAGTTTCAAAATCAACTCAGTATATATTTATCCATATTCTGTATCAACTTATACTCACAATACAGCAATCCAGTGGCTAAACTTTATTTGCAACTGCCTACCCTACAGCAATAGAACGTTGCTAGATTCATTTCATTCAATTTGATTTTAGTTAATATATATTTTTTTAGAAAATATACTAGCAAAAATCAGAATTATAAGCATCCCAGTATTCATTTGTACTGTTATGCAACTTTTTAATATAATAAATTTTTATGAACTACTATTAGATTTCTTACACAGTCAATATTTGAAAACATTAATATATTATCTCTTTCAGTGGGGCATTGATTGCTGTTCCAGATATAAACAGTAGGAAACAAGGAAATAAACACCAGTATGTATATATTTTATATTTCTTTTGTAACAAAAATAACGTACAGGTGTAGCATTTGTGTGCTTATGCATTTTGCATAGTCAGTGATTTTTGTAGTTTCTGAAATGAGTAGATATTGAAATTTATGCAAATTATTTGGAAGAGGTGTAAGTCACAGTGTTGATCAAAAATTATTGAATTTTCTCTATATCATTGTAATTAGTGGAAAAGTTGAGATAATGGATGGAATTATCATCTGGATATTTACCTTGGTTTCTTCCTTGCGATGATTTCCAATGGGTAGATGAGTCTATTGCCCTAGTGGGTAGTATAATCCAGATATGCATTCACTTATATTCTTTATTTTTTGTTCTCTGAGAGAATGCTGGTGCCAGTTTGATGTCAAAATTTGGTGCACACGTCAACTAATGTATTTTTAGATTTACAGCTTATGTCTCAACTTTTCTGGGAATGAGAATATTATATGCTACTGCATACTCACTATGTGTTTTGCATTTTTGCTTCAATTGATGAAGATGCTTGATGATGCATTGGAGCAAGAATGTGAAATGCGTAGCGAGTACGCAGTAGCATATAATATTTGCACTCCTGGAAAAGTTGATACATAAGCTGTGAATCAAAAAATACATTGGTTGATATGTGCCCCATATTAACTTCAAACACACCAGCATTCTTTCAGAGAACAAAAAAAAAGAATATATATAATTTAAATATATAATGAATAAAATAAAAATAAAGTGAATGCATATCTGGATTTTACTACCCACCACAGGACAGTAGTCTCATCTATCCATCAGAAATTATTACAAGGAAGAAACCAAGATAAATATCTAGATGATAATTCCATCCAGTTGTCTCAACTTTTCCACTAATTACAGTGATATAGAGAAAATTTGATAATTATTTGAAAGAGATGGATATTGCATTAATGTAAAATTAAGTTGTTGCATAGAAACATATAACATGTATATAGAAATTCCTTGCAGCAGTAACCTCTAAGGATTGAGTATATAAATCCTCAAACATTTCAGTGGATCACATGCCTATAAGCATCAGATATTGAATCGTGTACAAGGAGTTTGTTCATACAGGACAGACAATTAATCAGCACTACTAGATTGAGGCTTGAAGCATTTGAGGGAGAGTATGAGGCTGAAATGTTGAGGAAAATGTTGCCCACAGGACTGGAGGTGCATCATGACAACTTGCTGGCCCACACCACTCTATTCAGTTTTTGGTCAAAAATAAAGTGGTGATGGTCCTTCACCCCCTACTCACCAGACCTTTGCCCTACAACTTCTTCCTGTTACCCAAGATAACGTTCCACTTTAAGGGTCAACAATTTGACTGTGTTGAAGTGAATCAGGCAGAATTGAAGGAGGTGTTGAACAACATCTCAAAGCAGGAGTTTCAGAGGTGTTTTCAGCAATAAGAAATGCTCTGGGCTAGCTATATTAGCTCCCAAGGGGACTACTTTGAAGGGGATAACAGTGATTAAAATTAATTTAGGCCTAATTTTTTTTATCAGTATAGTCCAGGAGCTTTTGAATTCTACCTCATATGCTTCATAGCTTATATAATGAAATTTGTAAACAGAAAATTTGAAGGAAACTTGAACCCATAACTGTTGGTTGTATGCATGTCAGTTGCTCTTTCCATTTGAGCTACTTAATATAATTCTAGATTAACATTGTGTATGAAGAATCCCCAATGTCTTGGCCAAATTCAATCAACATTATAGGAGAACAAGTCAAATGTCATTTTAGAATGATGTAAGAATTCTTATTTCAGTAACACAAACAGTTGTTCGTGTGGAAGAATAGCTATAATTTGACATCATAGTTGGTAAAGATTATTATATATATTAAATTATTTAATTGTTCTTTTATGGTAACAACTAATTATGAGTATTAATTATAATTATTATAAACCTTATACATTACAAATAAACCTATGATTGAAAATTTGGAATGCATTGCTATGAATTGCCTTTATTTTCTGTAATATGAATGCTAATCATATGTAGCATTTTTATAATCCACAGTGTATTCCGTTTGAAGCCACCTGTTGGTACTGGCTAAATATGAGAGGAATAAGATCATATTAATTATATATAATGATACATATATATTTATAAGGTATTATACTAATAATAGCTGACTTGATGTGCCACCCACATTGTGTTTATAAGTATTCCAATTGAAAGAACACTAGCAACAAGTTTTTTTTATTTTTGTAAATAAGTAAATAAGGTGCTTTTTTAATTTTGACTACTGCTTGCTATAAGATTACTATTAAAATCTTGGTTCAACAAAGGATTTTTTTAAACAATATTTTGCCCACTGTTAAAACATAGCTACATTTTTTTTTAGGATGTATTTTCTTTTTGGCTCCTGTAACCTTTTACTTAGTTGATTAAGAATGTACCAACTTTCAATTATTTCTAGAAACACACCACACAACAATGATCGATGCCAGATGGAGTATTACCATCCTACGAATGTTATGCATGGGAAGAAAAGTAGATATTCTCCGTATACAGATAACGACTGCTCAAATAGTATTAAAAGGTTTTGTGTAACTAAGGATTTGGAACATTCTGAAAACTTCGTTGCAACAAGGCATGTAATATATTTTTAATTAGCAGTAATGGACAGTTAAAATAAATATGCTATAATCATATCTTAAAGATATATTTTGAGCCATACAATGATAGCATTTTATTTCTCTAGTATTGCTATGTTAAAATACATTTGTGTAAGTTAAAATGTATTGTAAAACTTAAATATATTTGTGTAATATATTTTTTGTGAAACTTATTATCAAGATTAAAACTGTTTATTTGCACTGTTTTTTGAACAAAAAATATCCTTTAAAAACATCTACTTGAGGTTACTGAAGTTTAAATTTGCTGAACACTCAAATGCATGCTCAACCATGATATTTAGTCAAACACTGAACAGGCTAACAAGGCCAAACTCACATTGGCTTAATAGTGAAATTTATTTTGGCAATTACTTTTGTTTATGTTCACATGCTAAAATATATCTTTTTCAGGAACATTTTTTTTTCTCTCCTAAGAATAATGCATATTAAATCTATATTCAGTGATTATCTCTTAGAAAGACTTTTTTTTAGAATGGGTGATAGTTTTATTAGGCAATATAAATGTGGTATTAGCATACCACATTTATATTTTAAATATATAATTAAATCACCATTAACACTATTATTTTTCCCAAGTTCTATAAAAAGGGATCATAAGTGTGCGTGTACTTTATCTCTATGTAGGATGTTAATTGCTTGTTCTCTTCCTGCTGTAAGCACTGTATCTTGCTGTCCAGTCAGGTGAGTATTGGGCACAGGACAATACTCACCCAACTGCCAAGGACAGTCTTTTGAGGAATTTAACTGTAATAGGAGATGAATGATGATTAATTGAAGTCCTTTCTTCAGTTTCTGATGAGAACAGTAATATTTTTTTTTCCTGGATGGGTTCAATAGGCGCTGCAAAAATACCTGTTAATAATACTGTTATACATGTAATAAGAGGGGAAGGGGATATTGTACCATTCTCTTTTACAACTTTTATAGCAATATATGACTTCTGTTTTACTAATTGGTAATGAATGGTACATTTGCTATTAAATATTTCAATTAATGAATTAACTTTATATCACATAAAGGCAATTCTAGAAAAGTGGAACAGTAAATATATTCAAAAAATGAAACAGAAAAAACAAGACAGTGGTAAAAAATGAACCCGTATTATTCATTTTTTATAATCACCTTTCTCCAATCAAAATAAAACATTTTCTTCTGTAAGCAGTTTTTTTTTTTAATTTTGTAATATTTTCATGTTTTTAAATCGGGTTGTGCAACTTTTAGCTATTGGAGATCCTCGTTTTATTTTTTTGTACATTCCCATGGCAGGCTGCATTGACTTCAGGTATCTAACTGCTGGCTACATTATTGAAACTGTATTTTAAACATGTACCTTCTATTTGTTATGAGCAGATTTCATATACCAAAAGCATAAGCTTACAATTAAAATTTAACAGATACGGTCCAAAAGTATTAATTTATAACGTGATATTACACATTAATTTAACCCTTTTTTATGTATGTTATACATATAATGTGTGTCACATCAGATGCTACTGTCTAGTGACTTTGTAAGGTCAAATCTTTAGTTTCAGCTGTTCGTACTTTGCAGTTGTGTTGACAAATTCTACTAATAATGAGAAAATTATTTTCACATATTCAGTGGAAGGACATTCATGAGCTCAGTTTAACCACTTCAAGACTGCCAGTTGGATAGCCCTATTCTATAATGTTCGAAGTAAAAAAAGTTTCTACTTTTATTGTAAATATTTTTGCATGTTACTATTAAATTATATATTTGAGGATGTCTTTGTTCCATATGTTAAAATATCCCCCCCCCCTTTTTTTAGCAACATAAATATTAAATACATTGCATTTTACCTTCATTGTTTTCACATTTTTCTGACCCTTTTTGCTAAATTAAATACTAATTATAGTTGTCAGGAAGGGATTGCTCTTAGTTTAACATCAATATGAAATTTAGAGGAAAAATTGTCTTGAGTCAGTGGGATATGAACCCACAATCTCTTAATAACATGTCAGGTGCTTACATATTATAGTCCGCAAAATTCCCCACCCTGCCCATGGTCAGTAGGGGACATCGATGGGCTTGGTAAAGGTCACTGTCCGTTGGATGGGATGTTAAGCCGTGGCCTCGTGTATGGGAGAGCCATACCCTGTGCACGTTAAAGAATACACTGGATGGCCTTGACGGGAGGCTGCCATCTGTCTCCCAACAGTTGTTCCAGTGGGTCCCCTCCCCCAACCTTCTCTGAGCCTTCAGGGTCCATGTGACTTGGCCATTTAGCCCATGGTGTGCAAAAAAGGTAAAACAACCCAACATATTATAGAGCATCTGGCATGTTATCAGGAGGTCATGGATTCGTATCCCACCCGGCTCAAGACAAATTTTTCCTCTAAATTTGATACTGATGTTAAACTAAGAGTGATGCCTTCCTTGACAATTGAACAAAAAGTTGGAAAATTTCTTCATTGTACCAAATATAGAATTTACATTATGAACAATACTTTGCTTCCATTTTACCTCCTTCCCATTTCCTATTAGAAATTTGTAATTGTAGGGGAATTAGTTTACTTTCTGTTCCAGGTAAAGTTCTTTGCCTGATTTTACTTAATGGAATTAAGAATTTGGTTGATGGACAACTGCGTGATGAACAGTGTGGATTCAGAAGTGATAGGGATGTATTGATCAAATATTTTCACTTAGGCAGATTCTTGAGAAATGTTTAGAGTTTTAGAAACCTGTGGTTGCTAGCTTTATAGATTTCAAAAAGGCTTTTGACTGTGTTGATTGACATAATTTATGGTTGATTGTTAGATCATATGGAATATCTGATAAGTTAGGGTAATGAAAGCTTTGTATAATAACACTGAGTCGTGTGTGAGAGTTGGTACATCTTTCTGTGATTGCTTAGCATTGCTTCTGGTGTTTGACAAGGGTGCATTTTGTCTCCTTTTCTCTTTAGTTTGGTTATTGATTATATTATGCGAAATTCACTGCAAGGGAAAGATTTTGGCCTTATGGTCTAGAGATTTCAAAATTTCTTATGTAGATTTTGCAGATGGTTTGGCCCTGTTGGCTACCATCTGCATAATGAGATGAATTCTTTCATTAGGGCTGTTCATGAGATTGGCAATAGAGTAGGTTTGGTACAGAGGAAAAACTAAAGTGATGAAAATTGGTCAGGCAGATAGTGCTTCAGTTGCTTTGAATGGCTTCACTCTTGAGCAAGTGTCTCCATTTAAATTATCTTGGGAGCTATGCAACAGATACTGTTGATGTGCGGCACAAGATAAATAGAAGAATAGGGATTGCCACTGGGACTTTTAAGAATCTATGATGAGAGTGGAAAAATAGGTGTGTACACTTAAAGACTAAAATTAGGCTGTATAATAATTTGGTTCTTTCTAAGGTTAGTTATGGTAGCAAAACATGGACCCTTTGTAAGCAGGATAACAAGAAACTTGATGCCTTTGATTCTAGATGCTTACACAATACCTTGTACATTAGGTGGTTTGACTTTGTAAGTAATGATGAGGTTAGAAGGAGTCATCAACCTCCTTTGAGCAGCATATTATGCAGAGAGGGATTGCATTGTTTTGGTCATATGCCCATATGCATAGCTGCATATTAGCAAATAGGATTATGAACAGTGTGCCTAAGGGTATCAGAAAAAGGGGGAGACCTAGGAAGCGATGGGCAGACAGTGTCAAACAGGACCTTGCTAGAATTGGTCTAGAGTGGCCAAATGCAGCAGCAGTAGCACAGTACAGACATGTCTGGAGAGGAAAATTACAGTCTGGTTGGACCTCCCGTAGCCCATGGCTGCATGAGGATTTTGTGTGTGTGTGTGTGTGTGTCACTAGGTAGGTAGATAGGTCGGTCAATCGACATTGGCTCATGGGAAGCATAAAGCATTTTGGTACAGAGAACAAAACTTTCAGTAGTGCTGTTATACAAATGTGTTACAATTGTGGTAGATTGCAACCATGGCCTCTGAGGTCACCTTCAACCTTGAGCTATAAGGGAACTGCAGAAACTTATTACAGTAGTAGAAGTTAGTAGTTGAGGCCACTTATCAACCATATTCTCTTAATTCTGGGTACAAAACAGTTGTACCTTTAATAATAACAATAATAAATCGTATTGGTTTTCTTTCCTGTTCCTACTGGATGTATGATTAGATACCCTATTAAGCTTGGAATTTTTAAGGTAGTAGACTTTATTGAAATATAAGTGTTTTGGCGGTTTTTAATCCATTTTGTAGATGTAGTTTGACTCTTTTTATTTACTTTTATCTACTGATAGAGGTGACTATAAGGGCCAGCTATTTTATTAATTTATTAATCATTAAGAGTGTTTGCAAAAAACATTTATCACAAAAAATTTCTGTCATCAAAGTAATGTTTTTAGATCCAAGACTCCAGTCATGAATTCTCAACAGAAGAAAACTGCTGATGTAAACATTACCAACCAAAAAACATTCTTAAGTTTCAAAAACCAAAAATAAGTGTTCAAAGTGTATTTGTATATTTATACCTTTTTAAGTGTTGATTTTTATATACATTTTCTCTCTAATTAAAAAAAAAACAGATTTATTAAAAATTTGTTTAAATATTTTTTTCTATGTAATATAAAAAAATAAATACCCCCTCAAGCAGTTGCTTGCCACAGAGGTCTGATAGGAGCCTGTCAGTTTATATGCCATAGTAGAAGGTCTGAGAGGATGGCAGGCCCTCAGCAGAAAAACGACACAAACAGCCATGCCTTACCTGGGGCTCGAACCCAGGTCCTTTAGATCAGTAGCCAAGCATGCTAACCACTCAGCTATGGGATAGCTAAAGGTTAATTATAAATATCTAGCCAGTGGGTTCATTTAATTAGCAATTTCCTAATATAATTTTTGTACCTGTTTTGCATGTTTTAAATGCAGTAAAAACATGATTAAGCTTTGTGTATGTAGACAAATTGTAATTACACTTTATAGAATTTATTTAGTTGAGCATATGATTCAAATTAATGCTTTTCACACTTGAAAACAGGATGATTTCGAATTTATGCTTTTCTGCTGATGAGCATTTTGAATTAAAAATAAAGAAATTCTAAGATCATATTCAAAATACTAATACAATTCAGGCTTTCTGTCGTTTTGCTTAATATTTGATCGAATTTGTAATTCTTCCAAGAATAACACACATTTTGTAATCACCTGTGAAATCCTATTTCCTTGTAGTATTTTTTTCAAAGATCGGTGCAGTCAAAGGCAATGCAAGTTTACCCCCATCATAGATATAGATGATTGTGAGGGATTGATGCTGACTGACAGGGGATCCCACTAATTCTGACTATGATGCAGAAATGGTAAAGCTCTGAAAATTTGCACCTAGGGGTAATCTGGATCATAGATCTCTGGAAAAATCCAAAATTTGAACTCTGATGTGTCCTACAAGATTAAAGGATGATCGGAGGTCACTTAGAGATTAAACCATAATCTACAAGGGCTAGAAACTTGAAAATTGTTGCCTGGGGGTGTTTTGAGTTGTAAATATTGGAAGACGTTAAGAAATTTTCGGATCTGGAGGTACTAGACGGCTGGAAATCTGTTTCTGGCTGTATTTTGGTTGTAGAACTCAGAAATATTGCAAAATTTTGGATGCAATACTGCCATATATGGGGAGAATGAAATATCTCATCAGGCTATTGTTAACACTAAACCTACAGACACTTCATTCATATATACCTATTCCTACTGTAACTGGTCCTTAAAAAAAAGTTATATTTTTTACAATTAAACGCAGATAATAATCAATTTGGTACTAAATTAAATAATAAATGAAACAACTTTCACAAAATTAAAAAACAATTTTTTTTTTCATTTCAATTATAAACATGAAAAGAAAATGAATAAATGAATGGTAGTTCTATAGTTTCTTGCATTTATAAATAAATAATGCATATCTTATTCATCTTCAATGTATTTTTTAAAAATTATTTAGTTCCCAAATGTACATTTGCCACACACACTTTTTTTGCATTTCAAACAGATTTTCATAGTTTTGTTGTCTTTGCAATATCTTGCTTGACAAGTTTTTCGTACATGTGAAATTGAACTTATATTTGTTGATGTTTTCGGTATATTTCCTTTTTCTTTTTCCTGTGATTCTTGATATTCAGCGGCAAGTTCTTCGGCTAACTGGGATAAAAATTCCTGCCTTGAAATTTTTCCCCCTGTTGTTTCTTTATATAAAACCCATGCATTTATTCCAGCTAGGTCAAAAATATTGAAAAATACTTGGAGGGGCCATCTCCAAGATTTCGATTTCACACTGTATTTTCTTACCATTTGATCTGTCACATCTACACCGAATTTTGTGCTATTATAAAATCTAACTGTTTCTGGTATATGATCACTTTTTTCAGTGTCTATTGGACCTGGGTTCGAGCCCCGGGTAAGGCATGGATGTTCGTATTGTTTTTCTGCTGAGGTCCTGCCATCCTCACAGAACTTCTACTCTGGCATATAAACTGACAGGCTCCTGTCAGACCTCTGTGGCAAGCAGCTGCTTGAGCGGGTATTTATTATTTTTATTGAGTTATGCATTGAACTTAATAGAACCACTTTTTTTATTTAGCTTACTTTTATAAATTATTAGAGTAATATGACCTGATTTATATAGTTTTGTTGTAAAGCGTGCCATATTATCTTTCACTTGTTTGGCAATTCTCACTTGTTTCCACAGATGGTTTCAACAGTAGTGGTTCTTTTTGCTAGCAGTTTTGTGACTAATGATATGCTTGTAAAAAAATTATCCATGGTTATGTTCCTTCCACACCCTGTGAATGGTTCTATTAGCTTGAGGACAATGAACTCCCCAAGTGGAGCTGAAAATTCTCTTTTCTCATCCTTTCCCAAATATGGAAATCTATTTATTTTGACTTGCTATTGACGTCAGATGCTAACCAGAATTTGATTCCAAACTTATCTGGTTTTTTGGCATTTATTGTGTAAATCTACACCTAGCCTTGGATGGAAACAACTGCTCATCAACAGTCAAATATGCACCTGGTTTGTAACAATTTTGACTATTCTCAATGAATCAGTCCCATATTTCAGATATCAAAGCAACTTTATTGGTTTGTAAATGCTGACTTCATTTGCTTTTTTTATCAAATCGTATAAACCTCATAATTTCACTAAATACATTCCTGCTCATGGTTTTTGAAAAAAAAATGCAGGACCCCATTCCATAAGTATGAGATGTCTAAATTTTTTACCTCATATGCAACGCGAGCATACAGCAGAACAACAAATGCATCTAATTTTGTCGCATTTAGTTCCTATTTAGTCCCCAACATTCTAAATACTTCTGCTTCTGTGCACATTCTTATATTTCCATCATACAGTGGTCAATGATCAGAGAAAATGTAGTCTTTACTTTCCCATTTAGCATATCCTGTCGGACTTGATACTTCCCTAAAAATATTATGAACTGCTACTCTTCCAGGTTTGGAACCTTCTTCTATTTCTTCCCTAACTGTCCCATCAGCAGCAGTTTTGATGTGTTGGTCCTCTATATCACTCTCGGAACTCAATAAAAATCTCCTCTTTTGCCCTCTATGTTTATTCAAAATATTCTCCTCTTCATTATTCATGTCTGAGGACTCGTATTCGTCGGTGGTGTCAAATAGGTCATCATCTTTTTCCATGTTATCTTTAGTTTCAGAAAGTTCCTGTTCATCGAATTCTGAACACTCTTCGTCTACGTTATTATATAAAACTTACATTTAAGATTGTTTGTTCACTTTTTCTTACTTCAAAATCGCACTTATAACTTGAAATGTTCAAAATAATAATCGATTCTTATTCCAAAATGCAGTAAGCGCTTTATAACTTTTATACTGTGATGCTCTCTCTTGGAGTTATAAGATTGTACTGTGTCACCCAACTTTGCGGTCTGCGCACACTTTTGCCATGTATCATTGTTATCAATGTATGCACGTGTGTAGCAATTGCTTGATCGTGGCTCCAGATCATGTATCAAAGGCTCATTCCGCTTTCAGTTGAAGTCATGCCACACTTTGGTAGCCTTTCATTTATACTAACTATATAGTTTTAGAATTGAGTTTCCAGGCTAACTAACAGAAATCTTTCAACCGTTCAAATTGACCAGTCGCGGTAGGGTAGGACAGGCTACATATATTTCTCAGAAAAAAGACAATATGAGGAGATGTAAATACTGAAAAAAATAATTGTATGTATATTATAAGAAAAGTCGTAAAGTTAAATAGTGATGTGATAATGTTGTATGTGGGAAACTGTACGCAAAAGTTTGAAAAGGTAAATTTGACTGATCGTGGTAGGTTTAGTGTTAAGTGGTGCTAACAGTTGAAAATTGGGGACATTCACTCCAGTTCTGCATATTGCTTAAGCCTGCAACAGAGTTTCTGATAGCAATGTTCTTCATGTAAGCATTGTGCTTGCTTTCGATTAATTTTTATAGATCAGTGCTTTTTGAAAGTGGCTGTTGGGATGGTACTAAATTTAATTTGGTAATGCATTAATCGATTTTTCTCTAAGGTTTTAACATTTCTCTCTTACATATTTTTAATAATAATTTAATTCACAATTAAGCTGTTACATAATAATTAAAAATCATTTTAAAACATTCATTCACAAGAATGAGGTGTGCTTAAACTAGAAATGGTGATTAACATATGCTGACAAGCCCTACAGTCAATGCATTTCACCTGTTTCTTTGGTGGTAGTTAAATAATTATCGATACCTCACATTATTTTCCTTTGAGTCTAATGCAAAGAGAATCTAGAGTAAAGATAAGAAAAAGTAGTTACCAAAAATAAGTTGGCTGGTACAATGGCATTGGAGTTCAACATTTGCTGGTTGTTGTTTTCAGCTTGTGATAATTATTTAACTTCCAGCAAAGGAAATGGGTGATATGGTGCATTGACTATGGTGGTAGGGCTTGTCAGCTTATGTTAATCACCATTTCTAGTTTAAGCACACCTCATTCTTGTGAATGAATGTTTTAAAATGATTTTTAATTATTATGTAACAGCTTAATTGTGAATTAAATTATTATTAAAAATATGTAAGAGAGAAATGTTAAAACCTTAGAGAAATTCAATTAATGCATTACCAAATTAAATTTAGTACCATCCCAACAGCCACTTTCAAAAAGCACTGATCTATAAAAATTAGTTGAAAGCAAGCACAATGAATTAAGTTATTATCCATCATAGCTATGTTAGAATTATTTAATTAATTACATATTTTTTATCAATTAAGTTTTTGGGGTGCCATGATAAAAAAAAATTGGAAAACTGCCATAGATGGATAACTCTCATGTGTTGTTTCCTGCTTACAATTCATTGCTTTGAAGGCAGCCAAATTTGCAAGATTCATGGGTACTAATTTTAGCATGTTTTAAATAACTTGTAAATGAATTTTTGCTTGTGAAATGTTTTGTTAATGAAATGTCTTCAATATTTTGGTGCTAAAAATTCCTTGATATTTCCATTTCTGGTTCTTCATATGACGCAAACTGAAATTTCATATTCAAACACTATCATTGTTACAATAATGAAGCTGCAACAATAGCAACAATATTGTCAGATATCAGGATATATCTAAAAGTAAGTTGCACTCTTCAATACATAGCAAATAACAAAGTATATGAGAATGGCAAATATATTAGGGGAAGATACAATCTAAATCTACTTCTTCACATAGCCACCTAGGTTATATAAATACTTATCTGAATGTGAGATTAATTTGTCCATTCTTTGAGCATAAAAATCTGCTCCAGTATTTACCAACCAGGTCAAAACAGCTTCTTTGTGAAACAACACATGAGAGTTATCCATCTATGGCAGTTTTCCATTTTTTTTTATCATGACACCCTATGCTCCCACTTTAAATATTTTGACACCCCAAAAACTTAATTGATAAAAAATATGTAATTAAATAATTCTAACACAACTACAATGGATAATAATTTAATTCACGATTAAGTTGTTACATAATAATTAAAAAACATTTTAAAATATTCATTCACAAGTTTAAGCACACATCATTCAACTGATGAAAACCTGTCCTCCCAGATACTCTTTCGATATACCAAACAAATGGTAATTGCAGGAGGATAAGTTAAGACTGTAGAGCAGATGTTGCTGCACTTCCCACTTCTTCAGCAGTTCCTGCATTGCAACTGCTTTGTGAGGCCTCTGCATTTTTTCCCTGTCAAATCTGTAAGGCCATTTTCAAACTGTTAGCACCACGTAACAGTAGCCTGATGAGACATTGCATTTTCCCCATATACAGCAGATATTTCTTGATGAATTTCTATACAATTAAAGTTTTTCACCCACAAAAAACGAACTGTTACATGGATTTCTAATTTGGAGTAAAAATCAAGTTGATGGCCATCATTCATGAACAATAGAAATGCACTATGCATGTTCATGTGCTACAACTACCCTGGTCAGATGGTTGTATTGCATCATATATCCCTCCCAAACACAAATATTGTTTTCTTACTATGATGACAAGGAGCACTGAGTACAACTTTTTGATACACCTACATATTCCAATATGCCTGCAAATATGATATCACAAAATTGTGACCTCTTTACTCAAAGAAAGGCAGAGAATTTTCCTTTTGTTCATCATTGAGTAACCTCTCTTTGCACTGTACCATAATTTACTGTCCACCTTGTATAGTAAGAGAGAAAATCGCCAAATTTAATGACACTGCTTAATTAAATGTTTCCAGGTATTCAAGAACCTCAGATTCAGTAGCATGTGATGTAAACTGAATGAAGATTAGTCTCTGATGTTATTAAAATAAAATAAAAATAAATACCCCCTCAAGCAGCTGTTTGCCACAGAGATCTGACAGGAGCCTGTCAGTAAGGGATAAATAAAATTCATTAAGATTAAATTTTGTTTCACCAGTACAGAGGAATTTCAAAGGCTCACTCAAACTTTTGATACTTAATGTGCATCAAAGTTGTCATGCCTTTTAACATTTCCTTTATAAACTTTGCTACTAGTTGTTAACAAATGTGTGGATGAGGAAGGTCAGATTTAGCTGAAAGTACTTCATCGTTGCCAGCCACACATTCTTAAGTATCTTATTTTGTGAAACTTACAGCAAAAAACTATTCAGCAATTAGAGCAGATGATTATTTTAAGAAATGTGCAATGCAGTAATGGTGTTAATGCTACCAAGGACATCTTATCTAGTGGGGGTAGGCTTAGTTGGTAGCATGCCAATCTTGTAAACTGTAGTTGCCAGGTTTGAGTCCCACCTGGGCCAGTGTTGATATTTACTCTGCTAAACCCTATCCTTGGTCAAAAAGAGAACACCAATGGACTTAGAAAGTCTGCCATTCATCAGATGGGATATAAAACCAGGACTCCCATGTGCAGGAGAGCCATAACTAAGTGTATGTTAAAGAGCATACTGGATTGCCTTAATGGGAAGCTAGAATCTGTCTCATAATAGCTGTCCAGTGGATCACCTTCCCCAAGCCTTTGGGTCCTTGTGACCTGACCATTTAGTCCATTGTGTGAAATAAAAAGTCATTTAGAAGTAAAATAACCTAGCCCATTCTTATCCAGTGCGAAAGTAAGAAGTTCCCGAAGGCTCACCAAGTATGAAAGAGAAGCGGGAAAGAATATGGAACATGGAGAACCTTGAGTGGGAGGAATGCTCTTGAATGACCAATTAGATCTAGACCTTCTGGGTGGAGTACAAGTTGCACTAATATTATTTCCTAGTAAGACCATGCAGTAGGCAATTAGTGTTGTTATCTGTACTCTATAGTAATTGCTTATTTCATGTACTAAATACTCTAGTGACCAGTAGTGTAATGTAATATTTCAGTCCCCCTCCTCCCCATTCACAAAATTTTTTGGGGTCTTTCATAAAACAAAATTAGTGTTTGGTTTGTTGATGGGCTCTCCTATGCCATGGGCATTTATATATTGTGGAAGATGCACTGGTGGTAGCCATTTCACTTTAGCTTCTTTTCAATATCAAGGGCTATGCTCTTGAAAGTGAACAAATCATATTCCAAAAAAAAAAAATCTCTCTCCATATAATGTATATAATTTGAGGACACCCTCATTGAGTATGTGGTTTATCTATAAATTGTAGCATCTCAGGGGAGGGAGGGAGTGTCTTACTGATTTTCTTATGTTACTTTACAAGGAGAAAGGGGTTTATAAATAATTGTGTATAGTGTTCTGTTTTCTAATGACAAAAGTAGCTGATTATTAAATTAGCTATTAACCCTTCCAGTATCCAGCCTGAAAAACTGGTTTCCATCCAGAGGCCAAGCTATTTTCTCCCTATGCTCAGCCAAAAAAAAATTCGATTTAGAACTTTTTTTTTACAAATAACTAATAAAATGAATTATAACATGTTATAAGCCAAATTAATCAGCATTTAATTCTTGATTTTTCTAAAAATGAAATATTTGACAAAAAAGATGCCTTGTTTTATTTTAATAGGACTTTTTTAGTCATGTAGTAAAAAATGCATCTGGCAATACAAATAAAATTTTATTTAAAAAAAATAATAGGCAGAAATGATTGTAATGCACATGAATAGAAAAGCTGTTTCGAATAGCAAAAAAAAATAACTTTCTTGTTTAAAGTAAACATTTCTCTCATTTTGTAATTTTTTTTTCTCCTACCATACTTTGAGAAAGGTTCAGGCTTGTTGCAGAGTCCAATAAACAAGTCAACTTTGGAATATTTTTAATAAATAACTAATCAACAGAAATAGATCATGTTATTTACTAAATTAAAGATAATTTAATTCTGAATTTTATTGAAGTAAAAAAAAAATGAACATTATAGGAACAGATTAATTTCAATAAGGTGGTACAGTGGACCCCCGATATAACACGCATGTTGGGCGGGAAACAACACCCGCGTTATAAGGTGAACCGCGTTATACCGGGCGCGGTGGCGACACAATAAATTTCACACTGTAAGCTTTTCTTTTACTCATCATGCATACAATAATTAAACACTATTCAAAATACATGCAGGAACTCAATACATACACAATTACTCAATACGCAGTAACAATAAAATGCGATACTAACTAACGCTGCACGGATCTGTATAAACATGTTTGAACTTATCACGAACATCGCCCACGATATAACCGAGTGCGCGGTATAGCGAGCAGCGCTATAACGAAGGTCCACTGTATACTGAAAAATTTTATAGGTGGTATACTGAAAAATTAGGTGTATACACTACAGGAAAAAAAAAATTGCAACACCTGAAAGGATTAATGCTATTTTATTGAAACACAGGCAGCTGTTATCATACACTGAGATGTGCAATTGATTACATTATCCAAAAAAAATATGGAAAATTACCACTTTACCTACCCAGTAAAGTGGTATAATTAGTTGATGTTGAACTGCCACGCACAGCAATGCATTCATGAACACAGCATGGAAGGCTATCATACAGCTCTATAATATCCTCCTGAGGGATAGAATGCCAAATAGCACAAAGTCCCTGTTCCATTTCAGCAACAGGGTGGTGCACCTCTTGGGTGTTATTGGAGCTGTTGTCCCATCATGTCCCAGATGTGTTCAATAGGTGAAAGATCTGGCGAATGTGCATGGTAGTATCTGAACGGTTTGTTCATGTAGATACTGCAGACTAATGCAGGCTGTGTGGGGATGGGCATTATCTTGCTGGTAAAAGGTTCTGTGCTGCTGAACAAATGGGACAGCCACTGGCTGCAAAATGTTGGTAACATGTCATTGGGCAGTTAGAGATCCCCTTATGATGATCAATTCTGACCGAAATGTCTGACTAACAAATGCAAATGATACCCCACACCAAGACACCAGGTGCTGGAGCTGTGTGATGATGTCACATGCACTGGATGGCATTCCTTTCACCTTGATGATGGCGAACACATCTACTGTCATGCTGACCAAGGCAAAAATGAGATTTGTCACTAAACACCACATACTCCACTCTTGTTCGTTCCAGTTCTGTCTAAGGCGACACCACTGAAGACTTGCTTGCATGTGGCCAGATGTGAAGGGTAAATGCAGTGCTGGACGATAGGCTCACAATGAAAATTGTAAAAGTCTTTGTTTACCATCTGCCTGGTAGGTATTCGATGTGTTACCTGTTGCCAGTCCCTTTGTAGTTGCGAATCTGTCACACAATGCATGTGTCACAAATGGCGGTCCTGTCACTCTGTGGTCATATGTTGCCTTCTTGATCCTTGTCAGCATGTGCTGGATCCTTCTTGAACCCACTGATGCCATGTGTGTATGATGATGCTGGGATTGCAGTCAACAAGTTTGGCCAGATTTCTGTATGGCAAACCAGCTTCTCTAAGGCCAATGATTTTTCCATGCTCAAAGCACTGTTAGAATGGCTGTTAAATTCTGCATAAGGGCATCTTTAGTGGTTTACAAGAATTTCTACAACGTTTTGTCAACCAGGGAACTTTGGTTGCCTTTATCTGTGTTTGACTGCTCTGCACCTGTGACGTCAGCTTGCACCTGTCCAATCATTTCAATTGTCCTGCAAACCTAATTTCCATATATTACCACCTCCCTAAATTTCGTCACATTTGCATAACTTTTTGCAAGTGTTGCATTTTTTTTCGCTGTAGTGTATTAATTTCTTCCAAAGTCTTCCATTTTTAAAAATAGCAGTTTTTTTATTATCAGGAGATTTTAGAAACTTTAAGGAAAAATTTTTGATAATAGTTCAAATCAAACTTCTGAACTTAAATTAGGGGATTGCTTCAGCATAGAGTAAAGTTAACAAATAAATTGACTATACCTTATATTGATTCTAAGAAATGGCAGTCAGATGTCTTTAACAAATTATTTATGTCATAGTTTAATAAAATATGCATCAAATGAAAAAATTAAACATTGTTTATCAAGCCTGAATTGCATATTTTTATAGGATTCAATACGTATAAAAATTAAAAAAAAATAATTTTTATTTTTAAAAAGAATCTTTTTTTGTTGTACTGAAAACGGATATATACGTCCTTGGCTTCTCATTTCGAATTATGTGAATGTATACAGATATCCTGGACACTGGAAGGGTTAACTATCACTTAGAATTAACTATTACTATTGTAACACTCATTTGCTAAACAGATTACTGTACAAAAGTGAAGATCTTAAAAAAAAAAAAAACTTATTAATATGGAAGGGGTGAGGGAGGTGTTTGTCCAAGTGTTATGTAGCATTATGTAGGGTGGGGGAATTAAAATCCAACTAAAGTGAGTATTATGCAATTTATGGAGAACTTCTTTAACCCTTACTAGAACAGTGGCACCTGTGATAATTATCATTACCTCTCTCTTGAATTTGTCTCATTTTATTGTGCAGAATAAATTGGTATTAAATTTAGTATATGACATGAAATACCAGTGTTTGTTATTAACTTCAGGATAACATTCTGAAGTCCACTTTTTTCTGTTTTGCTGAACAGAAAAAAAGAGTGGGCCTTGTATGTGTGTGGCCAGTTTTATTCTGGGTGTAAGAAGAGTTAATAAAGTATAGAGTATAGTAAGGTAATAAGTTAGTTTTTCATAGAAAAGTGCATTTTTCCTTTTATAATTTCTTATTTTATCACTCAATTTAGTTTGGAAACTGTAAACTTAGCCATTTCATAAAGGCAAGGGGTGTGTGTAAAAGGTCACTAATTTTAACTTTACCCAGCCCCACTATCCACTAACTCCTTGTTCTCAAGGGGATGGGGTGGCTCAATCGGTAGTGCACCAGGCTCGTAATTTGCAGTTCCCAGGTTCAAGACCCAGCTAGGTCAGCATTGAGATTTATCTCTACAAATGTTCCCGCCCTGCCCATGGTCAGTTGTGGACACCGAATAACATGGAAAGGCCGCCGTCCTTTGGATGGCACATTAACCCATGGCCCTGTGTGTGGGAGAGCCATACCCTGCGCACATTAAAGAACATGCTGGATGGCCTTGACAGGAAGCCACTATGTGTTTCCCAACAGCTGTTCCAGTGGGTCCCCTCCCCCAACCTTCTCTGAGCCTTCAGGGCCCTTGTGGCCTGGCCATTTAGCCCATTGTGTGCAAAAAGGTGCCACTCAGAGGTAAAACAACCCAACCCTTGTTCTCAGGGAAAATGGGGATACTGAAGAGCATGGAAAGGTCACTATCTTTCAGATTGGACATTAAGTTGTTGCTTAGTCTGCAAGAGAGTCATACCCTGTATACATCAAAGAACATCCTGAATATCCTAAATGGAAGACATCAAGATATCTCCTAACCACTTTTTACTGGACCTCCTTTCCCTAACTAACTCTGAGCCCTTGAGGTTCTTGTTACCTGGTCATTTAGCCTAATGTATATGCAAAAATGCTGCTTAGAGATAAAACAACTCAGCTTAGTTCCACAAGTGCCTTAAAGTGACCTTGAATGCAACAAATTCAGAATTGCAATTTCAACAAAGATTTATATTGGGAAAGTTTAAAATGCATGTTACTACATATGTGTTTCCTGGAAGTTTGCAAAAATGGATATTCTTTAATGGTATAATTAGCTTAACCTATTCAGAAGTATTTGCAGAATTTTTGCAGAGCTTCATCTAGCCTTTTGGATGTTTCATGTGCATAATGTTTTGAGAGGAAGCAATACATATAACTACAAAATAGGCAAGATTTGAATCCTGTTGTTA
This sequence comes from Ryuthela nishihirai, assembly GCA_038380435.1. NCBI lineage: Eukaryota > Metazoa > Arthropoda > Arachnida > Araneae > Heptathelidae > Ryuthela > Ryuthela nishihirai. The sequence continues at coordinate 16,592,033 of JAWZYU010000010.1, forward strand.
TTGTTCAAATCAGAAACAACTGATGTGTAACCAGATGATAAAGTATTTGAATTCCACTAATAGTAAAATACATTTTTTTTTCACTTGAACACTAATTAAAATTAAAAGTATGCTTAAAATGGTTTGTATAAAAATTAAAAATTGCTTTTTTAATCAGTTTTAATTTGTAAAAATTGACTGATAATGGTGATATATAACATTTTGTTTGTAGAATTTTATTGTGTTATCATTGATTTTTGCCTATCTATAGATGTCGTCCATATAGTTTATCTGCTCCAGAATTGCGCACAAATAGCAATCCTCAATCCACATCAGGTGCTGTGATCAACTCTTTCCTATCACATATGCTGCAGTATCCTTCATTATCTCCATCGCAAGCATTGGATCATGATAGTGCTTTTGGAGTGACATCCACCTTTCAATATGTTTTGGTGGCAGCTACTTCCATAGCCACTAAAGTGCATGAAGAAACATTGACTTATCTGAATCAGGGTAAGACACTATCATAGAGGAAACATTGCTGACACATTTTTTTTTCCCATAGACTGCATTTATGTGCCTATATAAGTAAATGTGTAAAAGTTATTGGTTTCTTTCAAATTGAAAAATATACAGTATACCTTGTCCAGAAAACTGAAAACTGCAGCTGTACATGAGGTTTGTATAAAGTTGTAGTAGAACTATTTATTACATTATTATAATTATAACTGTAAGGTTTTATTGGATAAATCAGATTTCCAAGTAATTTCGAAAGCATGCCTTGTGAGTCCTTTTTAATATCCAGATGCTTCTCAACCCTTGGATTGCAATAGAGACCTAGTTCCTTTCTTTCAATATATAATGAGTTAAAGACTTAAGAATGTAAATACAGTTGTTTTTTGGTGTGTTTTCCGTAATAAATATGTTGCAAACAGCCTATTGGCATCTTTTTTGGAAAAGATGTGCATAATCCATGGTATTACTGATTAGAATGTAATTTGATTTAATGAATTATGAAATTGGTAATAAGATATTGTGTGTGGGCATTTATTATTGTTAAATAGTGCTTGGTATATTGCATAACTTTGTAGCTTCTAAATATAACATAGAGTAGGATTGTATAATAGATTCTGTCTGCAAATGAATTTACTTAACTGTAGCTGGATTTTTGTGTTTGTAATCATACACATCATAGAACACCTATTAACAGCAGTAAAATTCAGCAAGTGATTTATATTTATTTAATTATAAAATAGTGATTTAAAAAAGGTAAGAATTCTGTATTTTTTTGGGGGGCAGTGGGAATGAATGTTAGATTTCTTTTAGCTGTCAATAAAGCTTTTAAAGTATGATTAAGGTAATAATTTTAATTATTTACTCCATACATACTTTCATCAAGCAATTTGTTTTATAAATCTTTCAATTCTGAAACATTTGCTTCACAATTCAGAGCTACCTATTCTCACAAATGAGTTTTTATTAAATTTTATTAAAAAATCTGAATTTTTGTATACCTTTTCTTTTTATGTTTTATGGAACACTTGGTACTGTTTAATAGGAAGACTTGGGTAAATAGCAATCAATATTAAAAAAAAAACATTCTTTATATCTCATTTGTTCTGTTTTTTCCATTTTGTATCCTTTGTCATTTATGATAATTTCCATTTAATTTTGATTAATACATTATCAATTTTATTCAACCAATTATTTTGACATTCTGTTTTATTGGCTTTAGTTTTCGTTTTTCTCATTTGACAGAAATTAAACTCTGTTTGCTAGAACGTTTTTGAAAATATAACTTAATAAGCATTCCTCTGCATAATTAACTTATTATGCAAGGGAAAGAGAATAGAATTTCATAACTAAATTTTCACCTTTAAGCAATAAATGATATGAAATTCAGTAATATTGTAGATTCCAAAATTGACTGTTAAACACCAAAAATACCAAAAGGTTTGAAAAATTCTAAAAATTAAAGAAGGAAATATATATATTTTTTCTACTAATTTGCAGTTGTGCCATCTTGTATGTCTTCATCTCTTCAGTTCAGTACTTGTTTTAGTGTGGATTTATCACTGTTTTAAGATCGTTTTTTTGAATGGCAGTTCGTTTCTTAGAATGGCAGTTTATTTGACACTGATATATCAATATTCTTAAAATGAAACACAATTTAGTAAAAATGAAAACACTTGGAATATCATTTACAGTTTAAAAAGCCGTATTATGCTCCATTATATTCAGTCAAGGAGTGTCTTTTTCTTAGCATATACTATATTATCAAAAGTGTTTGGAGACTTCATGTTCTGTTTATCTTTATCTGTTATTTGAGTGGAAAGCCACATTCAAGCTCACTAACTTTAAAAATAAGTTTTTAATGGAGAAATGCCATTGAAGATAAAGATTTTGCTCAAAACTCAAATCTCTCTGTAGCTTGATATTCAAGAATATTGTAATATTTAAATATTATTGAAACTGGAACATTTAACAGCAGACACCACTGTTAATTCTTGTAGTGAAAACTTTTTTAAAATAAGGAAAACTGAAAGGATCATAAGACTTCTAAGATGACAGTTATTTTAGTGAATGATTCACTTTAATAATTATTATTCATGCTTTGGTGTCTGAGTGGTTAATATGCTTGGTTACAGATCATAGAGACCTGGGTTTCATTTACCCAAGAGGTAAGGCTTAGATTATTTTTGTGTTGTCTATTTTCTGAGATCTTGCCTACTTCAGAGACCTTGTCTGTGAAGTAGGCAAGATCTGACAGGCTCCTGACAGACTTCTGTGATAGCAGCTGCTTAGGGAATAATTTATTATTTTTATGTTTTAATTAACTTTTAAAATAGATTCTTATGACTAGCACTGCTATTGTTAAATGTTTCAACATACCTAATTCTTTCAATAGTGAATGAATACTTTTGAAAATTAAGATTTACAGAGACTTAAGTGAGATTTTCATTTATTTCCAGGGACATTTTCCCTCTGAAAAGCTTATTTTCAGAGTTGAGAGCTTTGAATGTGGCTTTTCACTCAACATGGAAGTGTCCAGATTTTGATAATATAGTGCATATTGAAGATTTAAAGTGTGATATTTTATATGACATTGAGAATTTGAACATTAAAAGCTTACATATATACAAGAGATTTGATGTTATTTATGATTTGAATATGAAGAAGTGCAACTGGACAATAAAGCAAGTGCATTCATGGAATTAAGAATAATAGAATTTGTTTTAGACATTTTAGTGAGATTATTTTAGCCATTTAATGTAAGCATTGCTTGCTGTCTAAGTTAAGATTTTCAGTAGGAAAATTGCACCTATTTTAGTTTTTATATAGTTATCTGAAGAAATATATGTTTGTAAAAGAAACTGTAGTAATATATTGCATAGTTTCAGGGGTACAAATATGCTCTTGGTCTATTACATCTGAAAATTTAATGAAATAAAATCTCATCCAAGGTGCAAAAAGGAAATTACAAATAAGAAAATTTTCTAAAATTCTGTATTTCACACATGTAGACTGGTTTTTATTGACAAATAGTAGACACCATGCAACTAATCAAAATCATTAAGAATATTTTTATGTGAAAATAGAAAGAGATATTAATGTAAACTTCTCTACTTATCACCATTAATATTTAAAGTTTATCCTTCTAAGAATTTTGCTATTTAAAAATTATGTTACCAAATATGAGTGAGTCATGCCCAATAGTATTTTTTAAATACAGCAGAAACTTGATTACCCAAAAATCTATCTAAATTTGTAAATAATTCTGTTTTTTTTTTTATACTTTTGTGCATAAATTTTATATAGAGCAGTAATAAAATTAAGATAATTAATATAGTATGTATATATGTTGTCAGTTGGACTAATGATAGTGAAATATTTAAGATCATGTTATAAGAAATACAATTGAACAAAAAAAAATTCTCTTGAGCAATGTATGTATACAGTATACATCAGTGTGTGCTAGATGTGTTCCTCATGCCCATCAAAAATAGAATATAAACACTTTTTTAATTGTTAATATGAAAATTTAAAAATACGATTTTGAGTGTCTTTCAAGGTATATCAATATTAGATAAAATGAGACAGATATGATGAACTTGCAAAGAAATCGCCTGAAACTTCAATGTCATGATAAAGACTTGAGCTGTATTCTGCAATGCATTAGTATACTTTCATAGATGGAGAGTTATGTAATTTTGATGCAATGTGACTTGCATGTTTTAACAAGCAAAAATCTGCTGGTCTCTCACACACATACTCAGTTGAGCACACATCTACATATTTGAGTGTAAAGAGAGACAGGATTGTTGAAGATGCCAGTACAAACCACTGATCTGCAATAGTTTCAAGAAGCAGAGGCATGCTAGGTTTTGCCTGCATAACCTACCATGAGCAACAAAAATTGTGATCTCATACAGTGATACAAACTATTAGTCTGAGAAAGGATCCATTTTCACCAGGATTCAGCTTGTGAACAAAACAAAAAAAAAATATCGTGCTGATCTATCACAAGTATATGGGAATTGTGCCTGTTCACATGGCACTGTTACAGGATGGATGTGTAAATTCACAGGACTACAGAGCTGAAGACTTCCCTCGTGCAGGAAGGCAAAGGAGGCCATGAACGAGATAACCATTGCTACTGTTCGTGAACTCATTAGCAAAATCCCACACATCACTGTTCAGGTACTAAATTTAGATGTCGGTGTATCAATTGTCAGTGTAGAAACATTTATTCATCAATATTTAAAGTTCCAAAATACCTGTGTCAAACGGGTACTCCACAAACTGGCAGAACACCAAAAAAAAAAGGCCAAAATTGACTCATGCAAAGAGATGCTGGCAGTGTTTGAACCTAATGGTCCCAAACAGTTAACAGACAATGTCACAGGTGATAAGACGTTGTTTTATTACAACTCCCAGAAAGATTGACAACTATGTTTGGGTTGTGGAAGAAGAACCATGTCCCAAAATCCTCCTACAAGACTTTTGCTCAAGGAAGGGCATGTTCACAATTTTTTTTTCAATTCCCCAAGTGTGGTAGTCATGGACTACTTACCTGAAAATAATAACTATAAATGACCTATACTACACCAACATTGTTTTTTGCCCAAAATGGTTAAGGAGATGAAGGAGCAGTTCCCAACAACAATCATGTCAAGGGTTCTCCTTCTTCATGGAACCTTCTTTCACAAAACCTGGCAAATTATGTCCTATCTGGAGAAGGAAAAAAATCAAGCAGCTGCCCCATTCTGTATATTCACCCAATCTTGCATCATGTGATTTTTGGTTGTTTCCAAAAATTAAAAGGGAACTTGCTGGGGAGTCTTTTTCAAAGGTGCAAGACCTCGCAAATGCTTTCATTCAGAGTTGCAGAGTATTCCCCAACAGGAGTACCACCAATCGTTCCAGAATAGGCATAGACATCTGCAACTTTGCATAGATGCTGGAGGGGGGGGGGGGGTACTTTGAAGGATATTAAAAGTTTTGTTGAAGTAATTGCAATTGTTTTTGTTCTGTAGATACATGTCAAGAACTTTTTGAATGCCCTTCATAGTTGTATACCCTATGAATCAAATTAAAATCTGTTACTGATTGATGTACAATATATACTGCACTCTAAATATATTTTAGGCAACTGATGCGGCAGTCAACTCTTAGTTTTCAATTCTGTAATTTCTCTAAACGGGTGGGAAACATACTTGTTATATTTTTTCTGTAATTTTATTTTCTTGATTGTTTGGATGATATCTAATTTTGTTAGCACATTTTTACTGTAATATAATTCATAGAAGGATAAACGAAATATTATTGCTGATAGTCAGAAAACTTTATATTAATATTTCTTCAATATTACTGAACAATATGGTTTAGTTAAAAATAAAAAAAATCAGTGATGACTGTAAATTAGCAATAAAATATCTAACACCTTAAAAGTTTCTCTATATTGCTGTACGTTATTCAGATTTAAACACGAGATAGTGTGCTTAAGAAATCTGTGCAATAAGTGATAGTGTGCTTAATAAGGCACTTTTACACTGATGGATATAATGATGGTTTGAGTCCGTTAAATAAATTATTGCTCATATATTGATAATCAGAAGTTCCATATGCTGAAAAAGATTTAAGTACAGAGTCAATCATCCTGGATGAAACTGGAATTAATTATTGTCCATTAATTTCCATTGTGTTGTACATCAAGATTGTAAATTTCATATATAGTTTGTTAACAAGCACAAATAAATTGTAAACAATATGCATTCATTTTGATAAATTACAACTTACCATTGTTAAACATAAATATTAATGACTTATATTTTGTTTATATTTTTATTTTTTTTTACATTTCACAATGATAAGTTGTAAATTTATTAAAATGAATGTGTTTTGTATATAATTTATTTTGTTTATTAACAGCAATAGAAGAAATTTAAGATCTTGATGTATGACATGCCAGATATTAATGGACAATATAAGCTTATCAGACAAAAAATTAGTCATCTCCTGCTGTAAAGAGGGTTACCTCTATTCAACAGCAACAGAGGGTGCACCAGTAATAAATGTGTCCTAAAAACAGCTGTGCCATGCGCTACAGAGTTCATACAGTAACAAGAAGTGGTTGTGTGCCACGTGTGTGTTAGTCGCTCCGTGAAACATGGGTTGCCCAAAGATGGGAATGAGTGGCAAAAAGTTGTTATTGCATTTGGCCGAGCCAAAGGGCATAGTGTACAAGAAGTTGCTGCCTTTGCAGATGTGTCGAAATGTACTGTCCGAAGGATCCAAGGCTTGTAGCGTACATCACAGTTCACCACTAATCGTCACCAGAACTGTGGCAGAAAGACTATGCTCACCAATAGGAACACCACAGTATGTCACACACTGTTAGGGCAAACTGCTTTGCAATGAGGCAGGAATTGCTCCAGTCAGTCAACGTAGGCCTACAACAAGCTGTTTCTGAACAAACACTCTGAAGGGAATTGCATGCCATGGATATCTGGAGCAGAGTACCATGGAAGAAACCCATGTTAACAGCTCTGCACAAGGCTGCACGGCTACAGTAGGGACAGTGCTACAAAGACTGGACTGTCGACTCTTGGAAGCGTATGATCTGATCGGATGAGTCACATTTTTGCTTGTACTCAAATGATGCGAGGTGACGGGTACATTGTAAGCTGCATGAAGCCTTCCATGCGGACTGTGTGCAAGATTCTGTTCAAGCTGGAGGAGGCTCTGTGATATTCTGGAAGTGCATCATGTATGAGGAAATGGGTCCTTTGGTTGCAGTGACGTCACACTTGAATCAGAAGGGCTATATGGAGCTACTGGACAGCTTATGTTGCCTTTTGTGCAGTATCTCCAAAGTGAACCACAGAAGGATACCTCAGTCTTCCAAGATGACAATTGTCTCATGCACAGGGCATGTGTCAGATTGGCACGATGAGCATTCTGAAGCCTTCAAAAATCCCAACTGACCCGCCAAATTCCTGGATTTGAATCCCATAGAAAATTTGTGGTACTATTTGGGGCAACGAGTGAAGTGCCATCCCAGCCATCTGGCCAATCTGAACGGACTGCGGTATTTGCTTCTGGAAGAGTGGATGAATATTGATGTGCACTACATTCGCACACTGGTGGCATCCATGCCAGACAGGATTTCGGCTGTTCTTTGGTCACACGGAGGCGTTACGTGCTATTAGATAACATTCAGCCAGTGGTAACTAATTTTTTGTCCAGTGAGCTTATAATTCAGATTTTTTCCAGGATGATTGACTATGGGTTTATTTAATCTTTTTCAGTATATCAACTTCTGATTATTAATACACAAGCAATACTTTGTTGATTCAAACCACTGTTTTATCAATCAGTGTAAAAGTGTCTTATCTACATATTGTGAGATTCTCACGAAGTTACTCTATATATATATATTGAAATCCTTGCAGTTGATATCTTTGAGGGAATGACTTCCTGTTTGTTTAATATAACATAATTAATGAAAAAATATACATGAAAAAATATAATAATTAATGAAAAAACTACAGTCGGAAGAAAAAAGAGAAAACTTATAATTATGTGGCTGCCATGGTATCTATCACTTGGTCATTACTTAAGCATAAAGTCTGCTGATGTTTGGGTTGACTGGACAATTATTATAAATATCTTATTTCTTTAATGGTTAACTATAATACATGTCCAACAATAAATAACTCACAGGTGCTGTTGTTTTATAACAAATGAAGAAGTAAATGAAATTTTTGAGTGTCCCCAAACTCTTGAAAGCATGTAAGATGCTCTTTGTGTTGCAGTATCTTAGCCTAGGTTAATTTCTGCTAACAGGAGACTATAAGCTTGATTCCAATATTCTTGATTTTTCTCTACAATTAGAAGGTGCTCATGACACCATCATACGAAAGTGAACAGAACAGTTGTCTACAGAAAGATTTATCATTTTATGGTTATGCACACAGATAACAGTATTTTCAATGATAAATTTAACAATATTAACTCAGAAGTCATGTTGCTTTTATGAATTGAAAGGTTAGCGATAAAGCTAAGTCTCCAATTGTACCATGGTCTGCTGTAATACTATCATTGCAGACAGATTCCCCAGCAGTGCACCATCTTCACTGCAGAGTTGCATACTAACAGCCTTGCCTTGGACTACGTAGCAGTTTAACATCATCATTGGTGTGTTCTATACACTGACTCACTTAGCTTGCTACAAGCTTTGATCTTGGTGAGGGGGTGGCTCAGTTGGTTGTGTACCAGACTCGTAATCTGCAGTTTCCAGGCTTGAGTTCTAGCTGATTTTGAATCCAGCATTGAGATTTGTCTCTGTAAAACTCCCTGCCCACAGTCAGTAGGGGACATCGATGGGCTTGAAAAAGCCACCATCTGTCAGATGGGATGTCTATGTGCATGTTAAAGAACATACTGGATGGGAGGCTACCATCTGTTTCTCAACAGCTGTTCCAGTGGGTTCCCTCCCCCAACCTTCTCTGAGCATTTGGGGTCCTTGTGACCTAGCCATTAGCCCATGGTGTGCAAAAAAGTGCTGCTCAAAGGTAAAACTAACCCAGTTGATCTTGGTGAGCCATTGGCTTCACCATGTTCTGTCCAAGATCCATCAACAGCTCCTTCATCTGGCAGCCACAACCACCATTCTGTTGGATGCCCAGTCACATTGGTATCAGGGGCAATGGTTTGGCAGATGCTGTTGCCAAGTCAGCATCTGTCCAGTCCTCCATTACCGGTTCGATACTTGGACTTCTGGCTGTGTTTCCCCATTCATCTTCAGATACAGTGGCAGAGATCTCGATCGGAACAGATTTCAAATAAATATTTTAAGATCAAGCCCATTGTCAAACCATGGCAATCTTGTTTTCGCAGTAATTACGGTTTGAGTCCCAGCTGGGTCAGTATTGAGATTTATCTCTGCAAAACTCCCCTAAATTAAATTATTTTAATTAAAAAGTCAGTAGGGGTCACCGATGGGCTTGGAAAGGCTGGTGTCCGTCAGATGGGATGTTAAGCCATGACCCTATGTGCTGGAGAGCCATAGTCTGTGCACATTAAAGAACACGCTGGATGGCCTTGATGGGAAGTTACCATCTGTCTCCCAACAGCCATTCCAGTAGGTCCCCTCTCCCAACCTTCTCTGAGCCCTTGGGGTCCTTGTGACCCGGCCATTTAGCCCATTGTGTGCAAAAAAAGTGCTGCTCAGAGGTAAAACAACCAACCAACAACCAGCAGGAATCACAAGGAGGAAGTTGTACTTGCTCAGCTCTACTTAGGTTATTCATTTCTCACGCATTAATTTTTTCTTCAGGCGAATGACAAACATAAGTGTGAATTTTATGACACCATATTAACCATTAAACATATTTTAATTGCTGCCCCCACTTTTAAACTGATTGATTGTTTATTGTAACTTTCATGATTTTACGTCCAAGTCTTTTACACTCGGACACCTTTTATCTAATGAATCATTTTTAACCCCTTTTTTTGAAATTTGACATTTTATTGGTTATTTTACATGTATTTATTTTTTTTTCACCTTTTAATATTTACACTTGTTGTTTTTTATTCTATGGGTCCTACATACTCATAGTTGATTTTTCTGTTTTACAATTGTTGACTCTTTTTACCCTGGTTTTTATCCACATTGTTTATTCCACACTTTTCTTTCTGTTTGTGTGTTGCCTATTTTTGTTGTGTTCCTCTTTTTGCATGTTGCTTTTAACTTTGGTTGTGGGTTCAATATCTTTTATGTTTTTTAACTCATTGGTGGTCCATAAAATTCAAAACAACACACCAACTTCAATTGTAATAAGGCAACAAAACATTAGTTGTGAGTTAATATTGTTTAATTTGATTAAAAGTTTTCAGCAAACACTTCAGTTATAATATGTGTGTTGCCCCACTAGTGTTTTACTATTCATGTTGATAGTATCATTAGGTGCTTCCAATGAGAACAGTGAAACTTGGGTATCAATGATACATGTTATTGCCAAGCCATTAAAAGGAAAAGACATCTACAGTGACTACCCAGACCTTTTCAGTTATTATCATTGGCAGATTTTGTGCTTGTGTGAGCAGGTGAAAATTCCAGGACAGTTATATGAACCATAAGTCCATTCCATTTCTTTTTTTCTGACTGTAGTCTCTTCACAAACTAAGTGCTTAATTAAATGAACTGGCAGCTATTAACTGGGTAGATTGTGTAACATGTTTGCAACTGGTTAGAAATGTTAACATATATCATGTTTTTAAATATTGTATTAGGTGGCCACATAATTTTGTGCAGTTTTGGTGTAGTAAATTAAGATACTTTTAAACAAAAATTATTTATGCAATAATGTAACCACCATAACGATCTGTGGCTTATATCCAATGTGAAATGAGCTTATAGATTCCACTTCTGTGAAATTCTTGGTCTGTAGAGTGAAAAAAATAATGAAACTCGTTTTTATCTCTTCTTGGTTTCTGAACTGTCTATTGCACAAATGATTATCTGATGGCAAAAACAGGTGATAGTCTGATTGGGAAAGATCTGGAAAATAAGGTGGGTGATATAAAGTTTCCAATCCAAGATTGTGAATTTTATTCTGGGTCATGTTTGCCTTATGCGGTTTCACATTATCATGCAGAAAGACAATACCTTTCCTATTTATGAGTGTAGGCTTCTGCAGTAATGCATCATGCACCCATTGCAATTGTTTTGAGTACATATTCCCTGTTGATGGATTGGTCAGGAGGAAAGAGTTCATAGTGAATGATTCTTTCCAATATGCTACCATATACAGCATAATTTTCTTCTGTTGAAGTGTGGGCTTCAGTGTGTGCAGAACGAGTTCTCTGGGCAATAACCAGTAATGTGAACACTTATGGTTGCTGTATATGATCCATTTTTCATTGCAAGTCACCATGAATGAGAAATGATTTGTTATTTTGTCACAAAACCAGTGAAATGCAAGTTCATGCAGAATCTACTTGAAAAGTCAATGCACTTCCCCTAGCTTATAGAAAGGCAGCTTATTGTTTAAGAATAGTAAGTGTTTTTTGAAAGCATTTGACACGTCTGACTCAAGTCTGATTTGATGGCATTATATATTTGCCTAATTTGTATAAGAGCTTCAATCATATGAAAACCACAATAGCATACAGCAGTGTAGTGAAATTTTCAAATATTTCAGACCATGTATGAATATTGCCTTCACTAGAAATATTTTGAATATTAAATATGCAGAATCTAGTTCTTGATCAAGATATTGTATTCTGACAATGTAACCAGACTGATTCTCTATAAAAAAAAATCCACTACATTTAGTGAGTAGGGTTACATTCAAAGCAGATAAAGGAACACTCCTTGTGACTTGACATAAAAATTGCAGTGTCTCTACCATGCTTGGAAACATGCAGGAAATGATTTTCTGAAAGTCATTTTAGTATTGCCATCACATTGCTCCGAGTTTTCTTTATTCAAAATGGGATCCTTTCAAAGGGATTTTCAGGTTTTTGAATGTGAAAAAGTTGCATGAGGCAAGTCTGGTGAGTGCTGTTGATATTTTGATGCAAAAATATATTTAGTTGCTCTTCTATCATAAAATCTCAAACTGCAGATGATATTCAATAGTTATATTTGTCTCTTGGTCAAAACTTCTCTTACTGAAGTCACTGTGTGGAAAGTGAAACATCCACTTGTCCAGTCACTTCCAAAACAACTCTTGCAGCAAGATAATTTTTGGTTAAAAAAATATTAGTGTTGGAATATCACCATACTCATCTGATTTTTCCTCGTGCAACATTTTCATGTTCCCAAGTGAAAATTCCTTGAAAGGATCTAATTTTGAGTCTGTTGAAGATATTCGAAGCAACATGATACTACTGAAAATGTGAGATACTACTGAAATAGTGAGATTCCTTCCTTCCTAACACAATTTGCAATGATACATCATTGGATTGATAGTTAGCTCCTAACCACATTCCCTGTGAAGACTAACCACTATCAGTTAAGGTAACCATCTTGCCTCTATCCTAGTAAGTTTATGTTTTGATAGTGATGTTAATAAGAATGATACTAATTACCAAAACATCTGAGGGAGAAAAATTAATACCAGAATACTGTGGCATACCCAGAGGGCCTATGGGATTATAACCTCTCCCCCCCCCCCAAGACTTGATTACATATATTTTCTAATATATGTATGTCTAATATATGTTGTGGCAGTCTTGGAATATCAACAATTCAAGCATGTCAAACCAAATCCTTCATCATTAAAATAATTTTGGCAACACTAGTACCAGAATACCCCAGGAGTTATTTTTCTTTTTATGATGTTGTAAAAACCTTATACAACATTTTGTGTTAGAAAATAGCGGCATGACCAAAAATGCTTACATAACATTATCCTTCTCAAATTTAAGTAACTTATATTACCTTACTAATGGAAACAGCCGTAAACCCATTTTTTAATGTACCTTTATGTTAAGGGGGATTTATTTTCTGTTTCACAATTATAAATCTCATTTATAAAAAGAAATAAAGTAAATCAATAAGGAGCAGAAACAGGGAATCTTTGTTTGAGTGATCTCTAGTCTGAGCATTTAATTATGAATGCATTAATTTAGTTATGGATTCATTACATTATGCTTATATTCTTGGGAAATAATTTCACATACTATTAATAGGAACTTGTCACAAAAATCTATTCAGCTTAAGTAATGCTTTAAAAGCAAATTTTATTGTGCTATTGCTTGTGACTAAAATTAAGGTTGGTATTAATTTGCTTTGAAAATTTTTGCCACCCTACATCAAGATGTTCAGAGGTTCAAATTTATTGACTTACAGAATGTGAAAAAGCTCTTAAATTGCTTTCATTTATAATTTTGAACAGTAGTAAAGTGATTTTTTTAAAGCATTAATGTTTGATATTTTTCATCAGAGTTCTTTGAATAACATTTAATAATATTCAAAGTTGTTATTAAAGATTTTTAATTTTAATATGAATGAAAAAAATTGAAAGCAACAGGGCATATGTTAAAATTTTCTTTCAAAATTAGTTTAAGGGTAGCATTTACGAAAGTACTTGAAACCTAAAATATCAATCAGTTAAAGCAGATTGTGAACAGTTTAATTTACTTTTTTTAAAGAGTATCTTCTGATATGATTTTCCTACGCATTGTTAGGGAAGTTTAAATATTTTGAGGCCTCAACATGTGATATAGAGTGGTTCTTATTATTGAACATCTTACTAAAATAGCAAAATAAATAGAGATAAGTGGGTGCTGCTAACTGAAATAAACTAAAAGTGAAATTAGAAACCAGGAAGATTAATGCTTTTGTAATCTAGCCTTTCAAGTTTTTGATGCATTGTGTATTAGCTCAAAAATGTTTGTTGACTTCTTTTTTGTTACCACTTGTTTTAACTGAGACATATTGTTCCATCTTTTTAAAGTTTAGTTCCATGGGATCTCAAAAGCATATATATGTACTAGTGAATTATTGCCCAGTAGTAAATGTGATTTTAAATGCCCTAATTTTGAAGTCTTTAAAAGTGCTATTATTGTCATACCAACCAGTCTACTGACAATGCAAACTGGAACTAATGCCTGAATGAAATAACTGCCAGGTATAATAGAACAATACTATAAAATTATTCAGTAATAAATTATCACAGGAAAAGTGCAGACAAAGAAAACTTGAAAAATTGAGTTAAAGAAAATTGGCTGTCTGACCGTGATTCAAACCCAGATCTCCCAGAAAAAGACCTGGGTTCGAATCCCAGTCAGGACAGCCAGTTTTCTTTAACTCAATTTATAAGATTGTAGTTGTGTAACAAATTTTATTTCATAACCCTTTATGTGCTGCATTAACTTTTTGTAATTGATTGTGCTGCATATCTTTTAGTTTCAAGTGCAATGTCAAACATTACCTCTCTGCTGAATATGTTTTGAAGTAATTTACTTCTCTTGTGCCTTTTATGGGTGAAAAATGTGCTCTGTTTACACCTGATGCCGATTTGTCAAGTAAATGGATCTTAGAAGTAAAATTATCTTCATTCCAATTCAACTTGGGCTCTGTCTGCAACTATCAGCACATGGTGAATCACTGCTGATAGGGGCTCAGCAGCACACAAGGCTCATAATCTGTAGTTCCCAAGTTTGAGTCCCGCCTAGCATTTGTTGAGATTTATCTCCGCAAATGTCTGCAATCATATGTCTGCCCTTGATTAGTAAGGGACACTGATGGGCTTGGAAATGCTACGGTTTGCCAGATGGGATTTTAAGGCCTAGCTCCATGTGAGGGAAAGTCATACCTTGTGCATGTTAAAGAACAAGCTGTATGACCTTGATAGGAGGTTACCATCTGTCTCCCAACAGCTGCCTGGTAGGTCCCCTTCCCACAACTTTCTCTGAGCCCTTGGGGTCCTTGTGACCTCACCATTTAACCCATTGTGTGTAAAAAAAGTGCTGATCAGAGATAAAACAACCCAACACTACTGCTGACATCACTAGATTCACTATTGTTTGAACTGTCACAATCCATATCTGATAAATATTCTGCTTCACTTCTCATTAGTAAACACTTGTTTTGACATCATCAAATTTAATTTACTCACTTTTTTCTTCACAAAATGCCTGCCACTGGAACTTGCTTTACGCTGTCAGCATAAGGCTCATTTTGTAAACAGAGAGCTTTCTTTTAGGGGGTGGGGCTTTGCTCAGATGCCAGGTTCATAATCTACAGATCCCAGGTTGAGTCCCAACTGTGCCAGCATTGAAATTTACCTCCACTAACCCTCTCGGACGGAGAAAGGGGATACTGATGGGGATGGGATGTTAAGCCATGGCTCTGTGTGCAAGGCCATGGCTTAACATCCCATCCCCATCAGTATGTGTGATGGTCTTGATAGGGTGTTACCATCTGTCTCCTAACAGCTTGCTCTGTGTGCAGGGCCATGGCTTAAACATCCCATCCCCATCAGTATGTGTGATGGTCTTGATAGGGTGTTACCTTCTGTCTCCTAACAGCTTGCTCTGTGTGCAGGGCCATGGCTTAACATCCCATCCCCATCAGTATGTGTGATGGTCTTGATAGGGTGTTACCATCGGTCTCCTAACAGCTTGCCCAGTGTGTCCCCTTTTCCCATTCCTCTCTGAACCCTTGTAACTAGGCAATTTTGTGTATTGTGTGAAAAAAAGTGACACTCAGATGTATAACAACCCAATCTTTTATTTAGATTTAAAAAAAAAGCTTTTATTAAGCAGTTCCTTGTGTTCACAAGAGATGCAGAAACTTATGGTGAAGTTTCATTGTCATAGAATTACCATGGATGCAGTACTGTGATGTTAAACTTTGAAACTGGGTATATGCATTCACAGTCTCTGAGAACATGTGGGCATTGCTTGCATATATGCATGCACAGTAAATGAAAGGATTAATTATTGACTGGTTATTTTGTGTATCTTAATGAATTGGGTGCTGTCATTTTTGTTTTAATAGATGGATTTAGTTTACAAATATGGACCTACTTTTATACAAAGAAATTTGTTTATTAAAAATGAAATTGATCCATGCAATCATTCAAGAGTTGTTATAGAAGAAACTAACAAGCTTACAAATGCAAAAACCCCAAAGCTCCAGTGGAATCAAAAATCAAAGCTGGTCAGCATGGAAAAGCTTAATGCTTTAATATTCTCCTCTTAATCTGATATTAATCACAATTTATGCAAATATATATTTCATATCAAATGTTGAAGTGAAGCATTCAATCTAAATCTGTTCATGAAAGTTTGCCCCATTCATAAAGAATGGATGGATGCATCTGACCTGTTTGGTAGAACATGAAAACATTTCTGGGAATCTGGGAAGGAGGGTGGGCTTGAGAATGTTAGTAAGAGTAATGGAGGCCAAAACTGATTAAACTTGTGCATATTTCACAAATTTTTAAAGAATTGTTTTAAACACCTCTAAAACAATGGGGAAAACGTTACACTGCAATGGAAATCCATTCTTTTGGCCCTTCTTTTTCCGGATCAATTGTAAGTAACACTTGTACAACACCCTGTATGTTTTTTCTAGCTCTGGGCCTGTCTTGGATATATTCATAATGCTTCTATAAGATAATCACACAATACATAATTTAGGCAGGATGTGAATATATGGCCAGCAACTATCCAATCATGTCCCATATGTGTTAATATGGGATAAATGGAATTCCCTATCACAGAAGTAGTCCTTGAGATGTTTGCAGCTAGACTTCCAAAGTTCAACTGTCTGACTTCTTTTAAAGGCACTCAATTGGGTATATACATTGTTGCAGCATTCCACAAGCCTTACTAGTGCTCTGCTATCTTCAAATCAAATATAACATTCAGTGCTGACAAATTGCTATTAAGAAATACTTGTCCCACTGTCTGCACTTCTAGCTAAGTTACATAATTGCCATCAGCAGCTGATTTCATTGGGATTCAAATGATTTGCACATCTTACTGTATGCATACTAATTTTCAGATGAATTCATCCGCTTCTTCTTAGTAGGGCAATTTCTCTTGAACAGAGTGTAATTAAAACATTTCAGGTTTTATATTTACTAACCAAATGCACCAGATGCTGCAATTTTTATTCCTTGCATCATGCTACAATTTTTAGTTTAAACGATTACATTTGTAAAGTGTAAAAGTTGGGATATGTCCAATAGTACACAAATGCATCATGTACCATTTGAACTGAACATCTTTCCAGTGAGTCTCTTTAACCCATCCTGCCTTGATGCCCATATGGTTTAGCCACTGTCCAATCACAGCCAATCAATTTGAACTCTGCACAGATGTAAATTGGTAATCTTGTTTTTTTATTTGGTTCTTAAATTGAAAATTTTTAAAATAAGAATGGAAATGTCATTGTTTTATAGCAGAATAATATAGTAGGGACAACTATTAAAAACAAATTATTTTGACCAGCTCTTTATTTTACTCAAAAATATAATGGTGAAATGAAAGCAATATCTGTTGATTCAATTTTTTTATAACTATTGGACTATAAATAATTATTTTGGTTCATATGATCAAGAAGGTTTGTAAATAGTAGCTAGATAGTCACTGGAATTAGAGCTATGCACCAATCCCCTGTGATGATGCATAGAACCGGCCAGGCCTAGTATCTAATGTCTGACCCTGCCTTTTCATGGTACAGGCCATTAGTACCTTTCAAAAGAGATACTCACTTGTGGAAGGAAACAGAAGGGAAGAGCTGCCAGATTAGTGTCTGCCCGATCTGGACAACTATGGCTACTTCCCTTTTTTTTTCTATCCTGCTGAGGAGTGATCAACCATACAGGGTCCTGGTGTTGACCATATAAATCTCCGAATTGGACTGAAATAAGGCTCTGAGCTTGATTATGCATCCTAAATTTGCTGTACTGGCAGGCTTCTGTAGAGGGGAAGTTTTCTGCTGTATTTTCTATTTGTTTGTTGGTTGACAGCCCACAGTGAATAGATTCACAGGATATGTTTTATCATCTGGTGGATAATCCTGAGCAGAGGGGGGGGGGGGGGGGCTCAGGCGGTAGCACACCAGACTCGTAATCTGCAGTTCCCAGGTTCGAGTCCCAGCTGGAGCAGCATTCAGATTTATATCTGCAAAACTCCCCACCCTCCCCATGGTCAGTAGGGGACACTGATGGGCTTGGAAAGGCCACTGTCCATTGGATGGGACGTTAAGCCGTGGCCTATATGTGGGAGAGTCATACCCTGTGCATGTTAAAGAACACACTGGATGGCCTTGACGGAAAGCTACCATCTGTCTCCTAACAGCTGTTCCAGTGGGTCCCTTCCCCCAACCTTCTCTGAGTCTTCAGGGTCCTTGTGACCTGACCATTTAGCCCATTGTGTTAAAAAAAGTGCTGCTCAGAGGTAAAATAACCCATAACTCTGAGCAGAGGTCATTGCAGGCACCCTCTTGCTTCTATTGGCTCATCAAATTCTACATTGGAGGAAGTCTTCCAGTGTAGATGGCTTCAGCCTTTAGTGATGGAGGAACAGGTCTTTGCCCCATGCCTATGATTAGGGGGCTGTTTGATATTGTCGGCATTCCCTCTCTCAATAAACATAATTTCTTTAAACATCCCACTAACCATTTTCTCTCCATAGGTAGTTGGAATGTGAGGACTCTGCACAGAGCTTATTCTCTGGATGTCCTCACACAAGAATTCCACTGTTATAATTTAGATATTCTCGGCTTTCAAGACACCAGATGGACAGATAAAGGTCTGATTCTTAAAAATAAATTTAAATTTCTCTTTACAGGGATGGAGGATGGAAAGCATCACCAAGGCGTGGGTCTGCTGCTCAGCAGACAAGCTAGTGATGCTCTTCTAGGGTATGAGTGCATTAATGAAAGGTTTCTTGTAGCAAAATTTCAGACAAACATTAAAGACTTGAATGTTATGCCTCCATGAGGATGCCAATGAGGATGACAAGGACAGGTTTTATGGACAACTTCAGGATATTTTGAATTCTGTCAAGAAAGGAGATATTACCCTTGTTCTAGGTGACTTCAATGCCAAAGTTGGTACTGACTCTGACCTTTGGGGAAGGGTGATAGGCCCTTTTGGTATTGGTAGCTGAAATGGCAATGGGCAACGTCTCCTACAGGTAAGTTAACTCAATGGTTACAGAATAACTAACACTTATTATAAACACCGTAACATACATAAGTACACATGGGTTTCACCCGATGGGCTGCATAAGAATATGAATGATTATATAGTAATTAACAGCAAATGGACTAGTTCTGTTAGAAATATCAGGTCATATAGGGGAGCTGAAATTGGATCTGACCATTACCTTGTTAAAAGTGTCTTGCAACTTAAACTTAAAAAGTGTTGTGCTAGGGTTAAAAAATTTACCTTTAATACTGAACCACTGAAAGACCCAGTTATAGCTAAAGCTTACCATGATAGGTTACTTAGTCATTATTACAGTCATGGTTTGCTTACAACTGAAGTTGAAGAATGGGGCCGATTTAAACAAGCTTTTTTGGAAACTAAGTACTCTTTTAGGAAAAAAGGAGCAGAGGAGGCAGAATTATTTGAGTGATAAGGTACTTGAGCTTATTTCATAAAGAAAGAACTGCAGGAATGTCCTTAATCAGTACCCTACTAGTCCTAATAGAAAGGGTTACAGAGAGCTTAATATACGTGTAAAGGATCAGTTAGCTACTGATAAGAATCTTTGGCTTGATGGCTGACAAAGCTGAGGAAGCAGTTAGGCAGCACAACAGCAGAGAGCTGTACCAGATAGTTAATGTTTTGTGAGGTAGAAAACGGAGAGGTATATAGGGATTGAAGGATAAACAAGGTAAGGTTATAGAAGGTGAGGATATTGTCATGACTAGGTGGACAGCATTTCAGTGATGTTCTAAACGTTGTGGTTAGTTCTACTCCCATTTTTTGTAATGATGGTAGATGCATTGGTGGCTTTAATGTTGGCCCTATAACAAAGTCTGAAATTATTTTGGCTATTTCTTAACTTTACTTAAATCCCCAGGGGTAGATGAAATTGCTATGGAAATGCTTAGAGCTGGGAATGTTCCGTTACCATATTAATGAATGAAATTTTGAATATCTTTTATGATAAAGGCATGGTTTCGAAGGATTTTACCAGCACTATTATTATCGATATTTTTAAAAAAGGTGATCGTAGTTCTTGTGAAAACTCTAGGGTATCAGTCTACTTTCTGTTCCAGGTAAAGTTCTTTACATGATTGTGCTTAATAGAATTAAGAATTTGGTTGACAGTCAATTGCGTGATGAGCAATGTGGATTCAGAAGTGGTAGGGGATGTGCGGATCAGATATTTTCACTTAGGCAGATTCTTGAAAAATGTTTAGAGTTTCAGAAACCTTTGGTTGCTAGATTTGTTGATTTCAAAAAGGCTTTCGACTCTGTTGATCGTCATAATTTGTGGCTGATTATGAGATCGTATGGTATACCAGACAAGTTAGTTAACATAATGAATGCTCTGTGTAATAACACTGAGTCGTGTGTGAGAGTTGGTAAGACTTGTAGCAATTGGTTTAGCATTGCTTCTGGTGTTTGACAAGGGTGCATTTTTGTCTCCTTTTCTCTTTAGCTTGGTTATTGATTATGTTATGCGAAATTCACTTCAATGGAAAGATTTTAAATGGTCTGGAGATACCAAAATTTCTGATTCAGATTTTGCTGATGATTTAGCCTTTTTGGCAAATAATGTTGATGAGATGAGCTCTTTCATTCGAGCTGTTGATGAGACTGGTAGTAGAGTAGGTTTGGTTATAAATGGAGAGAAAACTAAAGTGATGAAAATTGGTCAGGCAAGCTGTGATTCAGTTAATCTGAATGGTTGCAGTCTTGAGCAGGTGTCACAGTTTAATTACACTGCATGACATTGAAATTGCCCCACCCAGTAGGGGAGGGGATAGGGGTGAAATATAGCACACACACATAGCAATACATATTGGCATACCATGAATTAATTTGCAGCCACTTACAGTGATTAGAAGATGAGATAATGCAGCACAATGTGACTGTCTCGGTATGGTTGCACCGTCGTGAACAGCAATATAGGCAGCAATACGGCAAGGAGTCAGTCAGCAGTCAACAGATATGGTCCTGAGGAATTGCACACCAAGAAGTGTTGACTTGCTCCTATAATTCATCGAGATTTCACACCGGCCGGTGAGAGGATTGCATACGTTGTCCAATGTGGTCCCTCAGATTTTCTATTGGGGATAAATCTGGAGATTGTGAAGGCCATGGCAATACTTGAGCATGTTGCAAACATTGCCTGGACACCCTGACAGTGTTTACATGGGTATTGTTATGCTGGAAAATGGGCTGCTGCATGCCTCCCAGAAATGGTAACAAAACGGGCTGCAGAACTGTGCTAACATATCATGCAACTGTCAGTGTTCCCGTGATGCAGACAAGAGGTGACCTGCTGCCATATACAATAGCACCCCATACCATTATGCCTGGCTGATAGGCAATGTATTGGTCACAAACAAAAGCTGGATCCATCCTCTTGCCAGGTTGTCGCCATACATGGACCTGTCGATCATCCGCACCCAGACAGAAATGGGATTCATCACTAAATACAACAGTGTTCCATTTGTGACCCCAGTTCGCACGACTTCGGCACCAAGCCAGTGAGTCCTGTGATAGTTTGCAGTCAATGGCAGTCGATTTAATGGTTGCCTAGAGTGCAGGTGTGCCTCATGCAACCTCCAGTTTACCATTCAGGTCATTATTTGGGTGTCCATTGCTGCTGACATAACCTGTCAAATATAGCCTGCAGTGCTCTGTGGTGACAAATGAGCATGTTGAACAATGCACCTATCAAGCCATGCTGACATCTGTCAAACGGCACCACTCCCTCTGAATGCTAGAACCTTCATTTTGTCACTGTTGCTAACAGCATCCAACAGTTCGTGCATGCCGATGAACATGGGCAGAGACACGATGTGTCATCCATCCAGTTTCACATAGGTCTATAATTCTTCCTCTCTCGAAAGCATCCAAATGGCAATATACCTGCCGATGGCATGTACACCAGGCATTTTTGGCCTTTGCCGAACAGTTTCCAAGTAGAACCACCTAATTTCAACTATTTGCACGACTTCCACCTGCATAAACACAATACCATTCCTTTTCCTTCTTGCACCTTTTATCTCTTGACCCACACACGTTATTGGCTCCAGTTATCATTAGTCTGCAATCTCCTAGGAGCATACTATGCAGAGAGATACTCCATTGGTTTGGTCATATTGTCCTTATGGATAATTATAAATTAATGAATAGGGTTATAAACAATGTGCTTTGAAGGCTTCAGAAAGAGGGGAAGACCTAGGATGTAGTGGACAGACAATGTCAAACAGGACATTGTTAGAATTGGTGTGCAGTGGCCAGATGTAGCTCAGGACAGATATGCTTGGAGATCTAAATTGCATTCTCTGGTTAGACCTCCCATAGCCCATTGCTGCTTGAGGATGATGAATAACATTCATTCATTTTCTAAAAAAAATTTAGTTCCTTCAAGTAGCCATCATTTTTAATAGTTCGTAGCCATCTGTTGGCAAGTTATTTGATTCGTTTTCAATACCATGTTTAATCCTTGGAGGTGGAAAACTACTAACATTGGTTTTTGACCTACCTGAAATGTTTTAAACTGCTTACCTTCAAGTAAATGAGCCATGGAGTGAAAGTGGTGGTAGTTGGAAGGGGGCTTTTACACTAGTGAGGAAGAAGCTCGGATGCCAGTTCTTAAAGTTTTTCTTTGGTCTGGAGTGCAGTTTTGCATTATCTTGTTGGAGGTGTAACTGATATTTTTATACCAACCCTGGGTAGTGTTGTAGCATCACAGAAAGCAGATGCTTAGTAGAGGTTGGCATTTAGGGCATATCCATCAGAAACCAGTTCAAAGTGCACTACACTCTCAATATTCCACCTACATTTCCTTCATTTCGAAATCATCCCCTTTTAGGACAGGAAATGCAGCCTGGCCTGAGTCAAGCCACTGCTTTTGAGTGTTTGGATTGCTGAAAAAGATCACATGTATCAATTCACTTGATGAAACAGTGGTTGAGTGGATTAGCAAGGAGTTTTCCGCAGCTTCGATGTGATGGTTGGTTTGCTTGTTCAGTAGTCAGTTGATAGGGAACACTTAGGCTACTGCTGGCTATTTTACTGATGCATTATAGATGCTGCACTACAGTTGTTTGTTAGCACTCAATTTTGTACAAGATTCTGTGAGTGCTTGCTAGTGGATAACTTCAACAGCATGGCACAGAATATCCAATATTGGTCATCCCTATCACAGCTTACTTTCGAAGCTCATATCACAACCTTTGAATTTCTCAAACAAAGCTTGAGAATTATGAATTATTGAGCAAGAGAAATGGCGACTGCTCCCTCACCTTCCACTTCACATATTTCTGGGGCCACTGCAGTAACCTTTAATCCTTTTTTTTTTTTCAGTAATGATGTATCAAAGTCCTTCAGGAATTTCAATACTTACTCATTGCACAACGTTTTTAACAATGGAAACCAAGACTCGGATACTTGTAATAGATATGGACTGATGCAGTTTTTTGTGCCTCTGATGTAGGATTTTGTACTTCCCCTTATTACTACATTCTGAGGTATGCAAATGCAACATGGTGATGTGGAAACATAATTTTGCATGGGAAAAAATGCAAAAACTTAAAACTAAAGAGTATACAATTCCTCCTTTACATAGAAGTGTATATAATGAGAAATCTTCCTATAACAACTGCAGAAAGAATGCATGATGAGATAGCTCATATCACCACTGTAAGCATTTGACAGTCACGACCACTGAAAGAGTTAAATGTCTGTTAATGAATATTTTGACGATTTTAAATAAAGTGACTAATATCAAGTGGAAGAATTAATGTGCTTGCATTGATGGAAGTTGCATTGAATGTGCTTGCATTGATGGAGTTGTTGATTAACATTTCATTTGCCAGGGCTGTAGTTAGTTTATTATTAAGATGGGTACTTAGTAGTTCTCAATTTTCTGTGGAAGTATTCATATTATTTTTCACCTTCGTACTGCTTAGGAAAAAATGACTTGAAAAATTTAGTGTCTACTGTGGGCATTTTCTGATTGTAATGGTGAGATATATTTTAAAATTAACTGCTGAGTGTTGGTTGAAGTTAATAATAACTGTCAGTTCCAATGTTGCAAAGATGTTAGCATTTGTTTCTTTCAATACAGTGTAGCAATTTGAAATGCATAAATTCAGGTTAAGTTGAACAAGAAGACTAATTCTGTGATTTAGTACTAATGAGTTGCACCTTTGCCAATGTGGTAGCTGCCAATTTGACTGGCCCAGTTCAAGATACCATTGATAGTACGCCCAATTCTGTTTTTACATGGTAGATAGGTTCCCAAAGAAACTGTGTAAAAAAATACAGTGCATGTGAAAAAATAGAAGATTGGTTCCAGACGTGAAACCCAGTACAAATAATAAGTTGTTTTCAAACAAATCATATCAAAATCTTTAATTAAATTTTTATTTGATTTTTAAACACATTTTTTGTTTTATAAACTTATAAAGTTAATTATATATACATATATAAAGTAAATTATCCTTCATAAAGAAATTAATATACCACTAATTCAAGAATACAAAAGTGCAAAAAAAATGACTTACATATGCTTATTAACTAGATTTTATTCATTGTCACTTTCTGACAATAGACACATTCATTTGCATAAGACTGGAATTAAATCACTTTCATCGCTCGAAACATTTTGGCTGTTGTGTTCATACTCCAATGGTGAAATACTCTCTGTGGCATGGGAAACCAAATTATCACTTGTTTCCAGTGATTCTGAAGTTTGATTAGTTTTGACAACGAACTCTGTAATCAGTCATTGAGATCCTGCTTTGACTAGATCTTTGTATAATTCTTAATAAGGTGCCATACATGACTTCAGTTCACTTTTAAACTGCTCAGCTCATTTGACAATGGGATCAAGTGTCAGAAAATGACTTTCCAATATATTAGCCATTTGAACCCCTTCTTTAATTAAACCTGCAGTGAATGGAACCTCTTCATCATCATCACTTTCTCCTTTATCGTCAGGAGTCTCAAGGACAACTTCTATTATTTCATCTTTGCTAAGAGCTTTGTCAACCAGCAATTCATCAATATCTGCAAATGATAAATCATTGAATCCTTCCCCACCAACTGCATGTGCTAAAGTGATGATATTAGGATATTCAGTTGTTTTTGAGGGTACAGGATCTTTCTGACCGAAAAGCTTTCCATCATGCATTTAAAGTTGATGGTTTCAATTCTGATAATGTCAATCCAGCATGTCTGATACAATCTAAAAGAGAAAATTTCTTCCACACATCAATAACTGTTAGTGTTTTAGCCTTATCTAGTTTATCCAAAATGTATTGGAATGTTCGTCTTACATAGTAAGTTTTAAATGTGGCAATTATAGCCTGGTCTGGTAGTTGTATTAAGGATGTCGTATTAGGTGGCAGAAAACAAAATTGCACATTTGGGTGTTCCAAAACAAGATGGCCAGACGCATTGTCTATAATCAATAGAATTTTAAATTCGAGATTTTTTTCCTTCAAATAGCATTTAACTTCTGGAACAAAATATTTATGGAACCATTCATTAAAAATTTCTTTTGTAGCCCAGGCTTTTTTGTTTGCCATCCAATACACTGGCCATTTATTCAAATCTACACCTTTCATTGACTGTGGTCTTAGGTATCGATTGATGAGCAGTGGTTTTAACATATGATCTCCTGAAGTGTTGCTGCAAAATAGAAAGGTCACATGATCCTTAACTGTTTTAAAGCCACCAATGTTTTTTGTGATTTTGCTATGTAGGTTCTACTTGGCATTTTTTTCCAAAAGAGACCAGTTTCATCTGCATTCTAAACATGATCAGGAGTGTATCTACCACCTTCAATGATTTGGGCTAATTTTGGACAAAATTCTTTAGCAGCCGGCTTATCTGCAAATGCAACTTCACCTTTTATCTTTACATTATGAAATGCTTGTCTTTGAATAAATCCTGCAAGCCAACCTGTACTTTCAGAAAATTCATAATTTTTGCTTAACTGAGCTGATGTGGTTGGTTACATTTCTTGTATCTGCTTATATATTCATAATGCCATCTGTTTGATGGTATTTTCGTCTAGAGGTATTCTTTTTTATGAGTTATCTTCTATCCACATTACTAGTGCCTTTTCCATCTTCACTTTTACAATATCTCTCATGTACGATGATGACTTAGCGCTCAATTTTGTTCCAGAAAGCACAGATTTTCTAATAGCATATTCATTTTTCTTGATGGTTCTTATGGTAGCTTTGTTCAAACCAAAATATTTACCTATGGATGTTGAACCTTCTCCAATTGCAAGACGATCTAAAATTTGGATCTTAGTATCCAAAGAGATAGATTTCCTTTTCTGCTTTTGTATAGTTGAATTATCCGACGTCGTGGTAAGGCTTACAAAAAATATTTCAATTGTAGTTAATAAATCAGGTAATATACAATTTTTCATCATCTATCAGCAAAATTTAATAAATTTGCATTATGCACACAAAACTTCAAAAAACAAAAGTTTTTTTGATTTCTTCTATTAAACATCTAAACACTTCTAACTTTAAACACTAAATGAGAGACCAAGACTAACGTATGTGTTGAAGATAAAATTGAGGGGAATTCCCAGAACTCAAATGTTGGCACTTTATTCTGAATGAAGTAGGTTTTGCACAATTTTTCCATAAAATAAGAATAAAATAGAGAAAACTTGTTGTGTAGTTAAGTTAGTGTAGTTTTTATTTTGGGGATTTTAGTCTGCAAAATGTGTATCTGAAGTACATTTTCAAAGTTAAAACTACTTCGAAAAATGTGACCATAAGAGCGGCATCTTTGTTATAAATGTAAATTCTAGGATTTTTTTCTTGAATAGGAATAGTTTTTCAGAATTAGATTCAAATGAAGATTTTTAAAAGCATGCCATTTGAACTGTGTTAGATCAAAATAAATTGTGTAAAAAGAGAATTGAATTTTTTTTCTAAACCATGTTAAATCAAAATCATGTAAAAAAATCCGTGTAAAAATAGAATTGGGTGTATGCATTCTATTCCAGATTGAAATTGCAGTTGTCTGGATTTTCTGTAAAAATGAAGTTGACTCCTGTGGATTTGTTTCTGATTTGCTAAGAGATAAATAATGAAATAAATTAATGTTGTGCAGCATGCTTACCTTGGCTGCTAGATGAGAACACAGATCAAAAATCTTGTAATGTTAAATTATTATAAAAATATATTAAAGAAACTGAAACAAAAAAAGTAGAGGAAATTATTAATAATTGAATAAACAAAAGAAAGAAGTGGAATTTTCTTAAATAGGCGTTTTTAGAAATTTTTGATTAAGTAACTAATCTTTAAATAGTCTTACAGGGAGTTTGCCAAATTCGACTTCCATCATATTTTTGTAGGTTAGTTGTAGAAATGTAATTTAGTTAGAGAGAAACTAAGACAGTATGAACCTGCTGAAACAGATGCAATGTGAAATTTAGAGGAATGTAGTAGCTGAGAAAAATACACCATATTGCATTTTGATTAATCCTTTAATGTGACCAAGCCATCCTAAAACAAAGTTTAATGTAGTTGTTCCAAAGGAAAAAAACAATTCTTTAGTTCCACAAAATTCTGAAGAACATAATGTTTTATGTTAAGTGGCATTGTATCCCTTCTTTAAATACATTAGAAATGTTCATTTCAGCTCAATATAGAAATGAAAACTTAACATATTTCTTATCCAATGAAGCATAACTTGAAGATAGTATATCTCAATAGCACTTAACCTTTTTTTATGGCTTGTAAATCTCAATGGCTATGTCCACACTTGTGCGTTTTGCGTGCACTAGACGCATGCGCCATCTAGTGCACGTGACACATGCGCAAAGGCATGCCTCAAATCAGTTGAACATTTTCAGTGACGCATGCAGTAGCGCACATACTTCCACCAGTAGTGGATTTTTGTTCAACATTCCGTGCTACTTCATAGTTTGTCTAGAAGATTTCATTCTGTTTTTGTAATTATTGAGCTTGTGTTTTTTGTTCACCATGTTGTCAGAACAAATATTGGCCTTTATTGAAGATTATAGGTTAAATTAAATAATTTATCAGAGATATAAATTATTAAATTAATAAAAAAATTAAATAATCATCAGATTATAGGTTTAAATATTCATCAGAGACATGAATGAATCACTGATAACCAAATATCTAAATGTGATTGCTAATTTCACTTCAGTTGGTATTGCTTCTCTGAAATGAGTGGGGCAGGGGTGGCTCAGTCGGTAGTTCCTAGGTTCGAGTCTCAGCTGGGTCAGCGTTGAGATTTATTTTTTGCAAAATTTCCCACCCTGCCCATGGTCAATAGGGTCGTAGGTCAGTAGGATCAGTAAGGCTTGGGAAGGTCGCTGTCCATCGGATGGGATGTTAAGCTATGGCTCCGTGTGCGGGGAGAGTCATACCCTGTGCATTAAAGAACATGATGAATGGCCTTGACGGGAGGCTACCATTTGTCTCCCAACAGCTATTCCAATGGGTCCCCTCCCCAAACCTTCTCTGAGCCTTCAGGGACCATGTGACCTGGCCATTTAGCCCATGGTGTGCAAAAAGTGCCGCTCAGAGGTAAAACAACCCAACTGAAATGAGTATTTTTTTTCGATCTTCGGCTCCACCATTCCCAAAATCATGTAGAAGTTTGTTCTAGATATTCGCGTAAAGTTCTTAAAAAGAACTTTTTCATTTAATTCCAATTACCTCATTCCAAAATTCCACCCATATCGATCGCCGGTCTTTTTCTCACTTTTTTCAGCACTAAAATTGCAGCACTTATACCCACTAACATAGCAGCATCAGTTATGTCCATTGCAACTTCACGTCTACGCTGGTGAAAAATTGAAAACTATTTGATGCACAGATGTAGACAGTTGAAGTATGAGTCCAACACATTCCATCTAAGGCATGCACTAGACTACTTGGTGTTGAAAAGAGGAATTGAAAGTTGAAAGTGAAGTTGAAGATGAAAGCCCACAAGTGTGGACATAGCACTCATCCTGTTCTTATGTGTGCAAATCTACACTATCTCTTTATAAATTAAAGTTGAAACCATAACATGTCTTTACATACAACTACCTGTTATGTGAGCTCCAAATTTTTAGTTTGAGATGAACTCCAAAACTTTTCAGTTAAAGCCAATTTAACATAGAATCAAGTTAAGAAGAGAGAAACTTTGTAGAGGAAAATCTTGAGCTCTGTATCAATTATTTTTCATTTTTAATATAACAATCAACTAATTTTAATGCTGCTCTAAATGTCTCTTCCGGTAGATTATATTATTATAGGTTACATTTATTATACCATAGCAAAGTAGAATTACTTTTGTTTTTTTTGACACATTAATCAAAATCATATTGTAATCACAGGCCTTAAGTCTTTGATTTTCAGCTGTGCCAAACTGTTTCACTCAACTTTAGTGTGTTAAAGATTTTGAAGCTGTACATTCTTCTTGATTACTTTATGTTTTGGAAGAAATCTTTTCTGCAAAGAATTCTTCTACTGGCCATTTGCTATTGTAATTTACTATAAGCCACAAAATGGTTCTTCCATACTGTAGATGCTTATTGTGCAACCTAGGAAAAAAAATCTTTGTATGTAACCAAATATTTGGCAATCCGTGCATTCAACTAAATTGTTAGAAAATACAAATGTGGAAGAAATTGAAGTAATGTTGTAGTATACCAGAAAATTTATATTTCTAAAGAAATATGTTTAGACCAAAATAATGTTTAATTTGAAATATGCCATTATTCAATGGTAATAATGTTTACACCTATTAAATTTCCATTTTAAATTTAATTTGTTTTTTGACTGAACAAAATTTATTGTATTTTGTATTTTTTAGAGGTTGGAGATTGAAATGGATTGTTTTGTAGTTCAAATGGTACTGTTGTACTAAAATTAGGTTTATAATTTTAGTACCTAATTTTGTTCAACAAAAATGCAGGGAAATAATTATTACAATTTGAATAAATATGTTACAAATATTTAGAATTCTATTTCCACATGTTACATTTTTACATAAACTTTGTCATACTATGTTAAGAAATCATGGGGATTATGGTAAGAAACTAGATTTTTTTTTCATCATTCAAATTAGTTTTTCAGTTTCATATGATACTTAGATTAACAGTAAATAGATCCAGTTTATTTAAAAAAATCCAATCTGGCAATGATACTTTTAAGAAAACAATGATGTTTCAAGTTTTTAGGTGATTCTGACAGGGCACTAAATGTCAAAGAGTTCGTTTCTTACCAGATTTTAACAACTTTTCTCCTTTAACTGTAAATGCAACTTCTCTTAAACAGATTCCACTGCAGTTACTTTTCATCCCCAGAAGCAGTAACTAATAAGTCAGGGATTGATGAATAGCCGAACATTACTGGGACAGTCTGGCATGTATACTGTAAGTGGAAGTTGACTATATCAGATTTGAGTACAGAGTAATATGTAAAGATGTACTATGGAAATTTATTACTCTAATTTAAGAGACTATATACTAAAATATCACTATTTTCACCCAAGAGGTACAATATCTTATTTTGTCAGTTTGCCATTTATGATTCTTTTGATGGTAAGTAGCCAAAGTTTTTATTCACAGAGTTCTATATTGATGATTTTTACATGCTGAATTATAATCAACTTTTTAAAAAATTTAAATATCATCATAATTGTAATTCTTGTATAAATACAAGAGATTTTAAAGGCAGGAGTATTGTGGAAATAATATCTTACAGATTCACTTTGAACCATAAATGTTAACAATATGAAATATATGCTTGAAAAGTTAAATTTAGCAATAGACATTTGCTTTGGTTAACACTAATAAGTCTAACAAATGCACGAAAGGCAATTAAATATGAACAATTTAAGTGATTTCATAGTTCAGAAATCGTCCAATAGAAGTGCTCATAGTAAATTACCAAATGATTTTTGTTTTTGTCCAGAAATAAACCGTATTGGGTACATGTCTAAAATATGAGCAATGAAATAATTAAAGAATGAAATGTCATTTGAAGAGACTCTGAGCAATTCCATAACTTTGTGTAATCATGTTGCTTTTGAATCTTAAGTATTACACAATATGCATATATCTAAAGTCAGTTGTATGGTGAGTTTTCTTCTGTATCTTGCACCATCCTGAAGGCTAATGCCATGGTTGAAATGCTTGTGACCAAGTCATCTAGTTTGTTGTACAGCAAAAAGCTCACTCTCATAGGTAAACAGCTCAACTAGTTAGCAATAATGCCACCAATTTTGCTATTCAAATGACAAGAATTTAAAAATTGTTTGATAATGAAAATGCAGGAAGTATATACATTTGCATGTGTTTTTGATACAGATTGAATGTAAGAGCAGTTTTCAAAGGTTAAAACCAGCAGGTGATACTTACTTGAATATCCATTTTTATAGATTAACATCAGGGATATCTTGGTTGCATAATGATATTTAGGGTCAGATCTAGGAAAGGGGGCCATGCCCCTCATCCCTTTCAGAATGTTAGTAAGGGTAATAAAGGCAAAAAAATTATTAAACTAATTTATATTTTATGCATTTTCAAGAAAATTTTCAAGACCTGTGAAACAAGGGGTAAATGTTATACTGTATTGGAAATCTAGTCTCTTACCCCATCCCCCTTTGATTTTTTTTTTCTAGATCTGAGCCTGATGATATTGTATATCATATTTATTCATGGGAAAATTAAAAGCTCTGTTCTGATTTTGAATCCTGTGTGGTGGTATGGTGCTTATTTGCTTCCAGCTCACAAAGCAAAACTTTACAGCATCTTATCAGGCCTCATCTCAAGTGTCCCTATACCACCATATTTTTTCCCCACATTTATATATATACAGATAAGGATCCTAGAAGCTACTCCTACTTGCACAGGCCTCACACAAGACATGACCCCTAATCTGAAAGTCAGGTTTGCTGACCCTACCTCAGTTGCAGTTAATACTTTGGGATATGGTTGCTAAAATATTATTAAGTTTTAAGATGTTTCTGACACTGTGAGATAAATTTTACTCTCATTGTATCTTGTAATTTCCTCATTTTGAAATGACAGTAATTATAATGCATTTATTTTGAGAAAACAGTTTGTTCTGAACTTAAGATAATTTCAGTTGTGAATCTACTAAATGTTATAGTTACCAAATTCAGAAGTAAAACTTCTTGAATTTTGTTTAATTTGACTCAATAAAAGAATTCATTGCATTTTTTTTTTCTTTTTTTTTTGTTTTGAAAATTTGGTAGTCTTTTGGTACCCTATTAAGCTTAAGTTTATAAATATATTTGTAATTTAAATAAAAATGCTTAGATGACGCTCTGCACATAATGATACTATACCTATGTCACATGCACAAAGAAGGGGTCATATTTCAACAATCAGAATAAGTGGTTCTGCATTTTAGTAAATGTTCACCCTTAGTTGTTGATCTTCAGATACAACAGTTAGTGGTGTCTACAGATGAAGCTTTTCTTTTTATTATTCTTCTGATAAAAGCTTTTACATAAATTATCAGTTCAAGTGAAAATTAGTTTATTAGATTTCATGATTATTCTAAACAGCATTTTCATCAGTAAAATTCTTTAAAAAAATCGTATTTTAATTTTGAATAAATTCCGGGGTTTTCCTAGCAGAACACACCAGAACTGTATTCAAGAACTTTTCAAAATAGAGTGAATAGCAGATTTTTACTTCAAAGTGTAGCTTCTGTTTTACCTTTGTCATCTACCCATCTGTAGATATTCAACTTTTTAGTTTTAAGAGATAGGTGTAAAATTCTTTTTTGGTTAGATAGGACTAATAAAATGTTATTGTTCAATTATATTTCTGAATATCCCTTTAGTTCGAATCTACACTGTTAGAGGGCACTAAAGTAGGGAATAAAACAAAATGTATTGTCTTTGAAAATGAGCATCCATATGGGTCTGTAAATGGTAGCTAGGTAGTCACTGGAAGGAGAGCTATGCACCAATTTGCTGTGGTGGTGCAAAGAACCTGCCAGGCCTAGCACCTAATATGTCCAACCCAACCTTCTTGCATTGCAGACTGTGTTAGTACCTTTCAAAAGAGATACTCTCTTGTAGACGGGAATGGAAGGGGAGGGCTGCTAGATTAGTGTAGCCTACTAATCTGGGCTACTATGGCTACTTTTTTTTTCTACCCTGCTGAGGAGTGGTCAACCACACAGGGTCCTGGTGCTGACCATATACAAACCTGAATGGGAATAATGGCTCTGAGCTTGATTAGGTATTCTGGTTTTGCTGCACTGGTGGGCTTCTGTTAAGGGAGAATCTTCCTCTGTGTTTTCTATTTGATTTTGATTGACAGCCCCAAGTGAATAGATTCACAGGATACGTTTTATCTTCTAGTGGATAATCCTGATCTGAGATCATCGCAAGTACTTGAACTCTTGCTTCTACAAACATTGTCAAACCTACATTGGAGGAGCTCTTCTAGTGTAAATGGTTTCAGCATTTAGTTAGGGGGGGGGGGACAGGCCTTTGCTTCATCCTGCGATTAGAGGGCTGTTTGATATTGTAGGCAATTCCTCTCTCAATGAACATAGTTTCTTGAAACGTCCCACTAACAATTTTCCCTCTATAGGTAGTTGGAATACGAGAACTCTGCACAGAGATTATTCTCTTGATATCCTCACACAATAATTCCATCATTGTAATTTAGATGTTCTAAGCTTGCAAGAAACCAGATGGACAGATAAAGATCAGATTCTTAAAAAAAATCTTAAATTTCTCTTTTCAACGAGGGAAGATAAAAAGCATCTCCAAGGCTTAGGTTTGCTTCTCAGCAGACATGCTAGTGATGCTCTTCTAGGATATGAGTGCATTAATGAAATATATCTTACAGCTAAATTTCAAACAAGCATTATTCCAAGCTTGTGATGTGTGGCACGAGATTAAAGACTTGAATGTTATCTGTTGTTATGTTCCCACTGAGAATGCCAATGAGCATGAGGGAGAAAGGTTTTATAGACAACTTCAGGATATTTTGAATTCTATCAAGAGAGAAGATATTACCCTTGGTCTTGGTGACTTCAATGCTAAAATTGGAGCTGACTTTGACCTTTCGGGAGGGGTGTTAGGTCCCTTTGGTATTGGTAGTGGCAATGAGCAATGTCTCCTACAGATAAGTAAACTTTAATGGTGTGAGAATAACTAACACTTATTACAAACACCACAACATACATAGGTACACATGGGTTTCACCAGATGGGCTGCATAAGAATATGACTGATTATATATTAATTAATAACAAATGAGCTAGTTCTCTTAGGAATATCTGGTCATATAGGGGAGCTGAAATTGGATCAGACCATTACTTTGTTAAAGTGTCTAGCAACTTAAAAAACGTGTTGCTAAGATTGAAAAGTTAACACTGAAGCTTTAACGCTGAAATGCTTTAAGCTGAAATGCTTTAACACTGAAGCTCTGAAAGACCCAGTTATAAAAAAAAAAGCTTACCATGATAGGTTACTTAGCTGTTATGACAGTTGTGGTTTTCTTACTACTGTGGTTGAGGAAGAATGGGGCCTTTTTAAATAGGCTTTTCTTGAAATTAACAGTACTCTTTTACATAAAAGGGAGCAAGAGGAGACAAAATTATTTGAGTGATAAGGTTCTGGAACTTATTTTGGAATGTAGGAATATCCATAATCAATACCTTACCAGTCCTAACAGAAAGCATTACAAAGAGCTTAATAAATATGTAAAGGATCAGTTAACAGTTGATAAGAAACTTTTGGTTGATAGCGTAGCTGACAAAACCGAGGAGGCAACTAGACAGTGTAACAGCAGAGACCTATACCAGATAGTTAATGTTCTGTGTGAGAAAAAATAGACAGGTATACAGGGACTAAAGGATAAATGTGATAAGGTTATTGAAGGTGAGGATTCTGTCATGGTTAGGTGAGCTGAGAATTTCAGAAATGTTTTAAACAATATTGTTAGTTCTACTCTCATTGTAATCATAATAGATGCATTACTGGCTTTAATGTTGGCCCTATATCATAGACTGAAATTATTTTGGCTATTTCTAACTTAAACTTCATAAAACCCCAGGGGTAGATAAAATTACAACTGAAATGCTTAGAGCTTGGAATGTTTCAGTTACCACATGGATGATTAAATTTTTAAATATCTTTTATGATAAAGGCATTGTTCCTAAGGATTTTACCAGAGCTATTATTATCCCTTTTTTTAAAAAAAATGATTGCAGTTCTTGTGATAACTATGGGGATATCAGCCTTCTTTGTGTTCCCAGCAAAGTTCTTTGCATGATTGTTGTAATAGAATTAAGAATCTGGTTGGTGGACAATTGCATGATCAGCAGTGTGGATTCATAAGTAGATCAGATTTTTTTCACTTAGGCAGATACACGAGTAATGTTTAGAGTTTCAGAAACCTATGGTTAGTAGCTTTATTGATTTCAAAAAGGCTTTTGACTCTGTTGATCGTCATAATTTGTGGTTGATTGTGAGATCATATTGCATACCAGACAAGTTAGTCAACATGATGAAAAAAGTTATTTAACGTAATGAAACCTCTCTATAATAACACTGAGTCGTGTGTGAGAGTTGGTAAGGCTTGTAGCAATTGGTTTACTGTTGCTTCTGGTGTTTAACAAGGGCGGATTTTGTCTCCCTTTCTCTCTAATTTCGTTATTGATTATGTTATGTAAAGTTCACTCAAGGGGAAGATTTTGGTCTAAAATGGTCTAGAGATCTAAAAATTTCTGATTTAGATTATGCTGATGATTTAAGTCCTTTTGGCAAGTGATGATGATGAAATGAACTCTTTCATTCGAGCTGTTGATGAGACTGGTAGTAGAGTAGGTTTGGTGATAAACAGAGAGAAAACTAAAGTGAAGAAAATTGGTCAGGCAGGCTGTGGTTCAGTTAATCTAAATGACTATACTCTTGAGCAGTTGTCTCAGCTTATTACCTTGGGAGCTATATAACAGATACTTGTGATGTATGGCACGAGATTAACAAATACCGATTGCTGCTGAGGCTTTTAAGTATCTATGGAGAGTGTGGAAAAATAAGTATATAACCTAAAGTCTAAAATGTGACTATAATAGTTTGATTCTTTCTAGGGTTATTTATGGTAGTGATGATGCTTTTGATTCTAGATGATGAGGTTAGGCAAAGGAGTCGGCAACCTCCTTTAAGAAACATATTGTGCAGAGAGAGATCCCATTGGTTTGGCCATGTTGCTCATATGCATAATTATAGATTAGCAAATAAGGTTATGATAGTGCCTAAAGTCCTAGGATACAGTGGGCAGACAATGTCAAACAGACTTCATCAGTAAACACACACAACATAAACTTCCCTGTCAAAAGTAGCCTTGTATTTTTATATTATTTTTAAAAAAAAAAGTTGAAGGCCAAATATAATAAGGGAAATTTTGACTCATCCGAAGACTGATAATAATCAAATTTAAGTTCATTGTCACAGGACATTGAACCACTAGTCAATTCTAAATATTAGTTTGCTCTAATTTAGGCTATGAAATTATTTATGTGTGTATTTATCTGACTTTTAAGGTAGGAACTTGCAAAACACATAATGCAACCAATGGAAGAATTATGCACAGTTCTGTGTTATCTGTTACTGTTCTGTAGTTGTAGCATGTGGCATGCTAAGTAATACTGGTAGCACATTTGTATCCTGAGCAACAGTTAACAGTAACCTAGACTTTTCTATAGGTTAACCAAAAATAACTACTCCAAAGTTTTTTTTTTTTAACCTTTACAGAGTCAGGCCTGAAAAACTGAACTATACCTGGTGATCAGGTCAGGTTTTTTGTGTGCATGTTCTACTGTGTTCAGTCAAAAAAATTTAACTTTAAAACTTTTTTAGCCAAATAATTAATGAAAGGAATAGGATGAAAGGAATAGAATATATCAAATTAAACAGCATTTAATTCTGGATTTTATGAAAATAATAACAAAACTAAAGATAATATTTTAATAGAATGATTTTAGAGTGATGCAGTAAAAGTAAATTGTGTTTTATTATTATTATCCCTATTTTTAAGAAGGATGATCATAGTTCTTGTGATAATTATAGGGGAATCGGTTTATTTTCTGTTCAAGATAAAGTTCTTTTCATTATTGTGCTTAGTGGAATAAGAATTTGGCTGATAGACAACTGTGTGGATTCAGAAGTGGTAACAAATATTTTCACCTCAGCAGATTCATGAGAAATATTTTAGAGTTTCAGTAACCTGCGGTTACAAGCTTAATAGGTTTCAAAAAGACTTTTGATTCTGTCAATCATCGTAATTTGTGGTTAATGATGAGATCGTATGACATACCCCAGAAGTTAGCACAATGATAGCTCTTTATAATAGCACTGAGTCATGAATGAAAGTTGGTAAGGCTTGTAACAATTGGCTTAGCATTGCTACTGTAGTTTGACAATGGTGTATTTTGTCTCCTTTTCCCTTTAGTTTGGTTATGATTATGTTAGAGAAATTTACTGCAAGGGGAAGATTTTGGCCCTAGATAGTCTAAAGTGATGGTTCGCAGACAGTACTAGTCTGCAAGCCATCAGTCACCAGACCACAGCTAGTTGTCAGAAAGAAACATTTGTTTAGTAGCATAGTATCAGTATTCCATAGCTTTTTGGTTCTTTTTCTTAACTGAATGTATAAATCTTATTTTAATACTTTCAATAAAAAAGTACTACTTTTCAATTCAAATTGTTGGCCCCTTAGTTCACAACCCTACCCTGGCACACTGAAAAAAAAAATTGCCAGTCTTCCACTGTTGGCAGTTGAGACATTTTGAGAAGCATTGATTTAGAGCAGTGTTTCCCAAACTTTTTTTTTTCGTGACCCAGTTATTTTTATACTTCACCTTCATGGCATACTAAAATTTTTATTGCCTATACTGGCCTATAGGTAAAATAAAACAGATGTGAATATCCATACAGTTTTCATATATTATAAAAAAAAGCATTTACTCATACAAAAATGTAAAGAAATCAAACTAGAACCAATAAATTATTAATGAGAAGTGTGATGCTGTTTCTTGTTAACTAGAAACTTCAGGTTTGGAGAAAAAGCTGGTAACTTTATTCTTAGATCCAATTCGACTTCCAATCAGTTTCTATATTTATTTTTTAGGAAAACCAATGTTGAAAAGCCTGCTTCACACTTAAAGGTCATAACAATAGGCATTAGAAATGTTATCCCTTTTTTTGCTAAAACTGGGTACTCCTGACAAAAGGCAGCCAAAAATCCATCAGTGGTATTCTGTCGAAGATGTCTTTGAGTGCCTTATCACACAACAGTTCAATTATAAAATCAATATCAGAATCCTGCAATTCTGTCTCAGATTCTACATTCACTGTAAAAGTGTTTCTTATCCATGCTTTGTTGCTGTTGATTAAGGGGGGGGGGGGATATTCCTTCAGACTTGTCTTCAGTCCTAGCAGATGTTCCTTGATAGCAGCTGAAATCTCATCTGTCATGGAACTCATGTTATGCTCTTTTTTGTAATTCTGTTGTCTTTGTAAAAGCTTTGTAATTCCTTGCTTCCATATGACAGGACCACAAATTGAGTTTTTTCATTGTAGCTTCCACCTTTTCTTGCACTTTAAATAGAGTTACATTGCTACCTTGTAATGTCATTTAAATTATTCAAAAAATCAAAAATGTCACAAAGGTAGGCTAACTTGAT
Organism: Ryuthela nishihirai; assembly: GCA_038380435.1. Taxonomy (NCBI): domain Eukaryota; kingdom Metazoa; phylum Arthropoda; class Arachnida; order Araneae; family Heptathelidae; genus Ryuthela; species Ryuthela nishihirai. The sequence continues at coordinate 16,630,919 of JAWZYU010000010.1, forward strand.
TAACCAATTGACATCATGAAAACTGTCTTTGAATTCAAATATTACATCCCTTCCATTGGGGGATGTTGGTCTAAGAACATTAAAACTTCTTCCTTCATTTCAATAAGTCTTTTTAAAACATTCCCTCTTGATAGCCATCGCACCTCGCAGTGTAAAAGATGTTCATGTTCACTCCCCATTTCTTTGCACAATGCAGAGAATATTCTTGAATTCAGTGGATGAGATTTTATAAAGTTTATAAATTTTACACACTCTTGCATGCATAGTTGCAGTTAAAAGCAATGGCATTTTTTTGATGGTCAATGCTTCTTTGTGAATGCTACAATGCACCCATACACAGTCCGGTGCTAAGGCTTTGATCCTCGGAAAAAGTCCAGTACGAGCACCTGCCATTGCATGTGCTCCATCGCTACTCAGTCCCACACATTTCTTCCATTCAATGCCATTTTGATTGATATAATTATCTCAGCTGTTGTTCTGATCATCATCTATATCTATTAAAAATTTCTTCAGCTGTTGTTCTTGTTGTCAGAGGTTTACAGAAGAAATTTTTGTGAGTTGTATTGTCAAAATCGTATCTCACAAAACACATTAGATTGGCATTGTCCAATATGTCTGTACTTTCATCGACTTGCAAGGAAAAAAAACTACACTCTTTTAAGTGACTTATGACAGTTTCTTCGATATTATCTGCCATCTCCACGATTCTACGCTTCACCGTGTTATTTGATAGCGCCAGCATATTTACTTGGTTCTCCTGTTTTTTATCACATGTTCGAGATGCTAACATTTTCATTGCTGGAACTATTAATTTCTCGGCAATTGTGTGAGGATAACCAGTTTCAACAATTAATTTTGATATTTCATAAGAAGCCATTTCGAGGTTTTCAGATTGAGTGCCCCAAGAAAAATTCAAAGACATAGTCTTTTTGGTAGCAATTAATTCTTTTTATTTATGAAGAAATCTATTGGCTTATTACTGTATTCCGAATGTTTCAATTCCAAGTGCCACTTCAACTTTGAAGGTTTCATGGACTTGTTTGAAAGTGCTGCATAACAAATAACACATAATGGTTTGTCATCAGCACCCTTGATGAACCTGAATTTGTGTAATCCTCAGAATACTGTCGGGTCCAGAACTCCTTCTTTTTTGTAAAAGTAGTAGACTGCACATTGTGCGGCCATTTGTTAGTGCCACTCTCAGAACCTATGCCTAGCTGCACTTCATTCGACTGTCTGTTGGTGCATTCGATTCACTCGATTTTTTATCAGTGCTAATCGAAGAATCTGTAGCCGGCACATTGTTTGTTGTTTTATTACCCATTTATCCATCGTGAAATTAAATGTAATCACTAAATACAAAAGAAAAAATACGCTCTCGCTTGAGATTTAACTCAAACTGAATGAGTGGAGTGGGTGCGGGTGGTTAAAACAAGAGCCAGACGATTCGGGCAGTGGAACCGAAGTGTGGTCGTATGTCTCTCCCTCTGCCGCACAGCCTCACCATTGGTTGGGGTACTTTGCCGCGAACAACGAGACTCTGAAACAGCAGGGACGCAGACAGAGCGCATCGTTCATCTCAATTAATTGAATTATTTATTTAACAGTCCCGATTGAACATTATTTACTTGTATTTTAGAGTTTCGTGAAAAAATGGAAACCCAAAAATGAAACACCTAGGTTTTTGAGAGTTTTTTTAGGCGACCCGGCATTTTGATTTAGCTCTTTTGGCAAATAATGTTGATGAGACGAACTCTTTCTTTAGAACTGTTGTTGTTGAGACTGGTAATAGAATAGGATTGGTGATTAAAAGAGAAAATAACTAAAGTGATAAAATTTTTTGTGGTTTATGATGCATCAATATTTTTGAATGGCTGTGCTGTAGAGCACATTTCTCATTTTAATAATATTATAAAAATATATATAAATTATAAAAAGAAAGTTGAATATGAACATAACAAGAAAAGCCACTTGTGCCTAGTTTCTTCAATGTTATGAATATAGAGGACATTCCTCAACTATATTGTTACTGGTGATGAAACATGGGTACACCATTTTGAGACTGATATAAACCATCAGCCAATGGAATGATGCCACAAAGATTCACTAGCAAAGAAAAAATTCAAGACCCAACAATCTGCTGAAAAGATAGTGTATTTACTAGGTTTTGCATGGGTACACATAGTCAAGATGTTTTTCTCAAAATAATGCAAGGCCACAAAATGCTGCCAAACAGAAGAAATCACGAGGCTAGAGATAACCGCACTGTCCCATACTTTATTATAGTCTGGGTCTAGTATTCTCCAACTTTTATCTCTTTGGTCTTAAAGAACACATTCGAAGTGCAGCACTTTTAAAATTATTAAAGTGTGAAGACAGCTGTAAAGAAATCATTGCATAAAATGCCATATAGCTTTTACCTTATCAGAATATATCTTCTTATTCATCACTGGACTCAAGTGCATTGAAAGAGTTGGTGGTTACATGAAAATACAGAGAAAGATTGTAAATCTGTCAAATATCACCTGTGCAAAACTGAAAATGCATACCATTAAATAATTTGTTTAAAAACTTATGCTACCAAAGCCACGAAAATGCAATTCCTGCCTATATATTTGGCCAAAAAAAAAATGGTTACCAAGACAATAATGTTAAAAGAAATATAAATTTTTAAACAAAATTTCAAGTTTTTTATAATAATAATAAAAGATGGTGTGTGGCAGTGGTCACATAACTCTTCAAAAAAAAAAGCTTCAAACTTGAATTTTTGACAGAGTCTAAGGAGTAGTGTGAGGATGTGCATGCAAAATACACTCATGGACACAAAAATTGCAGCATCCAAAAAGGATGAATACAGTAACACCAAATCATTATACATAGTACCAGATATTCTATGCTTGCAATGATTACAGTAATGACAGCATGTCATATGAAACAAGAAATAGAGGCAGTGTTGTCAGTCCTGATGCCCCCAATAAAAGCCACTGTAGCAGACATCAGGTCTGCTACAGTGGATTATCATCTATAGTATATTCATCATGTTCAGCAAACCATTCTCGAACAATCCTGTATGCCTAATATGATGTTGTTCCTCCACATGCTGCCAAAAACAGCTCTTAATTGGCAAGGCATGAGCACTACAAGATTTCTAAAGGTGTCTTGTGGTATCTGGTACCAACATGTTACCAGCAGATCCTTTAACTCTTGTAAGTTATGTGGTTGAGCCACCACAGATCGGATATGCTGTTACAAACCACAAATGCTCAATTGGATTGATATCTGGGGATTTTGGAAGCCAGGAAAATACCTGGAAGTCTTCTTCATGTTCAGCGAACCATTCTCGAACAATCCGGGCAATGTGGCGTGGCACATTATCCTGCTGAAAGAAGGCACTACTAGAGGGGTGTACCGTTGCCATGAAAGGATGTACCTGGTCTGCAATAATGTTTAAGTAGGTGGTAGACATTATAGTTTCCTGCACATGAATGACTGGACCCAGGGTTTCCCAGCAAAACATTGCCCAAAGCTTTATACTTCCTCCACTGGCTTGTTTTCATCCCATTGTGCATCCTGGTGCCAACACTTCCCTAGGTAAACGATGCACAGATATCCAGCTGTCCACATGTTGCAACAGGAAATGAGATTCATTGGACCAGATGACCTTCTTCCAATCATTCAAGGTCCAATTTTGATGCTCTTGTGCCCATTGTAGGCACTTTCATCAGTGAACGGAGGTTAGCATGGGCACTTGGAGTGACCTGCGGTTACACAGCTCCATTTTCAACATGATTCAATTCACTGTATGTTGTGACACATTTACTCCTGCCACCAGCATTCAAATTATGGGCGAGTTGCACCACAGTACCCCTTCTGTTGGCTGGTACCATACGGGATAGTCTTCACTCACCTCTAACATCGATGAGCCATGGCGGCCACACCTTGCTGGGCAGTTTGTGGTTTTTCCCTCCTTGGACCACTTTTTGAAGGTACTAACCACATCCGACTGTGAGCACCCCACAAGCCTTGCCTTCTTGGAAATGCTCTGACCCAGTTGTCTGGCCAATGTAATTTGGCCTTTGTGTTTCCCTTAAGTCTGCTGCCTTTCCCATCTCAAGAACAAGAATAACACTGATTAACAGAGCTCAGTATCAGGTGTTATTTATACAGTTATAATTTTATTAAATTTATAAACAGATCACTTACCATGTTTGTTAAAAATTTTGTCATTTCCATATTTAGTGGCCTCTAACAATATAAATTAAAACTACCTAAGGATTTGAAAAATGTGAATTATATTTCATTAGTTGAATCCAACTGAGAAAAAGTTTTCCAATTATCTCTTAAAATAGTTTCCTTTCCCACCCACCCTACTCATGATGGGCCAACTCAAAGTTGCAATGGAAACTTCATGACCTTCACATTCCACCACCAAAATTTCTAGCATAAATACATCACTTGCAATATTCAATTGAATTTTTAAATTTTTAACTTTTTATTTAGAGGGTGCAATTATAGCTTTTGGAAGATGCAGAAAGTGTGAATCATAATATTACATCAATACAATCCAGCCCAAAAGAAATTTTTATTTATTTCTAAAAGAATAAAGTTTTTTATGTCTACAGACAGACAACAAAGTGAACACATCTCATTTTTTTTTGAAAAGATAAAAAAAGGCAAAAAATTCATTTACTTTCACTTTAAATTTTGGTTATTTTATTGCATTCATCCAAATGTTCCTCTTTTTGGCATGTAATATACCACATTTTTGTTTGATGTGTATTTCAGAATTAGGTTCTAAAATTAATTTCTGAAAATACATAAAAATTTAACCAACCACTAGTGTAAGTTCAGTTTGAAAAGCCCAATACTTTTTAGAGTTAAAAGTTTTGTACTCTGCTTCTTTGCTTCTCAAATATTTGTTTTAAGATATGGCCGAGTGGTTAGCGCGCTTGGCTACTGATCTTAGGGACCTGGGTTCGAGTCCCGGATAAGGCATGGATGTTTGTGTCGTTTTTCTGCTGAGGACCTGCCATCCTCACAGACCTTCTACTATGGCATATGAACTGACAGGCTCCTGCCAGACCTCTGTGGCAAGCAGCTGCTTGAGGGGGTATTTATTTATTTTATTTTATTAATATCCTTTCATTTTAAATAATCAATTTGAACTTTTGATAGATTTTGCCATTTATTTAAAATATCCTGAGTATTTAGCAATGATAGGGTTCGATTCCCGGATTAGGCATGGATGTGTGTGTCGTTTTTCTGCTGAGGTCCTGCCATCCTCTCAGACCTTCTACTGTGGCATATAAACTGACAGGCTCCTGTCAGACCTCTGTGGCAAGCAGCTGCTTGAGGGGGTATTTTTTTTTTATATTTAACCCTATCTGATAAGGCAGAATTTTGTAGCACTAATGGCTAGATGTGATCACTGTAAATGTTATGCAATGATTTCTGCAGTTATTTGATAAAACATTATTAGAGTAAGATTTGATACAATTTAAATATATAAATACTAGGTATAAAACGTTTGGATTTAAAAATCAATTTTTTTAGCTTATATGAATATGTAAAAATTAGCATTTTATGTAAAATCACAAGTACATTTAAATGTACAAGTTGTATTTAAATGTAATGTAGAAAAGTAAGAAATGTGCAGTATAGTATGCTGTGTAAAAATGCACATAAAAATAAAAGAAACTATTTTTATCATTGTATTTTTGAAAGTGCATTTTTAACGTATTTCTTTCCATCAAATCAAAAAAGCACTTCTTGAGTTTGAAGCAAACAAACAAACAACAAAAGAAACTTCTTACAGTATTTTTTTAATGAGTCCTTGCATTCTGGTGAGTGAAGCAGCTTCCAGAATAAAGGCTGCCATAGTAAACCAATATGTATCACTTTCTTCATTAGGATAGTGTTTTAATAATATCCAGATGGCATTTTGTATTTAGGTATTGTTCAGTGGACAAATGAAGGAGGTGAGAACTCACTGAAAGATATCATAAACCTCTTAGAGAAAGATGAATAATCATCCATGCCTTCTTCAGGGTTTAAAATTGGATCCCTGAGCATAGTTGCCAAGCATTTTAATTGTTTATCCACTACATAGCTCTGCAACTTAAGTAAAATTTAGAAATAAGTGCAGAAAACAATAGCATAAGAAACTATTCCTCCCTTACCAGTAAAAAAAGAGGAAAAGTAATCTCTGCTTTATGCCAACCCATTAGATGTTTTAGAATACTATTTTCATTGTTATGGAATAATAAAATAAATTAATAAAAGCATTATTAAGTGTACTCATGAATACTTCTCTTAAAGGAGCCATTTTAAATTAATTTTTCCTTCGAAAATATTCAATTCAACCTTGCAAAAGAAATTACACTAATAATGAGAGTGCAATCTTTGAGACCACTTGGGAACTTGGCAGCATTATAATCCCCACGTATTTGTGCAAATATGTTGATTTTGGCATCACTGCAGCAGTCATTGTGAAGGCACTGAAAAGTTTTGAATGAATGGATCAAATGATATATTGGTGATCTTTCAAACTATGTTTCACCAGTTAAGGATTTAGACAATGAAAATTGGTGTAAGTAGAAAAAACCAAGAGGCCACCCACTATTTACTTTATATAGCTATTGGGCAGTTTTCACAATGTTTATTAATAATATAGTTGCACTTTTGCTTATATCTCTACCAATTCAGTTCTGCAAAACATTGGAATATTCAAATTTCGATTTCTCTGTAATAGGCTTTTTCAGTTTTACGGTGATAATTGTGTTTCTAATATACAGTACTTGATTTACTTCAAAATTGCTGAATTTAATTAATGACCAACATAATGGATGCAAAATTCTTGTGAGTCTTTTTGCCTTATTATAGCATGAACTCCTCTTCATGTCTTGATGTTTTTATTCACCAGAGAAAGCATCCTAAATTATTATTGAAATAAGAGATAATATTCTGACGGGAATTTTTTATGGTAAATGGACATATTTTTAACAGCAATAAGTTATTTTAACTCAAATTCTTTTTGAACTATACAATTATGGACATATTTATATGCCAGATGCTTTAACCATTGAGCTATTGAGTCCACAAAAAAGCTTAATTATCTTCTTCCATTTTGTATACTGCTATAGTCAGGGTTTAATTGTATTTTATACAGGCTGATCCAAAATGGTGATAAACTTGGCAAGGTGCAATCTCATGGAAAAAAGGCTTTTCAGTTATCAAGAAAAGCTTGCCAGAAATTTAATGCCATTCAGTTAATATGCAATAATAATAAATAGTTACATGTATCAGTGTTTTCAAAGATGGCATTGCATCCAACATTGTACTGTGGCACTACTAGAACTTATAAATGATGAATTTGATAAAAAAAAAAAATTGCATGAGAAATGCAAGTTTTAAAAAGTTGATGATAAAATTTAAATTTGAAAGCCATACTGTTCTTACAACTCACATTTGTATTATAAGAAGCACATATTGCAGAAAAGTTCTGTTGAATACCGTGATTTTGGTGAGAATAAACAATATTTCATGTCAAAAATTTTTTTAAACTTGCATTTATGGTGCAAATTGTAGTAAAATTTTTATGTACATCTGCTAGTGCTGTAATACGATTTTGATTTATGTCTGCTCTGAAGATACTGATACATATAACTATTAGGAAACTGAAACTGGTGTATGTGTCTATTTAGTCTGGGGAATTGCAGCTTGAAGAGTTTGTTTACTATTTCATGCCACTTATATATATATTTCTGTGACCTCCTGATTCTGAAAAATATAAGTTTGGTTTAAATATGGTACATAAAATGGCTCAAAAAGAATAACATCCTTTCTTATTTAGTACTGGCTTTTACAGTTTCTTGATGAAATACCCCTCTTTTAGTTGGTTTAAAACCATTTAGTCACAAGGCAAATTTATTGTTTTAATGTATCAATTTTTAGTTGTAATTTTTGATATCTAAATATGACTTGACCAGTATTTTGCATTATTGAACCCAGCAGCGATAGCAATCATGCCAAATAAAACTGTTTACAGTAAATTGTAAAACACTATAAAGCAAAAAGGCATTTTTATAATCTGATTTTGATAGTCTCCTATTCAGTTACAAGTTTTGGATATAACATATCTGTTTAGTAAATAATATTTCATGAACAAAATATTTTGAAATCACATTTATATTGTAAAAGTTTTGATTTATGTAAGATTTGGTTTTGGTTAGTAGGAATGGGGTATTGTTTTTTAATTGATTAATAACTTTTTCACAAATAATATATGGTGATTAAAAATAAAGGGAACATCTTTGGAGGTATGCAAAAATATTTAGTGCACATATTTCAAAGAAGAACTGATGGGGTTTTCTTACACTCGGGAAAACAACTACAAATATTCAAAATGAATGCCATGGGACACCTTACAAAGATTTCATTCTATAATCCAGTTTATTCTGTATTGTGCACAGTATTTCCTCATCAGTGAAAGATGTTATTTCATGGCATATGTCCTTCTTTTCATTAGCAATTAGTTGATTATAAAGATTACAAGTAAATCACTCAATAGTTTTATGGGCAAAATTAGTTTTGCCAATGCATGGGACTGAAATCCACATATCTCCATATTCATGCCAGAGTGTTATTGCCACTAAACTAGCACTGGCTCCATCATTTATACACTAATGTGACTTATAAATCTACCTGAACTTGTTGCCATGGTGCCATCTATGATCAGGGAAGGCAATTTTTTTTTTCCATGTCGCTCTGAATAAGATGTAAATAAGAAAGTCATTCATAAGATTTCATTCTATAATCCAGTTTATTCTGTATTGTGCACAGTATTTCCTCATCAGTGAAAGATGTTATTTCATGGCATATGTCCTTCTTTTCATTAGCAATTAGTTGATTATAAAGATTACAAGTAAATCACTCAATAGTTTTATGGGCAAAATTAGTTTTGCCAATGCATGGGACTGAAATCCACATATCTCCATATTCATGCCAGAGTGTTATTGCCACTAAACTAGCACTGGCTCCATCATTTATACACTAATGTGACTTATAAATCTACCTGAACTTGTTGCCATGGTGCCATCTATGATCAGGGAAGGCAATTTTTTTTTTCCATGTCGCTCTGAATAAGATGTAAATAAGAAAGTCATTCATGCTCAAAGCATTATTGGTGAAATAATCAATCAGTAGTAAATACACAGTGTTACTTTCTTATTTCATGTTATTCAGAGTGACATTGAAAAAAGAAGTTTCCTTCCCTGATCATGAGTGACAAGTTTAGGTAGATTTATATGTTAAATTAGTGGATAAATGTTGGAGCTGGTGCTAGTTTAGTGATAAAGAACACTCTGGAATGAATCTGGAGAGACATATACATAACAAGTTATGCGCATTGGCAAAACTCATTTTTTCCACGAAACTATTTATTGATTTCTATGCCAACAGGTAAATCTGTGTATTTACTATTATTATGCAAGTAAATTTGATCTAAAAGTCGAGTTGAAATAAATCACATAACCAAGAGCAGTGGTTCTCAATGTGGGGTATGCGGTAAAATTTTTTGGGGTACGCTATGAGAGCTCAAAAGTCTCTAGATCTAGTAACATAGTTGCTAAGTTGGCAACACTGCTGTGCAAAAATGTCATTTTTTGTGTTTATGGATATGTGTAATCTATGAATACTAAATTTAATGTGTATATATAGGATGATTCAAAACTTTTGGGCCAAACTTTAAGGGGTGATAGAACAACCCAAACAAGCACTTTTCGCGTACAATGCATGGTCGGAACTCAAGTGGTGAAGCGCTAGAGGGCACTTTCCAGTGAACACTTATAAGCGCTGGTTTTCACACTCGTCATTTCTACCTTGGATTGCAGAATGGATGGATTGTTTCATGAATCAGGAGAAGACGGACATGCATTTCACCTACGGAGCTGTGGACGGGAATGCGAGGGAAGCCCAAAGACTGTACCGGGAGTGCTTTCTGACCAGACGAGTGCCTGATCGTAAAACCTTTCAGCAATTGCACTTTTATCTGTACGAAATCTGCAGCTCCATACATGAAAATGAATGTCCACCTTCTGTTTCATGAAACAATCCATCCGTTCTGCAATCCATGGTAGAAATGATGACAAGTGTGAAAACCAGTGCTTATAAGTGTTCACTGGAAAGCACCCTCTAGCGCTTCACCGCTTGAGTTCCGACCATGCGTTGTATGACGAAAAGTGCTTGTTTAGGTGTGTTCTATCACCTCTTAAAGTTTGGCCCAAGAGTTTTGAATCACCCTGTAGATACATAAATATCTAAAAGTATATATATACTTTTAGATATATATATGTTTTATTTTATTCCCATTGTTATACTATAACTATAGTTTTATCTATCTATACAAGGGGTATGCCAGTTACATACACATTTCCAGAGGCTACATAAAGCATAAAAGGTTGAGAACCACTGACTTAGAGGGCTATAAATATGGAATCCATTTTCTTCTGATCATTGATCAATAAAGCTTAATGTCTTCAAAGAAGTAATGAGGAACTCTGTTGGAACAAATTCCTGAAGGGATTGGGATGGATGTTTGTAAGATGACTCATAATGTTTCATACTGAGACTTTTGCTGGAGTGTAAAAAAACTTAGTTAATTAGCATGCTATAGTTCCTTTCAACTAAATTTTCCAGTTTGTTCCCTTCATTTTATAATCACACTATAATTTTTAACTTTTTTTTTGGTGTTCATATGCATGCAAAAAATATAGAATAGTGAATGAATAGAAATGCAAACTTTTTAACTCATTGGAGCTCATATGCTAAGAAGCTGTGTGAATATTGCAAAGCAAATTCATCATTGGCCACTGTACTTCATAGCATTGAAGTGAAATTTAGATTATTTATAATTAGTTCTAATTTTCTTCCTTTTTTTTTAATATTTAAACATTTGCAGATTGTGATTATGTGTTTTAGCATTTTTTTGTCAGTTTGTATGAAAAAATTTATAATCATTGTAGGTTATAAATTTAATTTTTACTCCACAAGTAGTGAATTATATAAATGCATAGTAAAATAGTGCATTTATGTAATTAAATTATAAATGTATATTTTTTGTTAGTATTGGCACCATTTATTAAATTAAGTCTGCAAAAATTAAATTATTAAAAAATATCCCAATTCATCATCTTTTAAGGAAGTTTCTTCAATACTAACAATACTAATTGAAACCTTATTGCAGCTGACACATTGTCTTGACAAAATTTTATACTAGTTTTGCTTAGCATATAAAAATGATCAGAGTTATAAATGTGCTGTTAGGTAAAATAATTTGAAAGAATAGATATTCTTTGAGCATTATTTTTATAAATAAAAGGTAAGAAATTTCATGTCTGTCTGTAGACTTCCTCAGTTAGAAAATGTCAAATAGCTGAGAAAGTAAATAAAAACAGTGTATTAAAACTTTTTTAAGTAAGTTTTGCAAAATAAGTCAGATTTTACTGAAACTATTTTTTTTAACATGTAATTCAATAGTGTTGACCTTAATCCAGTAAAAAAAGCATACAACCATGCAGAAAAAGGTAAAGCAATTGTTGATATTTATAAGATATTTTGTTTTGTATATTGCTATTAAAATCCAAAAGTTGAAAAGTGCTAAAATATTGTTTACCTCTATTTATTTACTCTTTTTCCCTGCTGTTTGCATATATGACTACCAGATGTAGTAACAAAGCTTAAAAGTAGTATAGTTTTTATTGTTTCTTAAGATTTTAGTGAACATACCTATTTGAATAGCATAAAATTGTATTTTATACATTGAAGTAGATGTGTTTCATACAAAATGATTTCCTTAATAAAATTGCCTTTTAGATATTTATGTATCTACAAATATGTATAATTATTAAACTATATAAGCACACTTCATATATTTCCATGTTTTCTGCAAAAACAAAAAAATAGCTGTGCACTTCCATCTTCTTTAAATACACTTTTGTTTTTACCCATGATATCAGTAGGTAATAGTCAACTCAGTACTTTTGCATTTTTTTTGACCAGGCATTTTTTTATATAACTGACAAAACATGTTTCTAGAAACATATCTCTAAATTTTGTTACTGAATATTTTATGCAATTTAGCTTCATGCACCCATTTTAATTGATGGGCATGGAATAGTCCATATGACCAGTCTAGAATATTAAGCTAGTCTTAATTTGTAGAATGTTGTTTTAACTGCTACAATATACGAAATAGTAATTGCTGAAGCAAATTATAATACTGTAATAAATAGAACAATCTTGTTTTTAATGTGTAATTAAAATCTGACTGGTTATTTTTTTTCATTTCAACAGTTAAGTTTATTTTTTAATTAAATTTCATTAGTCGTAGCAGGTTAGAAATATGGGATAAGGGTAATGTTAATCAGTGATCTTTAGTAATGACAATGACCTGTGACAGTTTCTTGTTGAATTTTATCATCAGTTTTATCAAAATAAAAGTTTGTTTTAACGATTTTTTTAAAATTTGTATTAAATTTGCATGCTTAGTTTTTTTTAGCATATTATATCAGTTATTTTACCATAAACGTGTTTCTAGAAACATAACTATAGTTAGCTTTGATTTTAACTGCTCAGGGTTTACTGATAACTTTCATTTCCATTTCATGTATCCAACTGCACTTCAACATCAAAATATTCTGAAGAGGAGAACAGCTGTTCATATTGAGAATAGAACCTCACTCATGTTGTGTGCTTGTTTCTCATTTACCACTGAATTTTATTTCTAAACTATTTAAACAGTGCAACATTGTTTTAATTTTTATGTGCAGAAAATTAAAATGGACAAACTTAATGTTTTTTGTTGTTATAAAACATTGTCTGCAATTTCTCTTTTGGCTTTTAGTTCCTGTAGGTCGAAAATTTGTCTGGCAGAAAGTGAAAAAAAATTACCATTTTTATTGCTTTTGAGTGCAACTCTTAGATACATTTTTATGAATTAAATTTTTACTACTGATTATAGCTAAATTATAAATGTGTAAGAATGAGTATGAGTGATTTTATTTTATTAGTAATTGATTGGCAGTTTAGCTGGTTCATACCCATGTAACAGCTAGGCTGCTAATTTTTTTGTGTGTAAATTTTATTTTATTTTTATTAGATTAGCTTTTATCTCTAATGAAATTATTTTAGAAAATATACTTATTTGTTTACGGTATGTAATTCATTAAAAATCTCGGGAGATGCATATGCATGCATACCATAAACGTAGATTTTGACTCTAGCAGTCCTGGAAATTGTGCAACTTCTAATTAAAAGTATATGGTTTTCCAGCAGTTTAACTTATGAAAACTATAGGTTATTGCTGTGTTTGTGTGTGATTATATTATACAAAATGATGGTATGATCTGTACTAGTTTGAAGCATGGTTGATAGTGCCTGTTTTTGGTTCTCTTTAGTTTTAAACCTCTTTGAAAGAATTGTTTTTTTTTGCGTTATGTGAATGAAATGTTGAATGCAAAAGTATTTTTCAATGTCATGGGTGAACGATAATTTGTATGAATACCTTGGTGTATCTGTGGCTGCATGAACACAGTTTGTTTTCAGCTGCAATTCTTGTCACAATTCATAATTTGGCCATTATTTTTCAATTTCTTAAATCAAGAGAACAGCGTGTGAGAACCTTATTAGATTATCAGAATAAAAATAAAGTGACATCAGTACAATAGACAAACTTTGTTTATGTTAATGCATGTGTGTATAATTTCATGAATAAAATTAGTTTCATATTATTTAGTATTATGCAGTAGATGTAGGTTATATCAAGAATTACTTCAATAATCAGTTGCAGAAACTTCAGAAAGGAAAAGTTAGATATTCAAACAAGACCAGATATTTAAGATCGTTATATCCTGGGAGATAAGCACAGCATGAGCATAGAGGTACCTCTAAGGAGGAAGTTAGGTATGTGGTAAAAGAGCATCTGCTCTCTATCATAGGAAGAAAGTATCATCTCCCAGCAAGGTGGTTTTCAAGATTGGTTGGCAAATATAGCTTGCATCCTGGACTAAAGTGGCCACCAGACATGATGCTTGACTGTTGACCGAAGACGTGATGTAGTGTTGTAATTATTTCCAGTAGAGTAAGTAATCCTTAACAGATGGGGTTGGTACAGCTTATTTTATAACAGACAGTAATTCAGCCATATAGTTTGGTAATTACACATCATAAATTGTCAGTGGTCAGATCTCAAAAAAGGGGGATATGACTTCTTCATTTAGATGTAATTAGTGTTATTTAATAAATATCTAAAATCACATTTGATTTTCTTCATAAGAATAATTTATAATCATGAAATATGTTTAGCTAAATTTTTTGAATTGGTATGCAGCAAATTGCATTAATAATACATTTTGTTCATTGTAAATGCATTGAATTTTTCTTGGAAATATATCAAGTTTTTTTGGCAAGGTTAAACCAATAAATCTTTAGTTTCATGAATACATAAGTGATAGCAGATTTTTTTTATGGTTTCTTCAATTGAGAGTTTATGAAATAGGGAACTAAGTGCTGTAAAACTTATTGTTTTATGATAAATAGTTAAAAAGCATTCTTTAACCATATAGCAATGCTCAGTGATTGCATTATTGGCGAGAAAAGCAATTTTCTAATATTCCTCATTTCTCATGTGCTCAATGAGATTGTTTTGAATTCTTAATATTTCTAGAGAGAGATATGTGACAGATCTGAGATTTCAAATCTGAAGATAGTACGACTGTAGAATTTTAGAAAGAATTGTATTTGATGCTTGTAGAAATAAATCTTTAGTACTCATAACAGATGATTTCTTAATTCTATCACATATTATGAAAAATGATTGAAGAATGTATAAATATTGCTTCTTGCAATGGTATATGATCATCTGTTACGTATTTAAATTTTCATGCTTCCTGTGGCTAAGTGGTTACCATGTTTGGCTACTGATCTAAGGGACCTGGGTTTGAGCCCCAGATAAAGCATGGATGTATGTATTGTTTTCCTGCTGAGGTCCTGCCATCCTTACAGACCTACTGTGGCATGTAAACTGACAGGCTCCTGTCAGACCTCGTGGCAAGCAGCTGCTTGAGGGGGTATTTATTATTTATTTTTATTGATTAAAATAATTTCTGAAGTAAATGGTTCAAAATTATAGTTTGAACTAGATGATTGTTTCTACTCATTTACATTTATGTATTCATTTTTTTGCATGCCACTTTTGCTGTCAAATAAATCTTAGAAGGAAAAAAACTAATTATGCACCATTAATAAAGAAAATTAAATTCAGATCAAAAATTATTATAAGGTTGTTTAACCCTTCCAGTGTCCACGTCGTCTGTACACGTCCGGAGAATCCGTAAAAATATGCCGCGGACGTATACACACGTTTTTAGTACAACAAAAATATATCGATTTTTTAAAAATAATAATTTTTATATATATCTTATAAAAATATATAATTCAGGCTTCAAAAATAATATATTTTTTTTAATTTGATGCATATTTTACTAAACTACAATTTAAATAATTTTATAAAGCCATCTGATTGCCATTTTTTAGAAGCACTAAACGGTATTGCCGATTTGCTTGTTAGCGTTCCTATTTGCTGAAGCAACCTTCTGATTTAAGCTCACAGGTTTGATTTGAGCTATTATCAACAAATTTTCCCCTAAATTTTCGAAAAATCTTCTAAAAATTAACAAAAAAATGCTATTTTTAAAAACCGTAGATTTTGGAAGTAATTACAAAATACTTACCGCCATTTTATTTTTCCGTTTCACACTCTTTTCTGTCAACAACCTAGTCAGTATTCCCAAGTTATTTTTATCATTTTTCCAAGCATTCTATGCATCTTTCCAGCCTTCAAATCGAAACTAAAAGTAAACACGTCCTTAGAAATTCTGGTTGAACCTGCATTTGTCTTAACTGGTATAGTGGTTAGGCAGCTAGCGACTGTTCCAGCAAGGCAAACTTTGTGTGTTGTGTTAGCTCTAACTAAGGCAGTGGTCAGCAATGACTTCGGTCTTAGTAGGGCATGTCCTTGTATGAGTAAGGCCTGTAAAAAGCTAGGAGTAGCTTCTAGGATTCTTCTCTGTCCTATATGTCGCAAATAAAAAAAATAAAAAAAAATTAGTTATGCTTCACTGAGGCAAACAAGCCACAGATGGCTGATGCAATCTCCGTTGTTTGTGCTATGTGTTGTTTAGTTTTGGTTCAGCATATTGGATACTCTTTGTCAAGTTAGTATTTTTTTTTATATTTAAACTTTAGTTAGTTTTCATTTCAATAGATTTATTTTCGGAATTTAGCGATCTTTTGGCCGATCGATAAGTATCGATTTTTTCATAGTTAAGTTATATCGTATGGCCGGCCTACAACTTGTGGTAATATCGCATTAGGCTATAGGTCAATTTTTAATTTATTATTTATTACTTTTCCAGTAAGACTGTATCATTTTCTGAAAATAAATGAGTTTTTGGATACGAAAGCAAATTCATTTCTATAGATTTACTTCCGTTAGCGATCTTACGATCAGCTGATTTATCAATTTTTCCGAGTTATGTAGATCGGAGGCCGGTTAAAAGTTGTTGCAGATATTTTATTTAACATTCCATTAAATTATATGTAATTTTTATTTTATCATTTCTTGTTTTTTTAGGAAAAAAACTTTGAGCTTGTACCGTTTTCTGAAATTGAATGTCTTGTATAAGAAAGCAAAATAGACTTCCGTTGCTACGGAAAAACTAAAATACTTATATTTTATTATACTTTTGATAGCTTGATAAATTATGACAAGAGCCATTTTTACAAGAAAAAGTAGACACATTCATCCCTCATATTTAAGCATGATTAACCCTTCCAGTGTCCAGCCTGAAAAACAGGTTTCTATCCAGGGGCCAAGCAATTTTCTGCCTATGCTCAGCCAAAAAAAAACTGACTTTAGAATTTTTTTGCCAAATAACTAATGAAAGGAATTATGGCATGTTGCATACCAAATTAATCAGCATTTAATTCTAGATTTTCTGAAAATCAAGTATTTAACAAAAAACATGATATGTTTTATTTTAATAGGACTTTTTTTAGAGTCATGTTGTAAAAAAATGCATCTGGCAACACAAATAAAAATTTATTAAAAAAAAACTAATAGACAGAAATGATTGCAAAGCACATGAATAGAATGACTATAAATTTCTGAATAACAAAAAAATTACTTTTTTGGTTTTAAGTAAATATTTTTCTTATTTTGTAATTTTTTTCTCGGTACCATACTTTGAGAAAATTCCAGGCTTTGAGCCAACTGTGCTGTGCAAAAGCACAGTTTTCACTTAAGTCCACTGACTTTCCTTCTGAAATGACTTAAGGACAACAACAATTTCACAGACAAAGAACAAATTGTAATGTCCAGATGACTGGGTCAGAGCATTTTCGAGATGGCAAAGCTTGTGGGGTGTTCACAGTCAGCCATGGTTAATACCTTCAATAAGTGGTCCAAGGAGGGAAAAACCATGAACTGCTGTCAAAGCTGTAGGCTGACCACAGCTCATCGATGCTAGAGGTGAACAAAGGCTATCTTGCCGTATGGTAGAGCCAACAGAAGGGATACTGTGGCACAACTTGCCCATAATTTGAATACTGGTGATGGGAGAAATGCATGAGAACACACAGTACATTAAACCCTGCTGAAAATTGGGCTGTGTAGCCACAGGCTGCTCTGAGTGCCCAATGCTAACCTCAGTTCACTGTCGAAAGGCCTACAATGGGCATGTGAGCATCAAAACTGGACTTTGAATTATTGGAAGGTCATCTGGTCCAATGAATCTCATTTCCTGTTGCACCATGTGGATGTCCGGGTACGTGTGCATCATTTACCTGGGGAAGTGTTAACACCAGGATGCACCATGGGACAAAAACAAGCCGCTAGAGGAAGTGTATTGCTTTGGGCAGTGTTCTGCTGAGAAACCCTGTTCTAGTCATTCATGTGCATGAAACTATGGCATCTACCAGCTGCCTAAACATGATTGCAGACCATGTACATCCTTTCATGACAACAGTATACCCCTCTAGTAGTGCCTTCCTTCAGCAGGATAATGTTCCATGCCGCACTGCCCAGATTGTTCAACAATGGTTGCAGGCCCTGGCCTCCAAATTCCCCAGACATCAATCCAATCAAGCATCTGTAGTTTGTGTTGGAACAGCATATCCAATCTGCAGCAAGTCAACCACGTAACTTAAAAAAGTTAAAGGATCTGCTGGTAACATGTTGGCACCAGATACCACAAGACACCTTCAGAAATCTTGTAGCGTCCATGACTTGCTGGTAAGAGCTGTTTTGGTGGCACATGGAGGACCAACAACATATTAGGCAGGTGGTCATAATGTTTTGGCTCTTCAGTGTATGTATGTATATATATATATATCAAATGAAGTATATATCTACATGTTTCTTTATAACTCAAGAATTAATACCTCATTCCTTTGTACTTGGCTCACTTTGATATATTTCAGTTGTACATCCTGTTTTTCAGTTCTTGTGTCTTTACAGAATTTTTTTTCAGTGAGCATGATTTTATTTTTTTTTTACTAGGGTCCTGTACACCTGCAATATTTTCTACAACTAATTTTTTTCTTTTTTTGGCTATATTTGTTTTTTCTATTTTGGCTTTTTATCTGGTTTGGAACAAAAAAGCATTAGTTGGTTTAGGATAATAAAGCCAACCGACATCACTAGATCTTAGAAGAATTATTAGCGATACTATGAAAAAGTACACAACACACAGATTTCAGCTATTGCTCCCACAAACCACCTTACTGCACCACATACTGAAAGTAAGAATTTATGGCCAAAAATTCCAAGCAATTGATATTTCTTGCTATTTTTTCTTTTCTATAGTGTTAATTTATGCAATACTTAGTTTAACCAATTATCAACTCTTTGCCTGTTTGAGCCAGATTAATCTTTTCTGAATTCTAGTGGCTTGAAACTAAAATATAATTTCCAATGCACAAGGTTGTCATTTTTTTTTTTTCATTATTTTTAATCAAATGTTGAAAAGGATTTTCAAATTTGTATATTTTTTACCTGTTGAACAGCTTGAAAAAATAATAAAGCTAAAAAAAAATCATAGATTAAGAAGTGAAGACAGAAGTGCAGCTTTTAAAAGAGATAGAATAAAAACATTGCTTGTCTTTTAATACCATTTCTTTTCTTTAAAAAGAGAAAAAAAATTAAAATTTGGGAGCAAATATTCTTAAAGGATAAACATGAAAAACTCAAAATTTTAATTTTCAATGATCAGTTTGGATTTTTAAGCCAAAATTCGGATAAAATCTAAGAAAAAGAGTAGTTGGCAGCTTTGCTTATAGGTATGAAATTCACTAATGGTAGCACTTATGGTAGCAACTTAGAATAGTATTCAAGAGAGTGTGAAAAAAATATGCTGGACTGTGGGAAGCAACTGCTTGAGGGGGGGGGGGGGGGTATTTTTCAAAATATGTGAGAAAATGGAATATTTGAAAGGGACAAAATTAAAGATAAAGCACTGGATGTCAGGATTTTGAAATGGTGAAAAGGACCAGTATTGGGGAAAGTTTGTAATTGAACAAAAACTGAAAAGAAACCAATACGTGATTGTAGTGTGATATTTTGCAGAAGTATCTCTTATAGTGTGATCACTTTGTAGTGCTGTTTGAGTTAATTATACTAATAAAATAATAGGTTTCAGCCTTGGTTTGGGTTGTTCTTGATATTTCTTTAGCTTGTCTGATGTGATACAAAGAGGATTTTTTCATTTACTTTTAAATATTGATATTATTTCTATTACTAAAGAAATTCAAATGTGATTTCCTAGTAGTATTACCAGATATATTTCTTTATATAGTTTCTGTTACAGAGCAAGTATTAAATCCACTTTATTCTTTGAAAATAAAATTTAATACCAAATAAGCAAGACAAATTTTGAAATGCATATGAGATTAGAGTTTTTTTATAATCTTCAACACACAGATGTACCTTTTCTGTATATTTGTATACTATATGATGAATTTTCATACTTCATTTGTTTTTTACTTTTTAAGCATTTTATATCTAATTTTAATTCTGTATCATGATTTTTAGTGCAACTGTTCTTTATAAATTTCCACAATGTTTTATGCACTATTATTGTCCATTTATTAATATTTCTCAATAGATTAACTAGTTCAAAATCACAGTGCAAAAAATTTAAAAATCAACAATTGAAAGTTTTAATTCACTGTAAAAACCGTGAAAAACACTTCAACAAAATAGATAATGATAAAGTCTTAGTTATGTAGTAACATACTAGGTTTTTTTTCTGGAAAATTTCTTGTATCAAATACATATACAATCAATAAACTTCTAAAAATAAAAAAAATATGAAAGAGAATTGGATTTCATGATCTGAATCTATCATGTTTACATCATTTGTGCAATTTCAATGACATGTTACTTTGTTTGCTCACCTGTGTGTTCTGGAACTTCATTTCTTAGAAAAGAGAGCACTGCAACATACTATATACTATCTATAATAAAGTTATATGTCAAAAATATACCAATGCAGTCATTCACACACACACAAACAACAAATACCTCATGCAGCCATGGGCTGCAGAATCCAACCAGACTGTTCAATTTTGTTCTCTAAACAAGTCTTTCCTGAGCTACAGCTGTTGCATTTGGCCACTCTAGGCCAGTTCTGCAAGGTCCTGTTGACATTGTCTGCTCATCACATCCTAGGTCTCCCCCTTTTCCTGAGCCTTTAGGCATTCTGTTCATAATATTATTCACTAATTTAAAGTTATGCATACAATATGGCCAAACCAATGCAGTCTCTCTTTGCACAATATGCTGCTCAAAGGAGACTGCCTACTCCTTTGCCCACCTTCATCATTACTTACCAAGTGAAACCATCTAATGCCCAAGATACTGTGTAAGCATGTAGAATCAAAAGCATAGTTTCCTATTATGTTGCTTACAAAGGGTCCAAATTTAACTACCATAAAACTAACCCTAGAAAGAATCAAACTATTATACAACCTAATTTTAGTCTTTAGGTCTATATGCCTATTTTTCCACATTCTCCAAAGATTCTTAAAGGTCCCAGCAGCAATCCCTATTCTTCTCTTTATCTCATGCCACTCATCAGCAGTATATGTTAAACAGCTACCAAGGTAATTAAAATGAAACACTTGCTCAAGAGTTCAACTGTTCAAGCAACTGAAGCACCATCTATCTTACTATTTTCATCACTTTAGTTTTCTTTGTGTTTTTCACCAAACCTACACTATTACCAGTCTCATCAAGTGTCCTAATGAAATAATTCATCTCATCAACATCATTAGCCAAGCCAACAAGGTCAAATCATCTGCATAATCATAATCTAATTTTGAAATCTCTAGACCATTTAAGACCAAAATCTTTCTCTTGAAAAGAACTCAAAATAATTAATAACCAAGCTAAATAAAAAAAAGGGGGGTGGAATGCACCCTTGTCTAACTCCACCATGATTGTCTTAATGACTAAGTAGCTGATCATGGTATGCTTTAGTTATATCTGGATCTTTAAGAGCTTCAGTGTTAAAGGTAATTCTCTTAACCTTAGCACAACATTCCTTAAGCTTCAGTTATAGTACACTTTTGACAAGATAAAGGTCAGATCCAATATCAGCTCCCATAATATGGCCTGTTATTCCTAATCGAACTAACCCATTTGCTGTTAATATATAATCAATAATATTCCCATGCAACCCATCAGGTGAAACTCCTGTGTATTTATTAAATTCCCAGTGTTTGCATTACATGTTAGTTATTCTCAGACTATTAAGTTTACTTACCTGTAGGGGACATTCCCTAATGGCATTGGAGCTACCAATGCCAAAGGGATCTAACACCCCTGACCAAGGGTCAGAGTCAGTGCAAACTTTAGCATTGAAGTCATCTAGCACAAGGTAAATATCTCCCTTCTTGACAGAATTCAAAATGTCCTGAAGTCATCTGTAAAACCACCTTGTCCTCATCAGTACCCCTCTGTAGGGGCTTAACAACACTAAAGTGGAAACAACAGCAAACAAGCCATTATACTGCTGTTGTTATTATCTTAGTGATAGCAATTCTTGATACATTTGTATGTTTTTGTATATGAAATTTTAGATCTAATAGCTATACAACTAGGGTTTTGAATTACTTATTAGTTGAAGTTTTTACAGTGATTTGAAGATTAAAACTTTTAATCGTTGATCTTTTAGTAATATTTTGTAATCTCTTACTACAAAACTCCCTGCCCTTGGTCAGTAGAGAACAATACTGATGGACTTAGAAAAGCCACCATCCATTGAATGGGACTTTAATTCATGGCTGTAGTGTACAGGAGAGCCATACCCTGTGCACAATAAAAAATGCACTGGATAGCCTTAACAGAAGGCTACCATTTGTCTCTAACAGCTGTCCAGTAGGTTCCTTTCCCCCAAGTTTCTCTGAGCCCTTGTGGTCCTTGTGACCTGGCCATTTAGCTCATTGTATACAAAAAACACCACTCAGAGGTAAAACAATTCAACTTACTAGAAAAAAAAAAGGTTTCCAGCCCCATTTTATGGACCATTTTAGAGCTGAATCTATTTATTGATATTACAGACCACTTTTACAGTTTCGCAAAATTTTCATAAGCTTCTCATGACTGTAGATCTCAAGAAACTGTGGGAGAGCCATATCCTTGTGCACATTAAAGAACATGCTGGAGGCCTTGACAAGAGGCTACCTTTTTCTGCTAACAGCTGTTTCAGTGATTCCCCTCCCCCAATCTTCTCTGAGCCTTGGGGGTTCTTGTGACCTGGCCATTTAGCCCATTGTGTGGAAAAAAAGTGCCACTCAGAGGTAAAGCTACTAATCTCAATGAGGCAACTGAGTACGTCAGAGTATCACACAGGTTGAGTTCAGAATGGACATCAGAGTACTGTTATTCCCTTCTCTTTGTTACCCTTTACTGACAGTCCAGAATATTGTACAGTAGTTATTAACTGACTTAGGAAATTTTGACCACTCTGATCATTAAATAGTTAACTATTGTTCATTCTACTATCCTAAAATTTAGAATGCTTTTTAGTAATCAAATTTTAAAGAAATCTCTTTTGCAAATTTTCACTTATATTTCTCTCATCAACATAACACTATATTCTCTAATGATTTAATTTTATCCTGAGCCTATGCTTAGCCTATTTCTCTGAGCCTAATTCTCATTAACATTTTCTTCTTAATTTAAAATTTCTTGCTATGTAAGGTTTTATGATAACATAACCATGCCAAACAACCTTCAATGTATTAATAAGGTAAAAAAAAGTAAAAAGTAGAGTTGCACTTTTTTAGATTTATGTAAATTTGTTAATCATAAAGAACAAACACGCAAACAAAGAGTAAAATGAGAACTTTCGGGATGTTTAAGGTTTTTATTTTGTGATATATTAGTAAATATTAAAGTAAGATTTATTGTTTAGAAATTTGGCTGCTTGTCATAATATAAATTTATTCACTTCAGAAATGCCACTGAAATTAACAATCAAGGTTGAATTATAGGTTATTAAAGGGGAAATAGTATATTGGTCTGTAACAGAAATACATTGGTGGAAGTTTCTAAGTATTCATTTCAGCAGTGGCTTAAAAGTGCTTTTGTGAGTTCATATAGAATAAGAACTGACCTGTACAGTTCATTCTATAATCATGATATACTGTGTTAAAGAAACTAACATATTTATTTTTTTATAATGCAGAGTTATTTGTGAAAGCTACATACTAAGGAGAATGTGGAAAATAAATGCCTGAAATCAAACTTGGGAGCTTGCTGTTCTTCATCAGTTGTCAGTCCAAATCTATTTTTGGCACATTTAATTAATATATCTGAAATTTTATAGAATGCTGCATATTTACCTATGTGAAAATGAAAATGTTTTCAGCCAAGTTGAGAATTATTACTTTTCGCTTTTGGGGCTACTTTTAAAGCTCTGCATTTGCTACACAAGTCTTTTCATAATGTAAATAACTTTAGTTGTAGATGAATATTTCATTAAGATTATGAAATGCTTAAAAAGCAAAAGTTTTTTTCTCTTTTATTATTTATGAAAAAAACTTTAAAACTCTATTGTAAATACTTTTAATGGCAATATAGTCCCAGAAAGTCCAGAATATTGTAATAAATATCTCTCCCAGGGTAATTAGTATATTAAAATTTTAATGCGATACAACAGATATAAGTATAAAAACTTGGAGAAATGCCAAGTTTTTGCTACACAATGAGCACCAGTTTTACCTTTTGGTATGAGTTTCTTTTGATAAATAGTTGTGATTTTGAACAATTTATTACTGAACTCATCTCACTCTTCATCTATAATTATTAGATAGATGTGCTGACAATCACGACAAGTGTTTTCCTTGTTATTTTATTGTTTCTAATATTTCCAATTAATTGGCCCTTAATTTTGTATTGTCAAAAAAATGTGTAATATATACACAGCTTTAGCCATGGATGGCTTTATAATAGCAATGCAATCAATATTGAGGTGGAAATGTTTTTGTTTTTCTCTCCTATTCTTTGATATTAAGTATCTGTAACTTTTGGAATCTCTGTTATCTGTCTGAGTCAGAATTTATTTTTAATTTTAAGCTGTTGTCTCATGTGTGGGAGAGTAATATCCTGTACATGTTAAAGAATGCACTGGGTGGTCTTGACAGGAGATTTTTGTTTTGTAACAGCTATCCAGTTGGTCCTCTTCTCTGAGCTCTTGAGGTCCTTATGACCTGGTCATTTAGTCTCAGTTTTGGCTAAATTATTTGAATATTGCAGCGTTAATTGTTCCAATATTCAAATAATTACAATGCAATGTTAATTGTACATTACAATACAATGTTAATTGTTTCAGAATTTGATCTTCTGATTAAAATTTTTTTTGCAAAAAATAAAATAGCTAACATTGTACCAATTTACTAAACACTTGTCAAAAATTTTCTTTCTGTGAAGTTTTGTTTTTGTGTGTGTTCATTAATGTCACTTACATTCTGAAGACTAAATGTGTCTTCTGTCAAAATGAGATTTTTTTACTTGCCTCAAAATCAATCTAAATGTTTGTTTAACCTGGGAGTTGACAGACCTTGGTCTTTTAGTCATTTCATGTGCATTTTTGGATCCCCACAAATGAATTCTTCAGTATTTCAATGTGTCTGTTCATTTAGATGACCTTCAATGTTCCTGCTACATATATATTTAAATTTTCATTTGGGTAATATGTTTTATTGCAGTAATGTGGGAAAATCACACAGGTCTTTAGACTCTGGGCATCCAACTTTTTTCACTGGCTTCTGCAAAGTGGATACAACAGATGGGCAATTTCTCAATAATGGAAGTAGGTCATGGGCCATAACCTGTATGCACTTTACTGATTAAGTGGTATTAAAATTTTTAAATAACAGCTGAATTTTATTTTCAGATACTCATACAATTATCATGAGCCATGAACAAAGCTGCTTGTATCAACAAAGTTCTGATGAAATTCAAAATTTTTGTATAGTTTCTCCAAGTAAAAACCAAAGCGCTTTAATTTTATACCAGTTTTCAACCATACAAAGATATTTATTCTCATCTACATTCCGATTGGAGATTGAACAAACATGCTTCATAGCCAGCCCATTATAGGTTGTGATTTCCTGATATAAACTGTATCACACCTACTGAAGTTGGTTGTATTTAGACCATATTTTGGCTACTTTTTTTTAAATTACATCATGAATATAGTTTTGTGAATGAAAATTAAAGTTATGTTTTTATACATTGAGGATACAGAAACCATATGCAAATATATGTTACTAACATATAAGAAACTAGCAGAATTACCTGACATTTTATGGATTCTTAACTCATTTGAACTCTAAAAAATAAAGTAGATAGCAGTTCCCGTAGCACAGACTTTCATTTGATGTACATTTTATTATGATTATTCCTGTGATATTTCTTTCTACATGTTTTGTGTAGGTTGACAGAAAGGTGGAAACATAATTTGAGGTAGCCTATGTACTCTCCACCTTAGAACATTCATTTGAAATATAACTCATTACATTCAGCAGTAATTTATGCAATTCTTTTTTTTTTTTTGGGGGGGGGGGATTTTGTGGCCATAACCTTATGTTACAATAAAGAAAAAACTATATACTGAATTGGATGGTCCTAATTATAACTGTGTATAAGTTATTTCTCCACTTTTTGTTGGTGGGTGGGAGAAATATTGGTGGCCAAACCCCTATGTTAATTTACTTTATTAGAGGAAGCTATGTACTGAATTTAGTGATCCTATTTATATATAATAATATATAAATAGTTCTTACCATTTAAAAGAACTTCTTCCCCTATTTTGTTTTGTGGATGGGGAGAATTATGGAGGAGACAACCCTTGTGTTAAGTTATGATAAGAGGAAACTATTAGCTGTAAAATGACAGCATTTGTCCTCTTAGGTCCATGACCAACAGGACCAACAGATAGCTGTTAGATGCCACCCATGCTGGCACTTGATGTTTATGGTTATGTAGATTAAATAAAAAAAATTACCCCTCAGCAGCTGCTCAGAATGAAGTAACAGGAGCCTTTTAGTGTAATATGCCATACAAGAGATCTGCAAGGTGAGGCAGCTGCAATAAGTTTAGATTTGGTAAAATCACTTGCTAGTATGAATTACATTATATCATATTCCCATGTTTGTTTTATGCATGCTATTCCTTTGCCTTACCATTCTATGCCAGCATCTGCAGCAAGGTGCCTCAAAATTTCTAAGGAACCTACTTAAGGAAATAGAAATTTTGTTTTTTGTTTTAGCTATGTATATTATGCATAGCAGCCATCCCGTGGCCGAGTGGTTAGCGCGCTTGGCTACTGATCTACGGGACCTGGGTTCGAGCCCCGGGTAAGGCATGGATGTTCGTGTTGTTTTCTGCTGAGGTCCTGCCATCCTCTCAGATCTTCTACTGTGGCATATAAACTGACAGGCTCCTGTCAGACCTCTGTGGCAAGCAGCTGCTTGAGGGGGTATTTATTTATTTTTTTTTTTTATTATGCATAGCATAGACAGGCTACTAATGCTTATTAGCTTCTCTTTTTGTTAGAAAGCCATTAAGTTTTTATAAATAACCATTAAGAAAAAAAAATTCAGGAGAACAACACATAGGGTAATAGTTGTGATAGAAAAAGTATATATGTATATTGGGTAATAGTATAAAACATTTGTAGCATAATTCCACAAGAATGGGACACAGTCACTATCAACTGAATAACTGTCTTCCACTTGCAGATTATCCACCAATTATGTTGAATGCATAAGAAATAAATTGAGTAATTGTCCCTAAAGCAGAAAGCAGTTGAGTAGTTGGTCTTGAGAATATTTTCTGACATCATTCTAAATGAAGTTTTTTTTAGTGAATGCAATGCTGAACTTAAAATTTTATGAATTATGGCTATATGAGCTCAAAAATTTTAATAACTAATTGAATATTTAGGCATATTTTAAACATGAACAGGGAAGTTTAAAGCGTCATTTCTGCAATAATTGATAATCTCAGCATTACCTATAGATGTCTATAAATCAATAAATGTTTTTGTGGAAAAAACACACCATTTCTATTTCTATGAAGCAGTATCATCTGATAATGAAAACTAATCTATTTTTCTTCTAATTTATCATAATTTTATAAAACAACTGCTGAAATTAAATGTTTGAAAGGAAAAAAAAAAAATCAGTCGCTGATCACAGAAGTGGAACAAGAACCTGTCAGTCAAATAAATTGTAGAGAAGGCCTGAGAGGGAGGCAAAACCTCAGCAGCAAAACAACATAAACATCTGCATCTATTTTTGTTCATAACTATCCTTGGGAAGAAAAAAACTGATGATATTAGAAAGGCCACACATCAAGTGTGACATTAAGCTGTATATGAGGAAAATCACCTTGTGTGCATTATGGAACACACTAGATGACTTAATGATAAATTAATTCAAATGAGCAAACTAGAAGGCTTCCACCTATCCATAACAGCTGTTCAAATGGGTTGTCTTTTCCAATTTTGTTCTAAGGTGGAGTCTTTGTATTCCAGTCATTTAGCTGTGTGTTGCAAAGCAATTCTACTCGAGGACAAAAAAAAAACGAACTAAATAACCTGAATATTGTTATTCAGGTTATTTAGTTCGTTTGTTTTTATTTAGTTCGTTGGTTTTTTATAATATTGCAGTGACAGTTACATCCAATCCTTTCACTGGTATTAGTGTTTTTAAGTGATGTTTTAATTTTATTTTGCATCAGTTATGTACATCAGGTCTGTAAATGGTAGCTAGGCATAAATTGGATGCTACCAATCCCCAGTGATGATGCACAGAACCAGCCAGGTCTAGCACCTAATGTCCGACCCTACCTTCTCGTGGTGCAGGCCATTAGTACCTTTCAAAAGATATATTCTCTTTTGGAAGGGAACAGAAGGGGAGGGCTACCAGTTCAGTATGGCCTACTGATCTGGTCATCTATGGCCACTTTTTTCTTTTTTTTTCAACCCTGCTGAGGAGTGGTCAACTTCACAGGGTCCTGGTGCTGACCATTTGGTCAGCACCAGGACCTTGTGAATACCTACTACACTGGATTTGTTCATGATCCTGGACTTGCTGCACTGGTGGGCCTCTGTTGAGAAATAATCTGCCGCTGTGTTTTCTGTTTGCTTCTGGTTTGCCAGCCCTAAGTGAACAGAGGCATGGGATACCTTATATCAGCTGGTGGATAATCCTAATCAGAGGCAATCGCAGGTACCTGAACCTTACTTAGCTAGTTGGGCATCGTCAAGCCTAAACTGGAGTAATGTGTCTCAGGCAGGCCAGGCCATATGGCTCTTGAAAAAGTCCACTTGAGAAGGTGGTGCCTGAAGTTCCTACCAGCATCGGTGACTTCAGCCTTTAGCAGAGGAGGAACAGGTCTTTGCCCCATGCCTGCGATCAGGGGGCTGTTTGATATTGTTGGCCCTACCAATCTCAATAAACCTAGTTTCTTTAAAAATCCTACTAATCATTTTCTCTCTGCAGGAACATGGAACGTGAGGACATTACATAGATTATTCTCTTGATGTCCTCATGCAGGAATTCCAGTGCTATAACCTAGATATTCTAGGCTTGCAAGAGCCAGATGGACAGGTAAAGGTGAGATACTTAAAAATAACTTTAAATTTCTCTTTACAGGGATGAAGGATGGAAAGCATCACTAACGCGTGGGTCTGCTGCTGCTCAACAGAGATGCTAGTGCATTAATAAAAGGTTTCTTACATCAAAATTTCAGACAAGCATTAAAGACTTCAATGTTATCTGCTGTTATGCCCCTACTGATGATTCCAATGAGGATGAGAAGGATAGGTTTTACGGACAACTTCAGGATATTTTGAATTCTGTGAAGAAAGGAGATATCTCTCTTGTGCTAGGTGACTTCAATGCCAAAGTTGGTACTGACTCTGACCTTTGGGGAAGGGTGATAGGCCCTTTTGGTATTGGTAGCTGCAATGGCAATGAGCTACATCTCCTACAGGTAGGTAAACTCAATGGTTTCAGAATAACTAACACTTATTACAAACACCAGGACATACATAAGTACACATGGGTTTCACCTGATGGGTTGCATAAGAATATGATTGATTATATATTAATTAACAGCAAATGGACTAGTTCTGTTAGGAATACCAGGGCATATAGGGGAGCTGAAATTGGATCTGACCATTACCTTGTTAAATGTGTCTTGCAACTTAAACTTAAAAAGTGTTGTGTTAAAGTTAAAAAATTTACCTTTAATTCTGAAGCTCTGAAAGACCCAGTTATAGCTAAAGCTTACCATGATAGGTTACTTAGTCATTATGACAGTCATGGTTTGCTTACTACTAAAGTTGAAGAAGAATGGGGCTGATTTAAACATACTTTTTTGGTAACTGACAGTACTCTTTTAGGAAAAAGGAGCAGAGGAGGCAGAATTATTTGAGTGATAAGGCACTTGAGCTTATTTCAGAAAGAAGGAACTGCAGGAATGTCCTTAATTAGTACCCTACTAGTCCTAATAGAAAGGATTACAGAGAGCTTAATAAACGTGTAAAAGATCAGTTAGCTACTGATAAGAATCTTTGGCTTGATGGCTTGGCTGACAAAGCTGAGGAAGCAGTTAGACAGCACAACAGCAGAGAGCTGTACCAGATAGTTAATGTTTTGTGTGGTAGAAAACAGACAGGTATATAGGGATTGAAGGATAAACAAGGTAAGGTTATAGAAGGTGAGGATCCTGTTATGGCTAGGTGGGCTGAGCATTTCAGTGATGTTCTAAACAATGTGGTTAGTTCTACTCCCATTGTTTGTAATGATGATAGATGCATTGGTGCCTTTAATGTTGGCCCTATAACACAATCTGAAGTTATTTTAGCTATTTCTAAACTTAAACTTCATAAATCCCCAGGAGTAGATGAAATTACTACGGAAATGCTTAGAGCTGCGAATGTTTCGGTTACCACTTGGATGACTGAAATTTTGAATATCTTTTATGATAAAGTCATGGTTCCCAAAGATTTTACCAGAGCTATTATTATCCCTATTTTCAAAAAAGGTGATCGCTGTTCCTTTTGATAATTATAGGGGATATCAGCCTACTCTGTGTTCCAGGTAAAGTTCTTTCCATGATTGTGCTTAATAGAATTAAGAATCTGGTTGACAGGCAATTACGTGATGAGCAATGTGGATTCAGAAGTGGTAGGGGATGTGTGGATCAGATATTTTCACTTAGGCAGATTCTAGAGAAATGTTTAGAGTTTCAGAAACCTTTGGTTGCTAGCTTTGTTGATTTCAAAAAGGCTTTCGACTCTGTTGATCGACATAATTTGTGGTTGATTGTTAGATCATATGTTATACCAGACAAGTTAGTTAACATAATGAAATCTCTCTATAATAACACTGAGTCATGTGTGAGAGTTGGTAAGGCTTGCAGCAATTGGTTTAGCATTACTTCTGGTGTTCGACAAGGGTGCATTTTGTCTCCTTTTCACTTTAGTTTGGTTATTGATTACGTTATGCGAAATTCATTACATGGGAAAGATTTTGGCCTTAAATATTCTGGAGATACGAAAATTACTGATTTAGATTATGCTAATGATTTAGCCCTTTTGGCAAATGATGTTGATGAGATGAACTCTTTCATTCGAGCTGTTGATGAGACTGGTAGTAGAGTAGGTTTGGTTATAAACAGAGAGAAAACTAAAGTGATGAAAATTGGTCATGCGGGTTGTGATTCAGTTCATCTGAATGGTTGCAGAGTTTAATTACCTTGGGAGCTATGTAACAGATACTGGAGATATGCAGCATGAGATTAACAGATGAATAGGGATTGCTGCCGGGACTTTTAAGAATCTATGGAGAGTGTGGAGAAATAGGCGTATACACCTAAAGACTAAAATTAGACTGTATAATAGTTTGGTTCTTTCTAGGGTTAGTTATGATAGTGAAACTTGGACACCTTGTAAACAAGATAACAGGAAACTAGATGCTTTTTATTCCAGATGCTTACGCAGTATCTTGGGCATTAGGTGGTTTAACTTTTTAACTAATAATGAGGTTAGTCAAAGGAGTCTGCAACCTCCTTTAAGCAGCATATTGTTCAGAGAGAGAGACTCAGTTGGTTTGGCCATGTTGCCCGTATGGATAATTATAGATTGGCGAATAGGGTTATGTACAGTGTGCCTAGAGGCCTCAGAAGGAGGGAGAGACATAGGATGTGGTGGGCAGACAATGTCCAACAGGACCTTGTTAGAATTGGTGTGCAGTGGCCAGATGCAGCAGATGTAGCTCAGGACAGATATGCTTGGAGAATTAAACTGCGTGGTCTGGTTGGACCTCTGTAGCCCAT
Organism: Ryuthela nishihirai; assembly: GCA_038380435.1. Taxonomy (NCBI): domain Eukaryota; kingdom Metazoa; phylum Arthropoda; class Arachnida; order Araneae; family Heptathelidae; genus Ryuthela; species Ryuthela nishihirai. The sequence goes on from JAWZYU010000010.1 coordinate 16,662,894, forward strand.
GGCTGCTTGAGGAAGAGGATGATGATGATGATATACATCAAGACAAATGTAAATACATTGTTTATAAGAATTAATTAAAATTTCATTGCATGTTATAACTGAATGCCTTTTTCTAACAGTTGTTTCTCCACATTTTTCAGAATTCAGTAAATTCACTTTTAATAAAATGTTTAAGATTTTAACTGCATCAAAACATCTAACTGTGGAAATGTGCACTTTTTACATTATTGTAAGTACCTTTTAAATGCCATGACACAGATTTGGCCATAGCCAAAAAGTGAAGGAACATTTATATGGTTTCATCCATTCTAAATAAAGCTTTCTTTTAGTGAATGCAATGCTGAACATAAAATTATATGAATTATGGCAATATGAGCTCTAAAAGTATAATAAATAATTATTCTTTAGGCATATTTTTAAATATTGACAGGGAAGTCTAAAACATCATTGTCAGTTCAATCCATATGAAGTCTCAAACACTTAAAAATTATGGAGGTCCAACCACACTATGTAATTTTCTTTTTCAGATATATCTGCCCTGAGTAACAATTTTTGCATTAGGCCAATGAAAGCCAATATAATAAAGTTCTGTTTGGCATTATCTGCCCACCTAATTTTAACCTGATCCTCTTCCTTAAGTAAGCCTTTAGGAACAATGTTCGTAACTCAGTTTGCTAATATATCATCTATTTTCATTAATTGAAAATATCTTGAAATATTTCTGAAAATGGTGATATTATTTTCTTAATTTATCTGCAATATATATATACCTGAATATATATTTTAGATAAATGAACTGCCAAGTTCAGTTTTACTGCTCGTTTGTTAGTACTTGTAGTTGTGTGATTATGAAGAACAAAGCAGTTTTATATGTCATGAATCCCCTAAAGTGCTGTAAAGTTCACTGAAATTTTACTCTTTAACTGCTATATTTATATGGCCTATAATCTTTTGTTATATTTCTATGTTTTTTGTTTAAAATGTATACTTTTTATCATTGTGAAAAGTATCATTTTCAGAGTAATGACCAGAAAGTAGCAGTAGATTGAAATTGAATAAATTTTGTTAGTAGCACTGATAGAAATTTTTATGATGCTTTGAAGCTCATACCAGCTAAAGTTAAAAGCCAATTTACAGCTTATACTAGTATAGTAAAATTAGTCATTTAGTTTTATAGTGTAGGTTGTTCATTTACTTTTTGTCTTCTTTCTGTTTCATAATTTCAGAAGAATTGATTGTATGCAATTTTGCTTATTGTTGACTCATTCCTGAAAGTGCATCAAGGATTTTATTTTTGCTTAGTATGATAAAAGAAATTCTTATATAGTTTTTATGATGCAAATTGATTTTGTGGGAATATTAATATTGTGAAATATAAATCAAAACTTTCTAGCTGAAAATAAGTTCCTCAACTGTTGAAGTTGTTCTGGCTATAGAATTTGCTGTTCTGCTTCTTTTTGACTTTCAGTATATTTTACTTTCCATAATTTGATTTCAATATTAAGCAGAGAAAAGATTGCCATCATATTTTAGAATAATTCTAATATAATGCTCTCTCTGAATCTTTTCTAACAAGAATAAGATATTTCTTGGTAGGTCTTTCTTATTGTTGAAAGCTGCAATAATTAGAACATGTGTAGTTAGAGGAGTGTCCGAAGTGTTGCTAACTGAGAGTAAAGAAGTACAAAAAAACAAACTTAATAAGTAAAACTTGGGCATTATTGAAGCATATGAGAAAAGTGAATAAATACTGCAGATTTCCTTAGAAGGAGTAGAAAAAGAAATCTATGTTACATTTGTTAGGCAAATTTCTAAGGTATTTTAATCATTATTGAAATGGAAGCCAAATCTTTAGTACAGTTATTAATACATTAGCCTTGAAATTAGAAGATGATATTTAATCTGAATTGTGTCATATCTGTCAATACAATTTTTGCTTTGCATTGCAAAAATTATGCATTTTACTATATTACAATGTATATAGGTGACATCAGTTCCTGGGGCGGGGGTGGCTCAGTCGGTAGCGCGCCAGGCTCGTAATCTGTAGTTCCCAGGTTCGAGTCCCAGTTGGGTCAGCGTTGAGATTTATCTCCGCAAAATTCCCCGCCCTGCCCACGGTCAGTAGGGGACACCGATGGGCTTGGAAAGGCCGCCGTCCGTCGGATGGGACGTTAAGCCGTGGCCCCGTGTGTGGGAGAGCCATACCCTGTGCACGTTAAAGAACACGCTGGATGGCCTTGACGGGAGGCTACCATCTGTCTCCCAACAGCTATTCCAGTGGGTCCCCTCCCCCAACCTTCTCTGAGCCTTCGGGGTTCATGTGACCTGGCCATTTAGCCCATGGTGTGCAAAAAAGTGCCGCTCAGAGGTAAAACAACCCAACCCGACATCAGTTCCACCTTGTACAGTTAAATTGTAAGTAGCAATAAAATAATCATTAGATTCACAAACTGAGTTGTAATTTTTGGTAACTATCTTGAATATGAATATGCATATGATAACCATCTCAAATTGAATATGTTTTGCTTATGCTCACATACGCTAGTTTCTGGATCATCCATATTCGCTTATTTTTTGTTAGCTCTGCAATCGATATTTGTTGAACAAGTAGTCTGGCCTTTAATGCAAATGCTGTATAGGATAATTTTTTAATTAAATAACAGCTTGATGCATATTTAAACACTCACAAAAGCACTTACCTGCCAAATGTATCAAATTGCTACATTTAAGTATTAGTTAATATTATTTAGTATCTACTTAGATTTTCATTATGCCACTGCTGATGTATATGTTTAAGTCACCAGCATTGATGCACTATTTGAATTTGATTCTTTTTTTGTTCATATATCATAATTTAGCAAAATGTTTTGTAACAGGCATTAAGAGCAAAATACTTTACAAATTGTTTAGTATCATAAAATTTTACAGTGCTGTTGACTTTATAGTAGTTTGTTTCCATTTAATGCTTAGTTAAGAGTAATAAATGGATCCCAGTGATGTTTTTGAAAATTGACATGAAGAATGAGAACATTTTAATCTCTTTTTGGTAATAAATTTGCTGAAGAACACATGGGACAATTCCTAATGAATCAAATATATGGAAGTTTCTGGGATTCATTTATTCTTTAATACTTAGAATGTAAATACTATATATATATATCTTTCCTATAAAAGAAATGGTATTTCATGTTCATCTGTTTTGTAGTACCTTAAATGTTAAATAAATATACATTTTGGAATCAGTTGTTAAAAAAAAATAGCTTGTGACCTCTGTGGCAAGCAGCTGCTGGAGGGGGTATTTTTGTTAACTGAAACAACAAAACAATAACAGATAAGCATCAAATACCAAAGATTGTAGCTGTCAGTGTGAATGGCTTGTTTAGACATATAATGATCTGTAGCACTTCTGTTTCAGGAAGAAATTTTTAAAAATGAAAATCACTTACAATAAATGACTAATGATAAATTCTCATTTCTCAGGCATCTTAGGGTTTATAGGTGTAACTTGGACTGGCTTGTTTAATCAGTGGAAGACAGTTATACATCTAAATTTCATTGTTAAGGTGTATGAAAAGAAAAACAGTATTAAATCATTACTTTTTTTTGCTCTTTTTTTACTTAGGTCAACCTTATGAAATCAAAATTAGAACAACAGACTTTTCAGAATCAAAAGAAAGGCTGTATAAGGTATATCTAGCATATAACTGCAAACATAATATGTTAAGTGTCTTTTAAATATTTATTTTCCTTTGATAAAATTAACTGAGGTTTATTGAAATTGAATATGTGTATTATTCATTACTTAATAAATTTCTTGATGTTTCTTCAGTTGAAAAGTATGAAGTCACTCTTAAACAGCTCTCCCAACACACTTTTTCTTTCCATGCCATTCCATAATTGACTCAGAAACCTTTCCTGATCCCCTCTAATGAGCTTATCACTACAAACAGCATGGCACATCAGGGAAATTTGGAGTTCTGTGCCTGTTGAAATTCCAACCACCTTCCACCCTTTCCACCCATCCCTTCCATAGACTTGAGGGTTGAGCCAGAGCCATGTGGTTTAACTGCATTGCCAGGTATTGCTGAGTGCATGTGCAGTGAGTAGATTGTGTGAGAACTGGAATGATTGTGTAGCCAAAGCAACACACCACTCTAGCAATTAGTATGGTGATGACACTGAAGAAAAACTGTGTGTGTATGGAAGGCTCTTAACATTGATATCAAATTTCGACAAAATTCTCTTGAGCTGGATGCAATACAAGTCTGCAATAAGGTTGTGGGCTTGCTGAGCTGTAACTGCTCCCATTTTTTTTTTTTGGATTTTACCTAAATTTTTGTTTAGAATCCAAAAATTAAAATTTATCAATGAAAATACATATTTTGGGTTTTTAGTTTTGCTTTTTTTTTTTAACCCTTCCAGTGCCTAGACTAAAAACTAAAAAAAATTAAATGCATAAAACTTTTCATATTTTATTAATAACATTTTGATATATATCTATCAACATATAAAAAATAATAAGATTTGCATACAATAGATGACAGCCCACTGTAATTTGAAAAGTAATGAAATAGTGGATAAACCAGCCAAATTGGCAGCAAATGAAAATAAAAATCCATTCAACATATAAAAAATAATAATAAGATTTGCATACAATAGATGACAGCCCACTGTAATTTGAAAAGTAATGAAATAATGGATTTGGCAGCAAATGAAAATAAAATCCATTAAATTCCAATTTTCATCATTCTTATAAATATGAAAATAAAATTAAAACAAGTTTCAGTTATATATAATGAGAACTAACATATGATAGCAGATTAATATCTAATAACATACTAAATTTTAAAGCCTATTATTTCTCAAAATGTATTGATTACAAAACTAAAAATAAGAGTTACATTTACTAATTATATCTTAAGTAAAATAAAACTAAGTACTCTTCTGATTGCAGAAGCTGTAATACTGCTGCAACTATAATTATTAGGTTGTTGTATATCAAATGGCCAATTTCACCAGATGGTGCTTGTGATATTTATATTAAATCATGAAGCCTGCTTACAATAACACAGTACCCATTTTGCCAGTAGATTTTCTGGTAAGTGGATTGTAAGAGCTTAAAGGGAACAATGGATCAGAGTCAAATTCATAGTTCTTATATGGGATATAATACTGTGGAGACAATTCACAACATCAATGCAGCATTTGGGGAAGGCACAGCTAGTGAACAGAAATGCAATGTTAATATGAAAAATTTCAATCAGGCAATACCAGCCTTCAAAATTAGCCACATGGTCGACCCGAAGAAGCTATTGGTAATGATCGATTAAAGGCTTTAATTGAATCTGACACATGCCAAACTGTATGAAACATAGCAGTCAAATTAGGTGTACATTTTCCTAGCACTTGGTAAGGTTCCAGGAAAATTAGGTGTACAGTCTCCTGGCACTTGGAAGCCATTGAGAAAATGAAAAAAAAACTCCCTCAAATAGCTACTTGCCACAGAGGTCTAACAGGAGCCTGTCAGTTTAATACACCATAGTAGAAGATATGTGAGGAAGGTGAGACCTCAGCAGAAAGACAATACAAACATCCATGCCTTACCTGGGGTTTGAACCCAGGTCCTTTTGATCAATAGCCAAGCACGCTAATCACTTGACCATGATGGCTGGGAAAGTGAAGAAGTTGAAAAATGGGTTCCACTTGAATTAACAAACACTCATAAGGCATGTTGATTTGAACTTCCCTTCTCACATAAACCAAAGGGATTTGTTTTTACATAGAGTTGTAACGTGTGATGAAAAATGGATCATATATGACAATCTTCAGTATTCTGCTCAATGGCTGGATGTTACAGAAGCACCTAAACACATTCCCAAGCCTAATCTTCACCAAAAAAAGGTTATGGTGACCATTTGGTGGTCTGCAGCCAGCGTTATTCATTATTCATTCCTAAAACTGGGCAAAACAATAAATGCATAGAAATATTGTGCAGAACTCCAAAAAATACATGGCAAATTATGCAAGAAGCAGCCTGCGTTGGTCAATAGACATGGCATCTTACTGCTTCATGATAATGCTTGACTTCGCATCTCACAAATAACAGTCTAGAAACTCCATCAGTTACAGTATGAGACTCTACTGTACCTGATGGAGTTGCAGTAGTATTCCATCACTCTACTGATCTGATGATATGCTTCACCAGACCAGTAGAGGTCTGGTGAAGCATATCACCAGACCTATCGCCAGCAGTTTACTCTTCTTCAAGCATCTCAACCATTTCTTAGTGGGGAAAACATTCAGCAATAAGGCAGTAGTTAAAAACCCTTCAAAGAATTCATCACACCCAGGAACTCAGATTTTTTTACCAATGGTATAAATGCACAAATTTCATGGTGGCAGAAGTGTATTGAATATGTCGGTGCATATTTGGATTAAGTAAAGCTATTTTTAACAAAATTATAGCTGTTGAGAAAGTTTCTACAACAATTCAGCCAACTAATAATATTCATTTGCAACAACCCAATAATATATTACTCAATTGTAAAGAATATGAAGTCCAAAGAGAGATATAATTTAATGCTTTGACAAATATGGTATTAATAAATGTACTCTAAATAACATCTTAGATCATCTTAATGAAAGAATTAGAATTTTAGTGCTTAAATCATTACAATATTTAAAAGGTAATCAACTTATATACATAATAAAATCATAATATTTGTTCATAATAATACCTACATCAAAATTCACATATTAATTGCATGAAGAAAACCATTAAGCTAATGTGAAGTGAACTTTTGAACTGTTATATATAGCTTATATTTTTGAATGAGACAGAGTTCTTTAACTCTTAATAGATTCAGGTGTGATATGTATAGACAGACATCCAGAGCCGAGCTGTTTTTTGCTATGCTCAGCCAAACAAATTATCTTTAGAACTTTTTTGTCAAATAAGTAATAAAAGGAATTATGGGATATTATATTCTATATTAATCTGCATTTAATTGGAGATTTTATGAAAATATTTACCAAAATTACAAGTATAAATTTAACCTTTCCAGGGTCTGCCAGAAAAACTGGTTTACATCCAAAGGCCCAGCTATTTCTTCCACTATACTCAGCCAAAAAAAAAATTGAACTTTTTTTGCCAAATAACTAATGAAAGGAATTATGGCATATTATGTACCAAATTAATCAGCATTTGTGGATTTTCTGAAAATGAAATGTTTAACAAAATAGATGCTACTTTTATTTTAATAGGCCCATTTTTAGAGTCATGTATTAAAAAAAAAACATCTAGCAATGCAAATGAAAATTTATTTTAAAAAAAGAGAAAAATGATTATAATGCATATGAATAGAAAGGCTATTTCTGAGTAACAGAAAAATGAATTTTTACTCACAGCAAAAAAAAATACTCTCTTTTTGTAATTTTTTCTCTGTGCTATATTTTAGGAAAAGACCAGCTTTTTCCCAAGTGTGCTGAATTCAAACAAGTCAACTTTAGAGTCTTTTTAACAAAAATTGGTCATGTTATATATTAAATGGAATTTAATTCAGAATTTTATGAAAATAAATTTAAACAAATTCCTAACCATATATTAATTTTGATAAGAGTTTTTCACTGTGATAAAATGAAAAAGTAGATCTGACTATGCAATTGAGGTGTAATTTTTGAAAATTCATCAAGAGAAACAGTTAAATTATACAAGGTGGTTATAATTAAACTGACATTACTCACAGTGATGTAGAGAAGGATCTACTCAACAGATCACAGTGAAAAGTGGTGGATACCTTAATAAGAACATGGAGTAGAGAATTTGCGAATAAAAAAAATTAGTTAGTGCCACCAGGTGGCATGGTGCACTAAAAATGTGGTCATCATCATCATCATCCTCAAGCAGCCATGGGCTACGGAAGTCCAACCAGACCGTGCAATTTAGTTCTCCAAGCAAGTCTATCCTGAGCTACATCTACTGCATCTGGCCACTGCACACCAATTCTAACAAGGTCCTGTTTGACATTGTCGGCCCACCGCATCCTAGGTCTCCCCTTCTTTCTGAGGCCTTTAGGCACACTGTTCATAACCCTATTCGCCAATCTATAATTATTCATACGGGCAACATGGCCAAACCAATGGAGTCTCTCTCTGCACAATATGCTGCTTAAAGGAGGTTGCAAACTCCTTTGCCTAACCTCATCATTAGTTACAAAGTTGAACCATCTAATGCCCAAGATACTGCGTAAGCATCTGGAATCAAAAGTATCTAGTTTCCTGTTATCTTGTTTACAAAGTGTCCAAGTTTCACTACCATAACAAACCCTAGAAAGAACCAAACTATTATACAGTCTAATTTTAGTCTTTAGGTGTATACGCCTATTTCTCCACACTCTCCCTAGATTCTTAAAAGTCCTGGCAGCAATCCCTATTCGTCTGTTAATCTCATGCCGCACATCACCATTATCAGATACGTAGCTCCCAAGATAATTAAACTGTGACACCTGCTCAAGACTGCAACCATTCAGATTAACTGAATCATAGCCTGCCTGACCAATTTTCATCACTTTAGTTTTCCCTCTGTTTATAACCAAACCTACTCTACTACCAGTTTCATCAACAGCTCGAATGAAAGAGTTCATTTCATCAACATCATTTGCCAAAAGGGCCAAATCATCAGCATAATCTAAATCAGAAATTTTCGTATCTTCAGTCCATTTCAGGCCAAAATCTTTCCCTTGAAGTGAATTTCGCATAACATAATCAATAACCAAGCTAAAGAGAAAAGGAGACAAAATGCACCCTTGTCGAACACCAGAAGTAATGCTAAACCAATTGCTACAAGCCTTACCAACTCTCACACATGACTCAGTGTTATTATAGAGAGCTTTCATTATGTTAACTAACTTGTCTGGTATACCATATGATCTCACAATCAACCACAAATTATGACGATCAACAGAGTCGAAAGCCTTTTTGAAATCAACAAAGCTAGCAACCAAAGGTTTCTGAAACTCTAAACATTTCTCTACAATATGCCTAAGTGAAAATATCTGATCCACACATCCCCTACCACTTCTGAATCCACATTGTTCATCACGCAATTGCCTGTCAACCACATTCTTAATTCTATTAAGCACAATAATGGAAAGAACTTTATCTTGAACAGAGAGTAGGCTGATACCCCTATAGTTATCACAAGAACTGCGATCACCTTTTTTGAAAATAGGGATAACAATGGCTCTGGTAAAATCCTTAGGAACCATGCCTTTATCATAAAAGTTATTCAGAATTTCAGTCATCCGAGTGGTAACCGAAACATTCCCAGCCCTAAGCATTTCTGTAGTAGAACATGCTAATTTCTCGTGACATTGCACCCAATCATGTGAGAGTTGCATGAGGCACACTATAAAATTTGATATCTTCCCTGTAATCACTAGAAGGAACCATGAGTTTTTGCAAGAAGGACTGAGTTTTGCTAGCAAAACTCTTTTACCAAAAGACATTAATGATGCTGCTGCATTATGCAAATATCGTCGTCTGAAAGATATAAGGAAAGGACCTTTGTTGCTAAATGGACTGAAGAATATGATACAGAAATTCGAAGAAACAAGCGAGTGGGTGTGGCTCCGGATAGAGGCTGGCAGCGTGTTGCAGAAAACAATATGGAAGATGTCGCACTTACCGTTACAGAAATCCAGTCCAATTGAAGCTACCCATGGGTTTAGGTCATCCCGAGACAGTATCCTGGCAACTGCAATTTCCATGGTCAACTTTGTAAAATTATATGGTCCATCCTGAAATGGTATCCTTATAAAATTCATAGGGTGCAGCAGCTAGCCACATGACCTTGAACAGTGCACTGACTTCGTTTTGTGATTTCTGGCGAGGATGCAGCTCAACGACACGTGGCCTTCAAAAGTCTTATTGACAGATGAGGCACATTTTTTCGTACATGGAGCAGTGAATACGCACAACTACCAAATATGGGGACCTACACATCTGCATGCTGTGCATGATGTACCCCTACACTCTGACTATGTAACTATATAGTGTGGGTTTACTGCAAATTTTATAATTGGAACATTTTTCATTGAGGAGATCATGCCTCAAGGCCCCATGCATTGATCAATGAATGAACCACATTACACAGATCTTCTCCACTACAAGATTGTTCCAGCTTTGCAAGAAAGAAATTGCTTAGACTCCATAACCTTCATGCAGGCTGGGACACCACCCCATATTGCATGTATGGTAACGCAATTGTTGCATACCTCATTTGGTGAGGGCAGAATAATTTCTCAAATGTTTTCCAATGCTGGCCACACCGACATAAACCCTTGCAATTTTTGGTTATGGGGTTATTTGAAAAGCCGAGTTTACCAGGGCAATGTTAAATTGCTTGCTGAACTGAAGGGAAGAATAACACAGCATGCTGCAGCCATTCCCTAAGACATGTTTCAAGCAACTGTGAACCATGCTGTATTATGTTTCCAGCACATTTTGCATATGAATGGTTCACATATTGAGAATCTTGATTTGTAAAATAAAGGCTATGTTTGTTGAAATTGGTATTTTTTTTAGTGCATCCATGCCACCTGGTGGAACTAACCTAATTTTTTATTTGCAAATTCTCTACCCTATGTTCTTATTAAGGTATCCACCATTTTTCGCTGTGATCCGCTGAGTAGATCCTTCTTTACATCACTCTCAGTAATGTCAGTTTAATTATAAACACCCTGTATATTAATCAAAAGGCAATTTCTTTTTATAATTCTTCTTAGTATGTTATGTTTTAAAACACTACCCAGTGTTATACAAGGTGAATCAGTCTGATTACATTCATAGGGGCCTGTTTATGAAGTGGGTAAATAATTTGGCTTAATTTTTGCTAAAAATTATCAGTTTTTTTCTTTGGGTGTTGCATTTTGGAGATCTTGGAAAAGTGCTGTAAGGTTGGCCTGCCAAAGCATAGTCAACATCCTCAGAGTGGCATGGCCAACATATTGGAGAAGGGGAGGCTTAGCTGTGGAAAAGTTGAGGGGTGGGAGTTATAATCCCCTTAATAAAATTGCCCTTCCAACTGTAGAAGAACTGATTTCCATGCCAAGGTTTTTTGCTTCCTTATCTAAGACCTCATTCATTTTCAGGAAATGATAAAAGATCAGTTTTTTTTTTTACTGGAAAATAAAGAAGTAATAAAAGAAAAAAAAAGCATATATAACTTAATTTGATGTTAAAAAGAAATATCCACAGTAAATAGTTTCAAGTTAGCCATTGTCATAGTCAGTGATGTATCATAACTTCTAAAGATTAATTTAATCTAAAGATCACCATTTAAATGTGAGGGAATAAATATCAATAAATTGGTAGAAATAGAAATTAATAAGTTGTGAGCCAGTCTTTGTCACAATCAGTAAAAAAATAAATAAATCTTCCTTCAAGCAGCTGCTTGCCACAGAGGTCTGACAGCAGCCTGTCAGTTTATATGCTATAGTATAAGGTCTCTGAGGATGGCAGGACCTCAACAGAAAAACAACACAAACATCCATGCCTTACCCGGGTTTTGAACCCAGGTCCCTTAGATCAATAGCCAAGCACACTAACCATTCGGCTATGGGATGGCCTAGTCAGTAATGCAGCGTAATTTTGAAAGATCCATGGAAATAAAATCAATAAATTGGTAGAAGTAAAAATGAAACAAGTTGTATGGTGTCCATTGTTGTTACTAATGATATAACAAAGTTTTGAATTCCCAAAGATTGATACATACAAATTTACAGAAATAAAGATAGATCTATAAAAATGAAAACTAAATTTTAATTATAAAAGTACAAATAAAATTAACTAAATGAAAAGGTAAGCCAATGTTATTGCTATATGCAGCACATAGTGCACACAGCTGATACTTGCTATTAATTACTACTCTGCATGTTATTGGGCCGTGACCTAGTTATCAGGAGTTCTGCACAAACAAGTTGTATTTAGTTATAATTTCGATTTCACTACATGTATCAGGGGGTCGTGGGTTTGTATCCCACCCGGCTCAAAACAATTTTTCCTCTAAAAATTTGCAAAAGTAATCGAATCAACTTAAAGAGTGGTAATTTGTTTGGTATATACATAATAGGTTGAGTTGATTAGTTATCTATACAATTGCATACTTGTAAGACATGCAATCCATCTAAATAAAGGCATTAAAAAGCCGCTTAAGACAGGATTTCCTGAACGCTCCCTACATATTATGGAAGGTAGGTGGAGAATGTTCATATCATCAATTAGAGGAGATCTTGATCGGCGGCCAGTAGCTCATGATCCAGAGCACCTGACATGTTATCAGTAGGTTGTGGGTTCATATCCCACCTGACTCAAGACAATTTTTCCTCTAAAAATTTGAATCAACTTAAAGAGTGGTAATTTATTTGGTATATCACTAGCAGGAGTGACTCAGAAATCTAGGATAAATGATAAAAAAATTTCTAGGCATTCTACAAATTAAGAAATGGCGATCAGATGGCTTTAGCAAATTATTTATATCCTAGCTTAATAAAATGTGCATCAAATGAAAAATATAAGTATTGTTTTTTAAGCATGAATAATGTATTCTTCTAAAATGTAGGTAAAATTTTTTCAAATGATAATATCTATTTTTTAAAAATAGAAGTTCCATGTGTGTACGAAAAAAGGACATGAATGTCTTAGGCCTCTCATTTCAGATTCTGTCAATGTATGTAATCAATGGGGATCCTGGATGGGTTAATAAGATTTTTTAGTAGTGTATAAAAAGCATCTGACAAATGTAATCAAAAATTTATTTTTTAAAAAAGGCCAAAATAATTATAATGCATATGAATACAAATGCTATTTATTTCTGGGAAAAAAACTTTTTTTAATTCTTTTCTTGAAGTGTACTTTGAGAAAAGTTCTGAATTTTTACTAACTGTTCTGAGTCAAATAAACAAGTCTGACTATCTGTAATCTGTAATGCCTTGAGGCATAATCTCCTCAATGAAAAATGGTCTAATTATAAAGTTTGCAGTAAACCCACACCATACTATAGTATTTTAAAAAAATAATCAACTGACAAATTAGATCATGTGTTAGATACCAAATTAAATAGAATTTAACTCTGAATTTTATTTAAAAAAATAAAAATTGAAACAAATTTACAGATATATTTTAATAAGCTTTTTTAATAAGCCAAAAAGAATTTGGCAAGGCAGTTAAGGTTTAATTTTGGAAAACCTGCTGAATAAAAACAGCTAAATTATATATCATTGGACAGGATTTTTTTCCCCCCAAATAGTAAAAAATTTCACCTGAAAATAGACTTCCATTATTTGTTTATTTTTTTTTCATTGTAATATTTTAAAGCATGAGACAGAATTGCTCAAGGTGACTATGCACTATTCACAATTAATGGGATTATTCTTTCCTGTTTTTGGTAGTGAAGGAACACTTTTTGTCTGTTTTGTTTTCTTGACACCCACCATGCATTTTTCTCATTGGGTGGTACATTTCGGGGATCTTGGCAAAGTTTTGAAAAGTTAGTGCACTGCGGCAAAAAAAAAATCAGTATTAGAATGATACAGCCAAGAACTTGGAAAATTAGAGAGGTAATTTTTCAAGCCATTTAATCTAAATTAATATCTTCAAAAATAAAATTTTGTGAAGAGGAGATAGTTGGGGTTAAAACCCCATCAGCATTAGAGAAAGTGGGGTGGGATTAAAACACTTGTGATGAAATTTCTTTAACAACTGTAGGAGGACAAATTTTCATGCCAAGGAAATCCTTTTTGCTTGTGTATACAAGACCACATTCATTTTTAAGGTTTTGCTGGAAAAGGAAGAAATAATTTTTCAAACATTATGCATATAATCCAATGTGACATTTAGAAAAATATATGTGACAACAAGTTGTAAGCCAGGAAATATTTTTTGCTTTTGTGTTACAAGACCTCATTCATTCTCAGGAAAGGATGAAAGATCAAAGGTTTTTGATTGGAAAAGGAAGAAATAATTTTTAAAAAGGTATGCATATAATCTAATGTGATGTTCAGGAAAATATCTGTGGCAACAAGTTGTAAGCCAGCCACACCATAACCAGCAATGTAGCATAACTCTGAAAGATCAATAATGGCATACATATAAATTTATGGAAATGAAATAAAAATTAAAATATAGAAATCAAAGTGAGGTTTAATTAAAAAAGTATTAATAAAATGCTAACTGAAAAGATTGAAAAGATATGATCCAATGATAGTGAAATTGGGATGATACTATAAGCAGCATATTTGTTGTGCCATACATGTTACTAGGCAGCCATCTGCATCTTGTTGTGCCATGACCTAGTTTACACAGCATTATTTTAGTTTCAGTAGCACAGAACTATGTATTGAATGCTGGGATAAATGATAAAAATAATTCTAGGAATATTCAAATAGATTTAATCCTTTCCAGACCAATTGTACTTGTGAACCTTCTCACTTATTTTTCTGTATTTTAGAATTTTTTTCCATTTTATTGTGGAAAATAAATTACTCTTTGATATAGAACATGACACACCTGTGTTTGCTAGTAACCTTAAGATAAGGTTCTAAAGTTCACTTATCATTCTTTTGCTAAACAAGTAAAAAAGTTGGGCCTTGCATAATTCAATATGTCTCTGGGCATGACAGGAGTTAAAGCAGAAAAGAGAGAATAAAACGAAAATAAAAACAGACATATATATTCATAATTGCTTCCAAAATCCTCTGATTTTAAAAAATCTTATGTAATTTTTGGGAGAATTTCAAAACTAAGAAAAGATGAGTTTGCAATAGTTCAGATCAAGCTCATCAGCTTAAATCAAGAGACTGCTTCAATGTAAAAAAATGGAAACAATTAAATCTTTACCATATATCACATTTGAAAAATGGTGAACAGATGGCTTTAACAAATTATATATATATCTTAGCTTAATAAACTATGCATCAAATGAAAAGGGTATTAAAATCAATCCAAAGTGAATGCACAGTATTCCCTGTTAAGAAACATTAATTAATAGATTCTGAAAAAAATTCATTGCCGCCACGGCGGGAATCGAACCTGCATCTCTCTAGATTCATACCAGAGGCATGATTTTGTGATGGTTGGCTGACTCTGGCATGAATCTAGAGAGATGCGGGTTCGATTCCTGCTGTGGTGGCGATGAATTTTTTTCAGAATCTATTAATGAAAAGGGTATTATTTTGAAATTGGAATTATGTATTTTTATAAAATATATGTAAGAAAAATTTTCAAACCATAATTTAAATTCTTTTTAAAAATTGGTGTTTCACGTGTTGTATTAAAATTAGATATAGCTAGCTCTAGGCTCTCATTTTGAATTCTGTCAATGTATATAGTCAGGTTCATTAACAAGTCTAGATTTCTCTATAATCAGACAGTAGATGTGTACTGATCTGGAGAGAGGTAGTAATCTGCAACCAGCTGCATAATATTGAGAGAAGTGCATTTTGTGATGGTTGGCTGACTGTGTGGGCCACATTTTCATGGAGGAGGGGGGAACGTCCATATGTTGATGAAAGTTTTGTGAATACTCTGAGAGATCAGGATAAGATCCTTGATGTAGTTGGTGATGATTTCTTTCTAATGAAGAAAAATGCCCATCCACACAGTGTAAGATGGACCAACCAATATCTTAAAGAAGGTATCTAATGAACTTACATTCTCTCCAGATATTAATCTAATAGAACATCATGGGATGCACTGGGAAAATATTGCTGATCTTCAATCCCCTCTCTAAACCCTCTGGGACCTCAGGATTATTCTTATTGCTCAGTGGACTATGTTTTCCTACCATTATCTTATTTAGAGCATGAATGAGTTTATTTATTGCCTTATCTTTTATGATTTATTATTGTAGATTGCATTATATTTTATGATTTATTTTTTATTATGAGCATTATCTTATTAAGGCATGCACAATGTTTGGAATGAGAACACTCAGTCTGTTCTAGGCAATATCAAGTCAACAAGAAAGTTTAGCCAGTAATATCTTATGAAAAATTTAAATCTGTTGCTTATAACTATTGCACATATCAGCTGACTATCAGCATACATGACTATTTGCATGTCTCAGATGATAACAAATATGTACTAACACTGACTGTGCATTCATTGCCTTTTACATGTTGATTATGTGTCAATTTGAACCAGGTGGGATATGATGTGAACCACACTACCTCCTGATGACATGTCAGGTGATCTAACTGCTGGCTACCCAGGCCATGAATCAATATCTCCTCTATTTGTGTCTTTAAACTTTTTACCATAGGATCAGTACAGGTGCTTACCTGTACTATCCTGTTAGTAATATTATGTATTTCATCAGGCAGTAATTGCAGAAAATCATAAGTATTGTATATTTCGTGGTATGGTTTTAAACTATTTATGATGTTAAGTTTTTAAAACTTTGCATTTCATGTATAGTTATAAAACTTAATTTTAAAAACTTTAGAGTATCATACGTGTGGGCTTTCATGAAAGAAGACTACAGTATATGGAAAAAGAGCAGATTACTGAATGGCAACAACAACGACCTGGAGAAAGGATCCTAGAAATAGGTAATGAGATATTATCAGTTTTCTCATATCTTTTTTAATGAGTTTAGTGGATTGATAATTTAGTGAATCATTGATGAGAATATTATCTTTGTTACCAGTCAACACAGTGAGGACTAAAAAGGCCAAACTTTGAAAAGGGTGTTTGATGTAACAAATATTTAGTATTTTAATATGGTAAATAGCAAATTAATCATGATGTCATAATAATTTTGTATTAAATGTTCTTTATTGTGCCTAGCAGTGATAGAAAGCAAATTACTTTATTATATTAGTCCAGTTTTTCCAAAATTGAGTTAATAAAGCTAAGTGAGATTGAGAGTGGGATATTGGAAAGCTTGATTAATGTGAATTATATCAGCCTGATTCTTCAATTATGGTATTTTATTATAATGATATTGCTAATATGTTAAAAATTGTTGTGAATGTGCAAAAAAAAATTCAACACTTTTTTTTAGATAGTTAAAATTTTAGTTGTTTCAAAATTTGTGATCTTCAGTATTTTTTATTTTTGAAGGAGGAATTGTTTGGCATTTGCCTGCTCATGGTTTTTAAGTTATGCAGAACATTAGAGTTATAATTGTACCACATATATAAGAATACAGTTTTTGATTGACCTTCATATTTTTATTCTAAAGAAATATTATTTCAAAGCAAATGAAGGTCAAGAAGTAACTCGGTATCTAGACAAATATATTGGGAATGGATATGGTGTGGGGGTAATTACAGTTGGTATGAAAGATAACTGAAAATTTCCAATTATAAAGATATGCATAGCATATGATTGATCTAGCAAAGGAATAATATTTATCAGCTGGAAAATCTCAATATACAGATTTAAAATAAAGTAACAAGAACAGGCAATGAGATACATCAGAACTCTTTTTGTGGTTCCTATTAATTTTAGGGGGGAGGGGGGGGCTCAGTCAGTAGCACACCAAGCTCATAATCTGTAGTTCCCAGGTTCGAGTCCCAGCTGGGTGAGCATTGAGATTTATCTCCGCACAACTCCCCACTCTGCCCATGGTCAGTAGGGGTTGGGTTAGGTTGTTTTACCTCTGAGCGGCACTTTTTTGCACACCATGGGCTAAATGGCCAGGTCACATGGACCCCGAAGGCTCAGAGAAGGTTGGGGGAGGGGATCCACTGGAACAGCTGTTGGGAGACAGATGGTAGCCTCCCGTCAAGGCCATCCAGCGTGTTCTTTAACGTGCACAGGGTATGGCTCTCCTGCACACGGGGCCACGGCTTAACGTCCCATCCAATGGACGGTGGCCTTTCCAAGCCCATCGGTGTCCCCTACTGACCTTGGGCAAGGCGGGGAATTTTGCGGAGATATGGTCAGTAGGGGATACCGATGGGCTTGGAAAGGCTGCCATCCATCGAATGGAATGTTAAACTGCTGCCCCATGTGTGGGAGAGTCATATCCTGTGCTTGTTAAAGAACACATTGGATGGCCCTTGATGGGTGGTTACCATCTGTCTCTCAACAGCTGTTCCAGTGGGTCCCCTACCTCAACCTTATCTGGGCATTTGAGGTCTTTGTGACCTGGCCATTTAGCCCATTGTGTGCATAAAAGTTCCACTCAGAGGTAAAACAACAACTTTAGTGCAGGCCTGAAAGCTTGTAACTATATTAAATTGTATGATTATCAATTGTTTTCAATGATGATGCAATGGGTGTATTGGTATGGATGGATTGGCTTTCCCCACTGTAGATTAATAGAGATCAACAAGCAATATAATCCAAATCATAACAATGGCATTAAACATTCTCTGTACTGCCATGGTTTCCATCCATAATTCCTCTAGCAGTGGCTGCATATTGGGATGAGAGAAAAATTAAGATTTTTTTTTGTGCTCAAGAAATTACACTGTTTTTAAAAAGTTATGCACATTTTGTTGATCAATGCTCATCTCAAAATACACTACTGTACCAAAATATTAGAAAATTCCATGTTATGTTAATGAAAATCTAACCTTAAAGCTCTATTATATCTTCTAAAATATGTCTTTAACCCTTAACTTTGTAGAGCAGAATTCACTCTGGTGGCCAGGTTAATTTTGAGATGTTTTCAGGAGAAAAATATAACTGCAACCTGAAATAACTAATAGACATAATTTGTCATGTCCTATACCAAAATAAAGAATATTTAATTGTGAATTTTTAGAAAATAAAATATTTGTAAAAAAAGCAGCAAACATATTAATTTTAATATTTTTTAAACAATATGGTGAAAAAAGAGTAATTTTATTAAATTTTGAACATCATTCTGAACTAACTAATGAACAGAATATGATAAGTGACATCTTAAAAGAAGGGGCATTTTATTTTACATAATAATACACAATTGAAACATTTTAACAAACAGAAAATAATTAAAAACTGTAAATATAGTTAAAATTTCAATGCTTAGATAAATGCATTCTTGCAAAATGATGCAAATATCTTCCATTAAAAAGCATCCTTTGTACCAGTTTATTTTGAGGCATTCCAAAAGTTTAAAAAAAAAGTAGAATGGAAACATTTCAGATAATGTTCTGCATGAAACTTTAGTTTGAAAACTATCTGAAAGATTAAAAAAACTAAGATGCTCTAGTGTGAAATGAGGTTGCAAAAATAGCTACTACAGCAGTATAATATTTCCTATTTTTCCCAACTTTACAGGATATTTAAATAATCAGACATCCTTTTTATTATCAAATTTAAGTTGTAAATTTATAAAAAAAAATTTTAAAAATTGTAGAAATGGACAATTTCTATGGGGGAAAAAATGGAATCTTGGAACATATTCTCTTGGAAACTACAGTTCCCACTAGATATGAGACTTGAATTTGGCTCTGGGAACTACATGTCTTCTGGCACATTAAGTGTTAAACCTTATGCTGCCATGACCTTGAAAATCAGGTTCACGAAGCCTCCATATATGGCCATAAACCATAAACTCAGTCTTTATTATTGTAAAAAAAATTTCATTTTGAACTAACTTTTTTATTTATATAGATATTTAAAGTAGGCATTTCAGAGTTCCTAAATGCCAGTTTTTTTTTGTTTTTTTTTTTCAATTTATTCTTCAACTTGATGTATCAGAAAACAAAAATCCTTTTCTCTTGCCTAAACTGCCATTAGCATAGTGTAGGAGATGGGATTTCTGCAGGCTGTTTCCTCTCCTACCACTCCCCCACTAGCTGACAGAGAGCTCCAGTGAGTTAATTGAGTTATTCAGTAAATATCTGACCATCTGTGTTCTTAATAAAATTAAAGTCTGATGC
This sequence comes from Ryuthela nishihirai, assembly GCA_038380435.1. Taxonomy (NCBI): domain Eukaryota; kingdom Metazoa; phylum Arthropoda; class Arachnida; order Araneae; family Heptathelidae; genus Ryuthela; species Ryuthela nishihirai. The sequence continues at coordinate 16,682,771 of JAWZYU010000010.1, forward strand.
TAAGGGAACAATTTTTCATTGAAGGTTTTTAGTAATTTGTACGAAAATACAGTTATATATGTTTTTGCATCATTTTAGTATATTTTACAATTAAAAACCATTTTAGTGTTTCTGAATTATTTTTTTATCTATTATCGGATACATTTTATGAAAGGAAGATGAGGAAAAAAAGTTATTTCTTTGATCACGTGATCTCCAACGTTATAGCAGTCTGATATTGATTGGCAAACATATGGTTTTGGTTTCGAACTTAGTGTGCGTGTTATGCTGTACAGATGGGATATTTATACCACATTCGGAAAATACCAAAGTGTTTCTGTGAGTTTTTTTGCTGATAAAATATAGTTTTTGAAGGATAAGCAGCACCAATGGATATTATTAACTGGAAAATCATGTGATTTTGTAAAATATTTTATTGATTCATTTGACTGAGAAAAGTCAAAACTTATTCAGATCAATTATCACTTTTTTCATATTCAGGAGGGGATATATCCATTCCACTACTTCTGGAGTTATTTACACTGCTTCTCAAATATATACCATAATAGAAAGAATAATTATTTGAAGCTTGACCAAAAATTAAATCATTACACATATATGATTTAAAATGGTAACTACTTTTAGGAGGCATCTGATTAAAACATTATAACAAAAAAGTTAATTTTTGAATGATAGAAATTTTTAGTGCTTATAAAATTGGGGTAATTTAAGATGTAATTTAAGTATATTCCGTAGTTAATGAGGGAAATGTACAGAACTTCCCTTGACTTGAAAACTTCTCCCTGGAAGAATGTTTTTTAACTTTTTTAACTTTTGTACCATAGCATTATCGTGATATAAAATTATTATATAATGCAAATTGGCCTGGAAAAGTTTGATCTCAAATTCCAGAGGTTAAACTATATTCACTCTGAAATATTTTTATTTAATTTCTTCACAGTTCTTTATCCCTTTTTAGTTATCTGTTTTTCAATCTTTATTTAAATATTCTTGCAACATAAATTTTAGTAATACTGTTACCTTAGTTTTAGAGTTTGCTGATCAAGAAAAAATCACCATTGTGCACTGTTTGCATAAATGAACAAATAATTTTGAAAAATATTAAGTAAATGAAGGATTTAAATAATGATAGAAATGCTAGGATTTATATATATTATGGTAGTAAATACTTCTAAAAATATTATAAATTTAATTTTAAAATTTTTTTAACTTTAATAAATATTTTGTGGAAAAAATTTCATTGGCATACAGGACTTGAACCCGCATCTCTCCAGAAACATTCCACAAAATATTTATTGATTTATAGATGTTAAAAAGTCAACAGGTAATGCTGTGAATGTCACTTATGTTTTTTTAACTTTATTTAAAATGCAAAAAATATGATAAATACCTTACTACTTTCTTTAAAAAAATGCTTATAAAATATTACTTAATCTGTCTTTTTTTTTTAATTTTTGTCGTTTTCTTAACTACAATTAAATGCTCTTTCTTTTGATATATAACATGATCTAATTGCTGTTCATTGGCTATTTTTTTTTAATTCTAAAGTTGACTTGTTTATTTGTATGGTCAAACACAACTGGTGAAAAGTCAGACTGTTCTCAAAGTAAAGAACTATGAAACAAATTTGAAAAAGAGAGTAATTTTTTTATTTAAGAAAAAGTTTATTATCCTCTTCATAAATAAATAGTCTTTCTAATGATATGCATTATTATCTTTTCTGTTGTTTTTTCTTAAAATTAATTTTTATTTGCTTTGCCAAATGTATTTTTTTACTACATGTCTCTATAAAAAGCCCTATTGAAACAAAAGTAGTCATCTTTTTTTATTAGAATATTTTTATAAAATTCAGAATGGAATGCCAATTAATTTGGCACACAACATGCTATAATTCCTTTCACTAGTTATTTGGCAAAAACGTTTTCAAGTCCATTTTTTTTTTTCGCTGAACAAAATTGAAGAAAAGCCTGGACACCAGGTACAGTCGTTTTTGGCATGGTAAGGGTTAATGGAAAAATGTGACTGAAGAGAAATTAAAAATCATAGTCAAATCTATTTAAATCTCGATTTTCAATAATATTCATTCAGTATTTAAATAGTTTATGGAAGCTAGAATATTTCACAACAGTAATGAATCATAAGAACTTAATCTCAGAAATTAATTAAAACTTAAATAATAAATATAATTTCAGGCCATTTAATAAAATATACATTTTAGAAGCTTGTCTTTGATTATTTCAATATTAGACAATTATGAATGATTTTTATAAAACAAGATAATTATTGTTTAATATTCCAGCTTCTACAACTCTTTGAATACCAAACAAATATGTTGAACATCAGATTTAATTATGATATTTACTTTTTCAATCATATTTTTCCATTAAATGCGTATTTTAGAAGTTACAGAGCTCCTGTTGATGTAACATGGAAATTTTCTAATATTTTTATAGGGCAGTGTATATTTGGACGAATTTATTAAACTTCACGGGAAGATACAAAGATAATGTTATGATAAGTAATGAAAATTTGGGCCTAAATGATATACACATATCCTAAAACAATGAATAAAGGATTGCACATGAAAGAGAGTAGATGTTTTGAATAAAAAAATATTTTGAGCACCAGGTAAGGCATGGATGTTCATGTAGTTTTTCTGCTGAGGTGCCGCCATCCTCACAGACTTCTACTATGGTGTATAAACTGATAGGCTCCTGTCAGACCCCTGTGGCAAGCAGCTGCTTGAGGAAATATTTATTTATTATTATTATAGTCAATGCTGATGTGAACACCCTCCCCCCCTCCTAGAACTAATGTAGGCCTGACAATGTCGTTCATGCCTCAATAAGATAATGCAGAGAATGGGAGAAAAATAGAGCCCACTGAGTAATAAGAACAGTCCTGAGGTCCTGGAGGGTTTGCAGAGGGGATTTGAAGATCAGCAATATATCTTTCCAGTGTATCCCACAGATGTTCTATTGGATTGATATCTGGAGAGAATATAAGTCACTCCATTCATTTGATACCTTCTTTAAGATATTGGTTGGTCCATCTTGCTCTTTGTGGGTGGGCATTTTTCTCCAGTAGGAGGAAATCATCACCTACTACATCAATGTCAAGGATCTCATCCTGATCTCTCAGAGCATTCACAAAACCTTCATCAACATATGGAAGATCCCTCCTCCCCCATGAAAATGTTGCCCACACAGTCAGCCAACTACCACCAAATGCACTTCTCTCAATTATATTATGTGGCTGGGTACAGATTACCCCTTCTCCAGATCAATACACATCTACTGTCTGATTATAGAGAAAATCTAGACTTGTTAATGAACATGTCCATTTTTCTCAAGTCTAGGCTACACAATTGTGATGTCATTTCAAGTGGTCCTATCTGTATCTGGAGGTTAACCCTTCTGGGCCCACACTGACTATATACATTGACAGAATTCAAAAGGAGAGCCAGAACTAGCTATATCTAATTTTAATACAACATGTGAAACATCAATTTTTAGGGGTGGGGGTGGTTCAGTTGGTAATGTGCCGGGCTTGTTTCCAGGTTCGAGTCCCAGCTGGGTCAGCATTGAGATTTATCTCTGCAAAATTCCATGCCCTGCCCATGGTCAGTAGAGGACATCGATGGGCTTGGAAAGGCTGCCATCCATCGGATGGGACATTAAGCCATGCCCCTGTGTGCAGGAGAGCCTTACCCTGTGCACGTTAAAAAACACACTAAATGGCCTTGACAGGAGGCTACCATCTGTCTCCCAAAAGCTGTTCCAGTGGGTCCCCTCCCCCAACCTTCTCTGAGCCTTTGGGGTCCATGTGACCTGGCCATTTAGCTCATGGCATGCAAAAAAGTGCCACTCAGAGGTAAAACAACCCAACCCATCAATTTTAAAAAAAGAATTTAAATTGTGGGTTCAAAATTTTCTTACATATACATTATAAAATACATAATTCAAGTTTGAAAAATAATACTTTTTTCATATGATGTGCAGTTTATTAAGCTATAATATAAATAATTTGTTAAAGCCATCTCATCACCATTTTTCAGATGTGATATATGGCAAAGGTGATTTCCTTGTTTGCATTTTTGTGCATTGAAGCAACCTCCTGATTTAAACTGATGAGCTTGATCTAAACTATTAGAAACTCCTTTTTTTTCCCTAAAAATTTGAAATTTTCCTGAAAATAAACCAAAATCTGTTACTTTTGAAATCTGAGTAATTTGGACACAATTTCAAAATATGTATGTCTAAGTCACTATTCGTAGAATTATTTTTATCATTCATCCCAGCAATCATTGTGTAAACTGCTACTGAAACTAAAACCATCACGTGCAATTCTGCTGCATAAACTAGGTCATGACCCAGTGAGTTAGGGAACAAAACAATTAGTAGCATGTGTAGGCACATGTGTGCTCCACATCATCAACATTGGATACCTTTTTAATTCGATTAACATTTTATTTACACTTCTGATTAAATCTTTTTTTTATTTCTATAGATCTATTTTGATTTTGTTTCCATAGATTTTTATGTCATTATCAATCTTTTGCAATTATGCTACCTCTTAAAACTTGTTGCAGCAGATTTCTTTTAACATTGCATTAGGTTATATCTTCATTTTTTTTTTATTACTTATTCATTTTCCAGTAAAAAAAAACATTTTTATCATTTCCTTAAAATGAATGTGGTCTTATGTAGAAGCAAAAAAAGACTTCCTTGGTACAGAAATCAGTCCTCTTACTATTGGGAAGGCAGTTTTGGCAAGGCATTTTAATCCCCCACCTGTTTACTTCTTCACTGAGGGTGTTTTTTAACCACACTTCCCTTGGCAAAACTTTTAATTCAAAAAATTTATTAGTTTTCATTGAATGATTATAAAAAAATTAACAACTCCCCCACCCCCTCTAATTTCTTGGCTGTGCATCTCTGAGGATATTAAAATTTTTTATCCTTAGTTCACTAACTGTTCACACTTTGCTAAGATCCCCAAAATATACTGCTAAAAGAAAGAAAAAAATGCATGATGCCCATAAGAAAAAAATTCAAGAATGCTCCTCTATATCCATAAATAGAACAGAAAAATCCCATGAATTATGAACAGTGCAAAGTCACCTTCCTCAATTCTGGCCCATATTTTAAAGTATTGCAGTGAAAAAGCTATAAGCAAATAACAGAAGTTGAGTTTTAGGTGACTTTTTTTATTATACTATTCAGAAAGAAATTTCACTTCCATTAATTTATATAAGTTAACTGTTTTTCTGTTATTATATATTATTAATATGTTTAACAATATTAAGCCTTAATTGCCTATTCAGATTCATGATTTTCACTCTGTCAATGTAAAAAAGTCATTAAAATTAATATGGTTGGGAATTTGTTTTTAATTTTTTATTTCCATATAATTCTGAATTAAATTCTGTTTAATTTAGTATGTAACATGACCTATTTTTAATTATTAATAAATTGTTAAGAAGATTCTAAATTTGACTTGTTTATTTGACTCTGCACACTTGGGAAAAAGCTGGTCTTTTCTCAACGTATAGTATAGAGAAAAAAATTCAAAAATAGAGTAATTTTCTTTGAGTAAAAATTCATTTTTCTGTTGTTCAGAAGTAGCCTTTCTATTCAGATATAAGTACTGGACAGAAAAATTGAAACAAATCCATGTTATCTCAATAGAAAATCTCATTCAGAGCTCAGTAACTTTTTCAATATGATTTTTAATGAAAAATATGTCTAAAGATAAATTAAAGATCTCGATCAAATCTATCTAAAACTTGATTTTAAATAATATTTGTTCAGTGTTCAAAGAGTTATGAATGCTGGAATATTTAACAGGCTACAAAAAATTGACCATGAAATTTAATTAAACGTTAAAACAGGTTAAGAGATGAGAGGTTATAGTTACTCTACTATAGTTACTATAACCTCTGATCTGATCTAAAAGATTATTCCTCAATTACTGCTGATACCACTAGAACTTCAGCATGAATGCAGTAGTAAGTATTCTTGATTTAACTATCATTTGCAGTTAATTTGTTGTTAACCTGCCCTTTTCAGTGCAGGTGTCATCTATTTTGTTGCATATGTGACTGATTTTTAGACTTTAAAAAATTATGAGTAATTGGTGAAGTTTAAATTATTGTCATTCCCATGGAGATAGGGGTGTGAGGATGGTTGTGAGTAACACTCCAAGTTCATAATATGCAGTTCCCAGGTTCAATTTCCAACTGTGTCAGCATTTGGATCTTGCTCCACAAATCCCCACCCTGCCCTCAGTGAGATATGGGACAACAATGGTTTTGGAAAGGCTGCCATACATCAGATGGAACATTAAACCATGGCCTTGTGCACAGAAAGGCCATACCCTTTGCATGCTAAAGAACATGCTGGATGACCTAGACAGTATTGGTTGTTTTACCTCTGAGTTGCACTTTTCTGCACACAATGGACTAAATGGCCAGACACAAGGACCCCTAAGGCTAAAAGAAGTTTGGGGGAGGGAACCCACTGGAACAGCTGTTGAGAGATAGATAGTAGCCTCTTCATCAAGGCCATCCAGCATATTCTTTAATGTGCACAGGGTATGACTCTCCTGCACACAGGACCATGGCTTAATGTCCCATTCGATGGATGATGGCCTTTTCTAGTCCATCGGTTCCCCTACTGGCCATGGGCAGAGGGGGGAGTTTTGCAGAGATAAATCTCAACAGTGACCCAGCTGGGACTCGAACCTGGGAACTGCAGATTACAAGCCTGGTGCACTACTGACTGAGCCCCCCTCACCACCACCACTACCACCACCACCACCTAGACAGAAGGCTACCATTCGTTTCCTAACAGCTGTCCAATGGGCCACCTTCCTCCAAGCTTCCCTTAGCCATTGGAGTTTGTGTGACCTGGCTGTTCATCCTTCTTTATGTAAATGTACTACTCAGAGGTAAAAAAAACCTGAAATAGCCTATCCCATGAAGATAGCAGAATAGATTTCATTGAAAGCACTTGAAATTTTTACAATTTATTTTCATGTTTATGTATAGCACATTAAATGTTTTCGCATTGTCAACATTTTAGAGCTGTTTTTTCAACTATTAATATATATGTACACAAAAATTTTAGCATTTCTTGGTTATAACTAATATCAGATTTATTATATGAACACAATATAATTGGATTTTAAACAATTCTAATGTTTTTTTTATCAGATATTCCTTTGTCATATGGCATCTTAGAAATAACAAATTGTCCTCAAAATATCAACACGTGTGAATTTTTATGGAACCCAGCAAAAGAAACTGGTGTTTTTGTTAAAGTAAGTACTTGCTTATTTTGTAAGACTTTGAAATGTATAATGCATTGAAATTTAGTACTATTGAAAGGCATTTAATCAAATAGCTTAGACATTTATTCAAGGTTTTCATATTCACTGAATAAAACATTTCTTTGGAAACTGATAATAATAGTAAAAAATTTAGTTGATATAAAGTTATTCATTAGCAGTAAATATGTAATTTTACATCTTTAGAGACTAGTGCACATAAATAAGGGAATAGCCATTTGACTATTCTCAATATTGCACAAGAAATTGCATGTTCCAGGTAAGTTTATATGCTGAAATAATTAACAATTCAGTTTAATATCACATAAATACACAAATCAAACTTGAGAACAGTCACTTGACTCTTTTAATAAATGAAACCTCTATTCTTGTATATTCCAAGTAGTTATGCACATTCATAGTTTAAACACAGGTTTTATCAGATTACTTATACAATATAGTTTCACTCCTGTACAGACTACAGTTCAAATAATGCTAGAGTTCATAAGGGATTTACTGACTTCAGGTGTGTGCTTCCCTCACTCCATTGACATCCGGTGCAGTCAGGGTCCATCGTCTGCACTCCCACTGGCTATTATCAATGCCTCATTGTGGGGGTGGGTTTTCTACAGGCACTCATTCTTCACCATGCAGTTGATTAAATCCTGTATTGTGTTGTAGAGATGCACTGATAAGCTCGCACATTATTCATATTTAGTTTAAATCCCTTACCAGTTTCAATGAGTTCCTGTCATCTTCAGAGAGTGTTACATCTTCTTTAGGGCATGTTGTAGGGGTTAATGGCAGTTGTTGTTGTTTTTGGAATGTTCCATGCTTGGTTGATTTGCTTGTAGTGGGTTGGCCCATGTTTCCTTGTGTGTGTGTGGGAGGGGGAGTTGTTATTAGTATAGATTGTTCTTTTCCTTGTATTCCTATCCCCCCTCTTCATCCATGAGCAGCTTCCATGGGTGTGGGGGGCGGGGGTGGCTCAGTCGGTAGCGTGCCAGACTCGTAATCTGTAGTTCCCAGGTTCGAGTCCCAGCTGGGTCAGCGTTGAGATTTATCTCCGCAAAATTCCCCGCCCTGCCCACAATCAGTAGGGGACACCGATGGGCTTGGAAAGGCCGCCGTCCGTCGGATGGGACGTTAAGCCATGGCCCCGTGTGCGGGAGAGCCATACCCTGTGCACGTTAAAGAACACGCTGGATGGCCTTGACGGGAGGCTACCATCTGTCTCCCAACAGCTGTTCCAGTGGGTCCCCTCCCCCAACCTTCTCTGAGCCTTCGGGGTCCATGTGACCTGGCCATTTAGCCCATGGTGTGCAAAAAAGTGCCGCTCAGAGGTAAAACAACCCAATCCATGGGTGTGGTGGGGTCACTATATTGTCATTGCAACAGGTTTTCCTGTTTCTATATATTGCATATATATTTAGCCAGATTTAATTGATATTCCATTTTAGGGCTTGCTATTATTTGTGCTTGATCGAATTTCAGTGTTATGTTCAAAATTCGCATTTATCTGGCTAATGCTATTATTTCTCTTTTATATTTAATGTCTTGTTGGTGCTCTTTAAATCTGATTTTACATGGTCTTTTGGTTTTTCCATAGTACGATGTGTTGATTTTCTTTTGTTGATTTATGACAGGTATTCTGTAAACTCCTGCCATTTTTTTTTTTCTATTTCGTCTGTCTTCTTTTATACTTCTTTCTATTGTTAATGCTGTTGTCATGGGACCTATGCGATTGTAGGGTTTCATAATTTTGTTCAGGATATTTTGGATTCTGTTAGAATATGAGATATTAGTTTTGCACCACTTCAATGCCAACGTTGGTAGTATTTTGACCTTTGGGAAGGAGTGATAAGGCCTTTTGTTATTAGTAGTTGCAAAAGAAATGGTATGAATTCCCTACAGGTAAGTAAACTTAATAACTAACACTTGCTATAACACTCCAAAATTTACTTTCGACCTTGTGACTGATCCAGAAAATACTAAATTGCTGGATAACTTTGGTGCCAGGCAATTAATCTTGCCAAATAAAGTTAAATAAGGGTTGACTAAGTATATTATGCATTACTTAGAAAATCAGTTCAAAAAGATTGTCAATTATTAAAGTTTAAATCTAATCAAAATCAATTATCCTGCTCAAGAGAGAAAATTAGCAAAGTCAAAACTATTTAATAAAACAAAATTTATTTCCAAAAAATTGTGACTCACCAAAGTGAAACTTCTACATCAAATTATCTGAGCAATTAAAAGCTCACTCAAAACATCTCCACCTACATTCTCAAATCGCAACTCCAAACTGACGTCTAAGCTGACATCTTCTCTCTAGCTCACATTCTCTATTAGCATGCAACTGACACATAGTTGTCATGTTATGTGTTGCATGCTGGGAAAGAACATTTGCATAAACTTACGATCATGTACTCATGCTAGCTGTGATGCAAGAGGGGCGTGTCCTTCCGCGTGCATTAGCGGCTGTCAATCAAAAATCATAGTTGCGCATGTGCAACTTCTTTTGCATCTTTGGTGAGGAAAAGTGATGACCAATTGAAGAAAATCGCTAAAATAATAAATATAATGTAAATAAGTAAAAACTGGTTATGAGATTTACAATGTATGAGCTGCAAATCAGCTAGCTCTGTTAGGAACAACAGGTCATATATATCTTGTTAAAAGTGTTTTGTAACTTGTCTTAAGAATGTTGCACTAAGGTTAAAAAAAATTATGTTTAATGCTGAAGTTCTGAAAGACTCAGAAATAATCAAAGATTGCCATGATAGGTTGCTTAGTTATCTCAAATGTAATTTGCTTATAACTAAGGTTGAGGAAGAATAGGCCATTTTTAACAGGCTATTCTCAAAACTAGCATTACTCTCCCAGGTAAAAAGGAGCAGAGGAGACAGTCATATGACTAATAAAGCAATAGAGCTTATTTATGAAATAAATGGGCACAGGAATAAATGGAATCAACACTTATTAGTTTTAACAGACAGCATTGCAGAAAGCTTAATAAACAACTAAGAGATCAGTTGAAATATGACAGGAATCATTTTCTTGATGATCTGGCTGACTGACTAACCAGAGAAGTAGCTAGACAGCACAAAATCAGAAATGTACCACATAGTAAATGCTTTGTGTGGAGGAAAATAGACTACAAGAATTGAGGGATAAAAATGTTAATTTTATTGAAAGGAGGATTCTGTCATGGTATGATAGAATGAGCATCTCAGAGATGTTCTTAACGATGTACTAGTTCTACTCCCATTGTTTGTAATGAAGAAAAGTATGTTACAGGCTTTAATGATTGCCCTATATCATGATCTGAAGTTACTTTGGTGATTTCAATATTAATAGTATACAAATCTGTTGGGTTAGATAAAATTACTACTGAAATTTTTAGAGATGCTTTTGTTGCTTAGCTGACTGAAATTTTGACTATATTTTATGGTAAAAGTGATATACCCAAGGATTTTACTAGAGCCTTATGGGAAATCTGGCCCAGATTTCTGAACTTCCTTTTGATGGTATCTGATTTTTATATTTTATTGAATACTAAGATCTTAATAAAATAACAGGCCTTAAAATGTAATATATAGTGACAATTATTTTTGATACTTTTTTTTGAGCAAAGAATATTTTAAACCGTTTTGAGTTATTGAATTCCTTGGTGTTGGCAGTCCTGGAACCACATCACATTGTGAAGAAGAAAGTCCATGAAGAAGAAAAGCTCCATTCCATTATTTCACTAAAACAAGTTTAAAAAGTATATATATATTAAATCTTATGATTGCAAGTTTTTACTTAATATAAAATATCTAAAAACAAATATATATTATATTTACTGTCAAAATGTTGTTATAGCAAACTGTATTGTATTTAGGTAAATTGCATTAGCACAGAATTTACTCCTAAGAAGCATGGTGGAGAAAAAGGAGTTCCTTTTCGTTTACAAATAGAAACATATGCTACAGAAGTGTCATGTGAAAGATTACATGCTGCATCATGTCAAATTAAAGTATTTAAAGTAAGTACTGACCTGCATTAAATTTGCATAATTTTTTTATAATTGTGTGTATTTCAATAGTGATATACACTGGTGGAAATTGAATAAAGAACACCATTAATGATTGAAGCATAATCTATGAGATTTATTTAGTAGAAACAACTTGTTGAGAAAGGATAGTTATCACATGTGTGAAGTGATTCACTGTTTATTTTACCTTTTAATGAGTATTACATTTTACAGAAGGCACATTTTAATAAGCTGTTGAACCTCCTCAAGCAGCAATACAAGCTTTCAGTCTGGCATGCAATCTGTCGTACAAATGCTGGATATCATGCTGGGGGATACCATTCCATGCGCTTTCAACTTGGACGTGTAATTCAGTGATGGTTGTTGCCTGCCACAGTCTTGGTTGGAAGAGTCTTTGTCTGATCCAGTCCCAGACATGCTCGATTGAAGACAAGTCAGTGAGCGTGCTGGCCATGGGAGTTGGTACACTACCTTAAGAGCATGTTGAGTTGCCCAGGTGGAGTGTGGGTGAATATTATCCTGCTGGAATATCGCATTTGGGATTACACTCAAATATGGCAGGATGACCTGTTGTACAATGTCGCTGACGTACGTATTGCTATTCAGTGTACCCTTACAAACACCAGACACATGCGACAGTGATAGCTAATCGCTCCCCACACCATGATGCCCAGCGTGGGCCCTATGTGTCACTGGTGGATGCACGATGGAAGAAGCCGTTCACCTTGTCTTCAGACAGGTAAACAACCATCAGACACTCCTAAGCAGAATCAACTATCATCACTGAAGACCACAGACTGCCATTCTTCCCTGTAATGAACTTGTTCTTGACACCACTGCAAACATGCTCGACAGTGACGAGGTGACAGTGGTAACCTAGCCAGCATCATGCATGCCCATAGTCCTGCATCCAAAAGATGATTGCATATCGTTCTTGTACACCTTTGGTATGACAGAATCAAATTTATGATGCTGTAGCCATCTGCTATGCCACCGCCACTTTCCTGATATGCTGATCCTCTCATGCATCCATAACTCTGTGTTGCCCGGAACCATGTCTGTGAATGTGCAAATGCTCTTCTGACCATCGACGCTGTCATTGTACCACTGCCGATACTTCTCATCCAACTCAGTGAGCAATTTGATGAAAAGATCAACTTGCTTGCTGAACACCCACTATATGACCTTGCTCAAACTCTTGCTAACTGAACAAATGTTGCATTCCTGTGTTGTCCAGGCATGGTAGCTTCTTCAAAGAGCACTAAATAACACGACACAAGATGAATAATTTCTTTCTTCATGCCCTAGTCGGGGTGGGGGTGACTCAGTCGGTAGCACATTAGGCTCGTAATCTGCAGTTCCCAGGTTTGAGTCCCAGCTGGGTCAGTGTTGAGATTTATCTCTGCAAAAATTTCCCACCCTGCCCAAGGTCAGTAGAGGACACCGGTGGGCTTGGAAAGGCTGCCGTCCGTCATATGTCAGCTATACTCTGCGCACGTTAAAGAACACGCTGGATGGCCTTTACGGGAGGCTATGATCTGTCTCTCAACAGCTGTTCCAGTGGGTCCCCTCCCCCAACCTTCTCTGAGCCTTCGGGGTCCTTGTGACCTGGCCATTTAGCCCATGGTGTTCAAAAAAGTGCTACTCAAAGGTAAAACAACCCAACCCATTCCCTAGTCTTTAAATACATGCTGTGTACATTTGCATGTTGTCCTCAGTGATGTCATTATTTCATCCAATGACTTTCAATCTTGGATCACGGTTTCTGTTACCCTTAACTATTAACATATATAATATAATGTTCCTAAAGGAATTCCTTCTGGATGATCTATTTTCAATTTCCGCCAGTGTATATCAGTTTGTACTTTCATAGTATTCTAATGCAATATATTAAAAGATAGTTTATTAACTTAGAGATAGGGGCACAATAATTAGCTGAAACATAGACAGGTCAGAATCCACATTTAAAGACATGAAGATTGAGCCTCATTTTCTCAGTCATTTTGAGGTTAAAAGCTAAGAAATTAGGATTTATAAAATTAAAATAAATTTATTAAAAAATATAATTTATTTTTACACTATATTGCTGTATATACACTTCTGGCCATTAAAAGTGCAACACCAGGAAAGACGAGATATCAAAGCCATATTTAATGCATACATAGCTTATGTTACAAGGATCAAAAATACAACTCGGTTAGACTTGTGGAATACAAAGAAATCAGTATCTTGTGTAGTCACCATGAGCAGCAATAACCACTGCTACCGGCATTGAGAGGATGAGATATCGGATGTGTGTTTGGGGAATATCAGTCCATGCAGTTTTGATACATAGCCAAAGTTCATCTGTTGTAATCACATATTATAAATATAATGTTGATGAGTCGTAATATTCTAGACATTGTGTACTTTTTATTATTTATAATTACTTTTCATTTGTTTGTTTCTCAGTCACTCAGGTTTGTGATTTGTTAAAACATTTGTTCCAGTATAGCTTTTGAGTAGCCTTCCACTGTAAACAATAATTTTAATTGCAATGAGTTATGTATGAAATGAAAGCTTGTGACATAAAGTGTTATAGGTTATAAAAACTACTTCCTAAAAAGGAGTAGTGTTCAAATGATTGTTCTACAAAATCTGCTCAACACAAGGGTCAATCAGCGATTTTTTTTTTGTCAAATGAAAATTATAGGTTGTGCCAGATGTAAAAAAATTGCATTACATATTTTCTTCCTCCATCTAGAAGGAGATAGTGTTTAACCCATAAACATGCCAGAAGTAACTGTAGTTCCCAGTACCAAATACAGAATCATATACATTGAAAACCAGAGTTCCCAAGATATGCTATATATTTTCATTTTTTTTCCGACATAAAAGCTCTCATTTTAAAATTTTTTAAACTAATTCTGAAAATTTGCAAAATAAATTTAATAATAAATATTATTTAGATAACCAATAAAATCGAAAAAATAATGAATGAAGCATTACATTGCTGTGGCAGCTATTGCTCAGACATCATTTTGCGTCAGCATGCGAATCATTCCATTTAAAGTGCATGCACTCATGCACTCATCCAATTGCTAACTCACCCACCCCAGAAAGATTTGAATGTCCTTTTAAAAGTGATATCCTGATTATGGAGACATTTTTTAGAGATGTATCCAGAAAGCATTTCCTGTAGATGATGCATATTGATAACTGTTAACTTTAATCTTTCTTAAAATAACGTCTATTATATTAAGAATTATGCATATTAAAGGAAGGGACCACCATGGGGTGGGGTTGGGGAGGTGGACTGATGGGATGGGTACACATAATGTTCAATAGATGAATGGGGTTCTTCATCTTCATGAGAGGAACTTTGCTCTGAAGTATAGGAGTGAAATCCTCTCACTTGGTGTCAGACCTTTTAAAAGATGCAGTAAACCCCAGTTACCTTTAATGGATGATTATGCTTGCCCCCATAAAGCACATTTGGTGAAAAAAAAATTCAAAGTGATATTACCTGAATGGAGTGGCCACAAAAATTTTCAGATTTAAATCTCTATGGCAGGGATGGGCAACCTTTTATTATTGGTGGGCTGGATGAGGATTTTTCAGATTGCCATGGGATAGGGCCTTACTTATTGCATTGAACACACTAAACTTAACCACTAACACCCCATTCTAATGCCCTGAGTAGACAATATTAATAAACAATTAAATTTTCTTATATACCTCATTATTTCAAAAAGTAGTTTTTATAATTTTAATTAAAATTAGTACTAACTATAGAAGAAATTGAAAGAATACCATAATTTGACAAAAATTAAATGCATTTTAATAGAAATTAACATTGACTTTACATATAAATACCACTAATTGAGCTGTATTAGGAACATTGGTACCTTCATTAAGAAGCAAAGAAAAATATTAAAATTTCGATGCAAGCTCTATAAAGGTATTTTCTATATTGACAGCAAGTTCATCGATATTCCTGATTACAATTCTGTGGGATAAATATATGCTATCTTTATTTTTTCTCTCTGTACAAAACATATCAAAAACTGTTTATAGACACTATTTTACAAATTTGCCATCAGAATCATTTTTGTAATATTTTGCAATTTTCTCACTAATAACAAAACTTTGGACACATAATAGCATAGGAGTCTTGAAACCTTTGAGAAAAATAATTGTTTTTAAGTATTTAATGCTGCCATAAGTTTCTGAAATACTTTTTTTTTTATTGTTGGCCTTGATAACTTTCTCAGGAAGAATATTTACTGATGCAGTGTCTATTTGAATGAGAGCTGAACTCTTTAATTTGGAGCTGAACAATATTCAGAAAACCCGATCTACCCCTGTGCACAAAATCTGTTCATATCAGTCAGTGTCTTCATAAAGTAAATTTAGGCTACTAAAGAACAAGAAAAATTGGTATTCCACAATATACTTAAGGAATGAGAAAAAATTTGATTATTTTTGCATGGCAGTATTAGTGGACCACTTGAAAAGTGTTCATAGGCCACAAGTTGCCCATGGCTGCACTATGGGATATACTATGGAGACAGATATATAGCTGTCAACTACTTTCCAAATCTTATGATATTAAGATTAATCTTATGATATTAAAATTAATTATTATATTATTATAATAATTAATTTTTGCTCTACAGAACGATTTGGCTAGAATACAATCAGGAAATCTTAAACCTTCATTACAGCATTAGGACATAGTATTGCTGTCTGTCATTGGTAACTTCCTATGAAATATACTCCCTATTAAGATATATAACCTTGGTTTCAACCTCGTATATGAATATGCATGTGCTAATTTGCATATTTTAAGATAGGCATGCATTGTTGGCATTTTCACAAGCCATTGCATCATCTATTAATATACTTTCATAATAGGTTTTTTCAACAAGACTTGTTTTTGGTCAGTTGTGGCTTAATTGTAAGTGAGGAAATATCATTGAGCATGAACACTGCAAAGGTTTCTAAATAATGTTTATTGGTGCATGACAAAAATCAGATTTGGAAATAGAAACTGGAAGCAAACATTCAAGAACATCAACTTTTGAGCTTTCTCTAATCTATTCTGTCAACTGAATTGGAAAGTGATACACTGGAAAACACTCTACGGTTAGTATTTTAAGGTGTCTTTGTCCAGACAAAAAAATTTGGAGTTTGAATTAGTTGTAGACAGTCTAGTTTAAATTTAAATGTTGCTTTTTGTCTGAATTTACTGTGTTCAGTTATTTTGGATTTCTGAAAGGAAATTAAAATGCTACACACTAAAGTATTAGGGTCATTAATGTAAAACATTGTTATTGAAAGCTGAAACATTCTTGGGAACTGCCATTATCATTCACAGCATTGTCACTTCTAAAATGAGAATATAGGAAAATGCACAACATAAACTCACCTATGACTAGTGTTATATGCAACATTGTAGGTTGCTAAATGTGAGAAATTTGTTACACTCAGAACAATTTATTGTCTTAGTATGGGGAGAATAATTAGTGCTAGATTTCAGATTTCCTAAAAATTATAATGTCTGGTTTATGTCCATTTTCTATCCCAGTATCAAAATAATTAAAAGATAGACTGACAACATATCAGTCACATATCAACAGTCAAGGTATGCTAATGCATATGCTAAGAAACAAGCACCAATAATTGATTATAAGAAAAACACTTGAAAAGTGGAGTAAATTACTCTAAATTAATTTTTTTATACTTTTCAATCCAGAGCAAGAATTTTTACAGATTTGTAAAACATTTTACAGCCTGTTGTATATGATAATGTCAGCCAATAAGCCATCCTCATGTACAGTGTTGCTTGACCAAAATTAGACTAGGTAGCATGTAACACTCCAAAAGATTATTAAATTTTTTCTCTTTGGATCTTTTGACTGACCAAATTAAATTAAAACTCCAGATAGCATATTGGGTGCCAGGCAATATTAACTTGTTAGATGAGGGTTTGCTAGGTATTTGGGCATTACTTATTGAATAAGAAATCAAAAGATTGTCAAATTTTTTAAAATTTATTAAATCTTAATCAAAATCAGTTATTGTTGCTCAAGAGAAAAAAAGCAAAGTAAAAAAATTCATATAACAAAGCTTATTTCCAAAAAAATTCATGTCTCACCATATAAACTGATGAATACAAAAGTAGTCTCAGCAAATAAAAATTCATTTAAACATCTCCAAAAGTGACAAACTTCTCAGTTAACATCGTTCTCATTCTCCACTATCATCACTACTTTCCTACTAGCATCACTATCATCACTATCTTCCTACTCACATTATTTTCTGACACTACTTCCTCCATGATCTAATGTCACTTAGTATTACATACTATGTACAACTGACATGTGTGCGTTGCATGCTAGGTAAAACATTTGCATAATCTTACGATCGCCCATTAGCTATAATGCAAGAGGGAGTGTGTCCCTAATGCACGCATTAGTGGCTGTCAATCAAAAGTCAGAGTTGCGCATGCGCAACTCCTTTAGCAGATCAGAATGAGGAAATATGATGGTCAACTAAAAATAATCCCCAAAATGATAAATATAATGTAAAGTAAAACTGGTTAAGGAAAAGTAAAAGTGAATGGGTGGACCATCACAAGCTGAGAAGAGTATACACTACTACTTGCTGGACCACCTAGGGATGAAAAAGTAATGTATGCCTATTAATCAATGCTGTTTGCATGAAAAACAAAAATTTTGTAATTTTATCAGAAGTTGTACTTTTTCCAATCACATTTTAGTAGCTGAAACACTGCAATTTCACATTATTTCATGTTGTTCTTTTAATAAAGCATTTTGGGCATGACTTTTTTCTACTGCAGAAGAAAACTGTATCATCTAAGTCTCATTTAATACTCATGATCACCTGTAAAAAAAAGGAATATGATGTTGAAAATATTAAGCTTAATTTCTTAGCTCATTCAAATACACTTAATTATAGAAATATATTTCCCTGTGTTAATCTTTGTGATAAAGGTAAATGCTTCTTTATCTTGAAGTTTTGCTTCTTGATAAATGAAGTTAAAATGCTGAAGAAAGAATTTTATTAACTTATTTGAAAAAATAACCAAGTCCTAATATTATCTGAAAAAGATGCACTAATAATTTGGGTCTAATGAGGGCAAAACAGTTGAGTTGTAAATATTAGTTCATGATGTTTTTTTTAACAATATAAGACTATTGTGGTTTTAAAATAAGTTCATAAAATTATTTCCTTAATGTTACAATTTTATCAAGAAGAAAAACTTTAGGACAAAGAAATATTTGCCTTTACAATTGATATTAATACTCAAGTGATTACTTTCTTCAAATACAGCATAATGAAATATATTTATACACTGATGATTAAAATTAAAAGATAATATCATATATCAAAAGTATATGAGGGAATGACATGTAAATTTTGCAATGTAAAAGAAAATCTATGCACATTTAACAAAAGTGACTTAAGAGGTGCAAATTAGGATTGCTGTAAAATCGCATGTGGATGTGGTTGTTACTATTTCCAATCCAGCCAGCCTGGTATTAACTTTGTTAGCTATTTGATTTCAGCATGTCACAAAGAAGAAATATAATTATATAGAGTAGAGAAGGTTAAGTAGGATGGAACTCAGTCAGTCTTAGACTGAGATATCTAGGGCCTTAAATATACCACAAAATGTCCTTAAGATGTTTGGAGGCAGTTTCAAGAAACTGGAGAGGTTAGTCATAGACTAAGACAGGGTTGTCCCAGGGGACAACTGTTTAGAGAGACAGTTATTTGTCTTTAATAGCAAAATGACAGGGAAATAACAGATAGACAATTGTCTTGCAATCTTTTAGCAGCCATAATGATGACAATATAAAAACATAATGTGTACAGGAGGCTGCATGAAGACCAATGGTTTGTGTCTTCCCCACCCCCTCAACAGAAAAGCTCATTTAATGTGGTACAAACAACATCAACTTTGGAATTCAGGCCAGTGGACATGTGCTTTTTACGAATGACTTTGTATTCAGTGTCGACACTGACATATCTGGAGAAAACAAGGAACTCACCACAAGCACTGTAGTATCAGAAAAGGGGACCATTTTAGTAGTGGTAGTGTGATGGTCTAAGATGGCATCATGATGATGGCTATACAGTTTCTCATCTTTCAGTGAGGTACTCTCACTTCTCAGTTTTACAGAATAGAGCTCTTGGCCCTTATTTCATCTTTATCAATGATAATGCCTATTCCCATAGAAATCATGTAATTTGCAGTTTCCTTGAAAATGAAGATATTCATGTGAGGAGTGGCCAACAAGATCCATGCATCTTAATTCAGCATGTCTGAGCATCCTGGAGAGGTGAACTGCAAGAATTGACTTCCTTACCACAAAACCTCATCAGCAGCCCTGTCAATAATATGAACATGCTGCATGAGTTTTATGGTTGTCAGGGATGATCATATACCTTATTAATATTTATACCCTTTTTATAACATGGGAACTCACATTCTCATGTGCAGCACTCATGCATATTGCATGATTTTGTCTTTATCCCACTCATGTCACAATAGCTTTCCATGTTGTATTTAATGAAATTTGATGTCATGTACACTTTTGTCTATTATCTTTTAATTTTGTACACAGTGTATAATTAATAAAAAATAAATCAATAACTTGTTCATTAGAATAAGGAATTTTAACTATATTCAGACCAAGAAATTAATAAAAAAAACTCAACTGAAACTATTAAATGTTATCAGACATCACATATTAAATATTAAGAGTAAAAAATGTAACTTATAAAGAACACCTAAGGTTACTGGCATTGACCAAAGAAGACCCTTTTTAAATATAACAAATTCAGTATTAGAAGGTTATAAGAGCATAATCAATTTTAGAAACATAAAAGCTGAATAATAATAAAAAAAAAAGTTTTTCCTCCTTTTCAGGTTTTAACTTTAAAAGTGGATATATATTCATTAGATTATTTTTAAAGCTAATATTAACCTTTATTTTTAGTAACAATTGAATTCATGTCTGTGTTAGAATGGATATTTATATTTCATTGTAAAATAAACTTAAGACAATGAGTTGCTTTCTTGTGATTGGAAACTCCAAATATCTCAATCCCTCTCTGGGATTGTTTTTGAAAGTTGAAATGCTGTTTCAACAGGATTACTCTCTATGAAAGATCAATTGTTTTCATCCTTGACAGATTATTGATCACCTTCGAAAACAATTTCAGGGAGGAATCGAAATATTTCAAGTTTATAATCACAACTCTTTGTCTTCAGTTTTTTCTACAGTAAAATGTAAATAATTTTAAGTTTTTTATTAACTTTATTTCTTTATTTTTTTAAGCCAAAAGGTGCTGACAGAAAACATAAAACAGACAGAGAGAAAATGGGAAAGAGATCACAGTTTGATAAAGTATGTTAATGCTGATATGATAGCTTTTTATTAGTGTACATTTTCCTCTATAATGACAAAGAAAAGGATTATGCTGTAAAGAATATATATTGTAAAGAGTGTACAGTTGAATTTTGCTAATGAGTAAATTTTATGGATTGTTCTTCGGCCATACTGAAATACAGAGAATCCCAAATGCTTTAACCTCATTTCAAGCCTATGGGTGAAAAGAAATTAAATTATTATATTAATTGGATGTCAATCATCTTCAATATGTATGCCTGCATATAATCTTTTTCCATCTGCATTTTATTCATATTTCTGTATTTTCTGTTCTCTCTTTTCTTCCATTACATTAGATAAGTGTCAGCAACCATAAACTTGATTATGTTTTATTGTTTCTCCATCATTTTTAGCAGTGGTGGCCTAAACCAACTTGGGTAAAAAGTAATAGACTCAACCTGAAGATAAAGTATCTCTTATAGTACTGTAAATCCTTAGCAGATGAACTTCATTTTAACAAATTCTTCACTTACAAAACTTTTGGAAATTTTTCTGCACAAATGTTATTTTGTTATTCATAATTTTTTCTTTCATTTGATCTGTAACATGATCTATGGGTTACATCAGGATAAGATTCTAAAGTCTGCTTGTTTTTCCACTGAAAAAGGGGAAAAAAATATTTTGCCCACAGATGAATTGATTATCAAAAATTTGGCACTGTAAGTGTTAAGAACTCAACTAATTGCAAATCACAAGTGTTTGAAGTTTAGTGATTTAATTTTTGAATATACTATTTTACGAAAAACAATTTATCAAGCTGAAATTTTATTAGGAAGATTTTATAAGTTGGGAAATGTACAGCTCTATAAACATCAGAGGTTAATTTTGGGGGAAAAGTTACAGAGCAGAAAAAGGGTTGCTGCAAGGAACAGTTGCAACTATTGTGAACTGTGATTATTGTTAAAAGATGAATCATTGTTTCTCCACTTAGAAACATAAAATAATCCCATCGGGAATAACATTTTAATAACACATATTGCGAACAATGAAATTCTCTGTATGATAAAAAAAAACCAGAACAAAATAATCCCATCAAACAGCTATTGCAAACAAAGCATAATGCTAAGTAGTGCATTGATTTCATGTTTTTATGGAGTTGTCTCTGATGTCTATTTAGTTTGATATTTTTAAGTGCAGATCCATGATGCATTGTTTATGGTTTTGCTTTATATAGATTTTTTTTTCTCTTACACAGTGTTTGCTGTTGTTCATTGGTGGCTTTTTGAGCCAAGAAAATGTTATTGTTATGATGTCATTGCCATTTATACAATAGTTTTGCTTACTTTATGGTGTTCTAAGTTTTTAAGTCTTAAACTATAATTTTTTACAATTCTCTTTTTTGAAAAAGTTTTTTTGCAATTTGCACCATTGTGGATGGTAATTAATTTCCAGATTATGGTTGAGAACAGCATGACACAATGTAACAGTATGCTACATTGAAAGCAAGGAAAATAATTTTTTTAGAGACTTTTGTTGCCATTATGGCCTGAAATGTTGATGCTTGTTAGGAAAGCACTGTATTGTTGTATTGTATAAAAAGATGGCAGATGAAACTTGTGCATTTCTGCTTAAAATATTTCATAGTAACAATTCACAAAATTTTATCAGCTTAATGTACTTTTTTGAAATCCCTAAATCTAAAACCTAAAGTTTAATTTGTTTGGGATAAAAACCAGTTCCAAAAATATTCAAGCATGAATAATTCTAAATATGTGTAATTCAAATTAAATAAATTTAACTTACCTGTTCAATGATAATTTTTTACTTTATTAAAAATGGAATTCAGTTATATAAACCAATTGAACATGTCTAATGAGTTAAAATGTGATAATGCTCTATATAACTGGTTTCCATAAATTAAGGAAAATCTCTGTTAAGTCAATGGGAAGCTAACGTCAAAGCTCTGTAACTTCTAAAATAAGTTTTTTGTTTTGAAAAATGTGATTGCAGATAAAGATCTCAATCAAATAAATCAATATCTCAAATTTTTTGTAATATTTGTTCAGTATTTAATGAGTTATGGAAGTTTGAATATTTAACAACAGCAACGTGTCTTAAGAAACTTATACAAAACTGAAGAATAGTGAAAGAATTCTTTACACAAAGTTCTAAAATACAAACTTATTTTATTAAACTCTTTGATCCAATACTTATTACTAAATTTTAATTAACTTCTGAGGTTAATTTTTGTGGCTGGCACTGTTATCGCTAAATATTCAAATTTCCATAACTCGTTAAATACTGAACGAATATTGTTGAAAATCGAGATAATGATTTATTTGATTGTAATCATTATCTGCAATCACGTTTTTCAAAACAAAAAAACTTATTTTAGAAGTTATAGAGCTTTGACATTAGCTTCCCATTGATTTAATGTAGGGATTTTCCTTAATTTATGGAAACCAGTATATATACATTGCAGCTGGGCATCCACATAGTTTTATAAGCAAAATTGGAAAGTAATATATGGACATTGACTCATCAAAGATAATCTATGACACACCAGGATTGCAATCTGCAGTTCCCAGGTTGAAGTTCCAATTGTTCCTGGTTGAGATATTCTTGCTAACCACCACTCTATCCTCAATGAGAAAGGAGACTTGAAAAGACTCTCATCACTGTTATTACTTAAAAACGTCCAGTGACTCTCATCACTGGATGTTTTTAAGCTGTGGACCATATGCAGGAGAGATTCATATCTTGTGCATGTTAATATATTTTATAGCCTTGATAGAAGGCTTCCATCTGTCTTCTAACAGCTGTCAAGTGGATCTTCTACAATATTCTCAGAGTCCTTGTGACCTGGCTATTTAGCCCAATGTGTGCAAAAAAAAAAGTGCTCCACTCACTAGTAAACAACCCAACACATATAATATTAAGAGCATATGCACTAAAGTCAATTAAGTTTTAACTTTTTATGGACTCAACACTATTTTCTTTATAAATATAAAACATTTTTTATTAATTTTTTTTAAGTCAAGAAAGCAAAGAGGTTAAATGGTTTATGATCGATTATGGAAAATGCATTCAGTCTTTGAAGAATCAAATTTCATTATGTTTTAGAATTAAAATATTCTTCATAACTAATGCTAAGTGCTTTAAAAAAGAGGTGCAATGTAAAAATAAATGTTTATAACTAAATGTGAATACAGAAATTGTTCCAGGAATATAACAGTTTTTATAACAACACTACATACAATAAGTGGGGTAAAGGTCAATCAACAAACAATACTCTTATTTTTACCTTTATGAAAGCATCCTGTTAAGGATTTTTTTTATGGTACCAGGTTAGTACATTACAGCATTGAATTGTTTTATGAAAATAATTGTATTAAATTTCTAGAAAAGATTATTTTGCTTTACTTTTTTCCAAACATGCCTTTTGTTTAAAAGCAGAATAATATTTATAAAGAAATGACACTTTTTTGAAGTATTAGTTTTTACACTAGATAATGTGTCTATTAATAATTGATTACTAATTGATATTAATCCTTTATGGTCTGGTATTTTGATGCATTTATTGTAGTACATATTTGACAGAATTCTTACTTTCAAAAAATTTGCTGATTCAAAAAGTTCAACATTACATTTGTTATCCTGAATCTTTTCTTTCTACAATAATGTTAAATTCAACTTAATCTTTTTAACTAAATAATATGAATGTTGACTTCAACTAGAAACAGGAAAAATTGCAAAGGGTTAATTATTGCACATTCATAAACCTAATAAAATATGAGATTAAAAAATCAGTTTCCATACAAAAAATAAAGTAAATGCAATCAGACATGTAGATTAATTTATTTTCAGGTATATTTAATAGAAAAAGCATAACAAATTCTGTTATTAATATGATTTTCTTCTTTATTCTTTAAGGAAAAGTATCATCCATCATATGAGTATACAATTTTGAAAGAGGTATGTATGACACCATTATGTAATAAAATATGTATTTTAAGTATCACATAGGATTTCTTTTGGTAAACTGGTGTATTAAATCAGTTACTGAAACAGATTTTTTTTTTAATTTAGCTACTTGAAAGATTGCATCAGATGATATACAGTACTAATTAATAAGTCCTTCATCACTAGGGCAGACATATGTGTAATAAGGACAGAAAAGGAGAAAGCATTCTCTTTTTACTCCAAAAGCGATAACTTTTTTTTTTCATTTTCTTGCTGAAATGCAAACGTTTGCCATGAATTTTTATTTTAAAAACCAATTGTTACATAAATTTGATCATCATTAAAGAGAATTTTCTTTGCTATTGGACCATTCCTATATGTAGTGTTGTATAAATATAGAGGAAATGGTCAAAAATAGTGTGTTTTTACATTTCATAATTAGATTAGTATTCTTTGGGAGATTTATATTCAATATCAAGCCATCACAGTTGAGTCAAGAACTACTGTAAATGATCAAGGATAAATATCATTTTAATTTGACAATTTAAATACCATTCATTTCTTTATATATTCTGTTTAATTATTAATATTTGTTGAGTTTTACATTTTTATATTTTAACTTTTTCTAAAATAATGGGTTTTTTTGTGTTAAACATTTTAAAAATAAAAATATTGCTAGTAAAAAAAAAATTTGTTTATAAAAAATAGAGAATGAAATATAAACTATAGAGAACATGTTCTCTTTAAAAAAAGACTTTCTGATTACCCTATTCATCCAAAAAAATTAAATTCTAGCAATAAATCCCTCTCATAAAAAAAAATCATGATTCTAATCTTAAATTAGCAACTTAATGAAATGGTAGTAAAACAACATCAATTGATTAAGAATTTTATGGTTAATTCATTAATTTTTGCAGATTTAGAATATTGCTCTGTTCAGTCTTCACTATAATAAATGTAAATTATTACAAATAAAATGACATTTTTACAACAGCCTGTGCATAACATTAATTTCCAGTTGTGGAATAAAAAATAATATCATACAGACCAATAGTTTTCCTTCAGAACTTACTATATCACTTTTTGGCATTGAATAAACCAAGCTCTTCTCAGATCTTGAAAAGCATCATGCTTTTATGTTTTAATGAAAGCTCTGTGGTTTTTCTTTGTATGTTATCAATTTTGTAGCTTAGTTTGGACCACACACTCTTGGATTTAAGTCTAGTACTTGCATTGTCCTGCTACTGAGCTTTCACTCTCCTTACAGATTTTTCCAAGCTATTTGACTGATAGTCTCCTGTCAGACCTCTGTGGCAAGCAGCTACTTGAATGCTTATTTATAATTGTCCAGGCAAAGAAATCATAGCAATTGCAAATATTATTCATCCACTACTATTTTTGGCTCTATCTGAGGTCACAAGGAGCATTATTTCATTGGAATTTAAAATGTACTTCATTAGTTTGAAAACAGCAGCAGCAGCTGATGACAGTATCTTTCTCTGGAAAATAAAAGTGTAAACAAAGGTAGTAACAGTGCTGTTAATTATCTTAAGGTACCCTGCTTTTCAAGAACTTGTGCAAATCAACAGCATGGCTTTTGTTGGATTCATAACTGGATTTAGAGTCAGACCAGTAATTTTCCACTGGAAATGGCAAACAAAAGTACTACAGTAGTTTCCACTGATTTGAAACTATTCTTTGTTATTAATGCATTAGCCCACATTGCACAAATTCAATTTGCTGTTGTTGTTTTTTTTTGGATCATTCCTATATGTTTTACTGATAGAATGCAAGAAGTTACTTCTTTACCACTTTACATCCCTGTAGACCACTAACTGTAACTCCAATAGTTTACCAAAGACTGTTTTCAGAGAAACATACCCCTTCACCAGATATCAACAACCAAAGCAATTGTCAGAGAGAGAGATCTCTCCAATTGATAAGATAATGATTGATTAGAGTAATGGCAGATAATGATTAATCGATTAAGATAATGTTTTTTTATCTTAGCCTGATATATACCGAAGAGCCAAAACATTATGACCAGTGCTTCTTTATGCAAATCGAAGCAATTGCAGTAAATGACAGCACATGTGAAGGTCATGAAATTGTATAAATAACATCTGATACTAAACTCTGTTAATCAGCGTTATTCTTGTTCTTCAGATGGAAAAGGCAGCGGACTTAAGTGAGTTTGACAAAGGCCAAATTGTAATGGCCAGATAACTGGGTCAGAACATTTCCGAGATGACAAAGCTTGTGGGGTGCTCACGGTCAGCCATGGTTAGTACCTTCAAACAGTGGTCTGAGGAGGGGAAAACCACAAAGTGCTGGCAAGGTGTAGGCCAGCCGCTGTTCATCAATGTTAGAGGTGAGTGAAGGCTATCCCATATGGTATGAACCAGCAGAAAAATTACTGTGGTTCAACTTGGCCATAATTTCAATGCTAGTGATGGGAGTAATGTGTCACAACAACAATACATTGAACCCTGCTGAAAATGGCACTGCGTAGCTGCAGACCGCTCTGAGTGCCCATGCTAACCTCAGTTCACCATCAAAAATGCCTACAATAGGCACATGAGCGTCAAAACTGTACCTTGAATGATTGAAAGAAGGTTGTCTGGTCCAATGAATCTCATTACCTGTTGTACCATGTGGATGGCCGGGTGCATGTGCACCATTTATCTGGGGAAATGTTGGCACCAAGATGCACTGTGGAACGAAAACAAACCAGTGGAGGAAGTGTAATGCTTTGGACAATGTTCTGCTGGGAAACCCTATGTCCAATAATTCATATGCAGGAAACTATGACGTCTACCTAAACATCATTGCAGACTAGGTCCATCCTTTCTTGGCAATAGTACCCCTCTAGTAGTGCCGTCTTTCAGCAGGATAATGCGCCATGCCACACTGCCCAGATTGTTCGAGAATGTTTCGCAGAACATGAAGAAGACTTCCAAGTATTGCCCTGACCTCCAAATTCCCCAGATATCAATCCAACCGAGCATATGTGGTTTGTGTTGGAATAGCATATCTGATCTGCGGCAGCTCAACCACATAACTTACAAGAGTTAAAGGATCTGCTAGTAACATATTGGTACTAGATACCATATGGCACCTTTGGAAAAATTGTAGCATCCATGCCTCACTGGGTAAGAGCTGTTTTGGCAGCACATGGAGGACCAATATCATATTAGGCAAGTGGTCATAATGTTTTATTTCTTCAGTGTACTGTCCTCACGTCTACTGCAATGTCTGTCTGTCACTCATCCACTCCCAAACATTTTAGTAGTCTAATGACACTAGTGATTACAGTCAACTTTTCAATTCAGTTTCATTTTTAGTGAGTAGAACAGCTTCTATCTTTGCAAGATCTAATTTTTGTATGAGCTTAAACACAACTCATCTCACACTACCAGCTTTTCTTTGCTTATTGTTACCAGCATATGTATCAATTTCAGTTGTTTTCAGTTTTACATTACAAATCTTATTGCGCAATAAATTTTTGCATAGCGAAAGCTGCTGAATAAGGAGACTACTTATTGTTATGTAAGTGAAAATGTGAAGTGTCAGAATTTCTAAAATTATTGTGCGATATGGAATATATGAAAAATATTTGTATGTAATACTGTCTAAATTATGTGTGCTAGGATTCACATCCAACACTGCCAACATGCAAAAACATAAAAACTTAAAATAGAAGACTTTAAAGAAATATATAAAAATACATTTATAAGTTTTTTAGTGTGTCTTAAAAATGTATACAGACTTTTTCATTTTTTTTTATTATTATTATCTGCCCCCCCCCCCCCCCCTCTTCCAACTGAGGCCGGGGGTGGCTCAGTCAGTAGCGAGCCAGACTTGTAATCTGTACTTCCCAGGTTCAAGTCCAAGCAGGGTCAGCATTGAGATTTATCTCTGCAAAATTCCCTTCCCATGGTCTGTAGGGGACACCGCTGGGCTTGGGAAGGCCACCATCCATCGGATGGGACATTAAGCTGTGGTCCCATGTGTGGAAGAGCCATACACTGTGCACGTTAAAGAACACACTGGATGGCCTTAATGGGAGGCTACCATCTGTCTCCCAACAGCTGTTCCAGTGGGTCCCCTCTCCCAACCTTCTCTGAGCCTTCGGGGTCCATGTGACCTGGCCATTTAGCCCATGGTGTGAAAAAAAGTGTCGCTCAGAGGTAAAACAACCCAACCCCTCTTCCAGCTGAAAAGTCCAGTATACTAACTAACTAATGTATTGAAAAATAAACTAAATATGAAATTAATCATACTAAAATCTTACTCTTATTTGTGTGGAATATCGAATGTAACTTAAGAAACACTTTAATCTGAATGTATGTTATTATGACACGATATTACTGTATATGTGTCTACCATTTTTGTAAGTTTAATTAAAAAAGGATGTTTTATGTTACACATTGCTCAATTTTGTGATTTAGTGGTTGCTTATATATGTGCATTCATTTAGTGGTTGCTTATATATATATGCGTTATTATATATGCATGCCTTTTTTCACTTACAGTTGTCTCTTATGGAAGTATGGACTCCTGCTCAGGTTTCTTGTTCCTCTCATCCGTCTTTTACTGTTTCATCTCCAACTTCTGCAAATTCTCCAATTTCTAACAATTGCTCCCCCCAGAGCCCTTCACATGGTACTCAACCAGACTCTCTACCTGAAGAATTGTGAGTATATATGTATTGTATATTTGCCATGATTATAAATTGTATCTATTGCTGCTTAATTTTATTCATCCTTCAATTAGAAATATTTATTGTTGCTTTGCTGAAAATAAAATATTTGCTCACTAAATATATTGGGCAATTTTGTAATAATGCTGAACATTATTATTAAATAACTACACGGTTCATATTGATTTCATATTATATCTGGAGAATTTTATGCAAATTCCTCATATACTGTAAATTTATTTCTAAGGAAATAAAAATATATTAATTTTAAATATTATTGCTCATTCTCTTAAAATTCTAGTATAAAGCCTTACAGTAAATGATACCTTACCCTAAAACTCATACAAAATATATAAAAGTATTTTAATTGTATATGTTGTATCTATACAAAAGTTCTGTTTGAGTGATGTTATCTAACCTATTCAGGTATTTTATGCAAAGGTATGGAGGTGAATGCAGTAGTCAATATAAGTCTAATATTGAACAGTATATTGTACAGCACAAGCTAGATTTCAGTCTGGTAATTTAATTGTGTAATGCATTTCATTGGTTTCAGAATGGAGGTTTGCAAATGCATTTAAAGTATATGATTTTCTGTGAGTTCCAAAAAGATGAGTACATTGGCCGTGTGCTGATTGTAAAATCTTTGGTGTGTGATGCAGTAAATAAATGCATACATTGCCATTATGTTAAAACATTTTGTTCTGAGAACTTAACTTGGAGGATGAACGTGTTCCGGATGACCTTCTATTAATTGGCATGGATCAGTTAGTGCCCCATAATTGAAAAGGATCCATGCCAAACACAAGAAGAGATTGCAGAAAAGCTGAGATTTCATGTCATCTGCATCTAGACACATTAAGGAACTTGGGTGGATTTTAAAAACTAATTTTTGAGTACTTCATCAATTGTCACAAAAAAATTTACTGGATAGATTAATGGTATGTGTGTGTCCCTAGCAGATTGCAGAACCTTTTATGGATCAATTTGTTATTGGTGGCAAAAAAGGATACTCTACAGTAATTTGAAGTGCAAAAAACAATAGGGTGAAAGTGGCCAAAAACTATTTTAGTTCCAAAGTCAGCATTACATCAAAGGAAAGTTATGTTTTGTATTTGGTAGATGCATAGGCAGTCATCTTTTATAAGCTGCTCTGATATATCCAACTGGATAAATTAAATCAAGCAAATCATCAAAAGCATCCAACACTAGCCAAGAGTAAAATGTGCCATCTTTCAGTTTAATAATGCTAGACCCAGTAAAAATTGAAGAATTGAGTTGGGAAGTTTTTCTTCATCCACCCTATTCTCTAAATATTGCACCATCGAAGTTTCATTTATTCTGGATCTACTAATATTCTTAAGCATCCAAGCCATTGTTGGTGAGTTTTTTCATTCCAAGTCGGAAAGTTTCTACCACAGTAGAATCTACTCTGACTGTAAGGCAGCTATCCTCAGCATTCTTAAAATTCCCACTACTAATATACATCCAGAAGTCATAATTTCCATCTTGAAATTCAACACAGTAAGCAAATTAAAAACTAAAGCTCCATTACTACCCAATGGGTACCAAGCTGTATTGTACTTTTGGAGAATGAAATTGCACATTACACAGCAAGAGAAGCCTTTTTGCAGCAACACAATAAGCCTACCTTATTGATACACTACAAAAACTTAATTTAGAAAATTGAAAAATTGAAGCACCAACAATTATTTTTATTAAATACAAACAACAGATACAACCACAGAAGAAATATCAATGAAGAACTCGACACTGTAAAAAACTAACTTAAACATAGAAGAAAAAACAAAACTTATAAGAATGAGCATAGGAACCTACAAGCTTAACAACTATCTCTATAAAATATAAGAAATGAATAGTCCAAACTGAAAATTTTGCCATATTATTGAAAATTTAAACCATGTGTTTCTAAATTGTTCATATTATCAACTTCTAGAAAATAACTATTTGATAAGCTCAATCTATTAACATTGAAGAATTCACAATCACAAACATTTTAGGAGAAATTAGCAATTTAAAATCACACCATATCAAATATTGGATTACTTAAAGATGTGAATTTAGGTAATTGTATGCAATAAAACTACCCTCTGGAAATAACACTGACAGGAAAATGAGAGAGAAAAAAACTTGATCTATGCAAACATGAAAAGTTAACATTTTCATTGACACTTTCCAATAGTTTCAAATGCCAGATAACAGGGGACGACCAAGCAGAGCTGCCAGTGGATTTAGAAAGGCTGTGTTCCATTTAATGGGACATTAAACTATTGCCTCATGTGCAAGAAAGTCATATCCTGCCCATATTAAAAAACACACTGGATGGCCTTGATGGGAGGCTTCCATCTGTCCTCTAACTGTTTGTTCAGTGAATCTTGTTTCCCAAGTTTCTCTGAGCCCTTGTGACCTGAGCATTTAGCCTACTGTGTGCAAAATAAAAATGCTGCTCAGAGGTAAAACAATTCATGTAATCTTATTCTTGAAGACCATTTTATCTCTCTGCTTCCTCCACACCATCTCTCCATTTCTTTCTCAGCCTTTCAGTCTTATTCCAATGGGTTCCCATTTTCATATTTTTTGTCCATCTTCCATTTTCCATGCAATTCATAGAATGGGGTCCATTCCATCTCAGTCTCTTTTTCTTGATACTTTCCTCCATCTTCCTATATTCCCATTTTTTTTTTTTCAATTTCATCATTTTTCATTTTATCCATTCTTGTCTTCTGTGCCCATCTGCTCCAGAAATCAACTGCTCATACCTTAGATGTTAATTTGCTGTCATTATTCCCTGTTTCTGGTCCATATTTTAGAATATTATCTATGGTTGTGTAAAAAAAATCATTCTTTTATTTATTGCTAATACACTTTTCTCCCGTAACTGAATTTAGTATACTTATTGCTTTGTTAGAATTTTTAGAAAAAAAAATTGTAATGTTTTCACTTTGTCATCTGTCTCTCTGTCAATCTGTATACATTTAACATATTTGTTATTAGAAATAATTAAAGGAAAATTAAAGTTGAATAGGTATCAATGAAATATTACAATTTTTATTTTTCTTAATCTCATATCTTCAATAGTACCCTTTAATGGTGGAAAATGCAAAATTTAAATCAATATTGCCAACAATATTCTTCTTTTAATTTTCTTATGTATTCTAAGTCATCTATATTTTTTGTAATTATTACTTGATTATCTGTAAAAAATGTCTCCCATTAATTGTTAAAATCATTCCATCACATCTTCTCATCCATTCTTTCATAGCCTTTTATATATATATCTTAAAGTTGGTGACATACAGCATCCCTGCTTGAATCTATTAGATGTTTTAAATTCTTTTGATATTTCTTCTTGTTTCATTCGATAGATATTATCATCTTTTAATGCATTCATAGTTCTTTCTACTCTGATAGTACACTATTATATGCATTTCCTAAATCTAAAAAAAAAGGTGTACAAATTTTTATTCCTTCCTACTGTCTTTTTTTATCTGTTGTCTAATTATGAAATATTGCCAACACATGATAAATAATATTAAATAAATTTAATGTGCTTTAGGAGTCATGGTACACCAGCTACTTCCACAACTGAACTACAAGAAGTTCCAGAAGCACCCTTGGGATCAGTGAGTTCTATTCATATATATTCCACTTTTTAAAAAAAATCAGTAATGTAGATATTTTAATCTTAAGTGTAATATTATTTACACTAACAAATTAAAACTTTATTTTCTTAGCTTAAATTGGTCACATCCTTATGGAATTTTTAATGTTGAAAGCTAAAATAGCTTTTTTATGAAGAATATACAGTTTTTGAGACAATCAAATTTACATTTGCCAAATTATGATATAATAATAAATATTTAATGTTGCTTACACAAAGTGTTTTACATATGAATTATGCTTGTATGCAGATTCTGAAACTTTCCAGATGAACACCCAACAACAACAATAATAATGATTTAACATTGCTGGACATTATTTCTTTTTTTTTTGTACCTCTTATCTATCATAGTTATATCCCAATAAACCCTTTTACCATGTTCTTTGCTCACCTTGCCAAAGTCTGATGGGGGGGGGGGGGGATCTAAATAGGAGTCCAAATAAAAATTTATCCTGAGGAACATTGAATCTTCATGCACCCATATATCACAGTCACTGGTTATTTCCCCAATTTATTGCACCAAGAATAGTGCAAAAAACAATAAATGTGGACAGCTTAGAATAAGTTTAAAAACAATTATAAGAATCAGATAGCTGTTTTACAGAAACAAAAATCATTTTGGCCAGTGTTATTAGTTATTGAACCACTAGAAACATTTTTCTTTTAATGAGAATTTCCTTCCTGGGATTCCAAACTGAATTTAACTGGATGGAAGAGATTTTTTTCGATGCATTTAGTCATATATTAAGAAGGATATAATTCTGAATTTAGTGTCAATCAATTTTAAAGAAAAATGATCTTGAGCCAGATGGGATATGAACCCACGACCTGATAATGTGTCAGGTGTTTTGGACCACTGAGCTATCAGCTGCCAATCAAGATCTGCAATTGATGCTATCAACTTTCTACCAATAGTACACAATTCTCTGTGTCTCATGAAGGTATTGTCCCAGCTGCTTTCAACCTCAAGAAACAATGACAAGCATGTCATGAAGATGACAAGTATATTCTGAGTATACAACTGTTTAGACTGAAGAGATTTTTTTTGATGCATTTATTCATATATTAAGAAAGATATCACTCTGAATTTAACGTCAATCAGTTTTAGAGGAAAAATTGTCTTGAGCCAAGTGGGATATGAACCCGCGACTTCTGAATAACATGTCAGGTGTTCTGGACCTGATGTGTTAGTGGCCGGTAGCTCAGTGGTCCAGAACACCTGACATGTTATCAGGAGGTCAATGGGTTCATATCCCACCTGGCTTCTAAAATTGATCAACATTAAATTCAGAGTGATATCTTCCTTAATATATGAATTTAACTAGTTATGAAAATATGTAGCCAAGTGTTGGCTACACATTGTGTCAGCAGCTTAGGTATTAATTGCACACAATATAAATTAAAATTTACTGAAAATTAAAGTGACATAAGTTTCTTTATAAAGAACATTTATTTTTTTGGAATCCAAAGAGTAAATCAAAATGTTTATTTTAATAATGATATTGAATCATTGTGAAATGTTCAGTTTTATGACCACTTGTTTCCTTTGATGTGCCAGTACATATAAGCAATTTCTCTGAGCCCTTGTGACCTGATCATATAGCATCAGTGCTAAGGTTCAGTCATCCTTAGCACTGATGCATTCATATAATTAAAATCAAATTACAAATGCTCAGGATCAGAAAATGTGAATGACAGCATTACAGTGAATATTATTTGACATCAAAGTGATATCAAATTGCTGTAATATGACACCACTCCAGTGCAAAATAATTTATTCAGTCACTAATTTCTTCAAATTCTCCCTTCTCAATGTGATTTTGAAAGAACTCCCACAAAATTTAAATCCCTCTCTTCACATGCTGATCAACTTATAACCATCTGCACAATACCCAACCACTCCAAAATCCATAGCAGCACCAGTGATAGTTTAATTTATTGCTCTTTCCCTATGCTCTGCAAACGAAACAGCTTCCTCCTACTCAAAGCCAAAAGATGGATAAGCCATATAGTGTACACATATACACCTATACACCTAAATGACTTCACCCATTGGATCTGTACACTCAGTACGCCTAAGTTATCCCCCTCAGAATGTCAAGGTAAGTATTTACAACCTTGTACCTGACAGCCACAAGGTAACTTACCAGGCACATAATCTGCAGTTCTCAGGTTTGAGTCTCAGCTGGGCCAGCATCGAGATTTTTCTCAGTAAAACTTCTCGCCCTACCCACTGTCAGTAGGGGACACTGATGGGCTTGGAAAGGCTACTGTTCACCAGATGGGATGTTAAGCTGTGGCCCTGTGTACAGGAGAACCATACTCTGTGCACATTAAAGAACATGCTGGATAACATTGATGGGAGGCTACCATCTGTCTGTTGACAGCTGTCCAGTGGGTTACCACCCCCTAACCTTCTCTGAGGCTCCTTTTGTAGAGCATGCAGGGCAACTGAATGTTCCCCAAATTAAAAGTCATCAACACTCCAATTAAAAAAAAAAAACTTACCGGTAGCCTTACCAGCATCTCAGTTTCTCTACTTGGACTCTTCCATGATTCCAACTATTTACCTGCCTTCAAATTACCTTTTCAAGATCTCCTGGCTAATTATACCATGTTCATCTACTTGTAAAACTTAAGTCATAATCTTTAAACTGGGTAGCATAAATATTTAAGTTGAAGTGCTTTTAAATTATTTAACAGTGATATAGGGAATTGACTTTTAATTTACCTACTGAACTACCCAATCAGCCATGGGTTATGGAGGTCCAACTAGACAGAATATGGTCTTCCAAAGACATCTATCCTGACCTATCTGTTGCATTAGACCACAAGACTAATTCTACATGGTCCTGTTTGATAATATCTGCATATTACATCTTTGGTCCCCTTTTTTCTGAGGCTTCTAAGCATATTCTTCACAAACTGTAGTGTTACATATGGGTAACATGGCCAAATCAATGCAGTCTCTTTCTGCTCAGTATGCTGCTCAAAGGTGGTTGCTGACTTCTTTGCCTTAACTCATTACTTATGATGCCAAACCACCTGATGCCTAAGATACTGCTTAAGCAACTAGAATCAAAGGTATTAAGCTTTCTGTTATCTTGTTTACAAAGGAGCCAAGTCCCATCAGGTGAAACTCATCTATTTTTAAAATATCCTGGTGTTTATAGTGTTAGCTATTTTCAAACCATTAAGTTAACTGAAGGAGACAGCTTCATTGCAATGACAAAACGACTTATTATCCCTACCCAAAGATCAGTATCAGTACCAGCTGTGGCATCAAAGTCACCTAGCAGAAGAGTATATATATCTCCTTGACAGAATTCAAAACATCCTGAAGTTGGCTATGAAACCTATCTTTCTCATCTTCATCAGTCATCGGTGGGGGCATAACAACAGGTAACATTCAAGTCTTTAATCTTAGTTTTAAATTTAACTTTAAGAAACCTTCCATTAATTCAGTCATATCTTCTAGGATATGCATAACTACACCTTGTAGGTGGTTTCTATCATGTCCCAAAAAGAGAAATTTAAGATTGTTTTTAAGTATACAATCTTTACCTGTCCATTTAGTCTCTAATGAGCCCAGAATATCTAAGTCATAATGCTGGAATTCTGTGTGAGGACATCGATAATCTATGCAGTCCTCCCATTCTAGGTACCCATGGAAAGAGATTTTAAAGAAAGTAGGTTTATTAAGAGAGGTAGTGCCAACAATATCTGACACAACCCCCTAATTGCAGGTATGGGGTAAAGACCTCCTCTCCCCATACACACACCACTAAAGGCTTAAACCACCCATGCTGGTAAGACTTCCCCCAGTGTAGTTTTGGCAATGTGTGATGGTCCACCCATTCACTTTTACTTTTCCTTAATTAGTTTTACTTTATTTACGTTATATTTATCATTTTGGGGATTATTTCATTTTAGACTAAATCACAATTCTTTTTTCCGAACTGTAGAAGGAGTTGCACATGTGCAACTTTGACTTTTGATGGTCAGCCACTAAATGCGCATGTGTAGGACACAGCCCCTCTTGTATCATAGCTTTCACGATCGTCAGATTATGCAAATGTTTTCTCGGTGTGCAACAGATACATGCCAGATTGTATGCCACATGTTATACTAAGTGGCATGAGGTCACAGAGTTAGTAGGAGTTAAAGTATGTTCAGTAGAGTAGAGAGTGTATGGAGTTAGTAGGAGGAGGAAAAGTCAGTAAGAAGGAGTTGTTAGTATAGATTTAGGTAGATGTGAGTTGTTAGTTACTCCAACTTTTTGTATTCATCAATTGGTGAGTCTGAATTTTTCTTAAAATAAACTTTGTTATAGAAATTTTTGATTTTTGATTAGATTTAAACTTTAATTAAATTTTACAATCCTTTTTGAATTCTTATTCAATAAGTAACAATATATATAAAACGAACCCTATTTCAACTTTATTTGACAAATTAATAATGCCCGGCACCTGACAAGCTATCCAGAATTTTGAATAAATTTGGATCAGATAAAAGTTCCAACTTGAAAAGTTAATAATCTTTGGAGCATTACAGAAGCAAGGGTTCAGGTATGTATGATGGTCTCTGGTTGGGATTGTCCTGATATACACAGTCATATCAGAATAATATGACCACCTACCATAGTATATGTATGGTAGGTGGTAATATTATTCTGATATGACTGTGTATATAGGTGTCCTGTGCATCTATTCTCTTGGAACTGGCAGCACAGAAAAGCAGGAAACCCAACAGTATATTTTCCTCATAGAAACCCGCCAATGTGGCAAGCAGGATCCTTTATGCTCAAAGCTATTGCAGTCCAGTGGATATTAATGGTCAGCATCAAGACTGTGAAGTTGACTACTCCTTAGCAGGGTAGAAAAAAAATAATGAAAAGTGGACATAGAAAATCAGATTAATAAGCCACATTGATCTGGCAATCCAGATCTTTCATTTCCTTTTGAAAGGTAATAACTGCCTGCACCACAAGCAGACAGGTTCAGACTTTAGTTGCTAGTCCTGGCAGTTCTGTGCATCATCACAGGCGAATGGTACACAATTCTTCCAGTGTATGCTGAGCTACCATTTACAAGCAGTAATGCTACCCTAATTAGGAGTGGGTGTGGCTCAGTAAGTAGTGCACTAGATTTGTAATCTGCAGTTCCTAGGTCAGCATTGAGATTTATTTTCACAAAATTCCCCACCCTCCATTGGTTAGTAGGGGACACCAATAGGCTTGGAAAGGTCAGTGTTCATTGGATGGGATGTTAAGCCATGGCCACATGTGAGGGAGAGCCATACGCTGTGCACTTTAAAGAACATGCTGGATAGCCTTGATGGGAGGATACTATCTGTCTTCCAACAGCTGTATAGTGGTTCCCCCACCCCCACCCACCCCCCAAAAAACTGAGCTATCAGAGTCTTTGTGACCTGGCCATTTAGCCCACTGTGTCCAAAAAAGTGCTGCTCAGAGGTAAAACAACCCATCATATCATAGTTAAATAATACAATAAAAGTTTTAATTTTCTTTTTGCTAAATGCAGTCCAACAAAATTGGTATAACTAAAGCAATAAAAACTGGAAGCAGAAATAAAAGAAAAAAATCAATTTTTGAAACACTTCCACAAATGTAATGCATGGGTAAAATTGACCCGACTGTCAGAAAACCATACACATTCAAGCCATTTTATTAACTTAAACAACAACAGTGATCACCAATATGTGGTATAAAGGTATTGTATAGTAAATGTGTTGGTTCCAAAATAATATTGTTAGCTATTTAATTCAGCACTAAATAAATTTAGCCAAGTACCTTCACTCTATGTTAAACTTGTAACCTCATTCAATGTATAAAAGCTTTTATCTTATTCAATATATAAAAGCTTTAAAATATGTAGCAATGTAATCGTACTGTTTATAGTTTTACTTCAGTATGACATCTTATGTTACAAAAAATAATCTTAGCTAAGAATGGGCATCATAGTAAAATGAAGTGTATAGGCACAAATCTTAATCTGTTTTTACTACACAATTATCAGAGTATTAAAAAAAAACTTAGAAAATAAGTTTTTTCCTATGGGGGAAAGTTAACTCTGTTTATTCAAAAAAAAATGTTAATCCACAGTAAATAAGTAAATGGGTTAAGAAAGATTATTTTCATTTTTAAACTAGCAGTTATTAAGTTGAGATACAATACAGAAGATTCACATAAATTTGTTCTGTAGCCTTTAAAATGCAAAATTGATCCAGTCTTTAAGAGTTATGAAACAATGATTCTTTAAACATGCCAAACTTCTGGTTTAGCATTCAGAAATATGTTCACATTAAAACTTTTAAATATTTATGTATTAAGGCTAAATGTAGTATGTTGTGTTTGTTAGGGAACTTTTTAAATTGTAAAACAAATGAAGTTCGATTACTGCAGTTTATTTTCAACTTGGTATATTAAATTTAAAAAAGTATATATTTTAGCCAATAAAAATATAATTTGATTTGCCTTTGATTAGAAAATTTACAAAAAATATTTATCTATCCAGAGAATATTGTGGCACATAAAAAATTACTAAATATTCTAAACTAAATTGTGTTTTATTCTGGTAATATATTAATTTGTGAATATTAATGATTAATTTCATTTGTATGTAACTCTTGTGCATGTTTTTTGTTCCAAATTTGTCCCTTTTCTGCTTTCTATTATAGTAATTTACCACTGATATTTTGATTTGTTTGTATGTATGTAATTGTGATTTGAAATAAACTGCTCATTAAAGTTAGAAATGAATTAAATAATTTAAAACATATAGTAATCCTTGAAATGTGTCTGATATTTTTTTTTTTATTTCTTAAAAAAAAGACATTACCACTTTCTACTGAAGCTACAACAGGAGAGACTATTCATTGGTTACAACAGCACAGATTTTCTGGTCTCATAAAAGTATTCTCAAACTTTTCAGGTTAGCAAAATTTGCCATATATTATTTGCTGAATATGCCTCATCCTGAAAATGTAATTGGAACTTTCCCAGTGTAAGGTATAACCCCAATGTAATTGCATGCAGTAATTGTTGTGGCATCAAATTAAAGTGTTTAGTTTTGTTTTAATAGTCCACCATATTTGTAATATCTGATCCCTCAAATGTGCAAGAATTTGATCCTGTTAAAAAAAAAGAGATAAAGCTACTATCATATTCCAGATTAACCTGTTGGTAACAAATAACTTAATCTAGAAAGCCAAGGAAAATTACTTGTTGGTAACAAATAACTTAATCTAGAAGGCCAAAAAAATTATGTGATCAATGAGAGATGGGAAACATTAGCGTTATATCAGCATTGCTGGGAGATGGTACGTTGATTTGAACATAGTGTGATGGGTTGGAGTAAGTCTCCTAACAAGCAGAGCTGACCTATCCACCATACTTGTTCCCACTGGAGTGGGAACTGGTTGGTAACAATAATATGTGAAGTCCAGCCCTAAGTTTTAAAAATCAGGGCCTGACAAGGGGGGGGGGGGGTATTGGCAGTCACGATCGAAATTTGCCAAATGCATATTTTGTGATATTAGCAAAATTAAACTTAATCAAAAATGATGAATGACTAACAGCATACATGTAGTCAGTATTTATTGATTACTAATCGATATATGGCATAAATTACCATTACCAAAGTATAGTCAGGAGTATATATCACAGAATGCTGGAAGCTTAATACATATTTTTGGTCGAATTTTTTTAAATCCATTTTTTTTCATTTAATTAGATCAAACTGGAATTTAAATACTGTGTAATTGTCCCTATAGTTTTTGGGACAATTTGCATCTGAATAACTTCTGATAATAATTGTTTTTTGTATACTAATGATTTGAAAAGCTGTGGCACACAAGGCTGCTGTATTGACTACAACTCTAAGTCATGTGACCAGTGGGAACAAATATGGCAGATAGGTCGGCCTGGTATATAGGGGCTCTAGGTTGGAGGGTGGCATCAATGTACCAGTGAGTAGTTAATGAAGTAATTGAAAAGTAGAAATCATGCATGTTACAGCTCTGGTATTACACACTATGCTATATTCATTAGTTCATGCAGCATTCTTGAATCCTGGTTGGAGCAGCTCTGTCACTAAACATACACCACACAATAGGGACTCATCACTGGAAAC
The DNA here is from genome assembly GCA_038380435.1 of Ryuthela nishihirai. NCBI lineage: Eukaryota > Metazoa > Arthropoda > Arachnida > Araneae > Heptathelidae > Ryuthela > Ryuthela nishihirai. The sequence goes on from JAWZYU010000010.1 coordinate 16,724,043, forward strand.
TAGACACTGCCATTTCTCATGCCAACTGACACAGTTATTTATTACTGCAAAAGATGTTGTGAGAAGTAGCTAGAAAAATGGATGAAACAAATGCAGCTTACCTGTTTGATGCATGATATATCAAATATGGTATATATAATATAAACATATTTGAAATAATATGGTTATATTATTTCAAATTTTATGAAAAAAATGGTTTGATGCATGGTGCATCAATTGTCAATTTGTATATGCAGTTTGCATCAACAGCCTATCAATTGGCTGTTGATGCAAAGTATATATACTGTATATTATGTATACAGTATATATATACACACATATAATATACAGTCATATTTATGTGACTATATATTGCTTTGTATACAGTATAATATAAAGCCAGTCTTTGTATTAGATTTTTACTTTTCCTTGACCAGTCTTACTTTATTTATATTTATCATTATGGGGATTATTTCAGTTGGATTAATCACAATTCTCTCACCCAAGCTGCTAAAGGAGTTGCACATGCACAACTCCGACTTTTGATTGATAGCCACTAATGTGCACATTTAGGACATACCCCCTTGTGTCATAGCCAGCGTGAGTGCCTGACATCAGATTATGCAAATGTTTTACACAGCGTGCAGCACACACATGTCAGTTGTACACAGCATGTTATACTAAGTGATATTAGGTCACAGAATGAGAAAGAGTCAGTATGGAGTTAGTAGACTAATGATGAGAGATGTTAGTAGGAAGATGTTAGTAGTCAGGTTTTTTTTAGTCATATTTAGAGATGGAGTGTTTTTAGTTACTTTGGCTTTTTGTATTCATCTGTATTTATGGTGAGTCTTGAACTTGATTTTTTTGGAAATAAACTTTGTTATCTATATTTGACTTTTGCTATTTTTCTCTTGAGCAACGTTAATTGATTTTTGATTAGATTTAAATTTTAACAATTTGACAATCTTTTTTGAATTCTTGCTTGATAAGTAATGCTATATACATAACAACCTTATTCCAACTTTATTTGGCAAGTTAATATTCCCTGATGCCTATCTGGAGTTTGAATCTATTTTGGATCAGACAAAAGGTGCAACTTGAGAAAGTTAATAATCTTTGGAGCATTACAAAGTGGGGTGCCTTCCAGCAACCTTGAGGACAGTATGGGGTGTCTTCCTGCAACCACTATTAGCATTCACTAACTGTATATGTATCTAAGCATAAACTGACTCTGAAAATTTCATCTAGAAGCTTATCATTTGCATTTACATGAACACAAGCATACTGCAAATTTTTCAACGAATCCATTCCCTCTTTTTAAGATGAGGCAATTTTATATATGTTTTGTGTATTTAATAATTAGTCGAGATATAGATATATATATGATGTCACTGTCATCATGTATGTTCACATCTGTTCTTTTTTTCCCCAAGTATAAAAAGTTAAAATATTCACTTTAAAGGAAAAGATTTCTGTAATAATAATAATAATCAGCATATCATCAACAAAAGCATATCTGTGATTTCATATTATTTCTCTGTAATAAAGTTGAAATATTCTCACAATAAGAATTGGAATTATTTTGCTGTTATTCCAGACTCTGGGCAGCATAAATTGCATTGTTATGTGAGGTTGGAATTACTAGCATGAAAATGCTGAATAATTTTCTGGAAAAGTAAACTAATCCTAGCCTCTCAGAGCTAGGATTATTAATATTGGCTATAACTGAATTGTTAATTTCTTATTAATGCAGTAACTGTGCTAAAAAAAAAATATGCAAAATAGTGTATGCAAATGACATAAACGTTTCATTTCATATAAATTCTTTTTTGAAAAATAAAAGTGTCATATATATTTGCATAGATTGCAGCATATTTTGCCGATTGTATTATGTTCAGTGTAATATGGAAGAATAATTGCATAATTTTAATAAATTATAAACAAGAATTCAGAGTAAAGAATCACAATATGTGTGCTGTTGACATGGAACTTATGAAATAATAAGCTGAAAAAAAATCTGAAAAGAAGTTTTAAGAAATTACCAGTTAACATTGTCAATTCACTAGTCATTACTGATAAAGAAATTTAAGGTGTCCATTTCAAATGCTATGGATAATTCAGAAGACAATAAAACGTGTGAATAAAATAAGGAAGATTTGTAAAGTGAGAATGAAATCAAAGCAGACAGAATTAAGAAATGGGAAAATTTCAAGAATTTGAAAGATTAAAATTTACGTTTATATTGTGCATTATAAATTTTGATTTTATCAAGTAAATAAATAATATTCAAAATAATTCTCTTTGGTGATAAATAATAGATGTACTTTTCATTTCTGTTGCTGTTTATTTTCAGCTGTGGATATGTGAATAAGCTTACTACATATGATTAAATTAAACACTTTTTTGGAATTCAAGCAAGCAGTTTATAATTTCTTAACTCTTAAAATGCTAAGTTTCTAACAATGAACTCTTTATTGTAGCCAAATTATTTAAGGTGTTTACATCAGAAAAAAAAAAGAACTTTAGAGCTTTATCCTGAAATTAGTAACAAAAAAAATAGATCATTTTTACCCACAAGTCTTTGGCACCAATGGGATTACCTATATCAGAACTATTTGCTAATGTAATCATGAGAGACAAACTCAAATGCTATAAACAACAGAACTTTTGAAACCACTCATATGAAAACAATATATTGATAATATTTAATGATCTTTGGATATTCAAACAACTCATTATTGAACCTTGTCAAAAAATCAAACTCTCTTTATTCAAGCATAAAACATACATATTAAATTCAAAATTTAATAAAATCTTTAAAATAACATTAAAATTATCTGTTTTTTTTTATTGTTGAATGACAGAGAATTTTTAATGTTATTTTAATTAATTTCTGATCAAGAAGGTCTTTTTAATTGTATGATAAAATCCTATATAACAACTGTACCATCCTGGTGGTTAGCATGCTTGATCACGAATTGAAAGGATCTGGGTTTAACCCCCAGATATGGCATGAATGTTTCTTGTATTGTCTGTCTGCTGAGACCTTGCCTTCCTCAAAGACCTTGTGTATGGTGTATTAACTTGACAGGTTCCTTATCAGACCTCTGTGCAAGCAGCTGATTGAGGGGGAATTTATTGTTTATTATAACAACTGTAAAAGCATATAAAATGCAATCACTACTATCAAGTTAAAGTAGACACATGGACAGTTAGTCACTACAATTGTATGATAGAGTGTATTATTAATACAGTAGAATGGATAAGATGTAGAAATTGTTATTAATATAGTAGAATGGAATTATTCAGGTAAGTTCAAAAGTAGTCAAGTTCTTGTATAATATTTGTAAACTTCACTGAGCTACAGTAAAAGCACTTAAGACAAAGATGATGAAAATAAAAGTGTCACACTAGCATTAAAGGTCATATTTGAATTATCGGTTATTAAGAATATTGATAGCAAATAAATTTGTCAGAGTAGATAAGTTCTATAGAATGTAGGAATAATCTGGTAGTGCTGAAGATGTAGTTGAACAAACAACTAACTATCACATCAAAATTAAGTTAACTTGTATTAGGTTATGTGATGGTTCACCCATTCACTTTTACTTTTCCTTAACTAGTTTCACTTTATTTACATTATAATAATTATTTTGGGGTCTTATATTTTCATTTGAGTTGCACTTGCGCAACTCCAGTTTTTGATTGACAACTGCTAATGCACACAGAAAGATGCCCCATTATGTCGTAGCTAGCGCGAGCATCATATTATACAAATGTGTTTTCTGTCAGCATGTTTCACACATCAGATGTAAAGTAAGTGACATTAGGTCATGGGACAGTAGAGATTAGTTGAGTGTAGGAGAGAGAGAGAGCCATAGGAACTCAGAGACATTAGTAGTGTTGAGTAGTTAGTGTGAGGCTGCTACTGTGAGAAGTTTAGTTTTTTGTGTAAAAATTTTTGGTGTCTAGATTTTTTAAATAAACATTATTTGTTTTATGAAATATGCAATTTACAATATGCAATTTACAATATCAATTTCAGTGGCATCATCATCGTACAGCTGGTATAACTCTACTGTACCCCAGATAAATTTTTCTATGTCATCTCTTTCCCTTTATCTTCATGAAAACAACTCTGTAGCTAGTTCTGTAAAATCATTATAAGCCGGATATATGTCTGTGATTTCTATTTTAAACTCTTCCCAATATTCAATTCCATGACGACAGCCTCCATTATTCCACCTTTGCTTAGCACATCCAATTAGACAAGATACTGCTAAAACCACTTTTTTGTTGCCGGGCACTTCAGTAAACGGAAGTGTTCCTCCATGGACTTGACAAATGTCCATGATGACGGACGTTTCGTACCAACGAACCTTATCTCAGGTTCTCAGGCCAATTTAAGGACTCTAGTTAATAGATGGATTTGCAAATCGTCGTTGTGGCGGTTGATAATACTCTGCTCTATCACTTGTTTCTGACAGAACAGAAAATAGAACCTTACGTTCAAAGTTTCTACGTTGGTGAGCTGACATAGCATTGTCAGCAAATTTAGGGGTTGTTGTCGTTCCCCTTTTCTCTCGATGATAATCAAGCAGATTCATAAGCACTTCTGCTTCTATCATTACATCCTGCAACCTATCCTTTACTCTTTCTAAGTCGGGAGTCATTATAGCAGAATCGGCCATATTGCTAGCAGACATGTTTAGTGGTCTGCCAAAATTTTGAAACCTTTTTTTAATCTTGAGCAGTGCTCAAAGGTACTGCTATACAACAATACTGAAGCTACAACTAGGCTTGCAAAAATATAAATTTGCTTATCAAAAAAGTTTTTCTATCATGCCTATATACGTGTGTGTCCAGACACTTCTAATCTTTACATACAATAAATATCAGCAATAACTGCGCTGAAACTTCAGTACCTTTGACTAATACACAAAAATGTTAAGCTTGCTCAACAAAAATTTCTGGCTTAAGCTGCCATTAAATCTATAAATAATACATACAACTAATGAGCTCAAAAATTACAATCTTTGACAATCATATTAAATAACATACACAATTTATACACAAATATACAGTCCCTATTCTTGGACCACTATCTTTTACTACTGGCACGTCCCTGTTCGGGCGCCACTTCTTTTAATGCTCTCTGTAACGCTCCAAAGAAATGAAATACTTTTAAAGTTTGGACCCTTTGTCTGATCCAATTATTTTTATGCTCCGGATAGCTGAGTCAGGCGCCAGGCAATAATTGACAAATTGCCAAAAATAAAGTTTAATTAGGGTTCAAAATACCAGCGAGCGTTAATGAGTAAGAATTCAAAAATATTAAATGATTGTCAAAATTTTATGTTAATGCTAATCAAAACAAACTAACATTGCTCAAGAGAAAAAAATTAGTAAAGATTCAAAAAGTTTAAATAACAAACAATTTATTTCCAAAAAGCACTCACCAAAACTTCAATAAAGAAGATACTACATCATTTCTTACTACAAACATCAACAAACTCCAAACTAAAACTGATCTCTGAACTGTGCTGTGCTCTACTATTCTCTCTACTATCTTCTGTGCTACTGTGACAACATATCACCAGGTTATAACAAGAGGTACAAAACCCGCACATGTCATGTTGCACGCTGGGAAAGACATTTGTATAAATTGATGAGCGGCGCAAGCTATGATGTAAGAGTGAGCGTGTCCTTGTGCACGCGCTTTAGCGGGTGACCATCGAAAGTTTGGAGTTGCGCATGCGCAACTCCTAACTCTTGGAAACAAGCGCTGTGATGCCAAAAAGGAAATAAAAATCATCAAAATGATAAATATAATGTAAATTAAGCAAAACTGGTTAAAGTAAAGTAAAAGTGAATGAGGGGGCATCACATTTCTACACGACTACAATCTGACATGGAACACACTTCTGTTATATTATTCTGGTAAAAAGTATCTGCACATTGTAATATGCTCAAGGTAGTTCGTAGGTACAGAGAAACACATAAAATAATATTTTAATGAATTAAATTCCTGACTAGTTTCATCACTTTGGAGGATATACATAACCATCTTAACAATGGAGGTGGATATGTAACCTCCCTTTTACTGTGTATGGGAGTTTTGAAGTTACTGGTAAGATCTATTATAATGGCATTTGATGTAAGAGCTGGAAGGGAAAAAAGATCTATGTGTGTATGTGTGTGTGAAAGAATGAGATGGTAGAGAATGGAGACCAGGGTGGTGGGGGAGGGGTTGGCTTTGTTGCTTCAAACCAGCTGTTACAGGTGCTCATTAATAAGGAATCTCTAGGTACTAGTTGTATAGTAATATTTTCTTTAATACAAGTGTAACCAATTGCTCTTCCTTATTGAGCTGGAATCGATAAGGTAGTGCCAATAGAATTTTTTTGCTTCTTGACAATTTGATTTTAGATCATGCTTCTTTTTTTATGCTGTTTTTTTTTCATCTTTAACATGTTTTTCTGTGGTATTCTTGTGCTTTGGTTGGGCTGTCAATGTTTCCAAGTGGTACTTCTGTATACCCTGCCTGTACTTGATTAGAATCACAATCTCTTTTAGTAAATTGCAATTTGGGCATTTTGTGAGGAGTAGGCATGTTCTTATTAAATGGGCATAGTATTCAGCACTTCATTTAGCTAAGGTATAGTATTTTGATGAAATTATTTGTATGACAATGGAAGCCATAGAAAAAGAATGTCATCAGATTTATAAAAATGAACAGCAAGCTGGTTATTCACATAAGTGGATTAGAGCATAGAAAAATGGATCATGTACCAAATGGAATAAGAGACAACACTAGCACAAAGAATGTAAATATAGCACACATTGACCATTCTTAACATATTTTGTGTAAACAAAATGATCATAATACATCACAAAAGTCAAAATATCTTTAGCAACATAAGAAGATGAATTTATTTCTTGATATTACAAAGGTTACAGAAGAAAACACCACTTCCTGAACATACAAAAGGGTGGCACATGACATAATTAGAACACAGTTTACAAAGCAATTTTGTTAAAGGTTTTTAAAGCCCCCCCACCTCTCTCTCTCTGCCACTATACCGAAGGGGTTTAACTCCTACTTAACACAATTTTACTTAACAGAAAATATTAGTTCATGAATTTATATTAAATAGTTTTAAAAAATTAACCTCCATTTTCAAACACTTGACTATGCCACTCTGAGAATATTAAATTTGTTTTTGCCTTAGTGCACTAACTTGTGGGCATTTTGCCAAAGTCTCTAAGTATAAAATGTGATGTGATGTTACCAAAAAACCAGCTAGAAGTGTTTATCCACTACCATAAACAGGGCAGAAGTCCAATGAGTGTGAACAGTGCAAAATCCTTGTGCAATTCTGGTTCGTATTTTAAAGTGTAACTTAATGGAAAAATAATAGAAAAACAATAACAGTCCTCTTTCAAATGATTTTTTTTATCATATTATTTAGAAAAAAGAAATTTTTTTCCACAGAAGAAAAATATAACTATTTTTATTAATCATGTATTCTAGAATTAAGTCTTAATTGCCTTTCCAGTTTTTTATTTTTCTTTCAATACATAACACTTTCAAAACGTTTTATTTAAATTAGCATGTTTTCCATATTGTTGAAGTCACAATGTAAATTTTATTTTTATAAAATTTACAATTAAATGCTGTTTAATTGGCTTACAATTTGTTATTTGACAGAAAAGTTCTAAAATTATTTTTTTGACTGAGCATATTGAAAAAAATTGCTGGGTGTGTGGATTGCAGTTTTTCAGACAACTCTGGAAGGGTTAAGAATGTGTGGAGATTATAGAAATACATGCCTATCCTTCTAAAAACCAAACTGCTATATAGCCTAGCTTTAGACCTTTCTAAAGTTTCTTGTGGTAGGAACTATACAAGTAGGAGAGCAGGAAAAATTCATGCTTTTAATTCTAGATGCTTATGCAGTATCAGAGGAAGTCAAGCCACCTGTAAGCAGCATCTTATGTAGGAGGAAACTGCACTGACTTGGCCATGTTGCCTGTATCCAGAACTGCATATTAGCAAATCCATTTGTGAACAGTGTGTCTAAAGGACTAGGTAAAAAAAAGTTGCAGACTTAGTACATATTGAGCACATAATCCCAAATAGGACCTTGTTTAATTAGCCTGCCAAATACAATGGCAGCTGTTCAGGAGAGATTTGTTGCACAGTTTGGTTGGACATCTGAAACCCATTGCTGCTTGAAGATTATGTATATATATGATCAGAAAGTGTCACTGAATAGAACATGGTTAAGAGTTGACCAAAAAATTAGTTTTCGTAGGAGTGAGAACCACATCCATGCCCTCCTGATAACATATCAAATTTCTTCTCACTTGAATGTCCCACCACCAGTTTTAAACCAGTGTTTTTCAAACTTCAAATGCCTATTCACCTCACATTTCAAAATTCAAATTCCCTTTAACTTTTGAGACTTAAATAAAAGTGTCACCTACTGGATAACTAAGTGGTCCAAGAGCTTTTCATGACTCATCAGAAGGCCCTCACAACTCAAGTTCAGGTCATTATTATCTGTATTAATGCATTAATACCTCACAAAAGTTCAGGTCATTATTGTATGTATTAGGGAACCCTTGCTTAACCCTTCCAGGACCCAACCCATATATATATACGTTCAGAGAATCTGAATTACGAGAGCCGATGATGTATGCATACGGTCTTAGTACAACATACCAAACTTTATTTTTTTTAAAACAGAAAGATCGAATTTTAAAAATTTTAATATATATGCCCAAAAAGCATATTTTAGAGGTGTTAAAAATACAATATCTTTTTAATTTAGGATAGAAACCTGTTTTTCAGGCTGGGCCCTGGAAGGGTTAAACTTTCCCTAAAGAACACCTGGCATAGTATAAGGAAGTTGTGGATTTAGTTCTCACACATGCCAAAACTTTCTTTTGCTAACTTTTGATTTCCATGCCCTACAGCGGAGCCAGGGTGACTCAGTCAATAGTGCACCAGACTCATAATCTGCCCAGGTTGAGTCCCATCTGGGCCAGTGTGGAGATTTATCTCCACAAAATCTCTCCCCCCCCCCCTCTGCCCTTGATGAGTAGAGGATACCGATGGGTTTGGAAAGGCCACCATCCATCAGATGGAGCATTAAGTCCATCTGATTTGGGTCTCCTTCCTCAAACCTTCTCTGAGCCCTTGGGATCCTTGTGACCTGGTCATGTAGCCCATTCTGTGCAAAAAATGTCATTCAGAGGTCAAACAACCCAACCAATGTCCTACAACACATTTGCCCATGAGTTACTGTTATTGAACATACAAAAGCAACATATGATTTATTGATTTAGCAATAAATGTAACCTTTATGGTGTAAATCTGCTTTAAAAATTTAGTAGATCACCATTAATAAATTTTGTTTTTCATAAATAGTTTTAAAAAGATATTTTATATATTTGAGGCTGTTGTATTTCCCCTTTCTGTAGCATGCATTGCTGGAGTCCCTCACTCCATCTGTTAACTATTGTGTAGACACTTATATTCTTAAAACACATAAACAATTTAAATAGTTAAAAATCTTTGCTGTCCACAGTAATTATTGTATGCACACACTCTGATGAATAAAATACTGAAAATCATTGCAGCATTGGATGAGGCCTACTTTTTCTCATAATTTTCAGGTATAAGTATGTTTTGTGCACCATTAGTATTGTTTAGTCAATTTAAATTGGAAAGTTATGGAGCTCAGAGTTTAGGTTTGTTAGAAAGAGTGTATTTTAGGTTTGGTGAGTGTGGTAGGGTAGGATACCTTTATCAAAAAAGAAGAATGTGAGAATATTAGCGAGACAATTAGAAGGGAAATAAAAGGAACATGGAAAAGCAACAAAATACTACAGCAGTAGCTTCAAAACTCAAGGAGATTTATATCTCAATTTAACAAGACTCCTTAATTTCAAAGTATGCCATCATTCCTATAACAATTTTATCGATAATGTAATTTGACTTAACATTATTTTTATGACACTCTGATTATTTATAAACTATTTTTATTTTTTACTAAAATATATCAGTTACTTTCCATAAATGTATATTGTTTTAAGTTTCAGCAAAATTAAGTATAGAAACGTCTATGTTTTCTTTTAAACAGTCCTTGTATGTCATAAGACTGCATAATGATATGTGGTGTAATCTTGTTTTCAAAGTGCTGCAATTTATGTTTATTAAGTTTTTTTATCAATTTAGGTGCTGATCTATTGCGTTTAAAACGAGATGATTTAATACAGATATGTGGTCTTCCTAATGGAATACGATTGTATAATGCCCTTCATATGAGGTAAAATAGTTCTTATTTATGTTTTTTTTTTTGAGTGAATATTTAATAGCAGCTAATAGATTATAAATAGCAATTTTACATAATGAGCTCTCTTTCATTGTGAATAATGAATACATTGACTTTAAATAATCAACTCAGTAGTATCACTGCTAACTTTTATTTTTGTATCCCCCTACTTTACATTTATTTCAATAAATGTAAAGTAGGGGGATGCATTCTCAGAATGAATAACTCTAAACCATTGTAGTGGATTTTTCTTTTAAAACATATATTTTATTCCCAATGAATAAACACATAATATATAAATAAATAAACAATTAAAGTTAATTTAATAACAATTTTATTAATATAGTATGCTGCCTGAAAAAGTGGAAAGGGGGTTATGACTCTGACCATTATCTAGCAGCAGTAGAATTTTAAATGTAATTCCCTCTTGTATGCAGTAATGTTTTAATTCAGAATATAGTTGGCTTCCAAAATTTCTGAAAATAGAGCCAGTCATCCAGCCTATTTTTTTGCATACCGATGGACTGGAAGTAAAGTTTTATCATATTCATTCAGTGCTTATGGAATTTTTGAATGGTACACAAGTAGTGACTTCAGTTTAAAGTCTCCTACATTTGCCACCCAGCAAGAGGGTAAGCCAATCTTTGGCAGCTTTGAAACATGGTGCTGTCTTTTTTCAGTAGAGATATGTTTTGTCAGGCATTTTTTTCCAGTATAATCAGGTTTCATCCACATTAAATACTTGTTTAGCAGTATATCCACCTTCTTCTATGATATTTCTCAGTTCTTCAGGAAATTTTTCGCTGGCTTTGAAGTCAGCAAATGCAGCTTCCCTACTAATTTTTTCATATTTAAAATCATGATTTGCTTTAAAAATGAAAAGCCACCTATGACTTGCATTTAAACGTTTTGTATCACTGTTACCTCCTTTCAAATCAGCAAATATACTACGCCTTAGTAGAAAATGATAGCTTGGCTTAGGAGAGCATTACAGTGAAGTTGATCTTGTAGCCTTGTTGCCAGCATTTTTTTCATTTTTTCCCATTGTCCTTGACCAGTTATGCAACAATTTTTGCCAACTTAAAAATGTACCTCCTTTAATGCTGTATTTTATTTTTTCAGTTTGATTGAAAGTTATTGATTTTTAGTCGCATTTTTCAGCACTAGACCACCACTTAATGGAAGTGTGGATGACATAGTTACAGTATATAAAAATATTTTTAATTATAATAGTGAAAATTAAAATAACAGCATGATAATCACCAAAATCACTCACAGAAGTTCTGATGCATTTAAACAACAGTGGGTTCACAAGATGCTGACAAAGAATTGTGGGTATTTTTGTTTACCAACTAAAGTGGCTTTTCCATGTGGTATGGGAAATAACATAAATAGTTTATATTTCACTCGGAGAGCCAGCTTTAAAATTATGTGATTCGTGATGGAATTTTTTTTTTTTTGAGAGGGGGGGATTATTAAAATTTCTCACATAAAGTGAGACTTTATTAATATTTTTATATTGCACTATTTTAAAATTTGCATAATTCAAACTCGTAAAATGCAACTGCACTGTATATACAGATATATATATATATTACAAAAGCATTTGTGTAGCATTTCTTTGGAAGAAATAAAAAATAGAATAATATAAATAAAACTTTTAATTTATTCATTAACATATTTAAAAAAGAAGGAAATTGATCAAGCAATGATAATGACTATCTTTCTAAATTTAAAATACATCAAACTTGCAGCAGGGAAAGAGATAGGAGGCAGTAGATTCATTAGTAGGCAAATGTGAAGAAATGTCTCAATCTGTCATCTGAATTCAAATGTGAGATTTCCTGGTTATGTGACAGTAGCTTTAGCAGCTAAGACTATTCAAATTAGGTTATATAAGATTATGAAAATAGTTCATGTTGTGAAACACTACCATGCACTATTTAAACGAACAGTGAAATTGAGTAATAAACATGTGACAAGTGGGGCGGGGGTGGCTCAGTCTGTAGCATGCCAGGCTCATAATCTGTAGTTCCCAGGTTCAAGTCCCAACTGGGTCAGCATTAAGATTTATCTCCGCAAAATTCCCTGCCCTGCCCATGGTCAGTAGGAGACACTGATGGGCTTGGAAAGGCCACTGTCCATCGGATGGGACGTTAAGCCATCGCCATGTGTGTGGGAGAGCCATACCCTGTGCACATTAAAGAACTTGCTGGATGGCCTTGACGGGAGGCTACCATCTGTCTCCCAACAGCTGTTCCACTGGGTCCCCTCCTCCAACCTTCTCTGAGTCTTCAGGGTCCATGTGACTTGGCCATTTAGCCCATGGGTGCAAAAAAGTACCGCTCAGAGCCCATGTGACAAGTGAGAGCTGACCATAAATTATTCTGATGCCAACAACTTCATAATTGCATATAAGCAATGAGTTTGCAAGGCACCATAAGCTGGATCTATTTCCACAAGTTTAAGGAATAATATTTGTGTTTTCCAAGAAAACGTATGAGTCGCATTTCTTTCATGAGTTTAGTGTTTTAACATCCGTAAAACTTACTTATTCAGCTCAATGTCAGCATGAATATCAGTGTTAAAACAACTCGGTGTACATATCTTAACAACCACAGGCATTAACAATTTAGTGTGAAGCTACAGAACTCATGGTAGTGAATACTACAGATAGTAAATCCAATAACAAATGTTTAAAAATTTACCATTCTCATTCAGATTCACTTAATTGGGAGATCCTGTTTGAATTTAAGAAGTGGATTTTCTTTCACTTACTATGTATAAGCAAGTGTAAATAGTCAGTATTTTAGCTCAGTTTGGTAGGACAATTGGCACTTAACTATGAGATCCTGCATTTGAATGCAGGAGACAGATTGGTGTATTTTTTCACACTTGCCTAATATTTGATACCAACGTTGGGTAAAGAATGCTCAATCATTAATCATAATTGAATCATAATTGAATGCCTCAATCAATTAACAATAGAAGTTAACTACTTAAAAAGTAAGTGCAAAATAGATCTAAAATACTGGGAGCAGATTGTTTCATTTAAAAAGTGTAAAGCTAAATTAAGAGATTTAATAAGAAATATTCAATATTATTACTATAAAAGGAAATTTGTAAGAAATGAAATGATAATAAAAATAATTGAGATACGAATAAAGAAATTTGTGACAAGAAATGATGAAGAATGATTATTCAAAAAAAAGCATAATAGATGATGATAATGATACAGTTAAATGGAAAGATGATATGACTATATATGTTGACAAATTTATGAGTTGTGTTAAGAAATAAGGAGAGAGTACAAGCATTGCATCCCAAATGGCATAAACACATATATGTGTGGGTTTGAACTCAGGTCTTCCAGAACCATGCTGGGCATCTTAACCACTGGGACCATCAACAGCTAACCATTTTTCTAACGAAACGATTGGCATGCTTCTGGGGACCTGGGTTCAAATCCCAGTCAGGACAACCAATTTTTTTTCAAATAATTATTTCAAGTGTTTCTTGTCTACAGGACATTTTCCTGTAATAATTTATTACTGAATTATTCATATAATGCTGTGTGCATGAGTGACAAATATTACTACCATCAAATGTGGTGGCTTGGCTGCCCAATTCCTGATAACAGACAATGCCACTGGTGAATCAATAAAATTGCAGGAATTCTTATATCACTTTGTTGGAAAAATGGTTATCTCTTGATGGTTCAGTGGTTAAGATGCCTGGCATGCTTCTGGGAGACCTGTTTCAAATCCCAGTCAGGACAATGAATTTTTTTCAGCTAATTATTTCAAGTGTGTTTTTTTTTTGTCTACAGTATGTTTTCCTATGATAATTTATTAATGAAGTACTAGAAATAATTTTGTGGAAAAAATTAGTTTTGCTGATGAGTGGAATTTGAACCCACAACACCTCCCAGTTACCTGGCATTAATTGGGAGGCATGAGTTTGAATCAATTTCTCATTTTATCGGTGAACTCCATTTTTTAAGCTAATCGTTTAGCACATTATGTGTAAAAAAAGTGCCATTCAGAGGTAAAGAAATTTTTTTAACAAAATTATTTCTTGAATTAAATGTCAACAAGTAATCTGTATATTTATTATGATTCATTCTTCAACTACTTTTGACTATAAAATACAACAACCAGACTTTTTCTAAAGCATTCCTTCAATCAGTGAGTAATCAGTTTTGTTAGGATGCATAACTAAAACTGAAATTTGACACATGTGCAATGTTTGCTTTCTACAGTGGCATAATAATGTTAGAGGTAGTTTACATATTATTTCTATTTGTAAATAGTGGAAAATCCTATAAAACAATGAATTTTTTAAAGTAATTTTGCATATTTATGAATGTACTTAAAAGGTGAAATAAATACAAAATGTTAAAATAAATTCTACATAATGCAAAATTCTGAAATGAAAAAAAGTAAAAAACTATAATTGATATTTGTACTTTAGATTGTGAAAAAATCTGATTTGGTACTGTAAGATTAGTTATTTAAATATGGAGAATTACAGTTATGAAGAAATCAAAAATATTCAAATCATTAAATATTACTAGATTTAAATGAAAAAAACTCAGTTTATTAAATTTAATAAATCATAATTGCATAAACTACACTATATTTGGCATTAAAATTTATCTACCTGAAAGACTGCACAAAATGTAGCTACAATGTATTTATCACTAGGAGAATGAGAACTAAATAATAATAGATCTAAATAAATTATATTTGTTCCTGATCAGGGCTTTGTAGTTTGGCTTTAGCAAATTTTTAAACTTCTGGAAACAATTTTTGGTTTCATATGATTTCTTATTTCTTAATAGATTTTTGTTTTATTCATAGTAAAATATTAAATATAGTCCAGCTTTTTAAAGCTCAGCTTCATTAATTCATTTACTTTTTGCTCTTCGTATACAATAAAGCATTTAATAGAAATTACTAGTTCGATCAAGAGTTACCTACAAATAAAAATGATCAAATCAGTAGTTGAAACTGAAATACTTTATGTAAAATAAAATTATTTAGATATCCCTCATGATTTGCAAAAAGTCAAGAACCTAAAATTTCGGAACTTGATTCATGTGTAGGGAGAGAATAGCCTCCAAGAGGTCATATTTCACTGAAGATATGAGACTACTATAAACAAACCTGAAAGCTGAATATATAATATCACTCAATACTGGCTTTGTTAAACAGACAAACTTTTCACTCACTGAGTGTATGAAAATGTAATGAAAACTGAAAATTCAATACTCATACATAATTCATCTGCACTGTTTCGTGAAAAAATGAACTTTGTGTATCACTTTGTAGCACAGAGTAGAAGTTTGAGTAGAAGTTTGACACTATGAGTAGAAGTTTCACTCATATTGCTTCTTCGGTTAAATTCTGCAAATTCCTCACAGAAGAACACATGCTCTTCCATCTGACATTCAGAGTATAAATTTAAAATAGAAATGATAAGATTTAAAGGCCACACTATGAATTGTAGACACACACACACATCCATTACAGTTTGTGAGAAATGAAGCTGCAATCACAATATAACCTGCAGCATTCAAACATTATCTGTTAATCAGATTATCATTACATAAATATTAAATTTTTCTTCATTGTGCAACAAAGCATCATGTTTTTATTTTCATTCTGCATTTTATTTCTACATTCTTTTTACTTTATTAATGAAGCTGAGATTCTTTTTACAATAATTGATCGTTTATATTATTACATATCAAACTGTCAGTTACATTGTAGTAATTTAATATTTTCAATATTGTACAATAAAGTGGTTGAAATTAACACAAGAAAAAGTTCAGAAAATTGTAAAAAATATATGAACAGTAGTAGATTTATGCAGTGCTGCTTATGTCCTTAATTCAATTAAGCATTAAAATATAGAGTAGATGATACTCCCCATGTTCCAAGCTTTCATTTAGCGTACAACTCAATCATGATTGACCTTTGTGAAATTTCCCTTCCCCTATTTAGAGGAGGGGGCCTTAATTTAAGGCAGCTCATGATACTCCCACATTAGAAGCTTTCATTTTAAATATAGCTAATTATACTAGACCAAGGATGGTGAACCTTTTGGAGCTCACTTACCAAAATCACAGAAATAAGAGAACATTTTCTAGCTAGTGTGCAAGCGTTTAAAAATACTTTTAAATGTTATTTATTCCAGCTAAGATTACATATTTGTTTATCATACAATACAAATGAACTGATACAAAATACCGCAGATTTAAATAAGGAGAGAAAATGCTAAATTTTAGATTCTACCATTATTTAAAAGAAAAAAATAAAGCAGTTATTTATTATAACCAAAAAATCATTCAATCAAATGTAAAAATTCATATGCAACCTTCCATTTACTATGTATAGCACATACTGATGCCACACTGCCACAATCAGAGCAAAAAAGCAGTAAACCAAAGCCATAACACAGCAGTAAACCATAACAAAATTGTAAGATGTGTAGAAGTGCTTTTAAAGAAATCAGTTAAGGGTTGATGGATGATTGATTTAGTGCATATAGTTTTGCAATGTGTAATCAGTTATTTGACAAGACCCTTAGTGGTGTGGCAACAAATTGGTCTTGTGTACCACCTTTTTTACTGGCCACCATCTGCCCTAGGTGAGAAAGGGGAACACTGCTGTTGGATGGAATATAAAGCTGTGGCCTTGTGTGTTGGAGAGCCATACCCTTTGCATGTTTAAGAACACATTAGATGCCCTTGATGAGATGCTTCCATCTATATCCTAAGAGCTGTCTAGTGGGATCATTGTGACCCTAGCAATTTATCCCATTGTGTGCAAAAAAAGGGGTGCTGCTCAGAGATAAAGCAGCAACCCACTATTTTTTGGGGGTTGAAACCTTACTTAATATTGCTTTAAGTTATAAGAGGAAACTACATAGCGAATTTGGTGGTCCTAGCCTTTGCCATTTAGAATCTCTTCTCCCATTTCTTGGGGGACTTTTTTTTATGGAGTAGAAATATTAGAGGGACAAACCCTTAAGTTGCTTTAAGTTAAGATGATCAGAAACTGTATACTAAATATGGTGGCCCTAACTTTTACTATTTAGGTGAAGCCTTTTACCCTTTTTTGTGTGTGGGGGCAAAGAAAGACTGGGGATTTAGACCCTTAAGTTGCCTTAAGTTATAAGTGGAAACTCTATACCAATTTCATGTAATATCACTTACCATTTAGAAGAAACATCACCCCTCTTTTTTTTATGGGAAGGGGAAAAGTTGAGCCAAAAGCTTTAAGTTACACTAAGAGGAAGCTGTTTACAAAATTGGACCTAGCTGCTATTATTTATCTGTTAGCTCCTAATCCTGAACTACAGCTCTGACTATTGTCCTGTTGCCTATAGTACTGACTCTTCTTGCACATCAGGCTCATAATCTGTAGTTCCCAGGTTCGAGTCCCATCTGGGTCAGCATTGAGATTTATCTCTGCAAAATTCCCCGCCCTGCCCACAGTCAATAGGGGACACCGATGGGCTTGGAAAGGCCGCCGTCCATTGAATGGGATGTTAAGCTGTGGCCCCATGTGTGGGAGAGCCATACCCTGTGCACGTTAAAGAACATGCTGGAGGGCCTTGACAGGAGGCTACCATTGTCTCCCAACAGCTGTTCCAGTGGATTCCCTCCCCCAACCTCCTCTGAGCCTTCGGGATCCTGGCCATTTAGCCCATGGTGGGCAAAAAAGTACCGCTCAGAGGTAAAACAACCCAACTCTTCTTGCATTCTGTCTGAGCCACAATTTAACATTCTTGATTATCCTACTTTACATTACAAGATTGCATGTACAATCTCAGTGATTTTGAAAGAGTTCAAATTGTTGGGCATTATGAATGGCTGCTATTAATGAGTCTGGACATTTTAGTTTTGGTAAACTGCATGTATGAGGGTTGTTAATAAGTAACAAAAGAATACTGAACAGAACCATTTCTTTCTCCACATATTACTAAAGGAACACTTGTCCCAGCAACCTTGTTACCTTTTCACCACATTTGATGGTGTTTTCCTTTAGAATTCTGCAATGGTGAAACAGGTAGAAGTTGTAGTGCAAGGTCTGCGTGGTGTGAGGACATTGAGACATTTCCAATGAAACCACTTAATGAGTTGCATTGTCACCCTGTTGTATGGGAGAAGATGTTGTGGAGAAGCACTCCCTTTGTGAGCAAGTCAATCATTTCTTGCATATGGCTTGCCACAGTATTGTGCAGTAATGGTATGTGTGCTCACTGTTACCCTGTTGTCTAGAAATTCGAGGAAAAGAATGGCCTGTGCAGCTAGAAATGGCATCAACATTTTCCCTGAAGGTTTGATAGGGAATGAGCTGTGCTTTCACTCTGTCGATGCTGCCTTTGATACGAGGGTGAGGAGATGAATTCACATTTCATCACATTTTTTGGTAACAGTGTTACCAAGAAACTTGTTACTTTCCCCAGAGTAATGTTGCAAGCATTTATGAAACTGAGTTACTACTGTAATGCTGTGTGTTCTGCACTCAACTGCTTTGTGAACCCCATCACATCATGGATTATTTGGTGTGTAGCACTGACAGTGATGTGTGTACTTGCAGCTACCTGACACACAGTTCTCTGTTGAATATTGAAATGTGAACTAATTTAATTGACTGAGGATCAGACACAGTCCACTTTGGGGCAGTGCTGACACTAACAGGAGGGGGTGGGGTACTCAAGCAATGGCTCCTGAATCCCACACTCTCCCTGTTGAAGTCCGTGGGCTGAAATGTCCTGTCAGTACATAATTTCATTCCCCAACCCACACTTTCACTGCTATTGACCACACCAACTTCTGCTTCCCCTTGATTCTTCTTCTCTTTTCATGGAAGGTCAAGGGCAACCCTTATGGAAGCAATCACCTCCTGTGGGAGGGGGGGGGGGACTTCTAGCCCTTCATGTGTATCTTGGTGAAGGCTGGATCAGGCTACCCCAACCTGTAATGGGACACGGTTTAGAAATTCAAAAGGCTTTGTGAAAGTGAAAATCTGGTAATGGTGTGGCACCTGGCATTGCTCTGCCATGACTTTCTCAGCTTGTGAATGAAGAAATCGGTGAAAAAAACTGAAGGAAAATTTTCCTTTCCATCCAACTGAAATAATTTTTCAAGCATGGCTATAATATAGCTGGATGAGAAATCATGTATAAAAGTGGATACCATGAAAGCTTTGCTGCAAGTGAAAATAAAATTTTGTGTCTCTTGTGAAATCTTTAGTACAAAACTTGCTGAAAATGAAAATAGTTTACAGAAAATCCATTTTTGTGAAAAATAAATGCAATGACAGTGATTTTCATTAAGTAACCTATGTTATTCAAGTTTTATTTAGTGCTACTGTATATAAGGTTATTATTATGTGCAGTAATGTATAAAATATGGTCTAAATGAAAAAATATTGTATTACTTTTTAACAGAATAATTTTATGAAAAGTCAATCTTTCAGATTAAATATTGAAAAATCCCCAGATCTTTTTCTTCAAATGTGATCACCCTAATAAAAAGTCAATCTTTCAGATAGAATTTTCAAATGTCCCTGTGTCTTCCTTAAATCTGGTCACCCCAGACATCCCACAATCTTGAATCATTCAAATGAACCACAATAAAAACCCATTTTGTCTGGTGACAGAGCCAGAAGGAATTTTGGATCAAATATAAATCTCTCACCTGCATGATCAGTTCTAATGTCACGTGGGATAAAGTCCATAAGATGGGTAGGATGTAAGATGTAAATAAATGAGTCACTCAGGCTTATATCACTTATTTATGTACATCTTACTCAGTGCAACATCACTGGAGATTGATAAGTCACATTAGTGGAAAAAAGATGGAGCTGGCATTAGTTTAGTGGTCTTAGAACATTATGGCATGTATCTGGAGAGATGTGTATTCAAATCTTGCATGTCAGCAAAACTTTTTTCCACAAAACTATTTATTGACAAACTTATTAAAGTTTTAATTTTTTATTTTATTTTCACAGAGCTGTATGCCCTTGTTTGTCCATTTTTGTACGTCTACCATCACAACAAGGTACGTAAATTTTTGTTCTCATTTTCTAATTTTTCATTAGCATTCATTTTTATTATTGCCATCCATCATTTTACTGGATATAATGTTATTAAATCTTGTATAAATTACAGTGGCATCATTACACCTTATTTCCAAGATTCAGCTCTGGCAGAGCATACTTTTTTTACTAGGGGAAGCAACTATCAAAAACAGTGCTAAAACTGAAAGAGAACACTATTCCAGTACTTGATGTTTTCAAATCTTTGAGTTCTGGTAGTTGTAATTATTAAAGTATGTATTCTTTTGATATTTATCAGTACATAAGTACAATAAATGGTAGATAGGTAGTCACTGGAAGGAGAGCTATGCACCAATACCCTGTGATGATGCATAGAACCGGCCAGGCCTAGCAACTAATGTCCAACCCGCCATCTCGTGGTGCAGACCGTGGTTCAAAAGAGATACTCTCTTGTGGAAGTGAACAGAAGGGGAGGGCTGCCAGATTAGTGTGGCCTATTAATCTGGACAACTATGACTACTTTTCTTTCTTTTCTACCCTCTGAGGAGTGATCAAACATACAGGGTCCTGGTGCTGACCATATAAATCTCCAGAGTGGACTGAAATAAGACTCTGAGCTTGATTATGGATCCTGAATTTGCTGTACTGGTGGGCTTCTGTAGAGGGAAATTTTTCTGCTGTGTTTTCTGTTTGTTTGTTGGTTGATAGCCCAAAGTGAATAGATTCGCAGGATGTTTTATCAGCTGGTGGATAATCCTGAGCAGAGGGGTGGCTCAGTCGGTAGCGCACCAGGCTCATAATCTACAGTTCCCAAGGTTCGAGTCCCAGCTGGGTCAGCGTAGAGATTTATCTCCACAAAACTTCCCACCCTGCCCACCGTCAGTAGGGGAAAGGCCGACATCCATCGGATGGGACATTAAGCCATGGCCCCATGTGTGGGAGTGCCATACCCTGTGCAAATTAAAGAACACACTGGATGGCCTTGACTTGAGGCTACCATCTGTCTCCCAATGGGTCCCTTCCCCCAACCTTCTCTGGGCCTTCAGGGTCCTAGTGACCTGGCCATTTAGCCCATTGTGTTAAAAATTGTTTAACTTTGCACTTATCAATATCCAGAGATATCACACTCATCTCTACATTCTGATGAATTACATTTTCATCTGTACCCTTTTTCACATCTCACCTTAAACAATCAGTACTTTGGCTAAGTATCTGTTTAACCTCTGTATTATCCCTATCATTCATATAAATTTTCTTCACTCTTAGCAGACCTTTATCACTAATTGTCTCAAATCCTAACAATTGATCTTTTCCGCTATTTAAAATACCTGACTTCTCAAAATTACATTATTTACAATTTTTTTTTTCTTTTTTCTACCCTGCTGAAGAGTGGTCAACCACACAGGGTCCTGGTGCTGACCATATAAACCTACTGGACTGGACTGATATGAGGCTATGAGCTTGATTATGTATCCTGAATTTGCTGCACTGCTGGCCTTCTGTGGAGGGAAAATCTTCCGCTGTATTTTCTGTTTGTTTGTGGGTTGACAGCTCCAAGTGAATAGATTCACAGGATATGTTATTCAGCTGGTGGATAATCCTGAGCAGAGGTCATCACAGGCACCTGAACTCTTTGCTATTACTGGCATCGTCAAATTCTACATCTGAGGAAGTCTCCCAGTGTAGATGGCTTCAGCATATACTGGTGGGGGAACAGGTGTTTGCCCCATGTCTGTGATTAGGGGGCTGTTTGATATTGTCGGCATTCTCTCTCTCAATAAACATAGTTTCTTTAAACATCCCACTAACCATTTTCTCTCCATAGTTAGTTGGAATGTGAGGACTCTGCACAGAGCTTTTTCTCTTGATATCCTCACACAAGAATTCCACTGTTATAATTTAGATATTTTCAACTTGCAAGAGACCAGATGGACAGATAAAGGTCAGATTCTTAAAAATAATCTTAAATTTCTCTTTTCAGGGAGGGACGACAATAAGCATCACCAAGGCGTGGGTCTGCTTCTCAGCAGACACGCTAGCGTTGCTCTTCTAGGATATGAGTGCATTAATGAAAGGTTTCTTACAGCAAAATTTCAGACAAGTATTAAAGACTTAAATGTTATCTGTTGTTATGCCCCCACTGAGGATGCTGATGAGGATGAGAAGGATAGGTTTTACAGACAACCTCGGGATATTTTGAATTCTGTCAAGAAAGGAGATATTACCCTTGTTCTAGGTGACTTCAATGCCAGAGTTGGTACTGACTCTGACCTTTGGGGAAGGGTGATAGGCACTTTTGGTATTGATAGCTGCAATGGCAATGGACAACATCTCCTACAGGTAAGTAAACTCAATGGTTTCAGAATAACTAACACTTATTACAAACACCGCAACATACATAAGTACACATGGGTTTCACCTGATGGGCTGCATAAGAATATGATTGATTACATATTAATTAACAGCAAATGGGCTAGTTCTGTTAGGAATACCAGGGCATATAGGGGAGCTGAAATTGGATCTGACCATTACCTTGTTAAAAGTGTCTTGCAACTTAAATTTAAAAAGTGTTGTGCTAAAGTTAAAAAAATTTATCTTTAATGCTGAAGCTCTGAAAGACCCAGTTATAGCAAAAGCTTACCATGATAGGTTACTTAGTCATTAAGACAGTCATGGTTTGCTTACTATTGAAGTTGAGGAAGAATGGGACCATTTTAAGTGGGGTTTTTTTTTTTTGGAAACTAACAGTACTCTTTTAGGAAAAAAGGAGCAGAGGAGGCAGAATTATCTGAGTGATAAGGCACTTGAGCTTATTTCAGAAAGAAAGAACTGCAGGACTATCCTTAATCAATACCCTACTAGTCCTAATAGAAAGCATTACAGAGAGCTTAATAAAAGTGTAAAAGAATCAGTTAGCTGCTGATAAGAATCTTTGGCTTGATGGCTTGGCTCACAAAGCCAAGGAAGCAGTTAGACAGCACAACAGCAGAGAGCTGTATCAGATAGTTAATGTTTTGTGTGGTAGAAAACGGACAGGTATATAGGGATTGAAGGATAAACAAGGTAAGGTTATAGAAGGTGAGGATTTTGTCATGACTAGGTGGACAGCATTTCAGTGATGTTCTAAACGTTGTGGTTAGTTCTACTCCCATTGTTTGTAATGATGGTAGATGCATTGGTGGCTTTAATGTTGGCCCTATAACACAATCTGAAGTTATTTTGGCTGTTTCTAAACTTAAACTGCATAAATCCCCAGGGGTAGATGAAATTACTACCGAAATGCTTAGAGCTGGGAATGTTTCGGTTACCACTTGGATGACTGAAATTCTGAATATCTTTTATGATAAAGGCATGGTTCCTAAGGATTTTACCAGAGCTATTGTTCTCCCTATTTTCAAAAAAGGTGATCGCAGTTCTTGTGATAACTATAGGGGTATCAGCCTACTCTCTGTTCCAGGTAAAGTTCTTTCCATGATTGTGCTTAATAGAATTAAGAATCTGGTTGACAGTCAATTGCGTGATGAGCAATGTGGATTCAGAAGTGGTAGAGGATGTGTGTGTATCAGATATTTTCACTTAGGCAGATTCTTGAGAAATGTTTAGAGTTTCAGAAACCTTTGGTTGCTAGCTTTGTTGATTTCAAAAAGGCTTTCAACTCTGTTGATCGTCATAATTTGTGGTTGATTGTGAGATCATATGGTATACCAGACAAGTTAGTTAACATAATGAAAGCTCTCTATAATAACACTGAGTCGTGTGTAAGAGATGGTAAGGCTTGTAGCAATTGGTTTAGCATTACTTCTGGTGTTCGGCAAGGGTGCATTTTTTTTCCTTTTCTCTTTAGTTTGGTTATTGATTATGTTATGCGAAATTCACTTGAAGGGAAAGATTTTGGCCTTAAATGAGCTGGAGATACGAAAATTTCTGATTTAGATTATGCTGATGATTTAGCCCTTTTGGCAAATGATGTTGATGAGATGAACTCTTTCATTCAAGCTGTTGATGAGACTAGACTGGTAGTAGAGTAGGTTTGGTTATAAACAGAGAGAAAACTAAAGTGATGAAAATTGGTCAGGCAGGCTGTGATTCAGTTCATCTGAATGGTTGCAGTCTTGAGCAGGCGTCACAGTTTAATTATCTTGGGAGCTATGTAACAGATAATGGTGATGTGCGGCATGAGATTAACAGACGAATAGGGATTGCTGCCGGGACTTTTAAGAATCTATGGAGAGTGTGGAGAAATAGGCGTATACACCTAAAGACTAAAATTAGACTGTATAATAGTTTGGTCTTTTCTTCTTCTTTTGGTTCTTTTATGGTAGTGAAACTTGGACACCTTGTAAACAAGATAACAGGAAACTAGATGCTTTTGATTCCAGATGCTTACGCAGTATCTTGGGTATTAGGTGGTTTAACTTTGTAACTAATGATGAGGTTAGGCAAAGGAGTTTGCAACCTCCTTTAAGCAGCATATTGTGCAGAGAGAGACTCCGTTGGTTTGGCCATGTTGCCCGTATGAATAATTATAGATTGGTGAATAGGGTTATGAACAGTGTGCCTAAAGGCCTCAGAAAGAAGGGGAGACCTAAGATGCGGTGGGCAGGCAATGTCAAAGAGGACCTTGTTAGAATTGGTGTGCAGTGGCCAGATGCAGTAGATGTAGCTCAGGATAGACTTGCTTGGAGAACTAAATTGCACGGTCTGGTTGGATCTCCGTAGCACATGGCTGCTTGAGGATGATGATGATGATGCAAATGTACAGTTCCAGGAAAGTTTGTTTGATTAATAAGAACTAATCAATAAACTTATTTTCAAGGGTTGGATTGTTTTCTGTCTGAATGACACTTTTTTTTTTGCTCACAATGGTCTAAATTGCCAGGTCCCAAAGACACCCAAGGGCTCAGAGAAGGTTGGGGGGAAAGGAATCCACTGGACAGCTCTTAGGAGACAGATGTAAACCTCCTGTCAAGGCCACCCAGTGTGTTCTTTAATGTTCACAGGGTTTAATGTGTCAATGGATGGTGGCCTTTCCAGGCCCATCAGTGTCCCCTTTTTTGACTGAGAGCAGGGTGGGGTAACAGAGATAAATCTCAATGCTGGATGGGACTCAAATCTTGGAACTACAGATTATGAACCTGACTGAATCAACCTTCACCTCCACTTAATTTCAATGTCATAATATAGTTGGTGAAAAAACAGTTAGAGAATCTGCAAATATGCAAATATATATTTCATGATGAAAATAAAAGCAACGTATATATCAAAAGCCTTTAAAACAAGCAGAAAACATTTTTAATTTTTATTTTTGCAGTCTTTTTCTCCCAAAAGTATCTACTTTTAAAGCCTAGATGATAGTAAACGAGCATGACCAGTCACCCCACTTCTCTATGAAGTGATTGACGGGATACCATATATCCCATTTTGTAGTCCACTTTTGTAATTGGTTTGCAAAAGTTTTAAGACAAAATCTTTTGCAATCATCCATAATACATAAGTCGTTATGATGATTTGACAATGTTTGACCAGCTAAGTTTTAATGTCCAAATTTGGCTAAATTTTTTGAAGTAATGATTTAATAGAGGAAATAAGTAAATATGAATCCTTTAACATTTAACCCTTATAATGTCGTGTTTTTTTTTTTCATCTAAAATAGCAAATCAACTTCTAAGCCTCATTATGAAACAACTAATGAATGAAATATTTTACATATTAAAAGAAAGAGCATTTAATTCTAAACAAAAAATATAAAAATTAAAAGGAAAAACAATGTCAGGTAAGGATAAAAAACATGCTGCAAGTTTATTGGTAATGGTTTTTGGAAACTGATTAATCAGCTTCTGACACTTAAAGAGTTAATGAAAGACCTGTATGCTATAACTTTTTCCAATTTGTGTTTCCAAAAATATGGTGATAAATCAAGAATTATATGATTGTACTAGAATTATACACTTTATTAAAATATCCATTAAATCTAGTTGCAAATTTCTCACAAACACTAAGACGTGATACAGTAGTGGCAGTTACTAGTGCTTTCACATTAATGTAAGCTGATAACCAGCTATGGCACTATGTGATTGACCAAACAGTTGAATGTGATTGACTGTATGGCCACCTCTGGCATAGGACATAAAACCATTGCCTCCATATGCAGGAGAGCCATACCTTGTGGACATTAAAGAACATGCTGGATGGCCTTGATGGAAGTCTTCCATCTGTTTCCTGACAGCTGTTCAGAGGGTCCCCTTCCCCCAACCTTCTCTGCAGCTTTGGGGTCCTGGTGACCTGTGTATTTAGCCTGTTGTCTCGAAAAGTTGTTCCGAGGGATTTCTCCCATACAGCCAGTGTTAATTAAAAATTAATGAGTTGAATTCAGATGTTGGTTCCCTACTCATTGGCTAGAGGGTAGCATGAATAAAGGTGATAAATAAAATAGAAGAGGATTTTTAAGGTAGGCTAATAGATGGCAGCAAAAGTAAATTGGCTCACCATTAAGCTGAAGGAGGTTGGTAGCTATAAGTATGTGACCCAAATAAAAAAAGTAGCATTGTTATGGTCTTCTGAGGGCTCACTTCCCTTTCATGGTTGTGTAGAGTAGCCTCGCCTGTGATTTGACAATTGAAGTACCTTGAGATTAAGAGTCTACAAATTTGAAGATGTTTGGCCAGTAGCAGCCTAGTATTCACAATATATATATAGGATTTATAGGATATTAAGCTGGATAGTGAATTTGAATGATGATTGAAAAGAAGGAATATAGTAGAAAGGAAGACGAAATTTTGGTGAGTTGTCACATTAGGTTCATTGTTTTTCTAAAGGATAAACTAGTTACAGAAAAATCACTTTCAGATGCATGCAGATATGTGCCACCTAAACTTCAATCATTATCATGATAGGGATCAAGTTTAATGTCAGACAAATTTTCAGTTACTTATTCTAATTCTTTTTTAGTCTGAATTCAGGGTATTTTGAAATAAAAATAAGTAGTGTACACTTTCATAGACTATTTGTTTCCTATTCATATATATATATGACCAAAAAAAAGACTACTGGGACTTATTGTTCTGAAAGGAGAAAATCTTAAGTTAGAATGCACTTCCCATTAGCTGCAAAAGGGTAAGGATAAACTAAAAATCTCTTTTTTACATTTTGAAAATCTGATCACCCTATGGTAAACTGAAGTAAGCATAAATTAGCATATTTAAAACAATGTAAACTGTTGTCAGTTTGTTTTTATTTACATATTAATTTTTTTTCCAGTGTTTCATGCCATTTATTTGGAAAATCCAAAAGTATCAGAACTTATTTCAAAGATCAATGCAATTTGTAGTTTTCCTGCTGATTATGTATGCAAAGCATATGTTAATGGGCCAGCTGGAATTCATATCCTGTTAACAGATGAAGTAAGTTATTTTTATAAACCACACCTTTTGTCATTTTTAAACATTTCATGCTATGTTTTATAGTGTAACTTCGAATATATTGTTGCTAAATCTAATTATATGAGACAAAATAATGTAATTTTTAAAAGTGTGGATCATTTAATTCATTGATTGTCATTGCCACAATTAACAGCTTTTCACATATGGTAATACATGATATGTGGCAACACAGCTAGTAATAGCAGAACAGCATGCAACCAGTCTATCATTTTCTTGCTTTAGAAAGGTGTTTGTTTTTGTGTGTATGATTCTTTGCAGGCTATGACTGATCTGGAAACAGCAGCAGTATGTGATGCATTACTGTGTTCACTGAGGCTTAAATGGTGCACAGGCAGTGGCAGAAATGACCCAAGTGTATAGGGAACAGTGCTTGGTTGCTCAGATCCGTGTTCCTCCATGTAATCACACCCATCTATGAAATATTTGTGCCACTTGAAATTTGATTCTCTTTTCCAAGCTAGACATAAAAATGCCAGAAAGATTTTTTTAATTGCTTTCCAGGAGCCCTTTAGATATTGCCTATTTCCCTGTAGGGAAATCCATCCCTGAATAAGATGCTATTAGATTTGGAGTGATAATGCATTGTTTTGTGATACAATAAATGGTGAGGCATAGAGCAAACCAAGTCATGATTTCCATATGTTATGCAAATGAATGCTGGAGTGTCCAAAGCTGATAGATCTATTTCGGTAGAATAGAGAGCTTTATATGGAGTATTTTGACCCTAAAAAGTTACACAGACATCAGAATGACTTCTCATACTACTTACCAGTCTGGCCATGAGGTCTGATGACAGTACATCCCACTTTTCCTGGAGAGTAAATCATGGAGTGTTCTTGGAGAGAGCTGATGACCTCCAATACATTTCCCCAGCTCATTGCATACCTGCTCTATATGGTTCAGGTCTGTAGAATAGGCTTGCCACTCCATCTGCTGAATATCATCACCTTTGAGGAATTTGACTGTCTGAGGTCTTTAACCCTTAAAGTGTCAGGTTTCTGAAATTGGTTTCACCCTAGTGACCAAGTTAATATTGAAGTGTTTTCAGAAAATAAAATGCACAGCTTTAGAACCTCATCCTGAAGTAAATAATGAAGTGAAATACTCATGTTTTATACCAAAAGAAAGAGCATTTAATTGTGATTAATAAAATGACAAAAATTCTAAGAAAAATAAAATAGTAAAGTTTTCAAATATTTTTAAACTATTGCAAAATTTTACTGTATTTTTTTCTGCTTTTAGTTCAGCAAAAATTTAAAAAATGTATTCTTTGCATTTTTTTACAAATTATTTTATTATTCTATTATAAATAAGTTAATAATATTTCCATTGATAACTCTTTCATTTATTTATGTTTTCTAAATATTTTACTGATTTATGCAAATAATGCGTAATACATATGCTTAGATTTTTTGGCGATTGGCAAACTCTAAGCGTAAGGAGAGTGGTCATAAAAGAATTCATTTCAATTTAAAAACAAGATAATTTAAATGAGAACTGAGAAATATATCTAAGAAAAGATAAAGAACTGCAAAAAAAATGAATAAAAATTTCAAAGCATTAAAGTTTTACTCAAACACTGAAATTGAGAATGAATCGTTTTAATATAAAGCTACATAACTACTATAAAAAAAAGTTTATTTTTTAAATTTCAGCAAAAATTTTGGTTAAAATACCATCAAAATTATCACTAAATAAGTTCTACCTTTTAAAAATCGTGCTTTTAGGCTAATTACATAATCCTATGATTCTTCCAATATCAGCCATTAGAGATCACCAGCAACTTCATTTTTGATCATTTCAAATTATTCTTAATAATTACAGTATACATTTGAAAAGGAATAAAAAATAATCCCAGAAACACCAGAGTAAAAAAGAATTCTTTGAAATCGAAAGTCTGTAAAATATTGACTGAAAGCATTCAGCAAAGTTATAGGAATACACTACTTCCAGTAGTAAAAAAAATCAATAACTTACATTAAAAGTTTAGAAAGCATTGCAACTGTTACAGCTATAAATAGGTCAACATACCGGAAATCAAAAACCAATCGATAATCTACTATGGTAAGGCGGAATAAAGGCATAAACTAAATCATCACTACTTGATGCTATTACAGTGATTCAACACGTGCCTATGATCAACACAGGCTAAAGTAAGTTTATTTTTTAACTTTTTCGTAATTTTTTCAAGCAGAATTAACAGGAAAAAATATATATATCATAGACTGTAATGTTATTTTCAAGATTTGATTAGAAACAGTTAAAAAAATGCCAATTTCTATTTGAAAAAAAAAATAAATAAAATTTACGATCTTGCACTACAAAACAGTAGGCTGACTGGTGGCTCCCAGAATCGGAAAAGTGAAAACGGTACACCCAGCTATAGCCTGTTAAGGATTAAGAGTGGACATTATCATCATCAAAATAAAGTAGTGGTCAACAGCACTCCTGAAAAGTCTCACATAGATGATGAAAGATATTGTTCCTATATGCAACCAGAGTACCTCCAGCAAAGATATAAATGGTATGCTTTTATTTGAGATAAGCTGCTCCAGACCACAAAATTCTTGTATTGTTCTCTGATGTTGGATGGTTGGTAATGAGTTCCTATGTCTCTCCAGATCAAAACACATTTGAGAATCGGTCTGAAGCTGAATTGTTATTCATTAGTAAAAAACACATGACTCATTATTCCGGGGTCCAGTCATGATGTCCACATCATATTAGTTGAGCTCTCTTGTGGGAAATATTGAGGGGAATACTGGCAATTGTCTGGCATAGAGCACTCTCTGGTAACACTTTCTGTAGGTGATTTTTCTTAAAACTACCCTCCCAGTTTCTGCAGAAGTTTCAGAGAATTGTTGCCTGACTGACATCACTCTATGATGTTGAATTATTGGTGCAAGATAGCAGTCATCCTTTGCTGTTGTCACTCTTGGATGGCCTTGCACTTGTCTGTGGATAATGTCTCCTATCTGTTGGAACCATCACCAAAGTCTTAAAACCACTGATTAGGGGTTATTTACAATGTTACCACATCAGTCTGAGATCGGCCAATCTCTAACTTACAGATTGCTCAACCATGTATGAAAGCATCCATATAATGTCTATGTGTCATACTGTTATTATGAAACACTCTACCAACATGAATATAGCACTTTCTTAACAGGAAATGATTGATGCAGAAGCAGAACCAACTTTTATTGCACCCCAGGTTTGCTTTTCAAGACAAGTATCCAAATTTTATATGGTCAAGTGATTTTTGGGAGTCATACAATTTTATGTATATTCTGTTTCATTAGCACACAAAATGTAATATTAATAATTCTTCTAACCTCATCATTATTTGCAAAGTCAAACCACCTAATGCCCAAGATACTGCATAAGCATTTAGAATCAAATGCATCAAGTTTCTTGTTATCCTGCTTACAAAGGATCCATGTTTCCCTACCATAACTAACCTTAGAAAAAACCAAACTATTATACAGCCTAATTTTAATCTTTAAATGTACATGCCTATTTTTCCACACTCTCTATAGATTCTTAAGTGTCCTAGCAGCAATCCCTATTCTATTTATCTCATGCCGCACATCACCAGTATGTGTTACATAGCTCCAAAAGTAATTAAACTGAGACACTTGCTCAATAGTACAGCTATTCAAAACAACTGAAGCACCATCTGCCTGACCATTTTTCATCACTTTAGTTTTGTCTCTATTTATAACCAAACCTACTCTACTACCAGTCTCATCAACAGCTCAAATGAAAGAGTTCATCTCATCAACATTATTTGCCAAAATGACTAAATCATCAGCAAAATCTGAATCAGAAATTTTGGTATCTCCAGTCCATTTAAGGCCAAAATCTTTCCCTTGAAGTGAATTTCGCATAACATAATCAATAACCAAACTAAAGAGAAAAGGAGACAAAATGCACCCTTGTTGAACACCAGAAGTAATGCTAAACCAATTGCTACAAGACTTACCAACTCTCACACACGACTCAGTGTTATTATAGAGAGCTTTCATTATGTTAACTAACTTGTCTGGTATACCATATGATCTCACAATCAACCACAAATTATGACGATCAACAGAGTCGAAAGCCTTTTTGAAATCAACAAAGCTAGCAACCAAAGGTTTCTGAAACTCTAAACATTTCTCAAGAATCTGCCTAAGTGAAAATATCTGATACACACACATCCTCTACCACTTCTGAATCCACATTGCTCATCACGCAATTGCCTGTCAACCAGATTCTTAATTCTATTAAGCACAATCATGGAAAGAACTTTACCTGGAACACAGAGTAGGCTGATACCCCCTATAGTTATCACAAGGAACTGCGATCACCTTTTTTGAAAATAGGGATAATAATAGCTCTGGTAAAATCTTTGGGAACCATGACTTTATCATAAAAAATATTCAAAATTTCAGTCATCCAAATGGTAACCGAAACATTCCCAGCTCTAAGCATTTCTGTAGTAATTTCATCTACTCCTGGGGATTTATGAAGTTTAAGTTTAGAAATAGTCAAAATAATTTCAGACTGTGTTATAGGGCCAAAATTAAAGCCAGTAATACATCTATCATCAATACAAACAATGGGGGGTAGAAATAGCCACATCATTGAAATGTTCAGCCCACCTAGCCATGACATAATCCTCACCTTCTACAACCTTACCTTGTTTATCCTTGAATCCCTGTGTACCTGTCTGTTTTCTACCACACAAAACATTAATTATCTGGTACAGCTCTCTGCTGTTGTGCTGTCTAACTGCTTCCTCGGCTCTGTCAACCAAGCCATCAAGCCAAAGATTCTTATCAGCAGCTAACTGATCCTTTACACATTTTATTGAGCTCTCTCTAATGCTTTTTATTAGGACAAGTAGGGTATTGATTAAGGGCATTCCTGCAATTCTTTCTTTCTGAAATAAGTTCAAGTGCCTTATACCTCAAATAATTCTATCTCCTCTTCTTTTTTCCTAAAAGAGTACTGTTAGTTTCAAGAAAAGCCTGTTTAAAATGGTCCCATTCTTCCTGAAATTCAGTAGTATGCAAACCACAACTGTCATAATGACTAAGTAACCTATCATGGTAAACTTTAGCTATAACTGCATCTTTCAGAGCTTCAGAATTAAAGGTAAATATTTTAACCTTAGCACAACATTTCTTAAATTTAAGCTGCAAGACACTTTTAACAATGTAATGGTCAGATCCAATTTCAGCTCCCCTATATGACCTGGTATTATGGGGGAACTGAAATTGGATCTGAAATTTGATCAGTTAGCTGCTGATACCCTATTAGCTGTTAATTAATATATAAATAAATAAATACCCCCTCAAGCAGCTGTTTGCCACAGAGGTCTGACAAGAGCCTGTCAGTTTATATGCCATAGTAGAAGGTCTGAGAGGATGTCAGGACCTCAACAGAAAAACAACATGCACATCCATGCCTTACCTGGGGCTTGAACCCAGGTCCCTTAGATCAGTAGCCAAGCGTGCTAACCACTCGACCAAGGGATGGTCTTAATATATAATCTATCATATTCATTTCTATTATATGCCAATCTGGTAAAATCTATGTATACTTATGTATGTTGTGGTGTTTGTAATAAGTGTTGGATATTCTCAAACCATTAAGTTTACTTACCTGTAGGAGACATTGCCTATTGCCATTGTAGCTACCAATACCAAAGGGACCTATCACCCTCCCCAGAGTCAGACCAACTTTATCATTGAAGTCTCCTAGAACAAGGGTAATATCTCTCTTCTTGACAGAATTCAAACTATCCTGAGTTGTTCATAAAAATCTATCTTTCTCATCCTCAGTGGGAGCATCACAACAGATAACATTCAGGTCTTTAATGCTTGTATGAAATTTAGCTGTAAGAAACTTTTCATCAATGTACTCATATTTTAGAAGATCATCACTAGTGTGTCACAACTTGGAGATGCTTCTTATCTTCTCTCCCTGAAAAGAGAAATTTAAGATTATTTTTAAGTATCAGACCTTTATCTGTCCATCTGGTCTCCTTCAAGCCAGGAATATATAGGTTATAGCAGTGGAATTTTTGTGTGAGAACATCAATAATCTCTGTGCAGAGTCCTCACATTACAAGAACCTATGGAGAAAAAATGATTACTGGGATGTTTGAAGAAACTATGTTTATTGAGAGAGGAAGTGTCAACAATACAAGCAGCCCCCGAATTGCAGGCATGGGGTGCATACCTTTTCCCCCACTACTAAAGTCTGAAGCTATCTACACTGGTAGGACCCCCTGTAATACAGGTTTGACGATGCCCATAGAAGCAAGGGTTAAGGTACCTGTGATGATGTGTACCTGATCAGGATTAGCCATTAGTTGATAAAGCACATCCCGTATATCCATTAACTCAGGCCTGTCGACTCACAAACAGAAAACACAGAGAAAGAATTTCCCTCAACAGAAGCCTGCCAATGCAGCAAATTTGGTATCCATAAACAAGCACAGATCAGTGTAGCCTATTGAATCTGGACTACTGTGGCTACTTTTCAGTAGTTACATATTCATTACATTTCAGTTTCTACATATTCAGTAGGCTACACTGATCTGGCAGCCCTCCCATTTTGTTCCTTGCCAGAAGAGAGTATCTCTTTTGAAAAGTACTAGGTGTGCGCCACGAGAAGGTGGGGTCAGACTTTAGGTGCTAGGCCTGGCCGATTCTGTGCATCATCACAGGGCTCCCCTTCTTCATGCATAGCTCCCCTTCCAGTGACTACCTAGCTACCATTCACAGACCCCTTTATTTTTTATTGTTATTTATTTAACATTCATACATAGTAAATGCACAGATTATCTGTAGATATAGAATTCAATAAATACTTATGTGTAAAAAATTATTCTAAAATGTTTGAATCCCACATCATCAACAATAATTTTTTCCACATAAGTACAAACATTCATGTCTTACCTGGAGCGTGACCCGGGTCCCTTTGATCAGTAGCCAAGGATGGCACTTGGCCATATGGTGGCTGTCATTTGACCAGCTTTATAATAGATGATCATTGAGTTTGTTGGTATACATACAATTTAAATTAACCTATAACCCTTTCCCTATCATACCACCCCAAAACAGTTCAATTGCTGGTAGGTGGTAGTGAAGAGAAAGGAATGTCATCAGTTGGGTGAGCCCATTGAAAATCTGAGCCATTTTGGCATGTGGTACTAAAAGGTTTAACCAGACTTAATTTTGAACAATATTTGAAAATGCAAAAAATACTTGAGTGATATTTACTTCCAGTTTTAAATATTTTAAAGTAAGTGTATAGTAATCATGCAGAACAAAAATTGTTCAATATTTCATGTACATTTGTTGTCACTGTTAGTATTTCTGTATAGCTATATGGTTAATTCATATTCTTTGCCTTTCAGGATTTTATATTTAATATTTTATAGCAATATTTTAATTTTTAGGTTATTCAGAATATGGCAGATGAATCTATGTTTATAATCGAATTATTAAAAGGTAAATATTTTCCAAACAAAATTTTTATGAAAATTAGCATTTCACTTCAATTATGAAAATTTTAATTTTGAAAATAAAGCTGTGATGTAGAGTTTTTAAAAGTGTAAACCATGACCTTATTGGATTTTTCAGAAGATTGACATAAGGGTTGTCAGACAGAAAGTTTAAAATATAATGTCCAAATTATTTTAATTTTTTATTAATATTTAAAATTGTGAGTTCAATATTCAGCCAACCAGCCCACGGCTAAAACCCTAGCCCAAGCAATGTACCCAGGATTTAGTTGTGGAGGGGGGTTGGGGGAGGGGAAATTTAAAGAAATATAAAATTTAAATCACACCTGAAGAAAATTTTTGAAAACTTTTTAGAAGAAAAATCCTGAAAACTTTTTACTTAATCATCTTTAGAACTACTTTATCTGCTCCAAATACCAGGTTTTTTTTATTTTCATTTGTTTCAGAGTTATGATATTTCAAACTATCATAAATTGCATATTTATATATTCTGCATTCCATTTTATTGTAAAACAAAAGTAAATGCAGAATGTCTAATTTTTTCTAAGTTTAAAATATTATAACTGTGAAACAGTAGAAAACAACAAACTAATACTTGTGGCAAATAAAGTAGCTATGGAATGGTTAATCAAAATATTTTCAGGTCTTTAAATTGCTTTTGGTAAAATTAAGAGTCTGAAAAGGTTTTTCTCTTGTATTTCACCCACACAATTTTTTAATTTTGTTTTTCAATTTTGACATTTCTATCACTATAAAACAGGCCTGAACAGCTTTCTAGCTGATATCTTTTGGGAGCAAATCGGAATCTGCACTATCTCTGGTATGATCAGTAGTACCTTGCACCCATCTTCATCCTGTTACTTAAAAACAGTTTGATAGTAGATAAATATTCATTAAATTCATGATGAGCTGTGAATTCATATATTTAAAGTTAATATATAATGTTTTCTGATTTTTTAATTTAATCCCTTTTGTTAAGATTGTGTTTTTTTTTAAATACAACTAATGTTTTCATCTTGTTATATGTCTGTCTGTAGGCATTAACTTTTCTTAGAGATAAAAAAAAATTGCTTTTGCTTGAGTAGGTATTGATTAAATATGATTTGCATAATATTAGTTATACACTTTTAACACTGATAGATCTTACAATAGTTAAAAGTCAATAAAGTTAGGTTGTGTATTATAAATTAAATGTCAGTATGCAGAAAAATGATGAATCAAGTCTAAATTCATTTATCCTAGATGAAACTTGAATTGTTTATTGTTCATTCAATTTTAACATGTCATACATGAAGTGGAAAGTTTCTTGTACTGTTGTTAAGTTCCTTGATTAATTACAGCTCATCATTGTTTAAATATCAAACTAATAATCATGATTTCAGAAGTTTCAAAAATTGTCATCAGATTATGAATTAAGTGATCAGTTGTTTAATTTTATATTATGATTCACATTTTCCGAATCTCTTAATAGGAGTAATAATTGTATTCATTCTGTCTTAGAATATAATTTATCTTTAATATACATATAATATATATTATAATCTTTAATATATGTAGCAACTTAAGACAAATAGATTCACTTACTTGTGAGTAAATATCGTAGTATTTTGATCCCTGATGGGGTCATCATCTGAGGAGGTTGCAGCTTTGTTGGAACTTTCTTTAGCTGTCAGTGAGGAGGTTGCAGCTTTGTTGGAACTTTCTTTAGCTGTCAGCGAGGAGGTTGCAGCTTTGTTGGAACTTTCTTTAGCTGTCAGCGAGGAGGATGCAGCTTTGTTGGAACTTTCTTTAGCTGTCAATGAGGAGGTTGCAGCTTTGTTGGAACTTT
Source organism: Ryuthela nishihirai (assembly GCA_038380435.1). Classification (NCBI taxonomy): domain Eukaryota; kingdom Metazoa; phylum Arthropoda; class Arachnida; order Araneae; family Heptathelidae; genus Ryuthela; species Ryuthela nishihirai. Next base: position 16,761,233 of record JAWZYU010000010.1, read on the forward strand.
CTTTCAAAAGTTCCAACAAAGCTGCAACCTCCTTGGATGATGACCCCAGTCAGGGGTTGAAATATTAGGATATTTACTCACAAGTATGTAAAGCTATTTGTCTTAAGATGCTATGTATATTAATCTTTCAATAATTTTAATAACAACCTCTAATGGTGTAAAATGTTGGAAAATGGCAAAAAAATAAATAATCACTGTTACTTAATGTCATGGCACACAGGGCCATGACATTAAGCCACAGTCACAGCCCTGTTCCATACCCTGTGAACATTAAAAGAACATGCTGGATGGCCTTGATGGGAGACTATCATCTGTCTCCTAATAGCTGTCCAGTGAGTCCCTTCCCCTGCCTTCTGTGAGCCCTCAGGATCCTTGTGACCTGGCTATTGAGCACATTGTGTGCAAAAAAGTGCAATTCAGAGGTAAAACAACCCAATCTAGTCCTATATAGCCATTTTATTTTGAACAAAAAATGTGTTTTTAAAATATTTGGTCACCCATACATTTTTTTTCCTGTCTTTAAAACTGTACAAAAAAGTTGGCAACCCTGGAATGTAATAACATCCATGATATAACACAAGAGTCCCTCTCTAGTTTCTACTTTGGTCTTGTAGACCATCCATTACCTATTTTTACCTAATTTTTCCATATTCTAGTTGTTTTAATTGAATCTCAATTTTTATCTTGAATTTTAGAATTATTGTTTTTTTTTTACGCTGGTCTTGTAATACTAATATTTTTAATTCAACACTTGGTTTTCATTGTTTTTGTCTGTTATATTTTATTGCTATTGATTATTGGTTTTATGTAACAGTTACTATACACCCATTGTTAATTTATTTTATTCATATGTTTAGTACTATAGTCTTTCTTTTATTCTTTCTGTGTCTTGATTTTTAAAATTTGATTGTGGGTTTGATTACTTTTATCTTTTTGTTTAACCTATTTTGGTGCAATATAGGCTTAGTTGTTTTTTTGCCATAAAATCCCAAACAATCAACCAATTTTCATAAGACCTGCAACAAAATGGAATCAAACAGAAAGTCCAGAGATTTTGGTCGCCAAGGTGTAGAACCAGTATGATCAATCCACCAAATCCCATAATGCTGATTCAAGTAATCTGTAACTTGATAACAAAAATGTGGAGGCACACCATCATGCTGAAAGAACATCCTGTACCCTATCTCCAGAGGTATGTTTTCCATTGAAAACAGAAATTCATTCTTTAGGAAGCTTGGATAATTAGCAGCATTTAAACGGTTTTCAAAAATAAATGGTCCAATCAAAAGTCTCTTATCAGAGACACATTATATCATTTTTATTAAATCAATATTGGAAGTTGCTTTCAATTGTCATATAAGGATTATTAGCAGACCACAAGTGGGAATTTCATGTATTATTAATTCCATCTGGATTAAATTGTGCTTTGTCACTGAACAGTGTGTGGTTAAGACTCTGGCAGTGTAACAGCATCCTCTGACAAAATCAAACACTATGAGGATAATGATCTAGTTGAAGAACCTACATATAATACAAATGTGACTTCATCATGCAAGTTTGTCATATCTGCAATATTCACCAATTCATTTAGAAATATTTTCTTGAATCCTGGTAGTTGGGCTAAGTTGTGCTAGGTCCAGCATGTGCTATACCACAGTGATGGGTTGTTATGTTACATATTAAAGGTTATATGGAACAATTGTCTCTGTTTCCCATATCCTCTTTATATTACTGAACACTTTCTTCATTTGGGATTTGGTGGTTGGAAAACATTTCTGACAGTGTTTTCCAATTTCTGGGCCACAACATTGACAGGGCCATGAGAAATGATGCCACCAAATAATGAAAAATATTCACATTATTAGAAACATATTTTAAAATATTTTTGTGCTATTACTATTTTGAATTGATGAAGGAATTGAATCAGAAAAGTAAAAAAAATAGTGTTGTGCTTTATTCTAAGAATAGAAATTTTGTAAAGTTCTGTATAAATTTGTAAAAAACCACTATGCATTTAAAATGCATAGTGTTTTTTTTTAATCTACTTCAGAGTCCCTTAGTAAAACATAGTAAAAAAACCTGGGAGTGAGGGTACATAGTTTTTACTGGGCTGTGAAGATATATTCAACTAACTTTCTGGGATTCAAGATGACTGACTAATCATGGGAACATACCGTCCATAAATGGCATGGATATCATGTTTTTTTCTGAGAGTGAGCTGATGATTTGTTTTATGATAAAATGAAAGATAAACTGGTTTTTTGATAAAATGAAAGATGAACTGAACTTTATTCCAAAACAGTATCTTTGTGAAGTGCTACTATAGACTCTTTGTAAGATTTTCTGAAATATTAATCATAATCTTCATATCAATACTGAGCATGGATCAGAAGCAACTGAGAATCAGTGATGATTATGGTTCAATTCAAATTGTCACCAGTGTTTCGTATTTTAAAATATCCATAGCTGCTCAATGATTGGAAATAAGAACACTCTTGTATTAGCTTTTGCTTGAAATTACATCCCAAGTATCATTGGAGGCAAATCACTTCCCAAGTATGAGAGATCAGTTGTAAAATATCTTGCATATGTATATTTTGTTCTTTCCTTTAACCTGCCTTACATTTTAATAAACCTCAGCAAACCATTGCATCCCCATTGGAAACCAGGCATTTTGTAGGTTAAATTTTCTGTTCCCCACATTCACATTATTCCAACTAAATTTTAATATTCACAATAAATCAGAACAGTTTTTCTCCTAACTTCCCTCCCTATCCTCAGTGTACAGAACTCAGTACCTTGTTCAGAACAGACTAAAAGTGCTCTTTTTTTTTTCAACTACAGCTTGTTCTCACAATTATTAATTAAATTAGAAAGAAGTTGTTCTTGGTCATATTTGCATAGGTCATGATTAATAAGTGTCTTCTTTCATGAGCAGCAATCAACCTAAATGCAAGCTTTGTTATGCTGTTTAGTTAATTGATCTGACCTATGATCTAACTCAGAATATTTATAAAGTAAGTGTATGATTCATTTAGCATATTGTGAGAGACATATTCTAACATTCAATTGTTTAATCCCCAACTCTGAAAGGCTTTGCAGATTTTTTCTGCTATCCTGTCTTTATTGAAGCAGCACACACTAATTTAATATTATTAAAGGACTTATAAGGCTTCCTTCTATTAATGGAAATATTAAACTTTTCTCCTAGACACACATTAAGGAATAATCCATTGAGTATAGAAGAAAAATTGTCTTGTGCTGGGTGGGATACTAACCCATGACCTCCTGATAATATTGTGAGTTTTTATCCCACCTGGCTCAAGACAATTTTTCTTTTATACTCAATGAAAGTACATAGCTTACAGGTGCTTACTTGTGTTTATCTATTATTAAACAATAAAAATTAAGTTTGGTGACTTGGATAGAATACAACTATTTTATCACAACAGCTCTCTGGTGGTGTCCTCAGCCATCTGGCTATGAGTTCTGAGTGTGATGGGCAATAAGAGTTTTGTTTCTGAACAGTATGAGATTTTTGTGACCTTGTTCTTTAGATTCATTGTTCAGACATACAGACGTCATTCATCCATCCACACTGTAATTTTGCTCCCCAGACGTGTCTCTTGAGCTACAACTGCTGCATTTGGCCACTCTAGGCCAATTCTACCAAGTTCCTGATTGACATTGTCTGCCCATAGCATCCTAGGTCTCCCCCTCTTTCTGATACCCTTAGGCACATTGTTCATAATCCTCTTTGCCAATCTGCAGCTATGCATATGGGGGCAACATGGCCAAACCAATGCAGTCTCTCTCTGCAAAATATGCTGCTCAAAAGAGGTTAATGAGGAAACTGAAATCGTTTATTGTATATGCCATACAATGATGTATGGTATATACAATAAACGTATGATGGATGTATATTGTATTGCATATATGGTTCAATGTAATGGTATGATGAAATTTTGCACATAATTAATTGTAATTCTTAAAGTAGAAAGAAATACTCTAAGATTAATTACAAAAAGCCATTCATGTAATAAGAATTACAGTATTTTATTTCCACACTTTAACATTTTGAAACAATTTCTAATAACAGCTGCATGTATGATAAATTGACATATGATCATTGCTATTGTCTGAAAGTGGAAATGATATGTCAAATTATAATAAAATTAGATAATGTGTAATACATAAAATTAAAGTATAAATATTTTAGCTGAAATGATAAATATTCAAAATTGCACATTTCATGTTGTATCAGTTTCTAGAAAATAACTATGAATTAAAAATATTCATCTTTTTTTTCACATTTTGTCAGCATCTTTTTGTGTTTTAATGATATTTAAAGTATGCTTAGTTAATGTGTGTTTGTTTATTAACAGATCATTCCAAAGAATCGTATGGTATCCTTTTGAAAGCCTGTACCAATCAGCATTAAGTGGCAAGGGAACTAAAGAAGAAGCATTGGTAATTTATGTGTTAGTACCATAGTACATGAGATTATAGGTTTTCATTGAAAATATTTTGCTTTTTGAGGCAAAAAAAATGCATTTCATTGGACTAATACAGTTTTTCAAGTGCAAACTATGATGAAAGAATGCTAATCATTTGTATCACATATTTTTTTTTTCATTTGTGCTCAATACACAGTTAGCATCCAATTCAAGTTTAAACTCCATAAATGTGAAATCATTGTAGCAAAGAATTGTGTTTGTTAAGTTTCATCAGTTTCTTTGATTACTTCTTTGTATATATTTTGTACAGGTACAAGAGCTAGAGGAAAATACTGTTTGTAAACATATCTTTTTAAATCATGTCTGTTTTTCCTTTGAGTACAAATGTAGCATTTTTATATACATCTCATTTGAAATATTTTTTGTTATTAATCAAGATTATTTTAAATTGTGTTTGTCATTTTTAAAACATTTTAAGTACTTGATAATTCAAGCATAAGAATTCATTTTCGTTGGATTCTTTCCTTTTTAACTATACATTTTGAATAGAAATTGGTCATTTTACTGTTAGTTTTCCCAATAGCTCAGTACTCACTTAAAAAAGCTCTTCATAGAGAAGTAGTGCAGATGGTCCTTTAATAATAAATAGTTAGTTTAAAACATGAATGAGCAAGTTGTAATGAAAGAGGCACTGATAAGTACAGAGATAATGCTATATTGCTGATGAAAAAAGAAACTTTTGATATTTGTTCAGGAGAGCCATACCTTGTTCACATTAAAGAATTTTTTTAAATATTTTGACAGTAGGTTCTAATTTGGCCCTAACAGTTGTCCAGTAGATCTCCTTCAGCTGTCTTGTTTTGATGGTAGCAGGTCTTGTGACCTGGCTGTTTCTGTGTATAAATTTAATGATTATAATGAAAAAATGCAAAATGTTATTCATGGATTATATGCTCAATTAAAAAAAAATTGGGGGGTATATTCTTATGTACAACTTTAAAAGAATGTAATAAATTGCATCATTTGCAAATTAGGAAAATATTTTTCATAAAATTTGAATAGATAATTTGTGTTATACTGCATTTTTCTTATATTTCACTTAATATAATTAAAGAAATATACAACTGAAGTTGAATAGTGAAAACTGTTTGGCTTTAAAGCTGATATCAGTATTTTAGTTAAAACTAATATTTTGTAAATATGATTTGTTCATATTTAAAAAATTAATTACTTTTAACAAATTTTTTTTATGATTTTGAAGCTTCACTGAGTTCTTGCAAAGCAATTTATTTTTTCATCAATACATTACAGTTAGATACAAAGGCAATTAGGTAAAAGGATTGTATTTTTATGAAAATTGCAAAATGTGGCTGAAGTTTATTTTGCAATAGATACATATTTAGTGTAATTTGGATATTCTTTTTTTTGAAGCTACTTCTAAAGTTTAAAATAATTATAAGCAAATGTATCTTTTCACGTTTTGGTTGACCATTAAGATCAAATCTATTTCGTTTGTGTATATGATTTAGAAACCACTATGTAAATGTTGGACTATTTAATGTGATATTAAAATTCTATTTAATATCATTTTTATGTAGTTTATCACAGTTTGCTTAACTTGTTTTTTAATGTTTCCAATTTATTTATTATATGCATTTCATTTGTATTTTTTTACAAAATGTTAGATGCAGCAAATTCCAAGCTAAAGTGCTATATAACTAAAAGTAGGGCCTTCATGTTATGATGGTGATAGATGATTCAGTAATTCTATAAATGGCATACCAGAGTGGCCACCACATATTTGTTTAATTTGATTACACATGGATAGGAGGGGGGGGGGGGGAGCAAAACCTATGTTGCCTTTGGTAATGATGACTGGTGTACTCAAAATTATTTCAAGAAATATTTTTATCTTTTTGGTTTGGTGAATTTTGCTATGGGATAGCTTCAAAATGTTTAAATTTAATAGCAAGACTTAATTTATTGTTCCTTTTTTGCCTTAACAATTTCCTATAACATATCCTTCAAATCTCTTGTGCTACAGCATACATGATGCCACCAAAATTGTGAAGTGCTACTCTGGACTCTTTGTAAGATTTCTGAAACATTAATCACCATCATATAATAATGTTATCTTTAGTTATAAACTAAATAAATATCCCCTCAAGCAGCTGCTTGCCCCAGAGGTCTGACAGGATCCTCTCAGTTTATATGCCATAGTAGAAGGTCTCTGACGAAGGAGAGACCTCAGTAGAAAAACACAAATATCCCAAAAAACTTAGGGCTTGAATCCAAGTACCTTGGGTCAGTAGCAAGCACACTAACCACTTGATTACTGTGGTGGCTAAATAGTGTTTAAATTTATGTTAAATGTAGTTTAAAAACATACTGCAAAATTGAATTTAGTGCATAATAGCCAAAATGATACAGATTAACTACTTTGTGATAACTTTCAGCTAAATATGTAATAAATGGTTTTTCATGAAAATTTCAATGTTCCCCATTTGTCATTGCAATTCTCAAAAGGTGTATAAATTTGCTTGTTACGTGTTCGAATAAAGTATTGTGAAATAACTGTGAGAAATGGCTAAATAAAAAATAAACCTTTCCTTACCTATTTGTAATTAATATAATGTTTTGAGAGAAATAGTTTGTAAAAGATAGCAAAGTACAAAATAATTTAAAAAAATTGATTGCTAAGGTAGATTAAATACATGTTGCAAAATCATGCATTAAACATTAGTTTTCTTATTACTGAAAAATTACCTGATAGTTTTTATAAACCAAGTGATATATAAGATTTTTTTTTATGATACTTAACTTGCTAGTTTTAAAAGCAGATTAAATATTTGTTTTAAAATATACAGCTTTAGTCATAAAATGTTGCATAGGTATATAAACTGAATATGAAGTTGGCAAGTCCTATGAATTTATTAATGTTATTATGAAACAGTTTTGACAGTGTATAGAATTAATATGTTATAATAATGAAGACAACTCAGTTTAATTGCATGTAGTTATATATAAGGAAATAATTTGAGTCAGTTGTCAAATTATTTTCTTTTGATTGAAAAAGGTGCTAAACTAAGTGAATGAAATTTTTAATTAAATATGCTTCATTTAAAATGGTTCTTTAGGAGGCTTTTTTTTTAAGAAAAAAAAATGGTGCTACAAAAGGAATATGTTAATTATAATGCCTTAACAATTATCACTTTCTTTCTAATTGCATCTTATATATTTACAATAACTAACTGTTGATATGGAACATTGCAACATTGTGCATACTAGTATTTAATATTTTTATATTTTTGATGAATTTATATTTGGAATCATTCTTTACCTGTATTGATTATGGGCAAGGGAAATTTAAAAGACAGGAAATCAGCAGTGCCCTACTTAAATTTCAGTTTCTTGTAATTTTTGTAAAATTGCTGCTTTGTCTTATGATAGAAATGTGTTCGTTTCTTCCCTCAGTCAGAAATGGGACACCAATGGGTTTGGAAAGGCCACCATCTGTCTGATAAGACATAAAGCTGTGGCCCTGTGTGCAGTAGAGCCATACCCTCTGCATGTTAAAGAACATGGTGGATTGCCTTGATGGGAAGCAATCTATTTCCTAACAGCTGTTCAGTGGGTCTTCTTCCTCTAACTTTCTCTGTGCTCATGAGGTCATAGCAACACAGGAATTGTCACTAACTTAGCAGTTAGCAGTTCAGTACACTCTTAAGAGTGTCAAACATTCAATTTACCAGAGTTGTTCCATCATGACCCTATAGTTTTTTACATTTTGTTTCTCAGTTGTTGTATCTTCACTTTGCTTTTGCATTTTTCAGTTGACATTTTTTCACCCTTTGTCAGTCTGTAGATTTTCAGAATATCACTTTCATTGATAATTCTGAAATAATCATCAACAAGACCTTACATATAAAGTTTTTCTATGTCTTCAAATCCCAAGTTTTTCATCCTGAAAGTCACAAATTTGCATTCGGTTGAAGGAATAGTATTTGTACTTTCAGCAGAGAAGTTTGCATTGCAAAATTTCACTGAAAATGGCAACATATTATCCACAGTTCTTGCCAATGCATAATTAGGATTCTCTTAAGGTCGTATTAACATGACATAGAAAGTGCCTCTTCAAGTGCTAAGCCTTGTGATGCTGCTCCACTTGCATCACCTTCATGCAGGCCCTGCCAACCTGTTCACCTCCATTCCATTAACACGTCATGACTTTCAAGAAGTAGCTTCAAGCTTTCATTGACTCTTTATTTGGAGCTTTTTTTATCATTAGGACATTCCCTGGCATCAGAAAGTTTGCTGCATTTTTATAACTGATATTGTACCTTTATACAATAGTAAGTCTGTACTTCAGTGTTGCCATTTTCTTGTTTAACTCGGCATTAACTGGAAAGTTCAACTGCAGCAGTGTTTTAAATGTTTTAGAATTTATCTCCAAGTGGCAAAATACTAAAATATTTTATCTGTCGTTGTTGTTGTTATTATTGTCAATAGGTAATAATTTGTATGTATATACCCTGTATTTCAAAGTATGCTTTTATTATAAGAAATTGGTAATTGGAATTCCCATTGTTTAGTAGCCAGATGTCACTTGCTGTTAAGTGTAATCTGTTTGGTAAACTGCGTGAATTTATAAAAGTGTTAAAAGTTGGAATTTTGAGAATGAAACTTATAAATTGGAATTTTGGCAATATGAAATATTATTCCCTCGTGTAGAAAAATTTCCCTCTATTCTGATGATTATTATGTATCATAAAGTAAAAACATGCTATGTAATTTAAAATATAGGAAAGTACCATAAAGTTTAATGCTCCATAAGCAAGCACATGATATAAAGCACCTATGACATTAGGTGTGCTTTATGCAAATACACAAAATTGAAAAAAAAGTACCTGTTTTAAATTTTGAATAATTCTTTTCCCTACAAAGTTATTTTGTGAAGAGCATATATCTAAATCGATGTAGAATACATATCATATGAAATTTTTCTGGTTTGGATAAAAAAAATTCTGTCTTCTAAAAGTAATTAATGCGAATTGCCGAAGGTGGTTCTAGCTAATTTAACGTGGAGTCTAGCTAACATTAAGATAATTTCCAGGATCTGTATCTAGGGATCTTGCAATCACTGTTTCCGTCCTAAATATATGCTGCTCAAAGAGAAGAAGGCATGCCAAGATGCAAACTCACATTCTGAGGGAGCAGGACGGACATACACATAAGCTAACTAAGTTATAGCTTAGGGCCTTATAATTATGAAGGGTCTCAAAAATATAAGTTTTAAAGTTTACTATCGTGAATTATTTTTATATTCAAATTAATATGTTATGCAAAACTGTTTATCTCAACTTTATACAGTCATTATTGTATACCAGTACTTGTATAATGTTTTCACCAATCATTTCATATTTATTTTTTAATGTTCAGTTCAGTCAGAATAATGAATATATGACTTATTTTGACTTCCAAAATTTTGGGGGCCCTTAAACTTATTGTAGCTTAGGATCTTTAAACTTGTCATAACTTAGGGTCTCAGAAGGTCAAAGCCCTGTAAGGAAGTGGCCAAGCACACTAACTAGGCGATGTTCTTACCAATTACTGTAAAGATTACTCTATTGTAATGGAGAACTGTTTAAACATAGGTGACAATCACAGCATTACCTGGATGACATTTTAACATCAAATATAATAGTTGGCGCCGAAAATCAAGGGTGAAAAGTTTAGAGTCTTAAATTAGTGAAAAAAGGATTCCTGCATTAGTTCAATCGGTAAGAATACTATGGCATGTTTCTAGAGAGATGCAGGTTCAAGCCCCGCATGTCGGCGAAATTTTTTCCACAAAATATTTATTGGAGAACTATTTGCACTGCATATGATCTTTTCACCTGAGATTGCCACTAATCTACCGATGACACCATTTTTGATTATTCTGTACTCCATTCCTCATAGAAAATGGAGTGGCAAAATCTGAAGATCAAACTAGGCAACCAATGAAAAGATGCCATTCACATGAGTTCTTGTAAGAACAACATGGATGTAATTTCACCACAGGAAATAGTTTTCCACCTTATGCGAGAAATAAATACTTTTCTAATGTACATTATTAATAAGTATACTTTATGGAAGTGAAAAATTAAAAATGTTTTTAATTTTGGAATATCGTAGAGCACACAATGAAGCATAATTTCTTTTACACTATATATTAGAACTAGAATTGCCCAGGGTTACTGACATCAGCGTTCGCTTTCATAGCCCATGGCTTCGTCTCTACACAAAATGTTGTTTATGTTTCGTCAGATTTTGGTCCCCTATAATTCCTGAGATACGTGATCGAATGGTCCCAAATTCCATACGACAGTTTTCCCTTTGTGACCCCATGTTGGGTGAAAAAAATCAGTTTCCTATCTGCAATGGGACGTCTTAATAACGACTTTGAGAATATGAGGGATCTGGCAAAGGATGATTGCTTTCTCAATTAGAATTTTCGAATGACTAGAATCTAAGAATAGAGAACGAAGTAGAAAGACGTTTTATCCAAAGTAGCGATTTCTAGCCACCTACTGAGTTTATACTTTGCTACTCTAATGCCAAAATTCTAGGTTCCTAATCCCTTTATGTGAATAGTTTTGGCGACCACAGACTATTAACAGATGTAAAACATGTGCATTAGAAGCTCCATAACGATTTCAGGATTGATACATTTTCAGACGTAGAAACTTGCTTTTCGTGGTTAAGAGTAATGCCATGATTCGATAAGAAACTCTTTGAAGGGGATACCTCTCCATTCTTTAGGTGAAACAGAGTATATAATTACCATGTTGTCATCCGAATGCAACTTAGAGGCATATGCAGATGTAGGTGTTCTGATTTGCATAGTCATACGATAGAAGGTTGGTATATTTTAATTTTGCACTTTATTATCTTCTAAATATGTTAGGTTTCAAACTACGTTTGATTTTCGATTTAGTGCAGGATTTCAGTGCATCTCCGTGATTTCTGATGAGTAGGGCAGTTTAGATTGTACGAAAGAGATCAAAACAAGGAATATATTCATTAACAATATGCTAAAAAAGTTATCACTAAATTTCTGAGTTACACACACACTATAAATGAATCAAAATATCTTACGGAGGTAAAAGCATAAAAGGGTATAATTTTTCGAGCATCTTTTCATGAATTGGATCATTTATGCGATAGGCACTAATGTCCTCACTTTTTTCTAGTGAAAAAAAAGGTTGCAACGCTGGTTGGTACAAGGATAAAAAATATTTTTCGAGCAATAACCACTTTAAAAAAATTTTTGTACCTGACAATTTAATATGATCCTGGACGACAAGTTGAGCAGTAATATTAAACAATGAGAACTAAAATTTAAAATTCTGCAGACACTGTTGAGCTAAAATGTTGATATTTCATCCAAGTTAAGATAAAGTAGAGCATATCATCAAGACTGATCCAGGGGACAATTCATTCTCCCTAAAGAATTCTACAGTTAAACTTGACATATTTTTGTGGAACCTGCAAAAGGATACTATATGTTTTTGCAGACATGGTCAACCTTCTGTTACTTCTTTTAAGTTATACTAGTTATAGCTTACGCATAAGCTAACTTAATGTTCCGTTCAGTTAATGTAGCGTCCATCTAGTACGTTTATTTTGTTTAACCCCTGAGTGACCATTTTAGACGACAAGGCTTCATTGTAAATCAAACTGAGACCAAAAGAATTGTAAAACGTATATAACATATATTTTTCAAGAATATATTTTAAAAGAGTGCTAGAAAGAGATGGAAAATATGTAGTACTATTTAGCTAATGGTGGAAATATACTGAAATGGCATATGGGTTCTTTATAGCTCAACCCAGTCGTTTTCCGGCCTCGCCTTCTTCCAAATTTTTTTTTCTTCATGTATTTGACATAATATATTGGTAATTACAATTAACCGTTATAAAGATTCGCTGGCTGCATAAATATTTTGTTTCAGCCATTATGCAGTTCCTTTGGCATAGGGGTTAGTCTGGAATAGTGCTCAGCAGTCCCAAAGGGTCCTTTAACTGGCTGATCCATCGATTATGACAGTAATATATCTTTCTATTTCCTCCATTATCGATAACTTTAAACCACAGAGGTTTGTGTATATTAGAGGTAGATCTGGCAACCATACCATGGACGACAATGGAGCAGAACAAGTTGGGCAGAAAAGACAAAATGTATTTTGAATGGAGTTAAAGCATATTTTATATAGTGATTAGAAAACAGGTTCAGTTGCAGGATGCACAAATGGTTATAACAAGGATTAATCTTTTAAGTTTAACTCAAATTATAGTTCAAATAATCCTAAACTGTATTAATGATTATGTTCATATATTTCCTATTAACCAGCCATTATTAGGGCGATAGTTAATAAATATGAAACCATTTCAAACTAGATTTTTTCATTAGGTGAGATTTATCAAGAACTCTAAGGTATATACGGTGATTAATAGAAATTACCAAAAATAAATGTATACTTTTCCTTGTAAATACACAGTTTAGTGGTACTTTACAAAGTTGACATTATACACAGAAAAAAGTTTTATCTTTTTTTTACCTAAGAAACATCTTTTTTCAGATTCTGCCTATACAGAGCCATACACACTTTATTGCGAAATTTCCATGTAATGTCAAAGGTAAATATAATTTCTAAGCTCTATAACTTCTAAGATATGCTTTGTATGGAAAACAATGCTAAAGATAAAGATATCAGTTAAATCTACCAAAACTTGTTATTTTCGAAAATATTCGTTCAATATTTTAAGAGATGGATATAACTAGTCTGTCTCTGAATTTTAGCTATCGTAATTCTTTAAATTTTGAACGAATAATGCTGAAAATTGAGATTTAGATAAAAATTGTCATTGAAGATCTAAATTTAGATACAAAGCGTATTTTAGAAGTTCTAAATTATTCCATTGAAATAATGAATAAAATTCCCGTTAACATGATGTTGAAATTCGCTAATCAATAGGGGCTTAGAGCAAAAAAAAAACCTCATTTTTGGGGGTCTGTTTTGGTTTACTGTAAAAAGGGCACTTCTGTCTAGTGGGGGAGGCTGTCTGTAGTGTGCTAGGCTCGTAATATGAAGTTCCCAAGTTCGAGTCCTAGCTGGGCTAGTGTTGAGATTCATCTCCCCGTCTTACCCACGATCAGTAGGAGACTGATGGAATTGAAAAGGCCGTTAAATGGGACGCAACCGTGACTCCTTGTGCGGGAGAGCCATACAATATGCACGTTAAATAACACCTTTGACGGGAGGCTGTCAGGTGGGTCCCCTCCCCCAACCTTCTCTGAACCTTAGGGATTTCTTGTGACAAAAAAGGGCCGTTCAGAGGTAAAACACAATCTGACTATTGGAGGAAAAGGGCAGGGGCTTACGCTCCCTGTAGCTCCTTTCCTCTGCACAGCTCTGGTAATTATTGATATTCTTTATATTCAGTACTTTCTAATCGTGGTGTTTTCCACCCATGCCTTTTTTTTTTTCTGCACTTTAATATACAATGTGTCTTTGAAATAAATTGTCAAATATGTGGTACTGATGGAAACAGCCGTCGATTTACCTCTACGCTATGTAGACTTGGGTAGATGACTGAGGAAAATTAAGTTTTATATATTATGACAATACCAATAACATAAGCTTTCATTTGACACAAACTTATTTGTGATCAACAACCGCGTATGGAAGACGTAAAAACGTTAAAATTTATTCAATTTTTATGTGACCTATTACTCCTCACCTCGTAGACTCGCGATGAATCCGTTATGATCGATTCGTAGGTTAGAGAGATGATCGAAATATTTGCTTTGACAAGATCAGTGACAAAATTGCATACGACTACACACTTTTTTTAAGAAACGTTTTTTAACTGAAATATATTTCTGTGTAAGAAGTACCCACACAGTAACCTCCATACATTAAGTTTTATTTGCAAAACACATATATTCATATAATGCCTTCATAACATGCATATATGGGAACCTGAACAGATGCGTGGAGTTGAACTATAATTCTAGTGTTGGGGCGGGGGTGGCTCAGTCGGTAGCGCGCCAGGCTCGTAATCTGCAGTTCCCAGGTTCGAGTCCCAACTGGGTCAGCGTTGAGATTTATCTCCGCATAACTCCCCGCCCTGCCCACGGTCAGTAGGGGACACCGATGGGCTTGGAAAGGCCGCCGTCCGTCGGATTGGACGTTAAGCCGTGGCCCCGTGTGCAGGAGAGCCATACCCTGTGCACGTTAAAGAACACGCTGGATGGCCTTGACGGGAGACTACCATCTGTCTCCCAACAGCTGTTCCAGTGGGTCCCCTCCCCCAACCTTCTCTGAGCCTTCGGGGTCCATGTGACCTGGCCATTTAGCCCATGGTGTGCAAAAAAGTGCCGCTCAGAGGTAAAACAACCCCAAATTCTAGTGTTTTTAGCAACTATTCGACCATAACACTATCTCACTGATCCATGTCGTCCAATGGTATATCCACACAAGTACACATACAGGGTGCCTCAAAAATATAGATACAAACTTTTATGGGAGGTAGATAACATCTAAAGGAATGAGAATTGCATAGGAACCCATAACCAGAAACGTCACCGTAAGTCAACAGGCGGCGCTGTTCATCAGTGCGCGAGAGGGGAAATTTCGGATTTCCTCATTTGAGCGGTAGTCTGGTGACGAAGTGCATGCAAAGGTATTCGAACAGGGAGCTGGCAGACATGCATTTAGTGTATGGATTAGCTGAGGGCAACGGACGAGCCACTCAACAAATGTATCAAGAACGCTTCCCACACAGATATGTACCTAGCCACCGTTCATTAGCGCGTGTGCATCAAAAATTTGTGCGATTATGGGTCATTAAAAGGTAGCAGAAGTGAGGGAAGGCCACGAAATCATCATCTAGTACGCTATTTGTAATAATTATGTCCAATAAATGTTTTCCCATTAATCACTGTCTTGTGTCCTTTCAGATCTTGTACCTCTGCTACTAATTTCCCATGACGTTTCCGGTTATGGGTTCCTATGCAATCCTCATTCCTTTAGATGTTATCTACCTCCCACCCCTAAAAGTTTGTACCTATATTTTTGAGACACCCTGTATACGCTGAAGTGCCATTGAATTAAGGATAGCAGCCTAGTAATGTATTGGACCCACTCTGACCTTAATAACGGCCGCCACATGATGAGGCAAGGACTCCACAAGTTTGCGTAAATGTTCCACTGGTCTGCCCTCTGTCAAATGCTTCTATATCCCGCGCCTTTCCCATTATGTTTTTCAGGACGAATTCTTGGGGAAGCCAAAGCTGACAGCTATTATTACCAGAGTTTCAACCACGCATGCGCAAATGCGGGACTTGCTGTACTGAATTTGGATAACATCTATCCCTAATTCAGTGGCACTTCATGGTAGAACTCTGTGCTTCAAACAGAATGTCTATGATTTTCTTTAACAACCACTGTTGCATAATTTTGTTTCTTACACGTGAAGGAATATTTTTTCTTTGTAGAGAGGAGAAATGCTATAAAGCGCCTTATAATCGATATTGATTTTAATTACTACTGATTATGTATTATAGACTTCAAAAATTATATGCGAGAACCCAAGTTTGTACTCAATATAACACTTTGTTTTTTTTCTAGCTGATGAAAGAATCACATTTTGTGGATTAATTTTTGATTGTTTAACAAGTTTTTTTTGTGACTATCCTTAATATAATTTGACTGCAGCTTTTGGAAATGTTAGAGTAGGTATATTTTCCATCTTATTTCTAATATAAGATATAAACTCCTGAACATAAGTGGGGTGACTCAGTCGATAGTGTGCCAGGCTCGTAATCTGCAGTTCTCAGATTCCAGTCCCAGCTGCGTCAACATTGAGATTTATCTCCGCAAAACTCCCTGCCCACAGTAAGTAGGGAATACTGATGGGCTTAGTAAGGTCGCCTTCCGTTGGGTGGGCATTAAGCCGTGGCACAATGTGTGAGAGAGCCATATCCTGTGCACATTAAGAACACGCTGGATGGCCTTAACGGGAAGCTACCATGTGTCTTCCAGTGGGTCCCCCCCACCCACCCAATCTTCTCTGAACCTTCATGGTTTATGTGACCTGGCCATTTAGCCCAGTGTGTGCAAAGAATGCCGTTCAGAGGTAAAACAACCGACCTGAACATAAGTGTCAAATAGGAGATGTTAATGATTTTATGAATGCTTTTTAATTGAACAAAAAATTTTATCTAGGAATTCTCATTGTATGAATGATTTCATTTTTTCGCTGTTTCTCTTGATAATATACTGGTTATGAAAACACTATAAATTACCGTTAATATAGTCCAAATTATTTTCATAGGTACGTAAAGAGTGCCTTAGTTTTTTTTATTCTAGAACATTAATAAGATTGAATTAATAACCAAGTTTTGACTTCATATTAAACCTTGAAAGTTTTGAGCAAATCTGTAAATGTGCCTTTTTTTTTATATTTTGCCTTAAATGCTCTGTTATATGAAGGATAAATATACTCGTACCAAGGAAACAAATTTAAAACTTTTTTTGCCATAAGGACTACCACTTATTTAGACTAGCTGTCTTATAAGAAAGCTAGTCTAAATAGACGGTAGTCCTTATGGATGATATATATATGTATGGTGCTCACCGTGGGGCATTAGTAGTGTAAAAAGGCCACATGGACGCTAATTGAAAACAGGGCAGAAAGGACAATTTAGGTTCAGATTTCTGAAGGAAATCCAAAACGCTGTTAGAATCTAGAGATTATGATTTTGGCGCCATCTGATGCTACAACCTATATTTTCACATTTAAGAATTTTTTGGAGCGATGCTGAAAAAGTGGCATACGTTTAAAGTTGAGCATTATTACTCCATATACGTTTCACTCGTTTTCTTAACTGTTTTTGTGTTTAAGATAAATGTAGTGTTTCGCATATTTCACACTAATAAATCGATACTTTGTCGTATATTATGAGTTTCAAATGTGCCTTGACTTAGAGGGGATGTTTTAGTATATTTTGTCATTGGAATCTGAAGTTACTATTAGTTCAGACATTCCTTTTTTATCTTTTCACATCAATATCAACTTGTAATCCTTAAGAGCGGAAAGTCGAAATTTGGAGTATGACGCGTAGATTACTACTGAAAAGCATATATGGTACAGCAGTGTCTGACATAGGCATGCTTAAAACCCACCTGCGCTTCAATAATTTGAAAGGAAAATCCCACCTATATAGGTCTGAGTGAAAAGTGTACAATTAAACGCACAAAACGTTATCCATCGATAGTGCTTGGAAACTGCAAGAATATGTAACCCAGATTCATCACGGGTGTAAAGTACAATATTTTTACTATAGCTGGTGCCTATAAGCTGAACTTGAATTGATTTCTGTGTGAAAAAGCCAATTAATCTACACAGAAAAGTTGGGCCGCTGTCAAGTATCATTTTTGTATTAAAGTGTTTTTGCCATTTATGAAGTGAATGTTTTGCTTGTATATAATAAAAATTTGTGAAATTAATGTGATTTTGGCTTCATTTCAGAGAATTTCGTAAGAGGCCTCAAATGGATCATATTTTGATTTCTGGTTTGAACCCTATTAAAATTCAGTTTCACTCCGATGGAATCAGGATTACTCAGTATCATTTTCAAGCGGGCCAGAAGTTTCCGATTTAAGGTTTTTTTGGGGGTTGGTGTGGGGGATATATTCAACTGGTAAAAAAAACGGATGTAGTGCGGATTTTCCATAAGGCACGTTAGACATTTGCCTAAGGGCGCCAGTGTCCAGGCGATATATTTTGTTTATTAAAAAGGAACAATTTTGTTCATAAAGTCTTAGATTATTCCCTTAGAAGGGAAAAACTGGTTGCAAATAATCATGGTTCCAGAACAGTTCAAAGAGCTCTCTCGTATGACAATGGAAAGTGAGCTTTTAAAGTATATGCTGTGTATCCTCACAATCCATATCATCTAACGTATTGGAACACTTCCATGTGATGTGAATAGAAAACATTTAAAACTCTGCGACTTTAAAAAGGATCGTTTTACAAAAATGTCGCTTAAGATAATTCTAGATCTCATTACAATTTATTCATATCTAGATGTTAGACACTGTTAAAACATATTGAAGTGAAATTTTTGACAAGAAACTCCATTGATACTCTCCTGTATATTTCTTTTTAATTTTAAAAGGAAGAAGGTACTTCCCTATACAACGGACGGAGATAACCTAGAAGCTATATTAGGCTTGTCCTGGTTTCTCATATACGCTAACCACTAGACCAGGTAGGTCTAGTGGTTAGCACATTGTTTCAATATTGAATGAAACTGAAAATCCATTCATTACATGCATACAAAATCCTCATGCAGCCGTGGGGTACGGAGGTCCAACCACACTAATTTTGCTCCCCAGATTTGTCTCTTTTTTTTTTTGAGCTACAGCTGCTGCATTTCGCCACTCTAGGCCAATTCTAGCAAGGTCCTGTTTGACATTGCCCATCGCATCCTACGTCTCCCCCTTTTTCTGATACCTTTAAGCACACAGTTCATAATCCTGTTTGCCAATCTGCAGCTATGCTTAAGAGAAACGGTCAAACCAACGCAGACTCTCTGCACAATATGCTGCCCAAAAGAGGTTGGTGACTCCTTTTAACCTCATTATTACGTACAAAGTCAAACCACATAATGCAGAAGACACTGCGTAAGCATCTACAATCAAAGGCATCAAGTTTCTTGTTATCCTGCTTACAAAGCGTCCATATTTCGCTACCATAACTAACCAAACTATTATACAGCCTAATTTTAGTCTAGGTGTATACGCCTATTTCTCCACTCTCTCCATGGATTCTAAAAAGTCCCAGCAGCAATCCCTATTCTATTTATCTCGTGCCTCAAATCACCAGTATCTGTTAGGTAGTTCCCAAGATAATTAGACACTTGCTCAATAGTACAGCCATTCAAAGCAACTGAAGCACCATCTGCCTGACCATTTTTCATCACTAGTTTTTTTCTCTGTTTATCGCCAAACCTACTCTATTACCAGTTTAATCAATAGCCCTAATGAACGAATTCGTCTCGTCAACATCACTAGCCAACGGCAAAATCATCTGCATAATCTAAATCAGAAATTTTAAAATCACAGTACCATTTGAGGCCAAAATCTTTCCCTTGCAAAGAATTTCGCATTGCATAATCAATAACTAAACTAAAGAGAAAAGGAAACAAAATGCACCCTTGTCTAACTCCACTAGCAATGCTAAACCAATCGCTGCAAGACGTACCAACTTCTCCGCAAAATTCCCCGCCCTGCCCACGGTCAGTAGGGGACACGGGCTTGGAAAGGCCGCTGTCCGTCGGATGGGACGTTAAGCCGTGACTCCGTGTGCGGGAGAGCCATACCCTGTGCACGTTAAAGAACACGCTTGATGGGAGGTTACCATCTGTCTCCCAACAGCTGTTTCAGTGGGTCCCCTCCCCCAACCTTCTCTGAGCCTTCGGGGTCCTTGTGACCTGGCCATTTAGCCCATGGTGTGTAAAAAAGTGCCGCTCAGAGGTAAAAAAACCCAACACAACGTACCAACTCGCACATCACTCGGTGTTATTATAGAGCTTTCATTACACTTACTAACTTATCAGGTATTCAATGTGATCTAACAATCAACCACAAATTATGTCGATCAACAGAGTCAAAAGCCTTTTTGAAATTTTTAAAGGTAGCAACCACAGGTTTCTGAAACTAAACCTTTCTCAGGAATCTGCCTAAGTAAAAATATTTGATCAATACATTCCCTACCACTTCTGAATCCACACTGTTCATCACGCAGTTGTCCATCAACCAAATTCTTAATTCTATTAAGTATAATCATGCAAAGAACTTTACCTCGAACAGAAAGTAAACTAATTCCCCTATAATTATCACAAAAACTGCGATCACGTTTTTAAAAATTGCGACAACGATATCTCTAGTAAAATCCTTAGGAAAAAATATTCAAAATTTCAGTCTGCCATGTAACAACACAAATATTTCCAGCTCTAAGCATTTCACTGGTTATTTCGTCTACCCCTGGGGATTTATGAAATTTTAACTTAGAGATAACCAATGTGACTTCAGAATGTTATATAGGGCTATCATAAAAGCCAGTAAATGCATCTGTCCTCATTGCAAACAATGGTAGTACAAATAATCATATTATTTGGAACATCTCTGAAATGCTCAGCCCACCTAGCCATCACAGAGTTCTTCGACCACCTTGCTACATTGATCCCTCAATCTCTGTGTAGCTGTTTCTGCCCACATTAACAATCTGGTACAATTGTGCTGTCTAACTGCTTCCTCTTCTTTGTCAATCAAGCCAAAGATTCTTATCAGCTGTTAACTGATCGTTTACATGTTTATTAGCTCGTTGTAATGCCTTCTGTTAGGACTAGTAGGGTGTTGATTCATATTAATCCTGCATTCCTTCTTTCAGAAATAAGTTCCATAGCCTTATCACTCAAATAATTTTGTTTCCTCCGTTATCTTTTACCCAAAAGAGTACTGCTGGTTTCAAGAAAAGCCTGTTTAAACTGATCCCATTCTTTCTCAACTTCAGCAGTAAGCAAACCACGATTGCATAATTACTGAGTAGCCTATCATGGTATGATTTGGTGATATCTGGATCTTTCAGAGCTTCAGTGTTAAAGGTAATTCTCTTAACAGCATTTCTTAAGCTTCAGTTATAAGACATTTTTGAACAGGTAATGGTCAGACCCAATCTTAGCTCCCCTATATGATGTATTCTTATCTGAACTAGCCAATTTGCTGTTAAAATATAATCTATCATATTCCTGTCCAACCCATGTATATTTATAAATGTCCCGATGTGTGTAGTATGTGTTAGTTATTTGTAAATCATTAAGTTTGCTTACCTGTAGGAGATGTTCCCCATTGCCATTGGAACTACCAATGCCAAAGGGACTTCCATCTGGTCTCTTGCAAGTCTAAAACATCTAGGTTATAGCGCTAGAATTCCTGCATAAGGACATCAAGAGATTAATCTCTATGTAATGTCCGCGTTCCTGCAGAGAGAAAATGATTAGTAGGATTTTTATAGAAACCTAGTTTATTGAGATAGGGCCAACAATATAAAACAGCCCCCTGATCGCAGGCATGGGGCAAAGACCTGTTCCTCCGTTAAAGGCTGAAGCCACCAATGCTGGTAGGAACTTCGGGCACCACCTTTTCAAGTGGACTTTTTCAAGAGCCATATGGCCTGCCTGAGACACATTACTCCAGTTTAGGATTGAAGGTATCCCATTCTTCTGTTAGGGCAGGCAACCCAGAAGCAAACGGAAAACAGTGGCAGATTCTCCTTTAAGAGAGGCCCACCAGTGCAGCAAGTCCAGTCTAGTAGGTATAAATGGTCAGCACCAGAACCCTGTAAAGTCGACCACTCCTCAGCAGGGTTGAAAAGAAAAAATTGGCCATAAATGACCAAAATCAGTAGGCCATATTGAACTGGCAGCCCTCCCGTTCCCTTCCAAAAGAGAATATCTCTTTTGAAAGGTACTAACAGCCTGCACCACGAGAAGGCGGGGTCGGACATAGTCCCTAGACCTGACCGGTCACATCTAAAATTGCATCTATTTTAGGAAAGATTTGTTGTATCTTGAGCTAAATTCTTACTAGGAACATTGTTGTTAAGGGTTTCAACTTTCAGAACTCTTTAAATATTCCTCAAAAACGGATAGGAATTTTTTTTTCCTACGACATTTTGCTACAAAACGTTTATTTCATAAATCTGGAATTTTAAATATGGTTATACCTTCCCACAACATGAAAGTGTCCCAGTACTTTAATGTTAATTTTTCATTACCAGAGCAAAGGAGAAAGAAAGAAATCGTTTAAATTGAAAAATGAATGAAATTTTCAAATATCACTACATACTGAATATTATGAATTATATGCTATATATAATAAAGCTGTATTAAATCCCACCCCTCAAGCAGCTGCTTGCTACGGAGGTCTGACAGGAGCATGTCAGTTCAAAAGCCATAGTAGGTCTGTGAAGATGACTGGACCTCAGCAGAAAAAAACACTTATTAAAATTCTCGCATTTCTATTACATAATTTCCTTTGTGGTTATGAAAGTAGCAAATTTTTTAATCGCGTAAGGCATGTATGTTTGCGTTGTCTTTCTGCTGAGGGCTTGCCATTGGTTTTTTTTCTAAATGCTTAAGGGGATATTTATTTACAGAATATATAAAAAAAAACTGCAAATGCGCATTACTGATTTTTGTGCTTAGGATATACATACGTCCCGATGTCTTCGGGGCTTCAGATGTAAAGTTTTTTGTAACCAAGATAGGATCTAGAATGGCATGCCGCCCTGAAAATGCTGGATGGATTTTTCGAGAAATCTTGGATCTCAAAAACAAAGGGAAATATAACCGGAATCTAAACTACCCCTCCCATCCCATTTACTTTTTTTTCCTGCCCCATAAGTTCTGCCACCCACACCCCTTAAAGTTTCTTTAAATCTAGGCGTATATCTGACAACATGCAGTGAGCTCTCGATTTATGTGGAATTGACGCATTTTTCGACTAATTCGTTCACTGCATTTACGCCTTGTTTTTTTAAATTTACGTGTATAATTTTCTTGTGGAATAACCTAGTTTGATCACTAAATTGTCTGTGCACGCTGGCGACGTAGTTGAGTGTTGTCCACGAGAAAAAGCCACACCTCTTCGACACACTTCCAGCAACAATAATAAAAGTCACTTCTGTGAAACAGGCTTAGTCGATCTATGTAAATTAGTTATGAAATCTGCACTCCACGCTTCGAGTGGGCGAATTATTGCTACTCTCAGCTGTCGCAAATTGTTCATCAGGCATTCCTGTTAAATTTAATTTTCTGTGGAGTTACACTTCCGAGAAGAAGATTCCACTTTCAGCATATATATCGGAACCATAACTAAACTGTCCCGATTTCAGAAAGTGGCACCTTTTCTGAAATATCCTGGTTTTTATTAAACGAATTCTGGTGACCCTATATGTAACCCATAATATCCTCTCTCTCTTTTCAGTGTGTCACTGGCAACAATAGCAGAAACCGATAGCAAGGGTGAGGTCGATAACT
Source organism: Ryuthela nishihirai (assembly GCA_038380435.1). Lineage (NCBI taxonomy): Eukaryota > Metazoa > Arthropoda > Arachnida > Araneae > Heptathelidae > Ryuthela > Ryuthela nishihirai. The sequence goes on from JAWZYU010000010.1 coordinate 16,784,845, forward strand.
ATTCCAATCCTGAATTCCGCATTTAATAGGAAGACTCAGTCTGATGCCAGATTCGCAATCTGCAGTTCCCAGATTCGAGTTCCTCCTGGGCCAGCGTTGAGATTTATCTCCACAAAACTGCATGAGAGGAAACCGATGGGTCTGGAAAGGCAGTCGTCCATGAAATGGGATGTTAAACCACGGCCAGTATATGAGAAATTACCACTGTCTATTAGACTGCACTGTCTGGTTGGACCTCCGTAGCCCATGGCTGCTTGAGGATGATTCAACTAGTACGGTTCAAATTAAAAAGTGAACGAAAATGTTTCATAGGGGATAGGGGCGCTCATTGGTCATTGAAATGGTAAACTATTGTGCACTTTCAGCTCGCGAACATCAAGAGCAAGAATGCATATTGGTAGTGAAAGTAGCACTATAGGAAAGATGGCGGCCAAGGACAGGTGTTTCCGATGCAGATGTTTCCCAGCTGTTATAACCCTTTTGTGATTGATCATAGATGAGGGTGATTTTCCTCCCACGCTCTGGATGTCGGACTAAAACACCAATGCGTGTGAAGAACAGCTGTTGCCTTAGTTTCCTCTCATGCTCTGGATGTCCGACTTATTGAAACCATTGTGAAGAGCATCTGTATAAAAAATTATGAAGCCCTCCCCTAGCGGATGTTGACCCCAGGTGGGTGAGTTTCCTCCTACGTACTGAAGCCCTAATAGATAATGCTGACTTAAAAACCAATGCGTGTGAAGAACAGCTGTTCTTCACACGCATTGGTTTTTCAGTCCGACATCCAGAGCGTGGGAGGAAAATCACCCTCATCTATGGTGAATCACAAAAGGGTTATAACAGCTGGGAAACATCTGCATCGGAAACATCTGCTCTGGAAACACCTGTCCTTGGCCACCATCTTTCCTATAGCGCTACTTTCACTACTCATATTATATTAATCTTGACCAAGGCCAGATTTAGAAAAAAATAAAGAGGGGGGAGGGGAAGAAAGAGAGAGATTGCATTTCTATTGCAGTAAAACATTTTCTCCTTCGTTTTAGAGGTTTCAGAAATTTATTGAAAAATGTGTGAAATATGCACACGTTTAATTATTTTTGGCCACCATTATCCTTACTAGCATTCTCTAAGTGGAGGGGGGGGGGCATGTTCCCCGTGCCCCAGTTCAAAATTCTGCTGCCCCAAAAACATCTGCGGCGTAAGAAGTATATTCTGTGGTTCTTGAAAAAATTCTCGAATATACCAAAACAGAAGTGTGTTTTCAAAAACGACATGAAAACAAATGGGTAAAATATTGAAACATTAAATATCTACTGTATAATATTATCATTAACTCTGATTTTTGCATTCAAGTCATAACATTTTTGGCTTTTACACTTTTTACTGATAAACAAGTTTAGTCAACATTAACGAGTTCAATTACGTATTAAATATAGAATATTGAATCTAGGCTAATATCCTCTTTCTTCACTCAACTCTGAGCCCTAAATGTGACCTGGATAATGTTAAGATTCCAGATGATGGCCATTGTGTGCACAAAAGTGCAACTCAGAGCAGGCATGTACCACGAATTACTTTTCGGAGAAGGAGGGGGGGGGGTGGGGGGGGGGGGGGGGGGGGCGTAAGGGAATAAAACATCAGTAGGGTTTCCCAATTATTAAAATTCTTAAGTGGACTGGAAAGCTTAAAACAATATACTACATGGAATAATTTATTTTTAGTTTTTTTATTTAGTGTCCGACATGTACTATGGGGCTAAAATAAAAGTATATAAAAACAACTGCTTTGGATTTCGCAGGAGATAGACAAGTCTGAGATTTCGTAAAAAATGTCCGGTTTTTAGAGGAGAGAGGGAAAGTCCGTCCACTCCCCCTCCTCCTCTTTGAGAATGCTAATAAGGGAAAAGGAGGCCAAAAATAATTAAACTTGTGTATTTTTCACTAAGTTTTTTGTTTAAATCTCTAAACCGAAGTGGTAAAGGTCCTATTGCAATGGAAACCCAGCCTCTTGACTCACCATTTTATCATTTTCAGGCTCGATTGCGTTGCTTGTACCCCCCCCCCCCCCCCCCCCCCCCCCCCCCCCCCCCCACCACCACCACCATTATATCACCACCATTACCACTTCTTCCCTTTTTTCTTGATCGGACCTTACGAGATGAATTTGGATGATAACATTTATATTTAGAAATAGGAGTAAATCCCAATATGAGGAGAAACATTTGTCAACTTGCGCTAAAATTGTTTCCTTACCACTTTAATATGTCTCGCGCCAATTTGATAAAAAAAAAAGGCTATGGTTTAAGGTGAAGGAGGGGGGATGACAAACTAGGAAGAGCCCATTTCAAAACTCGGCAGTTGTGGTATTCTGAGGTACTTCGTTTTTCAAGGCCTGTGGAGGTTAAATGATTAATAAAGGAGTGTGAAATTTTAGGTTTGTAAAAACTGTGCACAGCGCTTGAATTAAATAACGGCTACGGTCTAATGTCTCCCTATCACAAGACTAAATAGTAAAGGCTACGGTCGATGGCCACGCTCTCGCGACACTGATAAAATGGCAATTAATTCTGTCAAGAAAGAAGTTATTACACTTGTGATAAGAGACTTCAACGAACAAGTTGCTACTGACTGTGATCTTTGGGCAGAGGTGATAGCTTCTTTTGATATATCAAAACGGCAATGGGGAACGTATCCTATAGGTAAGAAAATTTAATGATTTGAGAATAACTAACATTTACTATAATACAATTATTGGGACATTTAGAAATGCACTTGGGTTTCACATGATGGGTTTCATAGGAATATAATCAATTATATATTAATTATAATGGACTAGTTCCTTTGAGAATACTATAGTATCATTCAGAGGAGATGAATTTGGATCTAACCAATATCTCCACTTCCTGTTAATCCCCACCCTACCCTCGGTGAGAAAAGGGACACCACTGGCTTGGAAAGGCAGCCGCCCATCTAATGGGGCGTTGAACCCTTTCCCATGAGCAGGAGAGCCCTTCCCTGTGTAAGTTACAGAACACGCTGGATTGCCTTGATTGAAGGATTACATCTGCCTCCTAACAGCAGTCGGTTCCCCCATCCTTCTCTGAGCCTTTCCGGTTCTTGTAACCTGGCCATATAACCCATTATGTGTTCAAAAGTGCGGTTAAGAGGTAAAACAGCCTGTCCCAACTAACTACAGAAAGGAATGGGATTAGAGTATACCAGAGCCTCGATCAGCCATCCATCGTATGGCGTTTTCCTTTTCCAGATAAAGGAAGAAATCGTCACACAATGGATGTTGCCCACCTCTCGCGACTAGGACGCTCGAGGTTGGATTTGGAGAGGCGCCTCCCACCCACCCTCTTATCTTCATCACTCATCATCTTCTTCATAACACTCAAAAAGCGGTTCGAAAGTCTTTCCTTCGTGCACAGCCATCTCACACTCTTCATAGATGACTTCATTTTCGATGGTGAGAACTGTGGTCTTAAGAGTTAGTATCAGTCTCACATAACGTACTTTCCAAAGTGTGAAATCGTCCTTTAGATAATCTGTTTTAATCTGAAGCACAAGACCACGTTCTTCATGTTGTCTGAACCCTTCACTTTCTTCAAAATCAACACTGGGCAGTTCATAATATTCTTCTTGGCTAGAACCATAGGAAGGGAAATTATCAGAATCATAGGAAGTATTATTTTCAGAATCAGAGGAAGTGAAATTTACAGAATCACAGGAAGTAGAATTATTAGAATCATAGTAAGTGAAATTATCAGAATGATCACTTTCACAGTCACGAAAGCAACCACAACAGAACACTGCCCTGAAAAAAGCGGAAATCCGTCGTCTCACTCCACGAAAACATCCTTTTCCAATCATATTTATCTTGTATCCACGAAATCTTCTCGATTCAAAGCGGCGTAATCTTCTCGACTCAAAGCGGCGTAATCTTCTCGACTCAAAGCGACGTAAACTTCTCAACTCAAAGCGACGTAAACTTCTCAACTCAAAGCGACGTAAACTTCTCAACTCAAAGCGACGTAAACTTCTCAACTCAAAGCGACGTAAACTTCTCAACTCAAAGCGACGTAAACTTCTCAACTCAAAACGACGTAACCTTCTCAACAAAAAAGCGACGAAAACTTCTCAACTCAAAGCGATAAATATTCTTACTATCAATCACATCAACCAAAATCTCTAATGAACGTTATTGTCCGTCAACAGTTTAATTCTGCATTCCTTTGTTATCATTGTTCCTTTGTTCGTAATGTGACGATTGAATACATTCTTAAGTAAACAATTATCGTTGCTGTTTCGTATGTTGTGACGAAATTCATGCAAGATGTTTTACGTGAACCTAATTTGGCTATCGCTTATTGTTAAAATATGAAATTTGTTACTTAAATTTTCTATTCTGCATTCATTAATTATGAACAAAAACATTTTCAAAAATGCTCTTTTAAAAATTCTGTTCGTAAACTTTATTTTAAAATGACATACTTGAACCATTTTAACCCTCAGAGCGTGTATACGACTCTATAAATCAGATCCCTATATGAATTTCCTTATTCACAGGTCTGTGTACGACCTTAGAAATATTCCTATCAGGGAAAAGAACAAAATGGAATTTTGAAATTTTAGTTGGAGGTTGGATTGGGCTGTTTTACAACTGAAAAATTTTTTTGGGGGGAGGGGGGGGTGAAAGAGGCTAACTGATCAGGTCGCAAAGACCACGAACTGAACAGAGGAAAACTGGAAGCTTTCGTTAAGGCCATCCTGCATGTCCTTAATGTCAGGTATGTCTCTTCTGCACACAGGCCATGGCATAACATCTCATCCGACTTACGGCGACCTTTAGAAGGCGATTAAAGCCCCCTTTGTGACGGAATGCAAGGTGGGGGTTTAGTGGATGAAAATCTCTACGCTAACACGGTTGGGACTCGAACCTGGGAAGGAGATTACGAGCGTAGCCAGATACTGACTGAGCCACCTCCACCCCTTTATATCGGGGAAGGGGAGGCAGGGGGTAGATGAAAGGATGCATCATGTTTTAATGTTATTTCTGTTTTAGAAGAGGCGGTGGGGGAGGGCATTAAATCCTTACCTAAGTTTTTACATACATATGTCCTACATGGTTTCATATTGATTACATATGGTTAATACGACTGACTTGATGGCAGCGCGGTTATGGGCGAAATTCGGTATGTGGAGAGATTATCCCTGCAAGGAAAGAGGGTAAAACACAATCAATGCACTTACGGTAAAACACAATCAGTTGCTTAGCGTCATCGATGTATCAAGCAAAAATTAAAAACACTGAAAAACGAGTTAAGTTAGGTACCAAAATAGAAAACATTAAAAATAATTGCATTGATTGAAATTCATTTCTCAAACTTTACATAGTAAATACAAATCAAGCAGACTACTTAACAAGCAATTTAGACATTAGTGGCAAAAGTTTCAAGACAAATTTTCTGTTATCTATTATTACTTGCATATCCTACTGCATAGTAGGGTCATTTCATAAAAAAATACCTGAAATATTATACATAAATCGCACCATACACCAATAACTGGTTTTATTTGATAAGTATAAATACGAGAAATCTTTTTCGCTTTCGGCGCTTCTTGATTTCTTGACCGTTGATACTCTGACCCTTATTTAACCTTGAACATCACGTCGAATCAGAAATTCGTTTTTTTTTAAATATGCTGCTCGAATTATCCTCAGGCAATAGTTTTGACCTTTCTAGCACGTCTAGTTCATGGTTATATCGAAATATGACCTTAATTGGATTTCATTTTTACCTCAAAGGACACTCAAATTTCGCAATTTTTTCTGACACCTATGACCCAGATTTACTCCTAGGTGCAAATTTTCATCTCTCTACCATTTCTGCATCTCAGTTAGAATTAGAGTCATCCCCTGTCAGTAAGCCAATCACTAACTGAGTCACAGTCAAGCCCCGATCTAGAAAAGAGAAGTGTGTTGGGGGGGGGGGGGGGCTATATTTTTCTTTCCGTTTTAGTCGTCTTTAAAATTCATTAAATAGAAACGACAATATATATGACTGATATACTTTTTTCGTCTTCTCCGGTTATTATCATTGTCCAAATGTGTGTATATGTCAATGTGTGTGTATCACGGGGCAACTCAGTATTTGCCTACTTTGTCTATGCCAAAAGATGACCCTGCCAATATTGTTGATACCGCATTGACTAAATTAATTGTAGTTGGACAGTAAGGTACCTCAGTAGCGCAGCGTTCATGAAAGCAAGGGATGCAATGGTTCCCTTAAAATTACAATAAATGTTTAAAAAAAGGTAAAATCAATATAAAAATGTTTTGACCGAAGAGTAAAAGTAATTTCAGAACTTTAATAAGTTTATTCTAACATAAATTTTACATTTATATATCATATTTTGTATTTTTCATGTTATATTACACTATATATAAACAGAAGTACCAATTTTCCAGGCTAGTCCAACTAGGAGTGTATGAAAGATCTCGCGCCATTGTTACTGCAATGGTAATCATATCGCAGAGCGGAAGTTCTATTTTCGATATTCAACCAGCAGAAATTTGACTCGTGGAAGCTACCATTTGGCTACTTCATACCACCATTTATCGATAGTGTCATTAGGTATTGTACTAATTTTACATTATTAATTGTACTAATTTTTGGAGAATGAGGCGAGATTCCAAGTTTTCCTTAACTTTCGTATGTTCGGCTTTCACATTCAAAATGTTATAGGAATATTTTTGCCGTAATATTGTGCCTGTGAATCCATTCTTGCCTTTTCGCTTTCAGATACTTTTATGCCTAATTGACCCGATGCACCTTTGCCGAGCTGATTTATATTTTCTTGAATGTTTTATTGCTCTCATCATCACGGAAATATGTTGTTACACTTCGAGTTTAAAAGAACAAATTAGCCTTAGGCTGATACCTTACCTAAGTAGGTTTTCCCTTCTGTTATCAGAAATATACGCACCGAAGAGCCCCCCGACGAGTGTGCGATGAGGTGCACAACTCAGCCCGGGAACCCCCCAATGCATGTCCACAGCTAACAGGGTTCACCACGCCCTATTGTGGCTCTCATTCCGGCCCATCAATCGGGGCTGCAACCCCCAGCTTCTCAGCGGACAAGTCAAAAAGCCGACGAGACAAGCCAGGAACCAAAACCCGTCTGCCAGCCCTCAACAAGCCCCTCCACCGGGGGCCACCAGACTTCCGAACCCCAGAGAGCCAGCGACCCGAGCCCAACTTCTCAGAGGCACCGTAAGCCCCCCCCCCCCCCTCGTCAAGGAGGTCCCACTCCGGGGGGGATATCAACGAACAGTGAAGTGAAAACATTAGCTCTTTTTCAGAAAAAGAGCTAATCTAATACATAAAGTTTGTTTGTTTGTGTGTCTATCCACTTATGCACTCAGCGCAGAAGAGCTAGACACCAAATTTTGCATGAATGTTCCCTTCATCCAGGGGAAGAACGTGGCTATGTGCGAACGCGCTGGAGTCAACCAAAATTGGTGTGGGCGTGTTATTTCTCAAAATCTCCCATAGATTTGGCCTGTGCACATTAATTTTAAATTAAGGGGAAGGGGGGTAGCAGTTGGATGGCTATGATGGGAGGCTGCCATCTGTTTCCCAACCGCTGTCTAGTGGGTCTCCTCCTTTGAGCCTTCAGGGTCCTTGTGACACCTCTCAATAATTAGGGTGGGGAAGGACCCGCCCCCATGGGTAAAAACTCGTATTCCGTCTTTAGACACTACACGAGGCCCTTGTGACAGGGGGGGGGGGGGCTCATAATCTGCAGTTCCCAGGTTTGGTCCCGCCTGCACCAACGTTAAGATTTATCTCCACAGAACTCCCGCCTTGTCTTCAGTCAATAAGAGGACACTGATGGGCTTTGAAAGGCCGCCTTCAGTTAGATGGGACCATGTCGTTGGTTAAGCCCGTGTGTGGGAGAGCCATACCCTGTGCACTTTAAAAAAAACATGTTGGGTGGCCTTAACGGGAGGCTACCATCTGTCTGCTAACAGCAGTCCAGTGGGTTCCCTCCCCCAACTTTCTCTGAGTCCTTGTGACATGGCCATTTAGCCCATTGTGTACAAAAAAGTACCGCTCAGAGGTAAAACAACCGAAATCCTCAGTAAGGGCTACTGATGGTCTTTGAAAGCTACCGTCCATTGGGGGGGCGGGGGGGACTCAGTCGGTAGCGCGCCAGGCTCGTAATCTGTAGTTACCAGGTTCGAGTCCCAGCTGGGTCAGCGTTGAGATTTATCTCCGCAAAAATTTCCCGCCCTGCCCATGGTCAGTAGGGGACACCGATGGGCTTGGAAAGGCCGCCGTCCGTCGGATGGGACGTTAAGCCGTGGCCCCATGTGTGGGAGAGCCATACCCTGTGCACGTTAAAGAACACGCTGGATGGCCTTGACGGGAGGCTACCATCTGTCTCCCAACAGCTGTTCCAGTGGGTCCCCTCCCCCAACCTTCTCTGAGCCTTCGGGGTCCATGTGACCTGGCCATTTAGCCCATGGTGTGCAAAAATGTGCCGCTCAGAGGTAAAACAACCCAACCCAACCCGTCCATTGGGGTGGGATGTTAAGCTGTGTCTCTACGTGCAGAAGAGACATTTCCTGTGCACATTAAAGAATACACTGGATGATCTTGATGGGAGATTGCCACCTGTCTGCTAACAGCTGTCCAGTGGGTTCCAACCTCTGAGGTCTTTGTGGCCTGACCATTTCACCCATTATGCGCAAAAGAAGTGCTGATCAGAGGTAAAACAATCCAGTCGTATTACTGCAGTTATGGAGCAGCTACAATGGTAAGAGATTAGACACGGTGCATATGTACCTACCAGCGACAGTTTGTGCACCCAACAGACTACGAGCCTGGTTACAAGGATCCACCAAGTGTAGATTGCATAATTTGCATGGATTCCAAGGGGCTGAGAGAAGATTGGGAGATTGAGTCCCACTGGACAACTATTTGGAGACAAAGTATCCTCTGCTCAACGTCAACCAGAATGTTCTATAAAATACATTCCTGTGTATCGGGCGAGAGTTTAACATTCCATTCGAAGGACAGGCCTTTCCAAGCCCATCAGTATCCCTTTTCCCATCGAGGGTAGGGCACGGGTTCCCAAATATAATTATGAACACCAGCTCAGGGAACTGCAGCTCTCGAATCTGGGAACTGCAGATTACGAGTCTGATGCACTACTGGTTAAATCTACCCTCGTCCCCCTATAAAATATGAACAGACAATCAGAAGAAAATTTCTCTAACAGTGTAAACCATTTTAGTAGACTTTATTTCCCTTTTAATAAATCGTCGTTTCTAAGGCCAGATATTCATTTGATGTCGGTATATTTGTGTGTCTTTCAGTGGCGGCTCGGGACTAAAATGTTTGACGGGACATTCTGACTACTGCAGGCAGGGTCCGGATGTAGGAAAAAAAATGCGATATGCCTGAGAGTCAATTTAACCGAAAAGACTCAAAAGACGTTTCCTAATGCATATTTTTTTTCAGCTATTCTGAAACGCTTTGTTTCAAAAAATTTTCAAGAAGAGAACAAATTCCAAAAGGTGTTCTTGCCCTTTCTAGTTCAATTTAGTATTTTGCCCCTCCATTGTCATAATTACCTATATAGTACGTATATGCATTTTTCCCTATCCTTTCTAGTGGTATTTAAAAAACTGTTCGTAAAAATTATATCTGATATATAGGTTTACTATTTTCAGACTCCGTTCCGATTATAAATTAATATTCATTATTTTAAATTGAATTACTGGTCGTAAATTATCACTTGAAAAGTTGCCTATTTTGGTTATATTTAACTTTTCAGAATTTATTGTATATATTTAATTACATATTTTTTTTTATTTTACAACGAATTGTAAAAAAAGTGATATGGTTATGAACCGAATTGGAAAAAAAATTACTTAAAAAAAAAAAAACTCATGATAGTTGCTGGGATCGAACCGGAAATTTAAAGTTGCAAGTCCAAAAAATGCATTTAGCTGACCAAGTTGTGCACAACTGACGAAATGTAATGTTAAAATATATTATTAGCATTCTCTTGTAGACCAAAACTTCAATGCATTATATACACCTAGATGCCAGTTTATTAGGTACACCTACTAGTGACGTGTTGCGCCTCCTTTGGTCTTCAGAACAGCCAGAATTCGTTGGGGCATGGATCTTGCAAGATGCTGGATGCTACAAGAAGTGCAGGGAATGTTGTACAGTCGCTCAAAAAACATCCGAACACTATGGTTGATTACAGAATTCAGAAAAAAAAATCTGGCAACGATTTCTTTTTAAATTAATGATCTGGCAACCTTCGTGTCACGTGACACGATGGTTGCCAGTTCACTATATTACTGTAGCAGCTCAAAAAGATATTTGACCCCATGGAAGGACATAACCTAAAAATAAAGGTGGCTATTATAATAATAAAAATTACAACTCCGATATTTCAAGCTATAGTGTTTCGATAACCCCCATAATAAATTCCACGACCAATATGAAGGTATGCTAAAAAGAAAAAAGCTCTGGCCCCCTTGGCATGTAAGGATCGTATTACTCAGCCATAATTTACATCTTGGGAGATATGAATAATACTTGGATTGGGTTGGGTTGTTTTACCTTTGAGCGGCACTTTTCTGCACACCATGGGCTAAATGGCCAGGTCACGTGGACCCCGAAGGCTCAGAGAAGGTTGGGGGAGGGGACCCACTGGAATAGCTGTTGGGAGACAGATGGTAGCCTCCCGTCAAGGCCATCCAGCGTGTTCTTTAACGTGCACAGGGTATGGCTCTCCCGCACACGGGGCAATAATACTTGAAAATGAGAAGTTGATGTCTGGTGTAAAGTGTATTGTTAATAAGATCCCTGTAAATAGTTGGATTGAAAGTATTAAGCCTAGCAGAGATCCAAAATTTCATAGGTAGGAGAGATTAGAGAGAGATGGTAAATCAAATAGAGATGTATTTATAATTTTTATGATTGGAAGGTGCTTACGAATTAACACTTTAAATGGAGAATATTGGTCCTTGACGTCAAAAGGTAATTTTTGCAATTGTGACACGAAGGTTGCCAGATCACTAATTTCTAAAAAAATCGTTGCCAGATATTTTTTCTGAATTCTGTAATCAACCATAGTGTTCGGATATTTTTTTTTGAGCAACTGTACCATGAGGAAATGATTGTGCTGCGCAGTTGCTGCAAATTGGATGGCGGCACAGTCTCACTGCAAACATCCCTTTTCGTCTCATTCCAAAGATGCTCTATGGGGTTGAGATCTGGGGATTGTGCAGGCCAATGAGACAGGGAAACTTCGTTGGCATGTGCCTGGAACAATCGGTGACAATGCGTGTTTTGTGAGCAGGTGGATTATCATGCTGAATGGTCCATCCGAGTGAGGATAAACTGTAGCCATGAAGGGATGAACTTGGTCAGCAACCATGGGATTCAGATGTTCTTCGACGGGTATCAGGAGGCCTAATGTGTGTCAGGTAAACATTCCCCACACCATCAGATTGGCTTGTACTGTTGACACTAGAAAGATGGCTCCATAGCCTGATGTGGCTTGCACCAAATTGTGATCCCTCCATCAGCGTGATGCAAAAGGAACCTTGATTCGTCTGACCAGTCCTCAACGTTAATGCTCTTGTGACCTTGGAGATTCCCTTTTGTATTCTTCGCTGACAACATCAGCACCGACATGGTCGGCGGCTGTTGCAGCCCATTCACGATAAGGTCTGATATTTGGTGCATTCAGAGATGGCCTGCACACCAATGTTCATTTGTACAGTCGCTCAAAAAAGTATCCGAACACTATGGTTGATTACAGAATTCAGAAAAAATATCTGGCAACGATATTTCTTAGAAATTAGTGATCTGGCAACCTTCGTGTCACGTGACACGAAGGTTGCGTTGTGATTCACGTTGTCATTAGTGATCTGGCAACCTTCGTGTCACGTGACACGAAGGTTGCGTTGTGATTCACGTGACACGAAGGTTGCCAGATCACTAATTTCTAAAAAATATCGTTGCCAGATATTTTTTCTGAATTCTGTAATCAACCATAGTGTTCGGATGCTTTTTTGAGCGACTGTACTGTGGTCCATCTCTTCGTTTGCACGTTTGTCGCCAGTCTCCTTTGACTCCTCTAATCCACAAGTTGTTTTCATCCACAGGATCACCAATCACTGATATATTTTTTTGCTTTTCGCACCATTTTTGCTAAACCCTTGAAACGGTTGTGTGTGAAAAGCCCAGGAGGATAGCCGTTTGAGAGATGCTAGAGTCGGCACATCTAAAACCAGCTATCATACCATGTTAAAAGTCGCCCAGGTCACTCGCTTTGAACATTCCAACGCTCAGTCCAATGCTCGAGAGCTGGTCTGCCTGATTTATACTGCACACCACTGACATCTGACGTATTGCATGTTGGAATGTACAGTCGCTCAAAAAAATATCCCAACACTATGGTTGATATATGAGCCGTCCCAAGGCCGAGTGGTTAGCGTGCTTGGCTACTAATCCAAGGGACCTGGGTTCGATCCCCGAGTAAGGTATGGATGTATGTGTCGTTTTTCTGCTGAGGTCCTGCCATCCTCTCAGACCTTCTACTATGGCATATAAACTGACAGGCTCCTGTCAGACCTCTGTGGCAAGCAGCTTTTTGAGGGGGTATTTATTTATTTTTTATTCATGGTTGATTACAGAATTCAGAAAAAATATCTGGCAACGATTTTTTTTAGAAATTAGTGATCTGTAATTAGTCATTATGCAATCAACCATAGTGTTCGGATATTTTTTTGAGCGACTGTACCTAATAAGCTCCCTCGATGTATTTTCGTATCTAATGTACTTAAATTCTTTATATATAAGTATCCTTCCTCTGCAAAATAAAAAGTTTGCAACCCATTTCAAACACACTTTGTCAGGAAAGTGTAGGCTTGTTGAGCATACCACAATCAAATGAAGATATTTGCCAAGTCACGAGATCTCTAACTATTGGTTGCTTTGGTGGAATCAGGTATAACGGGACATTATAAAATAGTGACCTGGCTTTAGCAGTTCAGTGCATATGCATTGGTGTCATCGCTATAATAGATAAAGTTAAGGTACCGGAAGGTGGCCCTAATGTTAAAATTCACATTGCTAATCGGGAAGCAATAGCCCTGATTCACAAAGTAAATGCTGTGATTGTCTACGTAACACGGCAAATAATGATTATAAAACGAATATAAAAATGATATGTAAATTTAGATATGACAAATAATGAATACTAAACTTGAAATTCATTTAAGTTTGGGTGATTAATTTTGGTTGTGCAGTGACCCACATGGGGCTAATGGACCAGCGGCCCCTGATGTTCACTCTTATGAATCGAATGTTTCGTTCGAAAAACAAATGTTGAAGCATATCTCAGTCTTTCTTTCAGTGTCATCATCTCCTATTAGCTTAGACGTCTACCGTCCGTTTGGTTGTTTTATTCGAAAAGGTAATTTTTTGGCACACAACAGTTAATTAGCTAACTCACAAGAACTTCAAAGCCTATAGCTGCATAGGGAAAGTTAATTCACTGAACATTTCTTGGAGACAAATGAAAACTTTGCATCAAGGCCATTCAGTGTATTTTTTAACATGCACAGGGTATGGCTCTCCTGTGCACAGATAACTCGACAGATGGTCTTTCCAATCCCATCTGTTTCACCTTTCTCATAGAATGGTAGTAAAGAAAGAAAATCTTTATGCAAGCACAGTTGGGACTCGAACCTGGGAACTGATTACGAGCCTCGTGAGCTGATGACCGAATCAAAACCAGCCTGCTGCAGGGTAAAATCCAGCAGTTTGAACCAGGGATACTGTGAAGCATCCAAGTAACTGGGAATAATTGGAACATAATTGCAATGTATTAAATGAATAGCTGTTGGTGTCTTTTTGATAAACATGTTAGAATTATTGCTGCTTTGCTTACAAGTTTTTACTTCGATAGAAATAAATTTTTCTTCGATAGAAATAAAATAAACATGTTAGTATTCGAAGTATCACACACTGTTGTTCCAGTTGTCAAATAGGTAACGTTCTTGATTGCGGAGTAAAGCTACTTGGAGTCGAGTCTCAAGTAAGCCACGGATGTTTTCTTTCGGTGTTTTGTCTTCCTTCTGTATCGCCTCTGTCACATATCTCCTTTATGGCAGGTATACCACCAAGATATATCTGTTAGACCAACAATGACAGATTGACTGCAGGAGGTTGGGTTGTTTTACCTCTGAGCGGCACTTTTTTGCACACCATGGGCTAAATGGCCAGGTCACGTGGACCCCGAAGGCTCAGAGAAGGTTGAGGGAGGGGACCCACTGGAACAGCTGTTGGGAGACAGATGGTAGCCTCCCGTCAAGGCCATCCAGCGTGTTCTTTAACGTTCACAGGGTATGGCTCTCCCGCACACGGGGCTACGGCTTAACGTCCCATCCGACGGACGACGGCTTTTCCAAGTCCATTGGTGTCCCCTACTGACCGTGGGCAGGGCGGGGAATTTCGTGGAGACGGCAGGAGAAATAAAATATTACGACAGATGATCGTGCTGCAATGAGTTTGTGATGGGCGTGTCATGAACGCTCGTGTGTGCTTCTGGGTGAGAATTAATTAACCAACGAATTAACCGGTCTGAAATATAAGAAAGATAGAAGTGTGTTGTTGAAGTTGTGAAATCCAAAAGGAGGCATAATTAAGAGTCTGTGCACGATAGTTTAACGAATAAATGTTTTTATTTAGTGTGTACGTCGGAGGTTGACTGCTTTATTGGTATGGATTATATTGGTAAGCTGGTGTATAAAAAGGAAAATATTGTCGTCTTGTACATGGTGATCAACGTATGAAAAGAATTAGTTCTGAAAAACAAGTACAGTCGTTCAAAAAATATCCAAACACTATGGTTGATTACAGAATTCAGAAAAAATATCTGGCAACGATTTTTTCTAGGAATTAGTGATCTGGCAACCTTCGTGTCACGTGATTACAGAATTCAGGAAAAATATCTGGAGCGTGTACAGCAACTGTACACGCTTCAGTTACCGTTCACAGCAAACTGGAACGTATGCAGACTGCACACGCTCCAGTTTGCTGTGAACGGTAACTGCACACGCTCAATATTTCCGTGAGTGAGCCCACACGATCCAGGTCTTTGTGAGCTCACACGATCCAATGTGCTGTGAACATTAACTGCAACCGCTCCAGTTTGCTGTAAACGGTGACTGCACACGCTCCATATTCATTGCATTATATATTCATACGCATTATATATATCTAAAAATATCCGAACACTATGGTTGATTACAGAATTCAGAAAAAATATCTGGCAACGATTTTTTAGAAATTAGTGATGTGGCAACCTTCGTGTCACGTGACACGAAGGTTGCCAGGTCACTAATTTCTAAAAAAATCGCTGCCAGATATTTTTTCTGAATTCTGTAATCAACCATAATGTTCGGATACTTTTTTGAACGACTGTACACTTAGTCGCAGTTTTGTGTATAGTTAGTTATTTAGGAATTTAATAGATTCTTCTGAAAGATTATCTTTGTATTATTATAGAGTTTCGTGCCGGTTGACTTAGTTTGTTTATAAATTATTTTATCTATACTTTTGTAATAAATCGCACTG
Organism: Ryuthela nishihirai; assembly: GCA_038380435.1. Lineage (NCBI taxonomy): Eukaryota > Metazoa > Arthropoda > Arachnida > Araneae > Heptathelidae > Ryuthela > Ryuthela nishihirai. The sequence continues at coordinate 16,800,527 of JAWZYU010000010.1, forward strand.
TATTGTAATTTTCATTGACCAATTTTTACTTGAACTCAAGCTCAGTGCTCATCTATTTTAAATTGCAACAATATTTTATTAATCAGTTTTCTCCTTCACAATAACGGCCGCTAACGTTTTTCTCGCATCGGCAAACGATGTCTTCCGCACGGAAAGGACGCCCTTTCTTCTCAACAAGAAACTTCCAGGCTACGACATTTGGATCTTTGGGCCACGTGCATCTTCCTTTGTTATTGCACACAGATATTGTGCACCGGGTAGTGTTCTCAGTTATTCTTTTTACTGCCGGCCCCAAAATGCTAACAACGTACTCTTGTAGCTGTAGACATAAGTTCTTGCTGGCTACTGAAGAGGAAGATCCCCAGACTACAGCACCTTCGGATCCAACGGATGCGACTTGAGCCAGAATGCGCCAGAAATGATCCTGAAAGAGAATAAAATTTTCTCTAATTAACAATCATCGTATAAGCATTCTCAAAGTGGTGGTTCATGACCTAGTGAAAGACAGCGACCCATCACTTGCCAGTCCGCAGCGAACTTCCAGGAACAAAATGTGTTTTCAAAAGCAAATACTGATATGCTAGATAGCCACAGTTTGTATGTTCCAAGATTCCAGAAGACGTCATGGCATGCCAGTTGAGGAACGTATCATGCTGATAGACATACATACATGTTTCTTGAGTCAACATATGGCCAGAAGTTCCTAGCACAAACGTGCCAACGGATCTCAAAGTAGAGTTTCCTACCAGTCCACGACTTACCTGAGACTCGATTCCAAGTAACTTTACACCACAACCAATAACGTTACCTACTTGACAACTAGTACAACAGTGTGTGATACTTCGAATACTGTCATTTTTACATCTCGCGAAATTTTATTTAATGGAAGAATTGCCGGTCCACCACATTAGAAAGTACAAGAAGCACTGGTATAAATTGCATACAGACGTTCAAAAAAGTATCCGAACACTACGGTTGATTACAAAATTCAGAAAAAATATCTGGCAACGATTTTTTTTAGAAATTAGTGATCTGGCAACTTCGCGTGGAGCGGCTGTACAGGTAATGGACCGGAAAATGGACACATGCTGCCTCTACATGCCACTGCAGAACGTATGAAAGTTGCAAGTGACATACCATCATCCTTAGTATCACGTCTATAAAGGTAAATCTGGCCTAACTGCATTTTATTATTGGTTCTATACTGTCGGATCTGTCGTTTGGCTATCTGTCGTTTGGCTGGTGCTTCAGTCACTAAGACAGCTGAACTACCTAATGTTTCACGAGGAACAGTTCCCAAGGTCATGTCTCCATGGGAAGACATCATCCGCAAAAAGTAACAGTGGGCGAAAGGGCATCCTCCAGAATCAGGATGTTCGAACATTAGTTGGATTTGCAAAGCAAAACCGGAGAGCTACACTGGCCTCTGTTGTCTGGATCAGTTGCGCACGGATTTCAGTGTAGGATGTGAGAGGCCACGATTTCAGTATAGGAAACGAGTGGCCAGTTAATAAAAATCTTGCATAATAAATAACACACAAATGTTGCAAATAAATAACACACAATAAAAATCTTGCATAAATAATAACACATAAATAACACACAAAATAACATAATCTTTATACACATAAATAACACACAAAATAACATAATTGCATAAAAATTTTCTTTCCTTAATAAATTTTTGCATAATAAATAAAAAAAATTTCCTTAAAAAATTTTTGCTTAATAAAATCTTGCATAATAAATTTTCCAGCATATGATGTGAGAGGCTACGATTTCAGTATAGGAAGCGAGAGGCCAGGATTCCAACATATGATGTGAGAGGCCACGATTTCAATATAGGAAGCGAGAGGCCAGGATTCCAACATATGATGTGAGAGGCCACGATTTCAATATATGAAGCGAGAGGCCAGGATTCCAACATATGATGTGAGAGGTCACGATTTCAGTGTAGGAAGCGAGTGACTATGATTCCAACATATGATGTGAGAGGCTACGATTTCAGTATAGGAAACGAGAGGCCAGGATTCCAACATATGATGGGAGAGGCTACGATTTCAGTATAAGAAGCGAGTGGCCAGGATTCCAACATATGATGTGAGAGGCCACGATTTCAGTATAGGAAGTGAGAAGCCAGGATTCCAACATATAAAGTGAGAGGCCACGATTTCAGTATAAGAAGCGAGTAGCCAGGATTCCAACATATGATGTGAGATGCCGTGATTTCAGTATACGAAGTGAGAGACCAGGATTCCAACATAAGCTGTTAGAGGCCACGATTTCAGTATAGGAAGCGAGTAGCCAGGATTCCAACGTATGATGTGAGAGGCCATGATTTCAGTATACGAAGTGAGAGGCCAGGATTCCAACATATGATGTGAGAGGCCAGTTTCATCAAAAAGAGTATGTCAAGAACTCCATAGAGTTCATTACACCTATCAATGAATGGCATTGTTCCAATGGCGCAAAGAGCACAAGCAGTGGAGGAATGTGATATGATCTGACGAATCATCTACACTTTGTTTTCGATAAATGGACGAATGCATGTGTGGTACCTACTGAAGGAAGCTTACACTTCTGATTGCTTATTTCCTACTTTAAGAGTTCTTGAGGTTCTGTGTTGGTTTGGGGTGCTTTCTCCTGGCATGGTTTGAGTGAGCTCATTCCATTAGAAGGCAAGATTAATACCAATCGCTATTTGCTATCTTCATCCAGTGGGTTCAGCATTTCGTTCATGAAGAGAGAGCTGTCTATCTTTCAGGATGATAATGCTCCCATCCACAGAGTACACGTGGTCACCCAATGGTTTGAGGAGCATTAGACGGAACCTTTTCATATGCTATGGCCACCGCTGGGAAATTTACAAGAAGTTCTGGAAAGACCTATCGAGCTGTGTTTTCCAGCGCCATCGAACAAGCAAGAATTGATCACGTTTCTTGTGAACAATGGTGTCATATCGCTCCTGCTCACTTTCAGACAATTGTAGACTCTATGCCATTACATATACAGGCCGTAGTGGACTCATGTGGTAATCCAACACCGTGTTAGTGGTTTTATGAATAGATATTGACTGTATATTGCATAGAGTAATGATCATTTGCCAAGTTAGTTCTAATTTGAGAAACTGAGTATATTCTTTTCTACATTTTAATTCTTGTAAAAGCCTGAAAAAAAAACCACATTTTAATCTAAAGAAATGAAAATTTTTTATAAGGCACAAGGTTAATTTCCCAAGAAAATGAACTAAAGTTATTTACATTGGAGCTATTGAAATGATGGCTGATCCTTAAGAAGTCAGAGAGACCAACCTTAATAAAATAATTAAAAAAGATAAAATAAATATGAGAGATATAGGTGAATTTATGGATATTGGAATAGGTAGAATTAAAGCAATTTCTACATCAAAGATAAGACAAATTACTGTAATTAGAAAAAATCGACGTGAAAAAGGTACTCGTGGTGTAGAAAAGGGGTCAAATCCGCATTCATAGGGGGATAAATTTTCTTGAAAACTTTTTATCATCTTTGATGTGATGATAGCTATTGATAATAGAATCAGGGATAGAGATATGACGATAAAGAAAATTGATATTAAAAATACCTTTTCATTCTTTTTGATTGGAAATCAAATGTACTTTATACACTTAAAAGGTAGGAGCCTCATCAGTAGATAAAAGTAAATAAGCAGAGTCAAACATCTACAAAATGTCAGTATCATGCTGCGGCCTCAAATCCAAAGTGGTGTAGTGGGGATAGGTGAATAGACTTGATGCGTAATAAACAGATTAATCAGAAGGTGGAGCCAATAAGAACATGTAACCCATGAAATCCGGTAGCTACAAAAAAAGTAGTTCCGTAGATGGAATCTCAGATAATGAAAGAGGCTTGATAATATTCTCAAGCCTGAAGAATAGTAAAATAAACATCTAAAATGTAGGTTATAAAAATGCTATGAAAAGCTATTTTATTTTTATTAGAAAGAAGACTTTGATGATATCATGTTACGGTTACACCAGAGGCTAAAAGAATAGCAGTGTTTAATAAAGGGATCTGAAAGGGATTAAATGGAACAACACCTATTGGTGGTCAATGAGATCCAATTTCAATAGCAGGTGGTAGGCTTGAGTGAAAAAAGGCCCAGAAAAATGAGATGAAAAATGGGATTTCTGAAGCGATGAATAAAATTATTCCTCATTGCAAGCCTTTAATTACAATTTTTGTGTGAAGTCCTTGAAAACTTCTTTCTCGTACTACATCAGGTCATCATAAAAATATAGTAACTACCATAAGATAAATTCCTATAATAAATATAGTTAATAGTATAGTACTAAGGGCTCCTGTAAGAGGTCAAGGACTTTGATCTACTATATGAAATAGGTGGGCATGATTTGACATTACTCGTTTCTATATAAGAGGGATAGAATGGCTAAAACAAAAGCTTGAATGAGGGCAACGGCTGACTCTAATAAAATTAAGAGAGATTGTAGTGTGATAGAAATTAAGATGGATTTGAATTGAAGAGTTGCGATTCCTCTAATTAGTGAAAGAAGAAGATCACCTGCAATTATATTTGCAGCTAGTCGCACTGCTAATGTAATAGGACGAATTAAGTTACTGACGGATTCAATTAGAACTATAAAGAAAGATAGGAATATAGGAGTACCTTGTGGGACTAGATGAGATATTATTGCGTTAGCTTTTGTAAGTAAATTAGTAATAATAATTCTTGCTCAAATTGTAAGACTTAATGAAAATGTTACTAAATATGTCTAGAGGGGGTAAAGATGAAAGGTCATAATCCTATAATATTTATGAATAAAATAAAAAGAAAAATTCTGAAAAAGAATAGGATTGATCCTTGATGATGGGGGAGGGGGGGGTGCTAATAATTTAAATTCATTATGAAGGGCTCAAATTATTTTTGTGTGGATTAGAAAAGACATAAGAGTGATATAAAAAAAAAGATGATGAGATAAAAATAATGGCTATTATAATTGTTATTCAATTTAATGATAAATTAAATGATGAAATAGGATCAAAGATGGAGAATAGATTAGTTATCATTTTCAATTAAGTGATGGAAATTTTAATTTAAAATTGGTTGGCTGTGAGACTTGAAATAAAAAATGATTTATAATAAGTATCAAGATTGTAATAGATATAAAGATAGGTGACATGAATCATCATAATGGCGTTTTTTTTTTTATCTCTTCCAGAGAAACCCTCATTGAAGCATCGAAAGTTGAGTCAGGTGAGGTGCACTTAAATTTCAATTTGACTAAGTGGTTCGCTGTTGATTGAATTTCTGGACCGGGGTGACACCATCAACTCACAGTAATATTATGAAACTTTGGGCATTTGGAGGCAGGCAATAAAGTCGAAGTGTCCAGGACTTTTGAGCGAAACTGTTGTTTCATGACAACATCCGATCCCATACTGACCAAGTAACAATAACAACGATGGGGATGCCCGGAACATCCTCCCTATAGTCATGGCATCTTCATTATAGACTTTCACATTTATGGAACTCTAGAAAACGCTATGAAAACAAGGATTGGGTTGTTTTATCACTGAACGGCACTTTTTTTGCACATATGGGCTAAATGGCCAGATCACAAGGACCCCGAAGACTCAGAGAAGGTTGGGGACCCACTGGAACAACTGTTGGGAGACAGATGGTAGCCTCCCGTCAAGGCCATCCAGCGTGTTCTTTAACGTTCACAGGGTATGGCTCTCCCGCACACGGGGCCATGGCTTAACGTCCCATCCGACCAACGGTGTCCTTTCCAAGCCCATCGGTGTCCCCTACTGACCCTGGGCAGGGCGGGGAATTTTGTGGAGATAAATCTCAACGCTGACCCAGCTGGGACTCGAACCTGAGAACTACATATTACGAGCCTGGCGCGCTACCGACTGAGCCACCCCGCCCCTGAAAACAAGGAAGTTTAAATCGGACCAAGAGATGCAGTGCACTGCCATAGACATTCTCATGTAACAGCCAAAATCATTCTACAAAAGAGAATATTGCAAAGGGCGCCCCAAAACAACTGAGAATATTTTAACTGTTAATTGGCAACAGTGTTTAGAAGCCACTCGAGTGTACCCATTGGTTAATCATACTGTCTCGTAACCATTCCCCCCAATAGGGGACCACCTTGATGTGGTGGGGGTCCTAGGGTCCGGCAACCCGGTCGAAGGCTTTGCTAGCCAGATTGGGTCCCCGGCTGGAGCATTGCCAAGACCAACCGAGGTCGAAGATGCCGCCGACCGGTTCTGTGTTGACCGGTCGGGCGATGACGGTGTCAGAGACCTCACCTATCAGGTGCTCTGGGTGAGCAGTTCGAGGGCTCTTCTGAAAAGATTTGTCCCCCAGTAGGTCGAGTCCTCACCAAAGTCTGGGCCTTACTAAGAGTCTCCACCCCGGGAGCCGAGCGAACTTGGATCTACATATCCTTGTTCATTGCTAACTGGGGAACAGATTAAAGTTAGGTTTCTTCCGGTGGTTAGCTTTCCTTCTATAGGACTGCTGCCATGTGAGGCTGGGGTTGAGGTGCGTTTATATGGCGTATTCCTTGCCCCCGGCTCTAGATAGCACGGCTTTTCATAACTGGTAGTGTCGTATAGGCGGAATCGGGAATTGCCGTGGTTGCTTAAGATCGCAACACAAGAGAGGTGTCTCGTAACCATGACAATCGTCGTTTAATTTCTTGCGGTGTTCTATTATGCACAGAAATCGTTCGAAGTGAGATATCTTCAAAAACGCCTGTTAAATGCATTTTTGTGAATGTTTGTTTCAAGTTTTTTACGTTACGGTTATCAAAATGAACAGCGTTGTGCGATCCAGTTCTGTCGCCATGAGACTTCTGTTTATGTCCATTTTTGGAAAGAAACTGAATGGACGAAAATTCAGTACGGATTCGGAGGTGGTTTCTAAGCCGCAGGGGATTTCGAAACGCCGTTCCAAACAACAAGTTCCAGAAAACATTTAACAAGTGGCAGGAACGCTGGGACCAGTCTTTCAATAATTGCACGGTGTCCGAAACATTTTTCCCAAGTCGCGCACATAATATTATCTCACAACGCCGTTCACTTTTAATATTCATGACGTAAAAAGCCTGAAAAAATAGTCACAAAAATGTATTTAAAAGGCGACTACGAAGCACAGCTACGAAGATACTCACTTCAAACGATTTCTATGCGTAATAAAACAGCGCGAGAAACTTAACGGCGATTGTCATGGTTACGAGAGAGTACGATTAACCAATGGATATAGGGGGGGGGGGGGGGGGGGGGGGTACCGAAATAGTTTCCTATGACGTGAAATTTATATTTATTAAAAATTTCGATATGGCATCATTGGACTCTTTTTTTGTGGGGTGAATACATTACAGGATGATTGATGGTGAATACATTACAGAATTTTTTATTCCGAAAAAAATTCGTAGTTTACAGCATTTAAAGGAAAGAATCACTGCAGCTGTTAAAGTGTTAAATCGGACATGCTGAGCCGAGCTGGGACGGAAGATGAATATCACCGTCATCAATGCTTAATGAGGTGCTGCAACATCTTAAGTACCAGCTCTGAATACGTGCCTGGGATAATTTATGTTACGATAAATATTTCGATAAGAGAGGAGAATTTCAGTGTGACATCCACATTTGAATTCGGCTGAACAGAAAATGAAATTTTGACAGCTTTTCACATTTTTCTTATAATTATTTTCTACTTAATTATTCATAAAATATAACACTTTAAACTCTAGGTATTCTTTTACAACCTTGTATTACACATAGAGCCTCCACTCAGGAAAATTTCAATGTTATATAATGAGACCAACCAAAATGTTGTCAGAATGTGAATTGAAAGCAGTTATTGTTTGAAACAGGGTCCATGATAAGTCCCCATGCAGGCTCTTGGGTGCGCTGCTGTACATTGATACAAATAAGCTCACTGGGCAAAAAATTAGTCACCCCTGGCTGAATGCCACCTAATAGCGCGTAACATCTCCGTGCGACCGAAGAACAGTCGAAATCCTGTTTGGCATGGATACCAACAGTGTGCGGATGTAGTGCACATCAATATTCATCCACTCTTCCAGCAGCAAATGCCGCAGTTCGGCCAGTTTGACCAGATGACTGGGACGGTGCTTCACTCGTTGCCCCAAATAGTCCCACAAATTTTCTACGGGATTCAAATCAAGGGATTTTGCGGGCCAGTCGAGATGTTCAAAGGCTTCAGAATGCTTGTCATTCCAATCTGACACACTTCGAGCCCTGTACAAGTGACAATTGCCGTCTTGGAAGACTGAGGTATCCTTCTAGTGTTCACTGTGGAGATGCTATGCAAAAAGTAACATGTGATCGTCCAGTAGCTCCATATAGTCCTTCTGGTTCAAATGTGATGTCACCACAACCAAAGGACCCATTTCCTCGTATGTGAAACACCCCAGTACATCACAGAGACTCCTCCAGCTTGAACAGAACCTTGCACACAGTCTGCATGGAAGACTTCATGCGGCTTGCGATGTACTCGTGGCCTCGCATAATTCGAGTACAAGCAAAAACCTGTCTCATCCAACCAGATCACATGCTTTCAAGAGTCCACAGTCCAGTCTTTGTAGCGCCTCGCCCACTGTAATCATGCAACCTTGTGCAGAGCTGTTAACATAGGTCTCTTCCGCGGTACTCTGCTCCATATATCCATGACATACAGTTCCCTTCAGAGTGTTCGTTCGGAAGCAGCTTGTTGTAGGCTTGCATTGACTGACTGGAGCAATTCCTGCCTCGTTGCAAAGCAGTTTGCCATAATAATGCGTGACACACTGCGGCGGTCCCTATTGGTGAGCACAGTCTTTCTGCCGCTGTTCTGGCGACGATTAGTGGTGGACCGTGATGTAGGCCACTGCTGAAAGACCCTTTGGACAGTACGTTTCGACACACCTGAAAAGGCAGCAACTTCTTGTACACTATGCCCTTTTGGCCCGGTCAAACGCAATAACACCTTTTTGCCACTCATTCACATCTTTGGCACGACCCATGTTTCATGGAGCGACTAACACACACGTAGCACAAAACCACTTCTTGTCACTGTATGAACTCCGTAGCATACGGCACAGTTATTTGTAGGACTTGTTTATTACTGGTGCGCCCTCTATTGCTGTCGAACAGACATAACCCTCTTACGGTGAGAGATGACTAATTTTTTGTCCGGTGAGCTTATTTTTTTAACTAGGAATGATGCATGGAACGCCTTCAAGAGTTATTTTGTAACTAATGTAGTAACAAATGCACCCATTTAGGTAAAATGGCAAAAGACCCAAAAAATTAGAGATTTCATTTTACTTGGCCACTAATTTTCTTCGTACACTAATTATTTTCCTTTCTTTTTTGATTTTTTTCAAGAGTGTAACTTTGTAGTGATAAACAAAGCTCTTTTAAATCTAAAAAGTGCAAAAAAAAGGGTTTACCTCTGGTACCATGGTTCCAGATGTGATTCTGTATCCTACGTAGGGATAGAGAAGAGCCTCTGGGGATCGTACTCGCAGAGCTTCTTGTAGTCGTCCATTGACGTACCAAGTCAATTGATGGAAATTGTACTTTTTGAGATAGCCATCGCCTATGTACAGAGAAGGACAAAGAGCTGGACTCGCATCCCACAGCCACTTCAACCTAAAAATGATAAAAAAAAATCCCTTCAAGCGTTGCTTTCCACAGGGGTCTGGAGGAGCTGTCAGTTTTATACACCATATATGTCTGAGAGGAGTTTGACAATATAATCTGTAAGAGAAGATCTGCAGAGGAGAAGATCCTCAGCGGAAAACTGATGCAAGAAATGCCCTATTCAGGGCTCGAACTCAAGTTTCGTTAATCAGTAGCCAACCACGCAAATCACTTGACAAGATGAAAACTCTATGATGAAATAATGACAATCGTTTGAATGAATGTATAGAATACAATGTGATTCAAAACTCTTGGGACACACTTTAAGGGGTGATAGAATGCACCTAAACAAGCACTTTTCGTCATACAATGCATGGTCGGAACTCAAGCGGTGAAGCGCTAGAGGGCGCTTTCCAGTGAACACTTATAAGCGCTGGTTTTCGTACTCGTCATCATTTCTACCGTTGATTGCAGAACAGATGGATTGTTTCACGAATCAGGAGAAGGCGGACATGCATTTCACGTACGGAGCTGCAGATTTTGCCCAGATACCGGTGTAATCACTGAAAGGTTTTACGATCAGGCATGCGTCTGGTTGGAAAGCGCTCCCTTTGGTCTTCCCTCGCATTCCCATCCACAACTCCGTACGTGAAATGCATGTCGCCCTTTTCCTGATTCGTGAAACAATCCATCCGTTCTGCAATCTGTGGTAGAAATGACGACGAGTGCGAAAACCAGCGTTTATAAGTGTTCACTAGAAAGCGCCCTCTAGCGCTTCACCGCTTGAGTTCCGCCCATGCATTGTATAAAGAAAACTGCTTGTTTAGGTGTGTTCTATCACCCCTTAAAGTTTGGCCCAAGAGTTTTGAATCAACCGATGTTTGACTATATAGTATATAGATGTAGACGTATTGTAATGGCGATGAAATTATATTCCTTTCATAACGGTAGCAGTAAAATAAAGTCATAAATATTGCATTTAAAGTGAGACATGTACCCAGGATTTAGCTTTGAGGGGGTCTCGACAATTGAGCTTCGAAGGTTATTTAGCTCAATTACTAAAATATTCCACGAGCAGCAAAGGTTAAAATGATATTCTTATATGGAATGAGATTTGACAGTTGTTTTTTAATTCTATTTTTAGTGTCGGACATAAAATATGGAGCCTAAATTATGCAAAGATAATTGTTTTGGATTTCAAAGCAGTTAGACCTTTGAGATTTAGCATAAGACAACAGGATTTTCGCGGGGGGGGGGGGGGCTGGTGCCTTCTGGGTACGTCCCTGTATATAGTCAACTATTTCCCTTGCCAGTTGGGAGGAAATTGCAGTAGGATCAACGGAATAAGCTGAAAAAGGGAAAGCTTTATATGTTCGTATATTGCTTTTATTGAGAAAATAGTTAAGCAAAAATTTCCAAAAAAGAATAGCAATAATAATCGAAATATAAAGAGAAAAATCCTATTTTTTTTTCCATTTGCACCATATCTGACAGAGAAGGTTCTTAAAAACTACTAATACCTTTCAATGGCCTTCTCATAGAAGAACAGGCCATACCAAGACCGAAGTCAGTGCTACATTTAGGGGTGGAGGGGGGGATGGTTACAGAGGGAACATTCCCTATTCGAGAATTACAATAAAGCTTCTATTCAATGCAGTTACTAAAAATCAGCATCCTAATTTTTTTCTCAGTCCGTGTCCAGGTGTCATATTATGCTTAGAAAGGCCGCAGTCCGTTGGATGGGACATAAATCGATGTCCCCGTATGCGGAAGAGCCATACCTTGTGCATGTTAAGGGACACAGTGGATGGATTTGACAGGAGGCTACCGTCTGTCCCCTGATACCTGTCTAATGGGGTTCCCTTCCCCCACTTCCTTTGGGGTCCTTCTAAACTAACCATTTAACCTATTTTCTGAAAAAAAGTGCCGCTCAGAAGAAAAACAGCTGAACAACTCAAAATTTATTCCCTCTCTACCCCCCCCCCCCAAAAAAAAAATAAATAAAAGAATAAAAATTAAAGAAAAATTAAGTGGAGAGAGATTTTTTCCTTAAACGGTAAGAGTTACGATTACAGCTCCCTCTCATTGTAAGTACAAAAACGTGAAGATTTGACCCCTGAACTTTTCTTTTCTCCGCTAGGAAGCTCCCTCAAATAATACTTAAGGAAGAATTTCTCTTATACGATATGAGCTAGGATCATTGAATACGTATATTCCTTGCTCTCAGCATTAAGGAACTTTATAGTTTGAAACTCAAATCTTCTTTCCAGCTCCTAAAAACATTTTCCCTCCCACAAAACACCAGACGATGAATTTCTCCTAAACTGGCCGTAGCGCCCACGTTGTCGGTTTGACAACTAATCATCCCCGCAAATTTCAAAACACCCCCGTTAAGAACCACTGTTCTAGATGCTTTCCTAATATCTTGGGCTTTAGCTGGCTTCACTTTATAGGTAATGATAGAGTTAAATAAACGAGTCATCGACCACTTTTGTGGAGCACTGTGTATAGTGAGACACTGTGTTGTTCTCGCCATGTTGCCCGTATGAATAGCTACAGATTATTGGATTAAGTCATTAACAATGCCCAGAGTTCTGCATAAATCAGAGGGAGAAAACATATGGCTGCACCATTGGACCCCATGGACCAGGAGGGAGGTAGTGTCATGGCCGAACAGTTGGGTAAAACACAACACAAACACACACACAAACACAACTCAATTGCTTGTTTAGTTTCCTATACATGTTACGAAGATATTCCATAGATATTTTCTTCAGTAGTTACTTCATACACTCTTAGGCAAAAAAACGACACATCTCAAAGGAAATGTCCCATCGTAAAGAAACGTAGTATGTGCAACGTGGAGGAAAAGATAAAGAAGTGATTACAATATTACAGCAAAAAGGACTCTATTTCAGAAGATTCATAGCATAACTGTTACAGATTAGTACTTCGTAAAGTAATTTCTGGCTGCGATGCACGCTGATATACGGCATAGCATGGAGCCAAACAAAACTTCGATGTTTTCCTGTGACAGACTGTGCCAAGAATCCTGTAATTGCTGAACAAGATCCCCTATATTCCGTGATGGCCACGGCTGATGTCCAGCATGTGAAAGACATGATTGATAAGAGAAAGATCCGAGGACCTGGCTTGCCAATGGAGGGTTGCAACAGTACAGAGGCACTCCTGGGAGAGGTTAGCCATATGTGGCCAGGCATTATCCTGCTGGTAAATGGCCCCTGGCAGACACGATGTGAAATGTGAGATGAGGGTGGTTGCAAGTGTGCTGCTCCACAACGAGTCGGAATGTGAGAGCTGCTCAGTCTTCCCCCATATGCAAATGCCATTCGCAATAGTTAATGTGTGGTCATCCGCTCCAAGACAGAAGAAGGATTCGTCACTAAAAACGATGCGATGCCAGTTGGAAGTCGGCCATGATTCCTGGACACGACACCATTCTAGACGAGCCAGGCAACGAGAATGGAGTCCTACCACTGCAAGTCGTCTCGCAATTGTTCATGATGATACAAGATGCTATGTAGAGGCCGCTACATCTCTCTCTGGATGGTGGACAAAGAATCCGTCAGAGCGATTCGGACTTGTCGGACTATGAGATGATCGTCTCTCCCAGTTGTCCACCTGGGCTGACCAGAATTCTTTCAGCGTGTATCATGTACCCACTGCTGCATCATTACGGCTCAGATGGTGTGCGATTCGTCGACAAGCCTATTTCCTGCAGTCTTTGGTCATTTTCATGTCTGGTCAATACGTATTTGCACACCGGCTTTTGCGGTTCGTGGATTATTTTAAGGGGTGCATTTTTTTTTGTCTAAGAATGTAATTCAGAAATATATTTAACAGTAGAAAACGTGCATGTTCTAAGTGATTACACATGTCATTTATCAATGAATTTGTCAAAACAGCTGTTTTTATCAACTTCGCAATCCAATACGTATATGGGCCACTGATATTCGTTTGTTTCAGGTTTTTATGTTGTTTCAAGAATTTTCCATGGATTTTTGTTTTGCAGTATTTTCTCACTTGAGTCAAAAATGCAATGTTTGCATTTCCATTCCTACGAGCCAAGCCACTCAATTGTGCAGACGTCATGGCAACAGCCATCAGTTTGAATCAGATCTCAGCGTGATCCAATCAAGTTGAGTGACAGTAGGACCTAAGTTTTAGAGACGGAATTTATGTTTACTTGTATTTTCTGTTAAATAGATTGTATAATGCCTTTTTTTTGTCTTCTTATATGCCATGTTTATCTGTATTTTTGCCTCAATGCAGTTCAAGGACCACATCTTTAAGTTATTGCCAGAAGAACTCTTTACCGAATTCGGTGATCCTAGATCTCATAGTTTGGCAAGGAGTTCTTGATCAAAGAGAACGACAAAATTTCTTAAATGCACGGTCTTTTAGAATAATGCCTATATTTTAAAGTGTTTATATTTTACTAAATGATTAAGTAACAAAAATAATTATATGCAAAATGTCAAGAAACTCTCAAAATTCTCTTATTAAGACGTCCTGGACTTATATCAGATGGTGGCGCTAGGGTCATGTGTAATGTTTTAAGGCTAAATTTCCAAATCGCTGGATTGTGGACCGATCTTGTGGTTCCCGAGTAGTCCCGATTTCCCATTAATGAATCCTTTTTTTATGGCATACATAAAAAAAACATTTAGTACCAAAAATTTATATTTTTACCAGTAGTGAAAGTACATCGGTACGCCGTACCAGCAAGACATTTTTCAGTAGTGGCTCCTTTAACGATTTCTTTTTCACCTTAATGCTTTTTCAACCGAGAATTTAATTTTTTTTAAAGCGAACCATTTCTTTTAAGAAAAATTCGTCGGTTTTTAATTGCATTACTACAGTATACCGAATACTTTTTTGACCGAACTATGGTTGATTACAGAATTGAGAAAAAAATATCTGGCAACGATTTTTTTTAGAAATTAGTGATCTGGCAACCTTCGTGTCACGTGACACAAAGGTTGCCAGGTCACTAATTTCTAAAAAAAATCGTTGCCAGATACTTTTTTCTCAATTCTGTAATCAACCATAGTGTTCGGATACTTTTTTGAGCGACTGTACCTGTAGTCTGAGATTTTCGACATCCAAAAAAAGCCCATGCTCAAGGCAATTGCAGTGATGAATCCTCTTCATATTTCATCAGCAGTTTATATTGAACTATCAGTTTCGACTTTTAAAATCACTATCATTTTCACTATATTCAGCATATCTGTTATATTGACCCGCAGCATGTCAACATTGTCGTCTGTAAAAACGACGTTTAAAATAATGGATAGCTAATGATAAAGAAGATAGTTCAAGAATAAGGCCCACAGAAGATTCAAAATGATTAGCAAACACTTCGTCGTTGATAACTGCCATTTGTTAAATTCATCGAGCTTGACATTGTCCTTGTGATCAAGTGGTTTACACGCTTCGCTTCAAGTTTATGGGACCTGGATTTGAGACCCTATAGATATACGAATATTTTCTTTCTGCCGAGATCTCGCCTTCATAATAGGTCATCTGACGTCTTAAATCAACAGGCTCCTATCAGACCAGTGATAAAATAGCTGTTTGAGAGCTGTAAAAAAATTATCAACTAAGATTTTAATTCTCTAATGCAGGCAAGTCAAACTCGTTAACCACCGAGCGCCATATTAAGTATTATATATTAAATCGCGGGCCGCAAAACAAAAAAAACAAAACAAATGGAAATAAAGATGAAGCATAGCTTTTATTATAAACAAATCAATACATACAATGTACCGTGTACGTATACATACAATGATACATACAGTACTACTTATAATTTTATACGTACTTATAATTTTAATTAAAGAATGTACTTAAAAATCATGCTACGTACTTATAATTTGTACTTACTTATAATGTACGTACTTATAATTTTAATTCGTGTACGTACTTATAATTTTAATTCAAGAATCCAGTGTTGTCAAAAGTTAAATAAACGTATTGGTTATCAATCTTGGCGGGCCGCAGAACAGTTCCCGGCGGGCCGCGTGTTTAACATGCCTGCTCTAATGCTTTTTTCATCATTTGCATCCCTTGGAATTTAACCTTCAGTATCAGAATTTATAGTATTTGTATACATACTAGATACATCCCGTGGCCCAGTGGTTAGCGCGCTTGACTACTGATCTACGGGACCTGGGTTCGAGCCCCGGATAAGGCATGTATGTTTGTGTTGTTTTTCTGCTGAGGTCCTACCATCCTCACAGACCTTCTACTGACAGGCTCCTGTCAGACCTCTGTGGCAAGCAGCTGCTTGAGGGGTCATAATAAAAAGAAATTATGATTATCTACTTATGATAAAGATGTTTTTCCTTAGAAACATTGATAAAATTATTATCAACTTTTTAATTACACCAAACAATAAATTTGATATAAAAATAATGCTATAGCATGATTTGGGTTTTGCTTTAACGAACAATGCTGTGGAACTGGAAGAAAAAGCCCAGCAATTTTGCATTAAAGAAAAGCGAGGTTACTCTTCTTGGAACCGTTTATCAGAGTGGATTAAGGTTAGGAGAGAACAGAAAGAAGTAGAAGTAGTTAGTTTGTAGTTTACAATTAGCGTTTACCTCTTAAGGGCGAAAGGAAGCAAGCATGAGAGATGAGGAGAGTTTGGGATGCAATGGTCTGCATATCGGGATGCGATGGGATCCAAACCCCATTCACGCACGGCCAACCTAATAATTGCCATTTTCACTCTGTGATATTAACGTTGCTGAATCAATAAACATCTCTCATTAAGGTGAAGACAAGATCTATATTGAGGTCAAATCATATGTAAAGTTAAGCGTGCCAACAAATACATATATCGACGTGTAAAAGTGAAATGATTAATGTTTCTACTGCAGGAATGGCCAACCTATAGTACCCGTGACAAGAGTGGAAAGCTAGATGGTTTTGCTTGGCACACAAGAGCGCTCAATAAAATCATCTCGCAATTTTTTTTTGACAAAAGTCACTCTTTTCCTACCTCAGTTTGAATGCGGAAACTGCAATTTCGCATCTATTATCGGTGATAAGTCAGAAGCGAAATTTGCATACGTCATATAATCATTGATTAAGCTTTATAAATTTTAAAGGCTATTCCAAATGTCCGATAAACGTTATTCTAAAAAAATGCTCTATTTGGCTTCTGAGTTTAAAATATGCAAGTTGAGTATTCAAAATTAGAAAACGAATGAAACGTTAATTTTTCCTTTCTAAACAAATTTCTTTAAGTACTAAAATAATTTTAAAAACATCTAAATCATATTATTATTTTTTTAAATAAGACTGAAATCCAAGAAAATGGAATCAGCAAGTATTTAAATATATTAATATTTATTTGACATTAAAAATCCCTAAATCATTCACTATTTGCGGAAAACATATGGAAAGTGAGAAAACCTAAGAGCACTGTACTTTCGTCGCCACACACTTCAATTTATTAACCCCTGTAAGACGACCTCACTGGAGTGATCGCCTGTGTGTGATTTTCCACACATAGTTATGCTTTGAAGCGTACCGCTAAGAAATAAAATCTATTTTCACCACTGATTTTTACTGCATTTAGAGAAAAGAATCACCGCAGCTGTTGCAAGTGTTATATATATTTCAGTAGTTCTCAACCTTTTATGCTTCACGTACCCCCTGAAAATGTGTATGTAACTGGCGTACCCCTTGTATAGATAGATAAAACTATATTTATAGTAAAATATTAGGAATAAAATAAAACATATATATATATACACATTAAATTTGTATTCGTAAATTACATATATCGATAAACACAAAAAAATGACAATTTTGCACAGCAGTGTTGCCAACTTAACGACTTTGTTACTAGATTTAGCGACTTTTGAGCTCTCACGGCGTACCCCAAAAAATTTTACCGTGTACCCTACATTGAGAACCCCTGATTAGGTCATTTCAAAAGGAATGCACAATGTGGCAACACTTCGGTATGGATGAAGCAATCACCACAGTCGTCACAGCATTTCTAGACAGGAAGTGGAGAAAGGAGAAGGTGACGTGTTGTGCATCGTAGCATTTCTAGACAGGAAGTGGAGAAAGGAGAAGGTGACGTGTTGTGCATCGTAGCATTTCGAAACAGCTGTCGCTGCAAATGTCGCTTGCAGAGGTTTCAGGTACCGTTACAAGTGAAGAGCAGTCGTCTTACATTAAGACTAAAATTTTAAGGAGAGGAATTTTACTGAAGGGGAGAATTTTCTGCATCGAATTGTCGCTATTGATGAAACTTGGATTAGGGATTTTGAACCTGTACTGAAATCTCAGTAATGCTTATCAGTACCTGAAATCCCTACAAGCGGCATTTTCAGCGACAGCTGTTCCGAAATGCGATATGCTACGAAGCAAAACACGCATGTTCAGCTTTCCCCACTTACTCTCTCCAACTGCTGCAATGACTGCTGTGATGGTGTCATCCATAACGGAGTGTTGCACATTTTGCATTGCTTTTGAAATAAACTACGTACATGAGACATGCTGGGCCAAGTATGGACGGAATGACCACAAATGACGCCAACATGGAAGGCTGTTAAAAATGAAACTTTGAGAGTTTCTTGACATTTGATGCACACAATTAGTTTTATTACTTAATCACTTACTGAAATGTAACACTTTAAAATATGGGTATTCTTTGACAATGATATATATTCTTGATAATGATCGATATGAACTTTGCTAATTTCGATTTGTGGATAAAAATGCCTTACTTGTCATTTTCCTTTTGTACAAATCTCCGACAGCTGAACTGTTGAGGATTTGAGCCCTTATAGTTGTAGCAATCTGGGAACAGGTAGAAGCACCAACTGCCGTTGGATCTCAAACTCTTCGCCAGATTCAACGTCTTCAACATTAGAGATCTAGCACAAAAGATAATGAATACTTATAAAATGAATCAAATAAATTAATAGATGAATATAGGTATCATTGGAGTCAGGGGTGTAGCGAAGGACTATGGTTGGGGGGCGGGGGGGAATTGAAAATTTCTAACTCGAAAATCAAATTTTGCCAACTGAGAAAAGAATGTCTCTATCAATTTTTCTTTTTTTTTCGAAGGGGGTGGGGGGTGGGGTTGAGGCAATTTTCACAATATTCTGCATTTTGCCATGTTACGACAGATGAACGAGCAACAATGAAACAGTGATGTGATGTAGGGGTGATCATTTAATTCGTGGACTGCCACCATGAGTACTCGTATGTAGCGCTTTTTCTAAAGTAACACTAGATGGCGCTGTGCGTGACTGCTGCGAAGGAGGCTCCACGTGCCAAGGTTATTTGGCGTCGACTGCTGTTGTATTAAGACTGTGATTCGAGTTGAGGGCCATAGACGTTCGTTCAGAATGTCGGAAATTCAGACGGAATAGCGGTATGCCATTCGTTATTGTGTTAGGCGAGGCTTAGGTGTTACTGCGACTGTTGAAAAGATGAGTGAAGCGTAAGGTAATGACTGTCTTCGTAGGTCTGCCATTTTTAAGTGGCATAAGCGATTCAAAGAAGGACGCGAATCTGTTGCCGGTGACCCAAGACCCAGCCAGCCTTCTTCCTCAATAACTCCTGATCAAATCGAAAGAGCCCTGGCAATCCTGAATGAAGACAGATGAATAACACTTCGTGAAGTGGCTGTGAAAATGTTAGTTTCAAACGGAAGCGCTCACGCGATTGTGAAAACCCATATGAAAATGTCACGAATCTCTGCTCAATGGATTCCACACAGTTTGACTCCAGAAGAAGAACCAAAAAGGGTACAGCTGTGCAAGGAGATGTTTAATCGTTTTGAAAGCCAGGGTCCAACCTTCATGAGTCGAATTGTGACTTGCGATGAAACCTGGATCTCACTACGATCTCGAAACGAAACAACAGTCGAGTCAATGGAAGCATCTCGATTTACCAAGACCCAAGAAAATTCGGGTTTCTCGTTCAGCTGGGAAACAAATGGCTCTTGTGTTTTTTGACATCAAAGTTGTTCTCGTTACTCACTTTGTGCCTCGTAGAACAACCATGAATAAGGAAACCTACTCGAAGGTTCTCAGAACCAAACTTCGACGTGCCATTCGTGAAAAACGTCCGGAACTTTCTTGTGTGGCTTGGTTTCTCCATCAAGACAACGCCAGGCCCCATACGGCTAATATTGTGCAGCCAGTGATCACTGTCATAGGTGCTGAGGTTCTGCCACATCCTCCATATTCCCCGGACTTAGCTGAAGAAAGCTTTGAAAGGGAAACATTTCGCATCCGACGACGAAGCTTGCAGAGCCACAACGACAACACTTCGCACGCTTTCGAAAAATGGCTTCAAAGACGCTTTTAATGCATGGGTACAACGATGGCAAAACTGCGTGAAGTTCAAGGGAGAGTATTTTGAGAAAGTCAAATGCCAGAAAGATTCAGAGAATGATATTTAATGTAACTTTTTGCTTCTGTCCACGAATTAAATGATCACGCTATGTATCATTTTGATGCTTCGCGTTTACCTCAGCGTGAGAATCATTTCACTAACCACTTCGAACGAACTTCAACTTATAAAAATAAAGAATAAGAGAGTTGAATATAAATATATAAAAAAATAATAAATTTTTGAACAAAATTGTTATTTTTACAGATTGTAAATCTGCTCTGGATTGCATATTCCAAAATCCAAGTAAAGCTTCTTTTCCTATCTTTACAAATGATATATTATAGCACACCATTCAACATTTACATAATAATAACTATATTGTAATTCAATGGATCCCCCTCCCATTGGTGATTCCATTTGATGAAGAAGTTGACAACTTGGCAAAAAATGTACAAAACATCTCAAATAATAATATCATATTTCATTTTTTATTCAACACTTTAAAAAGAAAAAAAAAATAGGTACTTAACAAATGATATCAAATCAAGAATGATATCAAACACACATAGATTTATAATCACTCCCAAAATAAATCCGTTCAATGAATATAACCTTTCAAAAAAAGAATTAAATACTATTTTAAGGATAAAAACTAATTATGCTTTAACGAATTCACTGCTTTTTAAATTTAGATTCATAGAATCTCCTGATTGTATCAATTGAAATATTATTCATACTTTCGAACATATAATATTCCATTGCCCTCTATCAAAATGCAAGACTACAGTACTTTAAAAAATTAGAAAAATATAACATTACAGCATATAACTTTCAAACTATGCTAGAACCTAATAATCCAAAATTGAAACCTGTATTATTTAAACATTTAATCCAGTTTCTTAAGAGTTCTAAAATTTTAGACTCTTTTTTAAAAAAAATGGGAAACGAGAAAAGAAAAAAAAAAGAAAAAAATATATGTATAAAAGAAGAAAAGAAATAAAATCAAAATATACCAAACAAAAAAATAACCAAAAAATAAATAATAAATTAAAAATAATTAAAATAATATTAAAAATAATAAAAATAAAAATTAATTAAAAATATATAAAAAAAAAATGCTTCTGAACGAGTCCACTTCCAATGGAAGTAGGAATTTTCAATGTGTGATATGTAATCAATCAATCAATCATCGAACTGAAGAAACTTCGGAATCCAGAACTGTTCGGATGAACAAAACCTAAGGAGGGGGCAATGTTACGACAGATGGACGAGCACAATGAAACGTCGTGATGTGATGTATCATTTTGATGCTCGCGTTTCCTCAGCATTAGAATTACGTCACTAACCACTTCAAACGAACTTAAAAAAGAAAAAGAGAGTTGCAATGAAGAAGAATTAGTGTGTGAAGGAAAAGTAGTTTGTCTTAGTCTGCGCACTAGAGTATAAAGAAGAAATGTTTTTATTTCGTGTGTGCGAGGGAGGTTAAATAAGTTTATTAGTGTGGATTTTAATAGTGAACGAGTAAGAAAAAGAAGAATTCATCGTCTTGTACATGGTGATCAACGTCTGAAAAGAATTGGTTTTGAGAAACTCGTATACTTAGCGGCAGTTTTGGAGAATTTGATGATCCAAACCTTAGAAGGAAGTCATTTGGTGTATAGTTATTTAGTTTGTTTAGGAATTGGTAAGCTTATTCTTGATACAATGCAGGTTCACAAATATGATTGTGCCACTTCTTATTTTATGCTTTGAGTGGAGATAATAAGAATTATAGAGGAAACAACTCTTTGTAGGAGTAGTGATAAGGTGCTATGTTCACCTGAAGGTTAAATTTCGTACTAATGAAGATTTGTGTTGGTTGAATTTAGTTCATATAAATGTTTTCATTCATACTTTTGTAATAAATTACTTTATTTTAGAATTATTGTTGCGAAATATTATTTTTGAAGTCACTCTCAATTTCCATCCATTAAATTCATAACAATATAGAGATTTCTTTTGTAAACAGAAAACAATAATAATCCTTGTTGTACTTAGCGCTTGCTTCCCATTCATACTGAGCAAGTTTCTCGACAAGATGTTCGCTCCAACTGGGATGTTGCTCTCTGACTTTCTGAAGGGATCGATTCTGATATTGCTTGAAGGATCCCCAATTGAAATTCCAAACGGGTCTCCAGGATTCCCAATCAATGACGCCTAGTCCTGTCCATTGTTCGTCTGGAATAGCCTTATTGATATCGACAGATGCTTTCTTTAGATGCTCGCTGACGTTAGCAGACTGCAACACAGGAAGCGAACACAATAATAAATTATGCACTACGAGTGTAGTTTGAGTTATTGTCGAAAAATTATAAATATTAATTATACTATTTATTATAACCAGGAGTGGGGAAATTAGGAATAATCTAATAAAATCGCATAATAATCACATCAAAAAATATAACATTACAACATATAACTTTCAAACTATTCTAGAACTTAATAATCCAAAATGAAACCTGTATTATTTAAACATTTAATCCAGTTTCTTAAGAGTTCTAAATCTTTATTTAATTTCTTTATCTTATGTTTATCTTTTTTTTAAATTATTATTAAATATTTTTTAATATTAATACAGAATGAAGTTTCGATTCTTTCCAATTCGATCAGCCATTTTTCCTCCCCTCCCACCACTCCCGACTAATTTTTTTCTTGCACATCGTGTCTGCTCCTGCCAGAGAGCTATGCACATCCGATTGCATATCAAGTCAGTATTGTCGACAATCGACATTCGAATACTGTTACGACAGATGAACGTGCAACAATAAAAACCAGAACTGATGTGTCATTTGACGCTCGTGTTATGTTTCAGTTTGAGAATTGCGTCACTAATTTATTGGAACAGACAGACCTAAAATAATAACGAAGAAACGAAACATTAAGAAATTTTCTGTAGTAAAAAGTATTGACTTATTTTTCTTTTAGTGAAATTAGTGTTATATGAAGCTCAGTGAGAAGGTACAGTCGCTCAAAAAAGTATCCGAACACCATGGTTAATTACAAAAGTCAGAAAAAATATCTGGCAACGATTCTTTTTTAGAAATTAGTGATCTGGCAACCTTCGTGTCACGTGACACGAAGGTTGCCAGATCACTAATTTCTAAAAAAAAACGTTGCCAGATATTTTTTCTGACTTTTGTAATCAACCATGGTGTTCGGATACTTTTTTGAGCGACTGTACTTTATATTTTATAATAATATATACATAGTGTTTACGCTGAAGTGAAGGTTATTCAAGAGAGATGGCAATCGAACCGAAGAGACAATATGTTAATCGAGCAAGCAAATCTGCCCTTAATTTCTCTATAGGAAAAGTTCATCATCTGATGCGTGGTGTTCTTAATGTTTAAGGAGAAGCTTAATTTCATTGGTGATATTCTTATCACAAATGGAACACAACAAGGGCAAAGAGGGTCTAGTATGCGCATAGTGTAAAAAGAATTGGTGAGGTAAACCTTGGTAACTTAGAGGTATTTCGACAAAGAAAGTTGCGTTGCTTGTTAAAAATAAAAAAGTAAATAAATACCGCCTCAAGCAGCTGCTTGGCACAGAGGTCTGACAGGAGTCTGTCAGTTTATATGCCAGAGTAGAAGGTCTGTGAGGATGGCAGGACCTCAGCAGAAAAACGACACATACATCCATGCCTTACACGGGGATCGAACGCAGGGTTTGGGTTGGGTTGTTTTACCTCTGAGCGGCACTTTTTTGCACACCATGGGCTAAATGGCCAGGTCACATGGACCCCGAAGGCTCAGAGAAGGTTGGGGGAGGGGACCCACTGGAACAGCTGTTGGGAGACAGATAGTAGCCTCCCGTCAAGGCCATCCAGCATGTTCTTTAACGTGCACAGGGTATGGCTCTCCCGCACACGGGGCCACGGCTTAACGTCCCATCCGACGGACGGCGGCCTTTCCAAGCCCATCGGTGTCCCCTACTGACCATGGGCAGGGCGGGGAATTTTGCGGAGATAAATCTCAACGCTGACCCAGCTGGGACTCGAACCTGGGAACTACAGATTACGAGCCAGGCGCACTACCGACTGAGCCACCCCCGCTCCTCTCGAACCCAGGTCCCTTAGATCAGTAGCCAAGCATGCTAACCATAAATAAAGTTCATGTGTGCTTTAAGTAGATATCGAAGGAATTGTAATACAAATATTTGATGCATAGTTAAGAGATATGAAATTGTTTTTATGGTTTCACTTCATACTGATAACAACAAGATTTGTGTTCAGTTGAATTTGTTATATATTTGTAGTAGAAAATACCTACCTTTGTAATTAAATTAATTCATTTATCATTCGGTTGGTAATCATTCTTTCGAATTCACGCTCAGTTTTTTATTTAAAATCTGTAATAGCGCGCTTGGATACTGATTTAAGGAACCTGGGTTCGATCCCCGGGTAAGGCATGGAAGTTCGTGTTGTTTTCTGCTGAGGTCCTGCCATCCTCTCAGATCTTCTACTGTGGCATATAAACTGACTCTGTGGCAAGCAGCTGCTTGAGGGGGTATTTATATATATTTTTTAACAATGCTATGAAGAGCATGAACAGAACAAGGAAGGAAAGCAACATATCAAGAGCGCATAAAAGAATAATTTCTCACGTTGAATTCTCCCAGCAAAATTCACAGAAAGCAAAGTCTTGAAAAGCTGAAAGATCTGAGGTTAGAAGGTTCAAAATTGATTTCTGGAGATGCGCACGGAAGACAAGAGAGGATGAAATGAAGAAATTATAGAATTATGGGAATAGGAGGAAGAAATGGCTAGTGTTTAGGGAAAAATAGACTTCGATTGTGTGTGACATCAACATAATAGATAATTGAAGATGGTCAAAGAAATTATGGAAATTTACATAAAGAAGTGGAGGAAATGGAGCAAAGGAATGGAAGACGCGATGGATGAAAAAATTTGGAAACAGATGATTTTTGAACTCTATCATATCCTAGAGTGGAAAAAAAAAGGAACCTAGACGAAAATTGTTCTAAACATTAACCATGTTATTTTTTAATTCGTTCATATTTATTACAATTTACTTTGGGACGCAATCGCACGTGCACAATGTGGCCACTGTGTCCTGAGTAGAACGGCATGCTTTCATGGTCGTCGTTCCTGGGCCTAACCAAACTTCTTTTGCAAAAATGTGTTACTTTATGTACAGGACGGGATCTAATAGCGCCTATGAGGGGGGGGGGGGGGGGGGGGGCATATCTCCCCCTTTGAGAATGCTAGCAACCAGAATGAAGGGCATCAAATATTAAACTAATATATTACCAGTTTTTCAAGAAATTTGTTCGAGTGCACTAAAACGGAGGGGAAATAAATTAAAAAAATTTTAAAAAGACCTATCTTCTTATAGGCACTTTAAAAGTAGAAAAAAAATCAAAATCATATATGGTGGAATCAGTCACTTAGTTCGCATTCACTTCAAAGGAAGATAGGGCTCCAGCAATCTTGTTAAGCAGGTAAATCAGCGATCTGTCTTCCTTTGAAGTAAATAAAAATTCAGTAACTGATTGCACCACCGATATGTTGAAGGTTTATATTCTACGTTTTACGGCGCATATACATAGGAAAATAAGTATTTTTTTAAATTTATTTATATTTCCTTTATTTTTCAATGAAAACACCTACCTTCAGACCCCGCCCTGCCCACGGTCAGTAGGGTACACCGATGGGCTTGGAAAGGCCGGCGTCCGTCGGATGGGACGTTAAGCCGTGGCGCCGTGTGCGGGAGAGCCATACCTTGTGCACGTTAAAGAACACGCTGGATGGCCTTGACGGGAGGCTACCATCTGTCTCCCAACAGCTGTTCCGGTGGGTCCCCTCCCCCAACCTTCTCTGAGCCTTCGGGGTCCATGTGACCTGGTCATTTAGCCCATGGTGTGCAAAAAAGCGCAGCTCAGAGGTAAAACAACCCAACCCAAACTACCTTCAGAACTTCCATTTGATATGACTCAAAAACGTCGCCTACATTTTTCCTCCCCATTTATTAGAGTCGTGTTTGAGGCTAAACCTCCCTTCCACAAAAGAATGATAACGGCCTGAACTAGGAGAAACCACTAAATTATTTCCAGCTTTATTTTGAGAAAATTCGTTAAGGTCGACCCTCCTAAATTCCCATCCCCTTTTGTCGGAGGAGAGAATGGTGGTGGGAAAAAGTCGAAGTAGTCTACGACGGTCGTCATATAAGCTTTCATTTGACACCTACTATGTACAGTCGCTCAAAAAAAATCCAAATGCTATGGTTGATTACAGAATTCTGAAAAAAAAAATCTGGCAAGGATTTTTTTAGAAATTAGTGACCTGGCAACCTTCGTGTCACGTGACACGAAGATTGCCAGACGTGATACACGTAATTTCTAAAAAAATCTTTGCCAGATATTTTTTCTGAATTCTGTAATCTACCATAGTGTTTGGATACTTTTTTGAGCGACTGTACGTTTGTTTATACTTAAATAACAGACAATGTCACTGTTGGTTTTTTGCATTGTTTTCATAAATATGTTTTCGACTGTATAAAGATACTCTCGATTTTTAGGTTGGAATGCAATCTGCGAAAATGTTCGGAATAGAACTTGGAGATGCCACGGGGACTTACGTGCAATTGACGCCTTCTGAGAAAGAGAGCAAATCTTCGATATGCGAGACCTCGGATTGAGCCTTTGAGCGCAATCTGAGCACAATGCAATGGTGCATCTCATGCAACATCATGGAGCAAATGACATGAAGACACGTATGGGACCAAAACGCCACAGGATGTGAAGATCGTATGCTCTGTAGGAGGGCCATTCGTGACCTTTTCACCACAACGACTGTGCTGCATAGTGATTTGTGGATCGCTATAGGCACTGTGGTCTCCACGCAAACCATTATACAATGTTTGCATGATGCAGGAATGAGGACAAGATCTCCAGTCCGGTATCTGCCATTGCAGAGACATACCAGTTACGCCATCTCTACTGGTGTCGAGCGAGGCAACAACGGACTACGGAATGCAGGAGAGTACGAGCCTTGCTTTTCTTCTGAGGTCCCACCATCCTCACAGACTTTCTACTATGGCGTATAAACTGACAGGCTCCTGTCAGACCTCTGTGACAAGCAGCTGCTTCAGGGGGTGTTTATTGTTTTTTTATTTATTTTATTGTTCACAGACGAGTAGCGATTCTCTTCGCCATGCCAGACAGCCGTTTCTCTACATGGCGTCATCCTCGTCAATGACATGGGAAGCCTGTTCCATTAACAGCCTTATGGCTCCTCACCGTAGTACAATGGTATGGGATGGCATCACGTATGGCGGCAGAACAACTCTACTCCATGTTTCTGGTGCGTTAACGGCGAGATATTTCATCGATGACATCGTTAATCCTGTGGTATGAACAATACCACCATGCCTGGAATGATTCTGCAGCTGGGATGGCATCATCCCACACACTATACATGCAATGATGGAGGGTCTGCAATGTGTGAACATTCTCTACTGGCCGCCATACACCCCGGACTTGTCGCCCATTGAACATGGGTGGGACCTTATATGTCGCTGCCTTTGCCAGCTCCCTCCGCCGACACCTGATACAATTGCATGCCCAGTTGGATGCTGTTTGGAATGTCATACCTCAGGTCACCATTAACCATCTGATTGATGGAATTCCGAGACGTCTTACAGGCTTGTATAAGCGCCTAAGATGGGCCTACTATGTACTGATGAATCTGCAAACGCACGTACCTTGCGTTCAGGCGTTTCTTTTAGTGATCAAATGGTAGCTACGCATAAACTGGAAGGAGAGCTGTGTACCAATCCCTAGTGATGATGCAAAGAACCGGCCAGGTGTAGCACCAAATGTCCGACCCCGCCTTCTCGTGGTGCAGGCCGTTAGTACCTTTCAAAAGAGATATTCTCTTTTGGAAGGGAACGGAAGCGGAGGGCTGCCAGTTCAGTATGGCCTACTGATCTCGTCATCTATGGCCATTTTTTTTTCAACTCTGCTGAGGAATGGTCAACTTCACAGGGACTGGACTTGTTTATGGATTTGACCTTGATTATTGATCCTGGACTTACTGCACTGGCGGGCGTCTCTTGAGGGAGAATCTGCCGCTGTGTTTTCTGTTTGCTTCTGGGT
The DNA here is from genome assembly GCA_038380435.1 of Ryuthela nishihirai. Taxonomy (NCBI): domain Eukaryota; kingdom Metazoa; phylum Arthropoda; class Arachnida; order Araneae; family Heptathelidae; genus Ryuthela; species Ryuthela nishihirai. Next base: position 16,828,742 of record JAWZYU010000010.1, read on the forward strand.
TGTCAGCCCTAAGTGAACAGAGGCATGGGATACCTTATATCAGCTGATGGATAATCCTAATCAGAGGCCATCGCAGGTACCTGAACCTCACTTAGCTAGTTGGACATCGTCAAGCCTAAATTGGAGTAATGTGTCTCAGGCAGGCCATATGGCTCTTGAAAAGGTCCACTTGAAAAGGTGGTGCCTGAAGTTCCTACCAGCATCGGTGACTTCAGCCTTTAGCGCGGGAGGAACAGGTCTTTGCCCCATGCCTGCGATCAGGGGGATGTTTGATATTGTTGGCCCTACCAATCTCAATAAACCTAATTTCTTTAAAAATACTACTAATCATTTTCTCTCTGCAGGAACGTGGAATGTGAGGACATTACATAGAGATTATTCTCTTGATGTCCTAACGCAGGAATTCCAACGCTATAATTTAGATATTCTAGGCTTGCAAGAAACCAGATGGACAGGTAAAGGTGAGATACTTAAAAATAACTTTAAATTTCCCTTTACAGGGAGGGAGGATGGAAAGCATCACCAAGGCGCTTTCGACTCTGTTGATCGACATAATTTGTGGTTGATTGTGAGATCATATGGTATACCAGACAAGTTAGTTAACATAATGAAATCTCTCTATAATAACACTGAGTCGTGTGTGAGGCTTGTAGCAATTGGTTTAGCATTACTTCTGGTGTTCGACAAGGGTGCATTTTGTTTCCTTTTCTCTTTGGTTATTGTTTATGTTATGCGAAATTCACTTCAAGGGAAAGATTTTGGCCTTAAATGGACTGGAGATACGAAAATTTCTGATTTAGATTATGCTGATGATTTAGCCCTTTTGGCAAATGATGTTGATGAGATGAACTCTTTAATTCGAGCTGTTGATGATACTGGTAGTAGAGAAGGTTTGGTTATAAACAGAGAGAAAACTAAAGTGATGAAAATTGGTCAGGCAGGCTGTGATTCAGTTAATCTGAATGGCTGCAGTCTTGAGCAGGTGTCACAGTTTAATTACCTTGGGAGCTATGTAACAGATACTGGTGATGTGCGGCATGAGATTAACAGACGAATAGGGATTACTGCCGGGACTTTTAAGAATCTATGGAGAGTGTGGAGAAATAGGCGTATACACCTGAAGACTAAAATTAGACTGTATAATAGTTTGGTTCTTTCTATGGTTAGTTATGGTAGTGAAACTTGGACGCTGCGTAAACAAGATAACAGGAAACTAGATGCTTTTGATTCTAGATGCTTACGTAGTGTCTTGGGTATTAGGTGGTTTAACTTTGTAACTAATGATGAGGTTAGGCAAAGAAGTCTGCAACCTCCTTTAAGCAGCATATCGTGCAGAGAGAGACTCCGTTGGTTTGGCCATGTTGCCCGTATGAATAATTTTAGATTGGCGAATAGGGTTATGAACAGTGTGCCTAGAGGCCTCAGAAGGAAGGGGAGACCTGGGATGCGGTGGGCAGATAATGTCAAACAGGACCTTGTTAGAATTGGTGTGCAGTGGCTGGATGCAGCAGATGTAGCTCAGGACAGATATGCTTGGAGAATTAAACTGCACGGTCTGGTTGGACCTCTGTAGCCCATGGCTGCTCGAGGATGATGATGATGATGATGATGATGCACATCTATCTTCATAGCTTCCGTCCTGTCAATTTCGCGGTTCTCTTTCTTCGCGGTTCTGCGATTTCCCTTTTGACCAGTGTAATAAACATATATCTGTAGTTAAACCAACGTTGGCTTTAGATCAATGAAAGTTTATAAAAATATTTAGAAAATTGTAGAGTGTGAAATATATATACACTGACGGAAATTGAAAAAAGGACACCAGAAGGAATTCCTTTAGTAACGTGATATTATAATATGTTAATAGTTAAGGGCAGCAGAAACCATGATCCAAGATTGAAAGTCATTGGGTGAAATAATGACGTCACTGAGGATGGCAACATGCAAATGTACGCCGCGCGTATTTAAGGACTAGGGCGTGAAGAAAGAAGTTACTTGTCTTGTGTCGTGTTGTTCAGTTTTCTTTGAAGAAGCTACCATCCCTGGACGATGAAACATTTATTCAGTTAGAATCCATCCCTGGACGTGAAACATTTATTCAGTTAGTGGAGTTTGAGCGAGGTCGTATAGTGGGTCTTTGGGAAGCAGGTTGGTCTTTTCGTTAAACTGCATACCACGTTGGACGAGAGGTAACGGCAGTGATGGTCAGTGATGGTAGTGATGGTCAGAAGAGTATTTGCACACTCGCAGACATTGTTCCGGGAAACAGAGTTACGGATGCACGAGAGGATCGGCGTATCAGGAGGGTGGTGGTGGCAGAGAGGACTGCTACAGCATCACAAATTCTATCTTCTGTCGTACCAAGAGTGTTTACAAGAACAATACGCAATTGTCTTTTGGAAGCAGGACAATGGCAGCCTATAAATATATACAATCTGTGATGAAAGCCGATTTTGCTTAGGAGCGTCTGATGGTCGTTTACGCGTCCAAAGGCGACTAGGTGAACGACTTCTTCCATTGTGCATCCGCCAGCGACACACAGGGCCCACGCCAGACATCATGGTGTGGGGAGCGATTAGCTATCACTCTCACACGTGTCTGTTGTTTATACAGGGTACACTGAATAGCAATACGTATGTCAGTGACATCGTACAGCCGGTCGTCCTGCCATATTTTAATGTATTCCCAAATGCGATATTCCAGCAGGATAACGCCCTCCCACACTCCGTCCGGGCAACTAAACATGCTCTTCAGGCAGTGCACCAACTCCTTTGGCCAGCACGCTCTCCGGACTTGTCTCCAATCGAGCATGTCTGGAACTGGATTGGACACTCTTCCGTTGACCGCGGCAGGCAATGACCCTCGCTGAATTGCGCGTCCAAGTTGAAAGCGCATGGAATGGTATCCCCCAGCATGATATCCAGAATTTGTACGACCGATTGCATGCTAGATTGGAAGCTTGTATTGCTGCTCGAGGAGGTTCAACACCTTATTAAAATGTGCCTTCTGGAAAATGTAACACTCATTAAAAGGTAAAATAAACATTGAATCATTTCACACGTGTGATCACTGTCCTTTCTCAACAATTTGTTTCTACTAAATAAATCTCATAGATTATGTTTCACTTGTTAATGGTGTTCTTTTTTCGATTTCCGCCAGTGTATGAAAAACATACTGTCAAATATAAATTGATATCTCAGCGGTATACAAAATTACTGCTATTGAAAAATTTAAGATCGAAAAAGAAGTGCCCTGTCCCAGTGCCCATCGCCTTCTTATTCCTCCACTGTTTAAACCTATTGTTTGCATTGATATAAAAATTTTTTAGGAGATCGCAGAACCCTAAGGATAAACAGACCGCAGTTCCATAATTGATGCTTTGACCTTTTTTTTAAGACTGGAGTCCTTATGAGCTAGATCAGGGGCGTAGCGGTTGGAGGGGGAGAATTTTTCAACTAGGAAATCAAATTTTGCCAACTGAGCATATGTCTAGATTTTCGCTTCGTGTGTGTGTGTGTGGAGGGGGGGGGGTTGAGGCAATTTTTAACAACTCTCTTGCATTTTGTCATTTGACTTAAAATTTTGCCTACTAGCCATAATTTCACGGAAATTATCCCGATATTTATATCTTATCTGAATTGTAGCAAGTCAATGTTAATTTTCCCTTGTTTTGTCCAACTCTCCTTAATTTCACAAAACCAATCGCAATCCTCTCTACTAAATTTGCCAAGTCACTTGAAAATTATCAAAATCCCCAATACTTTGCCATTCGAATTTTGTTGCCAACTCCCCACGATTTTGCCAAGTCACTCTGAATTTTGCCAACTGCCCCTAGATTTTGCTAACTCCCTAAATTTGGCCAACTCGCCATAATTTTACAGAAAAAAATCCCAATTTTTACATCTCACCTGAATTTTGCCAACTCCTCACGATTTTGCCAATCTCTCCGAATTTTCCCAACTCCCCAAGATTTTGCTAAGTTGTCACAATTTTGCAAACTCACCTGTATTTTACTAAGAGGCTTCGAATTTTTCCAACTGCTCGAAATTTTGCCGCCTCTCCATTTCCCAAACTGCCCTAGATTTGCCAAGTTGCCTCGATTTTGATAACTCCCCTTAATTTTGCCAAAAAAAATATTACAAATTTTCGCAACTCGTCTGAATTTTGCGAAGTCGCTTCGAATTTTGCCAACTCCGAGTTACTTTGGGGGGAGCCTCCCCGCCAATCCCCCGATGGCTACGCCCCTGAGCTAGATAATTAGTTTATAGAACAGCAAAAGTGACTTTCCCAGTTCGATAAAAGTTTCAATATGAAATTATTCGTAGAATTATTACTGACTGTTCAAAATGGAAAAAAAAATCATTTAAGTTTTGAGTAGTGAGAAAAACAGTTACCTGAGGGATTCCTCCGTTAACATCTTCACCACTGGAATCGATCCTCGGATAGAGTCCCAACTGATTTTTGTAAAAGATCGTGATGATTTCTCCTTGGAACTTCTCTCCGGCGTTTACTTGTATGCCGTACTCCACGAGGAGCGGCATCAGGTTAATCCCATATCTGCGCAGACATTTCTCGGAAGGCACGTTCCATAACACTCGAAAGAGCGGACTCGAGTGACAAGGTGCGGCATTCAAGGAAAGACAGATCATTAAGATCGCAATCGCTGAAGCAGTCATCATCGAGGCTTCCAAGCAATCGCTGGAATACAGATTGAACGAAATGGAGCTCTTTTTCTCTATTACAGAAAGTTATCAGATGACACAAAAAGAGTTTAAAGTCTTATCGAGGAACATTTCGCTTTTGCTCTGTTATTAAATGATGATCAAATATGATTCTGTTTTGGAATCGTTAAGATCAAAGTCTTGACGACTCCAAAGTTTTGTCTCTCTTTAACGAATTGTTGAACCAATATACAGTACAAAATCTTTCAAAAGTGTGGGTATGATTTGAATGAGGCATCTATAGATTTCGTATCGGATGTGTGGAGTTGACATATATGTTGCGGAAGATATCAGGGGCGTAGCGAAGGACTTTGGTTGGGGTGGAGGGGAGAAATGGAAAATTTTCCAACTGGAAAATCAAATTTTGCCAACTGAGAAAATAATGTCTCTGTCAGGTTCGTACCTAGATTTTCGCTCCGTGGTGGTGGTGGTGGGGGGGGGGGGGACATTTTCAAAAAACTCTCCTGCATTTTGCCATGTAACTCCCAATTTTGCCAACTTACCATAATTACACAGAAATAATCCCAATATTTACATCTCGCCTGCATTGTAGCAAATCAGTATGAATTTTCCCCAACTCCCCTTGATTTGGCCAAATCTCCTTAATTTCACAAAACCAATCCCAATCTTTACATCTCTCCTGAATTTCCCAAGTCACTGCAAATTTTTCAAACTCCCCAAAATTTTGCCAAGTTTTCTCGATTTTGTCAACTCTCTTTAATTTCAGAAACTCAATCCCAATTATCACAATTTGCCCATATTTTACCAAGTGGATTCGAATTTTGCCAACTCCCCTAGATTTTGCCAAGAGTTCTCGATTTTCCAACTATCCCTAATTTAAAAAAAAATCCCATTTTTGCCAACTCCCCTGTCTTTACCAAGTGGTTTTCAATTTTGCCAACTCCCCTTGATTTTCCCAAGTTGCCCCGATTTTACCACCTCTCCTTAATTTCGCAAAACAATCCCAATATTTACATTTCTCCTGAATTTGCCAAGTCACTTCAAATTTTCCAAACTCCCCAAAATTTTGCCAAGTTTTCTCGATTTTGTCAACTCTCCTTAATTTTACAAAACAATCCCAATTTTTACAACTCGCCCTTTTACCAAATGGATTCGAATTTTGCCAACTCCCCTAGATTTTGCCAACTCTCCTCGATTTTTGCAAGTCATTCCGAATTTTGCCAAGTTTCCTAAATTTTGCCAACTCGCCATAATTTTAGAGAGAAAAAAATCTCAATTTTTGCATCTCATCTGAATTTTACTAAGTGGCTTTGAATTTTGCCAACTGCTCTAGATTTTGCCGTCTCGAATTTTTCAACTGCCCTAGATTTGCCAAATTGCCCCGATTTTGACAATTACCCTAGATTTTGCTAACTCCCCTTAATTTTCCAAAAAAAACAGTTTGTAAATTTTCACAACTCACTTAGATTTTACGAAGTCGCTTCGAATTTTTCCAACTCCGGGTTACTTTGGGGGGAGGCTACCCCCCATCCCACCCATAGCTACGCCCCTGTTAAATATTATCGGAAGAAAGGTGAAGGTGGTTTGTTTTACTTCTGAGGGCACTTTTGGAACAGATTGGGTTAAATGGCCAGGTCACAAGGACATAAATGGATCAGAGAAGGTTAGGGGAAGGGAACCCACTGGACAGCTGTTAGGAGACAGATGGTAGCCACTCGTGAAAGCCATCCAGCGTGTTCTTTAACGTGCACAGGGTATGGCTCACCCGCGTACGGAGCCACGGCTTAACAAGCCCATTGGAATCCCTAACTGACCAATGGCAGGGCGGGAAGTTATGCAGAGATAAATCTGAATGCTGGCCGATCTGGGAATGGAACCTAGGAAGAGGAGATGACGATTCATCTCCGCCCATGGAAAAGGAAGAGGATTTGAATTGGTGGTTAATTTGAAGAAGCATTAAAAAGGAAAATATAATGTCAAACAGTACTTGAATGACTTGAATGTTTGGTATGTTTTCCACATCCGCAACTGAGACTGTTATGCGTCAATATTAATAGTAGTGTCAAGTTTCTTTTTCGCGTACTTTATTTGGCGCCCTTGGCAACTGGCCCAAGGTCACAATACCTAGTACGTCTATGATTAGTGGTAAAGTTACTCGGTTTTGTTTGTTCCCAGTTTTGGTAGTCCAGGAGATGAAAAGAGGTTTTATGATCTAGTACCACCCAAGCCGCTTTGGGGATTCGGTTTTTCATTATATTATTAGCATTGTAATCATTTCATAATTCCTTTAGATATTATTTTAATTTTTCTCTGCGCTAAATTATTTTTCTTAACTTGTGTTGTCTCTCCTGAAAATACGTTCCAAAATTCTTGGGATTATGGCAAACAAATCGCAAACTCTTGTAATTTATGCGATACTTCAAGTCAGATAAATAAAGCAGCCTATAAATAGCACTTATCTTTTACTGCTGTAAAAGATAAGTAATTTTTTATATTTTTAATTTTTTAATTTTTTCTGTAACACAGAACAATTCTCAAATATTTTTATTAATCATAATATACTGTTAGTTGTGAAAATGTTTTCCTGTTTGTTTTCTTTTTCATTCATTACCCGAGTGGTAACTAAAGGTTTTTGGTATTCGGACATACAGTCTTTTTTTCCTTAATTCCTGCTTCTCTATTTCATTGTCCAACGCAGTGCTGTAAACTATAGGGAATTTCAGTAGATTTAGGGATATATGTGTAGAATAGGGGAGGGGAATGAAAGAGTGTGAGAACTGAAATAAGATTATTACTTTTGCAGATCTAGTAGCTGATGTTAATACAAACAATCAAGTACAACATAAATATTATGAAAACAGTTTTATACAGTTTTTCCACATAGTTTATATATTGAACCACTTACTGAAGATGATATATGTCATGTTATAAGCACAATGAAACCAATACTACTTGTGGGCCTGATAACATCTCAATAAATATATAATTAAAAACATTAAATATGAAATTAAGATTCCACTTACATATATTTTCAACTTGTCACTTCAGAATGAAATTTTTCCGAATTAAATGAAAAGCTATATCTTTACTATCTGTTTTTATTCTAAGTTATAAAAAAATTTCATAATTTTGTATATAAATTTGTTACAAATAGAAAGTTAATTATATCAGAACAATATGGTTTACAACATGTAAATCTATACAAGGTGCTATTATAGATTATGATTATATTGTTAATAATCTTGCCATTAGAAAAACTCCTCGCCCTGCCCTAGGGCAGTAGCGGACAACGATGAGCTTGAAAAGGCCGCCCTCCGTCGGATGGGACGTTAAGCCGTGTCCACGTGTGGAGAGAACCACACCCTGTGCACGTTAAAGAACACACTCTATTACCTTGACCGGAGGCAACCATCTGGGCTCACAACAGCTATCCAGAGGGTCCCCCCCCCAACCTTATCTGAGACTTCGGGTCTTTGTGACCTGGTCATTTAGCCCATGGTGTGTAAAAATGTGCCTCTCAGAGGTAACCCTTGAACATTAGTGAATTGGCTTGGCTGTATATTTAAAATTTGTCTAAAGCATTCGATTGTGTAGATCATGAAATTCTGCTGGAGAAGACAAAACACTATGGTCTAAGAGGGAAAGTAAATAACTGTCTTAAAAGCTGCCTATCTACCTAAAAGCTTATATCTACTAAAGGCCAGCATTTTTACAAGTTAATTTATTATTTTTATCAATTAAAATGTATCTGAACATATCAAATCCAACAGAGGAGTACCACAGAGTTCTGTGCTGAGACCTTTATTATTGATTATCGGTCACAAAAGAGAGCAGCTGAATTAGTTGTATAGGCAGACGATATAAATGTTATATCTTTCCATACAGATGAAAGAATTTTAGTGTAAGAAACAAATAATGTATTTGGAAACATACATAAATGGATCACACGTAATAAACTCTCTAATAAATATTTCTAAAAACAAAGTGGATGGTCTTTAAAAACCAGAAAAAAAAATTAGTTATAATGAGATAAGTATTTTGGTGGATGATCAAAAGATTGAAATATGTGGAAATATAAAATTTATTGGACTCTGGCTAGTTGCTAATTTAATTTAGAATTATTGTATTAAACAGTTAAGAGCTACTATTTCAAAAAATATTGGATCGATTGAAGGGATAAAAAGTTGTGTAAATCAAAAAACTTTGATAAATTTATATTGTGCCTTAGTGTACAGTCGCTCAAAAAAGTATCCGAACACTATGGTTGATTACAGAATTCAGAAAAAATATCTGGCAACGATATTTTTAGAAATTAGTGATCTGGCAACTCTCGTGTCACGTGACACGAAGGTTGCCAGATCACTAGTAGTTGCTGTACACGCTCCAGATATTTTTCCTGAATTCTGTAATCACGTGACACGAAGGTTGCCAGATCACTAATTTTTAAAAACATCGTTTCCAGATATTTTTCTGAATTCTGTAATCAACCATAGTGTTCGGATACTTTTTTGAGCGACTGTACCCACATTTCATATATGGAATCAGTGTTTGGGGAGATATTGCTTTAGCCAATTCTAATAATTTATTTTGTCTACAAAAGAGAATTATGAGATATATTCTAAGATTAAATTGCAGAAATCCGGTATAATACCTGAGGGAAGAAAATGGAATACTAAATATATATAACATTTACAAATATGTTATGGGAAATTTTGTGTACAGCGTGAAAAATAAAATGATAGAGTACTCTGAACTTTACTGCTCCTTGGAAAGAATTAAAATTTTCGGTTATAATACTGGACTTAAAAACAAGTTCATGTAGCCCTTTTATAAAAAGTCTCTCAGCCAGTGATCAATAAGGTACATTAGCATTAAGATTAGAAATGAAGAGATTCAGAGGAGATTGCTACGAATGAGAAATACAGTACTTTTATATAAAAATATAAAAAAAATAATAAATACCCCCTCAAGCAGCTGCTTGCCACAGAGGTCTGACAGGAGCCTGTCAGTTTATATGCCATAGTAGAAGGTCTGTGAGGATGGAAGGCCCTCAGCAGAAAAACGACACAAACAGCCATGCCTTACCGGGGCTCGAACCCAGGTCCCTTAGATCAGTAGCCAGCGCGCTAACCACTCGGCCATGGGAATATAACTATACTTATTATTAAGGCAAGGATAGTGCCAGACTACGAAAACACGCTTGCTCATATAAATGTATAGATTAAGAACATCTGTGATCTTTCAAATATAAGTGTGATTCGAAAGCTAAGACTTCTATGTTCTCCTTTTCCACCTGTGAACTTGTCTATGTTTTATATACCAGTCTGTATACATTTGGGTGAAATAAACTTATTCAGTTTAATTCAATTTAATTTTTATTGATTATTCATAGCCACGTTTTTTAGTTTTTTCTGAGCACCTGTGACCCGTGGCTAAATATTTTGATGGAGCACTTTGACTAGTGCAAGCAGGGCTCCAATGTACAAAAACATTTTGGACTTTCCTGATATTGAATTGAACTGTATCGGACTATAAGAACGTTGCTTAATCCATATTTTTCTTTCAGCTATTCTCAAAATACATTATTTAGCGAAACTTTTCGGGGTAAAAATCAAACTCTCCTTTCTAGTTCAATTCAGTATATTGTCCCTCATCTGTAATAATTACTTAAATATAATATATTCATTTCCGTTCTAGTGATATTTTAAAAACCTATTCTTGCACGATATATCTAACAAAGAGGTTTACTATATTTTCGACTCAGTTTAAATTATAAATTTGTTATTTGTTATTTTCATCATCATCATCATCAAGCAGCCATGGGCGACGGAGGCCCGACCAGACCATGCAGTTTAGTCCTCCAAGCAAGTCTGTCCTGAGCTACATCTGCTGCATCCGGCCACTGCACATCAATTCTAACAAGGTCCTGTTAGACATTGTCTGCCCACCGCATCCTAGGTCTCCCCCTCTTTCTGAGGCCTCTAGGCACACTGTTCATAACCCAATTCGCAAATCTATAATTATCCTTACGGGCAAAACGGCCAAACCAGCGGAGTCTCTCTCTGCACAATATGCTGCTTAAAGGAGGTTGCAGACTTCTTTGCCTAACCTCATCATTAGTTACAAAGTTAAACCACCTAATACCCAAGATACTACGTAAGCATTTAGAATCAAAAGCGTCTAGTTTCCTGTTATCTTGTTTACACAGCGTCCAAGTTTGTTACCATAACTAACCCTAAAAAGAACCAAATTATTACACAGTCTAACTTTAGTCTTTAGGTGTATACGACTATTTCTCCCCAATCTCCACAGATTCTTAAAAGTCCCGGCAGCAATCCCCATTCGTCCGTTAATCTCATGCCGCACATCACCAGTATCTGTTACATAGCTCAAAAGGTAATTAAAGTGTGACACCTGCTCAAGACTGAAACCATTCAGATTAACTGAATCACAGCCTGCATGACCAATTTTCATCACTTTAGTTTTCTCTATGTTTATAACCAAACCTACTCTACTACCAGTCTCATCAACAGCTCGAATGAAAGAGTTCATCTCATCAACATCATTTGCCAAAAAGGCTAAATCATCAGCATAATCTAAATCAGAAATTTTCGTATCTCCAGCCCATTTAAGGCCAAAATCTTTCCCTTGAAGTGAATTTCACATAACGTAATCAATAACCAAACTAAAGAGAAAAGGAGACAAAATGCACCCTTGTCGAACACCAGAAGTAATGCTAAACCAATTGCTACAAGACTTACCAACTCTCACACACGACTCAGTGTTATTATAGAGAGCTTTCATTATGGTAACTAACGTGTCTGGTATACCATATGATTTCACAATCAACCACAAATTATGACGATCAACAGAGTCGAAAGCCTTTTTGAAACCAACAAAGCTAGCAACCAAAGGTTTCTGAAACTCTAAACATTTCTCAAGAATCTGCCTAAGTGAAAATATCTGATCCATACATCCCCTACCACTTCTGAATCCACATTGCTCATCACGCAATTGACTGTCAACCAGATTCTTAATTCTATTAAGCACAATCATGGAAACAACTTTACCTGGAACAGAGAGTAGGCTGATACCCCTATAGTTATCACAAGAACTGCGATCACCTTTTTTGAAAACAGGGATAATAATAGCTCTGGTAAAATCCTTAGGAACCATGCCTTTATCATAAAAGATATTCAAAATTTCAGTCATCCAAGTGTAACCAAAATATTCCCAGCTCTGGGCATTTCTGTAGTAATTTCATCTACCCCTGGGGATTTATGAAGTTTAAGTTTAGAAATTGCCAAAATTACTTCAGATGCTGTTATAGGGTCAACATTAAAGCCAATAATGCATCTTTCATCATTGAAAACAATGGGAGTAGAACTAACCACATTGTTTAGAACATAACTGAAATGCTCAGCCCACCTAACCATGACAGAATTCTCCCTTTCTATAACCTTACCTTGTTTATCCTTCAATCCCTGTATACCTGTCCGTTTTCTATCACACAAAACATTAACTATCTGGTACAGCTCTCTGCTGTTGTGCTGTCTAACTGCTTCCTCGGCTTTGTCAGCCAAGCCATCAAGCCAAAGATTCTTATCAGCAGCTAACTGATCCTTTACACGTTTATTAAGCTCTCTGTAATCCTTTCTATTAGAACTAGTAGGGTACTGATTAAGGACATTCCTGCAGTTCTTTCTTTCTGAAATAAGCTCAAGTGCCTTATCACTGAAATAATTCTGTCTCCTCTGCTCTTTTTTTCCTAAAAGAGTACTGTTAGTTTCGAAAAAGCCTGTTAAAAACGGTCCCATTCTTCCTCAACTTCAGCAGTAAGTAAACCATGACTGTCATAATGACTAAGTAACCTATCATGGTAAGCTTTACTAATAACTGGGTCTTTCAGAGCTTCAGAATTAAAGGTAAATTTTTTAACCCTAGCACAACACTTTTTAAGTTGCAAGACACTTTTAGCAAGGTAATGGTCAGATTCAATTTCAGCTCCCCTACATGACTTTGTATTCCTAATAGAACTAGCCCATTTGCTGTTAATTAATATATAATCAATAATATTCTTATGCAGCCCATCAGGTGAAACCCATATGTACTTATGTATGTTGCGGTGTTTGTAATAAGTGTTAGTTATTCTGAAACCATTGAGTTTACTTACCTGTAGGAGACATTGCCCATTGCCATTGCAGCTACCGATACCAAAAGGGCCTATAACCCCTCCCCAAAGGTACCCTGTACCAACTTTGGCACTGAAGTCACCTAGAACAAGGGTAATATCTCCTTTCTTGACAGAATTCCAATACTGAATTATTCATCGTAAATTATAAATTGTTCAATTTCTTTTTGGTTATAATTAGTTGACAGTCACTGTTTTATTATTCGATCGTAATTTTATTATATATTTGTTTTATTATATATTAATTTATTATGCACGATTTATATTTAATAATGAACGAAAAATAAAACTATGAGATGCTGTTGAGTTTCAAACCACAGCTCTTTGTATTCCGAATTTTAAAAAAGTCATTACCCTGAGCTAAGCACTGTTGATGAAATATCTTGTTAAAATGCGTTAAAAATAAAAATGGGTGTCAGCTTACCTTGATTAAGCGGGAACAAAAAATAGTCACGGTTAGTGAGCAATGGGGACCATTTTTATTTTAAAATAAAATTATATAAATTATTGCTTTATGTTGCTATTATATATGATATACAGATTTCTAATAAAGAATATGGGAAAATTTTAAATTTTCTAACAAAGAATATGTAAAAAATATTTTCATGACTTTTCTTTTTCAAGTAGGCATGAAGGTTGAAAAAATATAACTATAAACTGCACTTTAACAAAAAGTTTTGAAAAAAAAAGTTCACAAAAAATTTAAACATTTTTTTAAAAATAACCTAATCAATAAACAAAAACTAAAATAACTAACACTTATAAATACAACTATCCATTTTATTTCAATTTTTTTAAACTTGAAAATTATAGTAACAAAAGATTTAAATGGAAATCAAAATGTTTTCTTTAGTAACCGTTTTTTTAAAACAACACACAGCCTCATTTATGGAATAACAGTTCAATAACTCGATGAATACATTTTTTGGATGCCGCCTGATATGAAAAGAACGTATTCTTAAAATTCTTCTAAATGTGGGAAGGCGAGAGTCACGTTCTTCTTAAAGAAGGAATCAATTTTCGCCATCTCATTGAAGTTAAATGCATGTCAATTTTCGCCATCTCAATAAAGTTAAATGCATGTGGCTCAATATGAGAATCAATTCCTAAACATGCCTTTAATGCTGTGTCATAATGATGTTTGATTCGTTTGAATCGAAAAATAATTTTTTCACATTTCTCGGAAAATCATGATCAAGCGATTTCACCGAGTTTTTTAAATGCATTCGAAATGAAAAATCACGATAATGCGAACGTCATGTCAAAAGGTATCATAGTAAGGGGACTAAATTTGTCCAGTAAAAGTATTCTATCGTAATCCAAATGTTCAAGACATTGTTATATTTTCATACTAAGTGTCCTTTTTAAACTGTTCATACCTAAACGTCTTTCCTTGACAAAATTAAAAGTTGGCATTCCTACTGGTACAGTAAAATGAAGATTTTGGCTCAGTAACAAGATTTTCGACTATTCTTGCCTGGGTTGAATCAGCCAATCAAGTGTAACGCATCACTCTGAGCAACGGGAATTAGCCAATGAAACATTACAGGCTACTCTGAACAACGGGAATCAGAATCAAGTGTTACGGGCCACTCTGAACAACGGGAATCAGCAAATGAAGCATTACACGCTACTGCGAACAACGGGAATCAGAATCAAGTGTTACGGACCACTCTGAACAACGGGGATCAGCCAATCAAGTGTTACGGATCACTCTGAACAACGGGAATCAGCCAATGAAACATTACAGGCTACTCCCGAACAACGGGAATCAGAATCAAGTGTTACGGGCCACTCTGAACAACGGGAATCAGAATCAAGTGTTACGGGCCACTCTGAACAACGGGAATCAGCCAATGAAACATTACAGGCTACTGCGAACAACGGGAATCAGAATCAAGTGTTACGGACCACTCTGAACAACGGGGATCAGCCAATCAAGTGTTACGGATCACTCTGAACAACGGGAATCAGCCAATGAAACATTACAGGCTACTCCCGAACAACGGGAATCAGAATCAAGTGTTACGGGCCACTCTGAACAACGGGAATCAGAATCAAGTGTTACGGGCCACTCTGAACAACGGGAATCAGCCAATGAAACATTACAGGCTACTGCGAACAACGGGAATCAGAATCAAGTGTTACGGACCACTCTGAACAACGGGGATCAGCCAATCAAGTGTTACGGATCACTCTGAACAACGGGAATCAGCCAATGAAACATTACAGGCTACTCCCGAACAACGGGAATCAGAATCAAGTGTTACGGGCCACTCTGAACAACGGGAATCAGAATCAAGTGTTACGGGCCACTCTGAACAACGGGAATCAGCCAATGAAACATTACAGGCTACTGCGAACAACGGGAATCAGAATCAAGTGTTACGGACCACTCTGAACAACGGGGATCAGCCAATCAAGTGTTACGGATCACTCTGAACAACGGGAATCAGCCAATGAAACATTACAGGCTACTCCCAAACAACGGGAATCAGAATCAAGTGTTACGGGTCACTCTGAACAACGGGAATCAGCCAATGAAACATTACAGGCTACTGCGAACAACGGGAATCAGAATCAAGTGTTACGGACCACTCTGAACAACGGGGATCAGCCAATCAAGTGTTACGGATCACTCTGAACAACGGGAATCAGCCAATGAAACATTACAGGCTACTCCCGAACAACGGGAATCAGAATCAAGTGTTACGGGCCACTCTGAACAACGGGAATCAGAATCAAGTGTTACGGGCCACTCTGAACAACGGGAATCAGCCAATGAAACATTACAGGCTACTGCGAACAACGGGAATCAGAATCAAGTGTTACGGACCACTCTGAACAACGGGGATCAGCCAATCAAGTGTTACGGATCACTCTGAACAACGGGAATCAGCCAATGAAACATTACAGGCTACTCCCGAACAACGGGAATCAGAATCAAGTGTTACGGGCCACTCTGAACAACGGGAATCAGAATCAAGTGTTACGGGCCACTCTGAACAACGGGAATCAGCCAATGAAACATTACAGGCTACTGCGAACAACGGGAATCAGAATCAAGTGTTACGGACCACTCTGAACAACGGGGATCAGCCAATCAAGTGTTACGGATCACTCTGAACAACGGGAATCAGCCAATGAAACATTACAGGCTACTCCCGAACAACGGGAATCAGAATCAAGTGTTACGGGCCACTCTGAACAACGGGAATCAGAATCAAGTGTTACGGGCCACTCTGAACAACGGGAATCAGCCAATGAAACATTACAGGCTACTGCGAACAACGGGAATCAGAATCAAGTGTTACGGACCACTCTGAACAACGGGGATCAGCCAATCAAGTGTTACGGATCACTCTGAACAACGGGAATCAGCCAATGAAACATTACAGGCTACTCCCGAACAACGGGAATCAGAATCAAGTGTTACGGGCCACTCTGAACAACGGGAATCAGAATCAAGTGTTACGGGCCACTCTGAACAACGGGAATCAGCCAATGAAACATTACAGGCTACTCCGAACAACGGGAATCAGAATCAAGTGTTACGGGTCACTCTGAACAACGGGAATCAGCCAATGAAACATTACAGGCTACTGCGAACAACGGGAATCAGAATCAAGTGTTACGGACCACTCTGAACAACGGGGATCAGCCAATCAAGTGTTACGGATCACTCTGAACAACGGGAATCAGCCAATGAAACATTACAGGCTACTCCCGAACAACGGGAATCAGAATCAAGTGTTACGGGCCACTCTGAACAACGGGAATCAGAATCAAGTGTTACGGGCCACTCTGAACAACGGGAATCAGAATCAAGTGTTACGGGCCACTCTGAACAACGGGAATCAGAATCAAGTGTTACGGGCCACTCTGAACAACGGGAATCAGCCAATGAAACATTACAGGCTACTCCGAACAACGGGAATCAGCCAATCAAGTTTTACTGGCCACTCTGAACAACGGGAATCAGCCAATGAAACATTACAGGCTACTCTGAACAACTGGAATCAGCCAATCAAGTGTTACGGGCCACTCTGAACAACGGGATTAGCCAGCCAAGTGTTACGGTCCTCTCTGAATTAGTGTCCTATGTCTTCCCGTTCATTGCCATTGTGTTTCATCGCATGTGCATTTGTGCCATCGCTATAATAGATAATGTTAATATTCCAGGCTGTGGCCACGATGAAGAATTCGTATTATATAAACTGAAGTCGGCGAAACTAGGACTGATTCACAAAGTAAATGCTGTTATTATCTACCTAAACACAGCAAATATTTATTACGAAATAAATGTAAAAATGTTATCATTGTTGTTTCGGATAAGCAAATCGCTTGTTATTTTTCCTGATTATTTTTGGTGGGGCAATGCACAGGTAGCCTAATTGACGCCCCCTGCCAAACACTGAAGAAAAAGGTGGTATATTTCACTTAGCAAGAGATTTTGAAAAGGCTTGATTGGATAAAGGCGATGTGGTGTAGATTATTGAAAGGAATTTGAAGGTGATGGGTTGTCAACATCTTAGTAGCTGACAAAAAAAAAATCTTCGTTAATGATTAAGATGAATGGGAGAAATTGCTTTGCAGTGGCCAATTGATTTTTGCTTCGGAGACCAACTTCGGAGAGTTCACGTGGTCTGAACTTCCAGAGAGTTCAGACCACCTGAACTCTCTGGAAAACTTCTTGATTAACAATTTTTCTGCTTAGTGGCACACTTTCTGTTTTCATATGACTTTCAAGGTTACGATTATACCCAAGAAGCAGTTCATTCTTTTAGGAGCTTCCCAAATTCTGTGGGGCGGGGGTGGCTCAGTCGGTAGGGCGCCAGGCTCGTAATCTGTAGTTCCCAGGTTCGAGTCCCAGCTGGGTCAGCGTTGAGATTTATCTCCGCAAAATTCCCCGCCCTGCCCACGGTCAGCAGGGTACACCGATGGGCTTGGAAAGGCCGCCGTCCGTCGGATGGGACGTTAAGCCGTGGCCCCGTGTGCGGGAGAGCCATACCCTGTGCACGTTAAAGAACACGCTGGATGGCCTTGACGGGAGGCTACCATCTGTCTCCCAACAGCTGTTCCAGTGGGTCCCCTCCCCCAACCTTCTCTGAGCCTTCGGGGTCCATGTGACCTGGCCATTTAGCCCATGGTGTGCAAAAAAGTGCCGCTCAGAGGTAAAACAACCCAACCCAAATTCTGTTTCTGTTTAGTTCATTGGCACTTAAAATGGCAACAGCTTCGTTAAAAAACAGTTGTCTTCCTTTGACATCAGTTTTGATATTAATATTTTTGGAATATCTGGCAGAGATCAAGCGGTCTGTTTTTTAATACGAGAACAGAAACAATTTAGCGGACGTCTGAGCCTACAACTGAGCCTACAATGTTGGTTTGTTAAAAAAAAGTGTAGTCGTTATAATGGGTAGTGTATAAAAAGGAATATTTTAAAAGTTGAAGCATCTCTATACTTTTCTTAAAATTAATATTAGGAAATATATTTTTTTTCATCGTTGCATGAAACATCATTAAATGGAATAATTGTCCTCTTAAAGTGAAAATTGTTTAGAAATTCATCAACATTTTAACATCGCAAGATCTGTTAAAGGGGTTTTGATTCACAAAATACAGTAAGGCAAAAGCATTAGCCAAAAAATTCCCGCAAGATACAGTAGCAACCAGGGTGGGGGAAGCCAGGTAACCTTTACGATGGGTTGTTTTACCTCTAAGCGGCACTTTTTTTTGCACACCATGGGCTAAATGTCCAGGTCACAAGGACCTCGAAGGCTCAGAGAAGGTTGGGGGAGGGGACCAACTAGAACAGCTGTTGGGAGACAGTTGGTAGTCTCCCGTCAAGGCCATCCAGAGTGTTCTTTAACGTGCATAGGGTATAGCTCTCTCCAGCACACGGGGCCATGGCTTAACGTCCCATCCGACGGACGGCGGCCTTTCCAAGCCCATCGGTGTCCCCTACTGACCGTGGGCAGGGCAGGGAATTTTGCGGAGATAAATCTCAACGCTGACCCAGCTGGGACTCGAACCTGGGAACTACATATTACGAGCCTGGCGCGCTACCGACTGAGCCACCCCGCCCCAGTAACCTTTACGAACGGGATTAATAAGATCGAGCGATATCTAAAGTTAACTAGAAGAACTCATATCGTCTTTGGCAAATACGGGTAATCTTCATTTGAAAGAGAATGAGATTTTTATTTGTCGACTTTTGCACTCTTTAAAAAATTTTAAAAGTTTTGATCCGGACTAATGGATTATCGGGGAAAGGCACATTGTAATATTTTGTTAGTGCTCTTACACTGATAGCTTGCAAAGTTTCCTAATAGTTTTGCAATCTCCATTTTTAATGTTTTCTAAAGATGTAAATTAAAACTACCTGTGTAAAAAAAAAAAAATAAATATCCCCTCAAGCAGCTGCTTGCCACAGAGACAATAAATACACACAGAGACATAAAATAATTGCCCTCTCAAGCAGCTGCTTGCCACTCTGACAGGAGCCTTCAGCCAAGCGTGCTAACCACTCGGCCATAGGACTTGAATTTGAAAAATGAGAATCGTAATATCTCCTTAGTACTCATTTGACTAAAAAGTAAGTTACCATGTATCTCAAAAAAAAAAGACGTTACGTTTCTCACCCCCCCCCCCCCACTTATTCGCTATAAGGCTACAACTTATTATTGTCAAAATCTCATGACCTTCACATTCCGCACAGAAGTTTGAAATTTCTATCATAATGCGTCATTTGCAAAATTCATCCAAAATTTTACGTTTTCAATTTTTTTTTTCACCGTTAAAGGACGCAGTTTAAACTTTTGGGAGATTTGAAAAGGGTCAATTGAAATAGTTCAACAATTCAAAAAACTTTGCATTCTCCAACACAAAATGTTTTTTTTTTAACTTTTATGTAAAAACAAAAAAAATAGGTTGAATGTCACAGAGACGACTAACTAGAAATATTATGTTTTTTTTTTTGAAAATGAGACTGAAAAGATGCTAAAATGTTGAAACATTTATTATGTTTTAACATTTATTATGTTTCAATGATGCCTTACAAAAACTGCTGAGAGTGGCGCGTGACATCTAACTCCATTTCAAAGTTTCGAACTTTGAAATGTTTTCAAAGAAATTATTTTCTTGGATATATCCGTAGCACGATAACGTTTGCTATAATAGCAATCCTCCGCGCACCCAACATAAAGTCCAACATATTGCCGCCATCCATCTTACTGCAACACAAAATCTTGGGTTGGGTTGTTTTTACCTTTGAGCGGCACTTTTTTGCATACCATGGGCTAAATGGCCAGTTCACAAGGACCCAGAAGGTTCAGAGAAGGTTGGGGGAGGGAGCCCACTCGTACAGCTGTTAGGAGCCAGATGGTAGCCTCCCGTCAAGTCCATCCAGCGTGTTTTTTAACGTGCACAGGGTATGGCTCTCCCGCACACGGGGTCACGGCTTAACGTACCATTCGACGGACGGCGGCCTTTCCAAGCCCAGTGGTGTCCCCTACTGACCGTGGGCGGGGCGGGGAGTCTTGCGGAGATAAATCTCAACGCTGATCGATCTGGGACTCGAACCCGGGAACTACAGATTACGAGCCACCCCTGCCCCCAAAATCTTGGGTGTACCACTGTTAATATCATAACATAGAATATATAAAAAAAATTCCATCGTAGTTTTACTTCCTAGCTACATTTTAACGCCTGGCAGGCCACATTTTAAATACTACCACTTCAGATCTTTCGATCTTTTGGAATGAGTTGTTTTACCTCTGAGCAGCACTTTTTTTGCACACAATGAGCTGAAAGACCAGATCACAAAAAACCCGGGAGTGGGGTGGCTCAGTCGGTAGCGCGCCAGGCTCGTAATCTGCAGTTCCCAGGTTCGAGTCCCATCTGGGTCAGCGTTGAGATTTATCTCCATAAAACTCCCCGCCCTGCCCACGATCAGTAGGAGACACCGATGGGCTTGGAAAGGCCGCCGTTCGTCGGATGGGACGTTAAGCCGTGGCCCCATGAGTGGAAGAGCCATACCCTGTGCATGTTAAAGAACACACTGGTTGGCCTTGATGGGAGGCTACCATCTGGCTCCTAACAGCTGTTCCAGTGGGCCCCCTCCCCCAACCTTCTCTGAACCTTCGGGGTCCTTGTGACCTGGCCATTTAGGCCCATTGTGTGCAGAAAAGTGCCGCTCAGAGGAAAAACAACCCAACAAGAAACCCGAAAACTGGGGGAGAGGACCCACTGGACAGCTGTTGGGAGACAGATGGTAGCCTCCCGTCAAGGCCAATCCAGCATGTTCTTTAACGTGCACAGTGATGGCTCTCCCGCACACGAGGTCTTGGCTTAACGTCCATCTGATGGACGGCGACCTTTCCAAGTCCGCTGGGGTCACCTACTGACAGAGGGCAGGGTGGGGAGTTTTGCGGAGATAAATCTCAACGTTGGCCCAGGCAGGACTGGAAACCTGAGAACTGCAGATTATGAACTTGGCACGCTACCGACTGAGCCACCCTCGCCCTACCTGTCTTTAGATTTCAAAATAAAAAATGCGAAAAACTTACCCTTAATTTTTTTTTCTTCACACCACGTAACCCTGCAGGTTTTTCGGAAATGATTCTTTGCGTATTCATTTCAATGATAATTATCGAAACTGAAATTTTAGCAAAATATTTGCGACGCCTTCTAATGAATACTTTTCTTACAGCACAAACCTTACCTTTCATCAAAGATTTAAATACTGAGAAATATACTTTCATTTACTCTCATTGGAAGCGTCATGTTGCATCCTTATGCCCTTGAATAACGGCATCCAATGAATTTTAGTTTACCATTTCTTAACCGCTAAATTTCCCCCTATTCTGACATTCCTGTTTACCTTGGAGAGGAGTAATCATTTATCTCTTATCTTTCTTATCCTTGCGGCCACCTATCGACTTGTAAGCCAAGGTTCACGTGGTGACGTTTGTTTACTGTTCCGTATTACTTTCGCCAGTGCCTACGTAATGGGAATGCTGCCGTTTCCGCGATTCTCCGTTTTAGCAAGCGCGCATAGGAAGCTTCAGAACTTGCCACATGAGGACAGCACCGTTCCGCGGTAAGCTAAACTACGGTAAGTATATGGCGATCTGGTCGAAGTCATTTGGTAAAGGATCAGACAGATGGCTAATCAAATACAATAAACTAGAATCTTCCTCAGAGATACAACGGTAATAATGATTTAAACTCTCCATAACGAAAAATACTTTTAAAAATAATCGTGTTACAATTGAAAATTATATCCATTAAAATCCGAAATTTTCAATGTTTACTCAATATTGCCGTCCCGTGGCCGAGTGGTTAGCGCGCTTGGCTACTGATCTAAGGGAACTGGGTTCGAGCCCCGGATAAGGGGTCGTGTCGTTTTTCTGCTGAGATCCTGTCATCCTCTCAGATCTTCTACTATGATATATAAACTGACAGGCTCCTTCAGACCTCTGTTGCAAGCAGCTGCTTGAGGCGGGTATTTATTTATTTTTATTACCCAATATTATTATTTAACGGTAATTCTTTAAAGAACAAAATTTTTATTTTTTCCAAAGCAATTCTTTATCTAATTTAATAATTTTAATTATTAGTGTAATAAAGCTTATTGTTAAGGGAAATTCATAAGCACTAGATTTAAGCAAGATTATTTTGATATTAATACTATATTTTTTTAATTAATTTATTAATTTAATATTAATTTTTTTAAATAAATTTTTTAATTAAGCATGAAATGGAAAATTTGCTTAAAAATTATAGATTAAAAGTAATAGTTATTTAAATGCAATAGGCGCAAAGTTTATGTTGCAGTGCAGAATTGACATTTTATACGTTAGTCTTTTTATTTCAATTACTTCACCCGACCTACAAGGTCCCTATTATTTATTTGCCTGTTATAAAATAATGTTATTTTTTATCATGTCAATTAACGATTTTATATAGAGAGTCAATTTTCATTATTTTTCGGTTTAGAAGGATAAAGGGGCTCCATTTAGCTCTAATTCAGAACTTTGTTCCAGGGCACCCACTTGGA
The DNA here is from genome assembly GCA_038380435.1 of Ryuthela nishihirai. NCBI lineage: Eukaryota > Metazoa > Arthropoda > Arachnida > Araneae > Heptathelidae > Ryuthela > Ryuthela nishihirai. Next base: position 16,851,675 of record JAWZYU010000010.1, read on the forward strand.
ACTTGGCTGCAGGTCTCCCAATTGCGCCCTGGTTCATATTTGTGCAGTTCAGAAAGCTCACAAAGTGTTATGAACTTCATCATCACATTAGTCACATACAAGACTGGTTTCAGAATAGATGGGAAGGGGACAAGAGTGTCCGAGTTTGAAGAAAATGAGCGACATTTTTAATACTATACCTAGCACTATTTTTTTTTAAAGTAACACAATATTTGAATTAGTGAAAATTTTTAAATTGGTAGTAACAATATTATGCTCAGAGAAAGCGATGGCATTATCTTTCCATGTTATTTCAATGGGAATCTAACTGTGAAGCTCTACAGCAGAGATGACCAAACTTTTAAACTCTGCGATCGACTATTAAGAGAGAAAATCTTTCGCGATCGACCATAGTACATTCATAATAATGATTTAACACTGTTTGACCAGCTAAGCATAAAATAACAATTCAACATCAGACTTATTAACGTGACATTGTTACATTAATTAAAATCTTTCCCACCTAAAATTGGCAGCTACGAGATCGACTGTTTGGTGATCTCTGCTCTATAACATCTAAAATATGCATTTAATAGAGAAATGTTATAAAGATTGCAGACTGGTAATTGTAGAACTGTCAGGGCTTGGCTAGATTCTTTTCGAGTCTCTCGTGTGTGCAGAAGGATAATTGTCTCTACTTTGTGGGGCGGGGGTGGCTCAGTCGGTAGCGCGCCAGGCTCGTAATCTGTAGTTCCCAGGTTCGAGTCCCAACTGGGTCAGCGTTGAGATTTATCTCCGCAAAATTCCCCGCTCTGCCCACGGTCAGTAGGGGACACCGATGGGCTTGGAAAGGCCGCCGTCCGTCGAATGGGACGTTAAGCCGTGGCCCCGTGTGCGGGAGAGCCATACCCTGTGTACGTTAAAGAACACGCTGGATGGCCTTGACGGGAGGCTACCATCTGTCTCCCAACAGCTTGTTCCAGTGGGTCCCCTCCCCCAACCTTCTCTGAGCCTTCGGGGTCCATGTGACCTGGCCATTTAACCCATGGTGTGCAAAAAAGTGCCGCTCAGAGGTAAAACAACCCAACCCAAAGTCTCTACTTTGTCAGGATGCTACTGCTATTTAGGTGGCCGATAAACAAAAACTCAGATTTTACGTATACACATTTGATGCATTAAATGAAAAACTGTGACTGAAGTTACAGATAATCGAATTTATCATCAATATTCGTTCAATATTTAAAGACTAATGGAAGCTGGAAAATTTAATAATAAATTATCTTGTTTTATAAAATCATTCATAATTATCAAACATCGAAATAATCATTATGCAACCTTTAAAATTTATATTTTATTAAATGATTTGAAAAAATACTTATTAAGTTTTAATTAAAATCTGAAAAAATTTTATGACCCATTACTGTTGTCAAATATTCTAGCTTCCATAATTTCTTAAATACTAAACAAATGCTGTTAAAAATCGAGATTCAAATAGATAAAATTATGACCTTGAATTTATTTTTATTAATATTTTTTTATTAAATGAATATTTTAGAAGTTACAGAGCTTCCAAGTAGGATACCCATTCACATAACACAGATATTCTCTAATATTTTGTCATCATCATTATCATCATCCTCAAGCAGCCAAGGGCTACGGAAATCCAACCAGACCATGCAGTTTAATTCTCCAAGCATATCTGTCCTGAGCTACATCTGCTGCATCTGGCCACTGCACACCAATTCTAACAAGGTCCTGTTTGACATTGTCTGCCCACAGCATCTTAGGTCTCCCCTTCCTTCTGAGGCCTCTAAGCACACTGTTCATAACCCTATTCGCCAATCTATAATTATCCATACGGGCAACATGGCCAAACCAGCGGAGTCTCTCTCTGCACAATATGCTGCTTAAAGGAGGTTGCAGACTCCTTTGCCTAACCTCATCATTAGTTACAAAGTTAAACCACCTAATACCCAAGATACTACGTAAGCATCTAGAATTAAAAGCGTCTAGTTTCCTGTTATCATGTTTACACAGCGTCCAAGTTTCGCTACCATAACTAACCCTAAAAAGAAAAAAAACTATTACACAGTCTAATTTTAGTCTTTAGGTTTATACGCCTATTTCTCCACAATCTCCATAGATTCTTAGAAGTCCCGGCAGCAATCCCTATTAGTCTGTTAATCTCATGCCGCACATCACCAGTATCTGTTACATAGCTCCCAAGGTAATTAAAACTGTGACACCAGCTCAAGACTGCAACCATTCAGATTAACTGAATCACAACCTGTCTGACCAACTTTCATCACTTTAGTTTTCTCTATGTTTATAACCAAACCTACTCTACTCCAGTTTCATCAACAGCTCGAATGAAAGAGTTAATCTCATCAACATCATTTGCCAAAAGGGCTAAATCATCAGCATAATCTAAATCAGAAATTTTCGTATCTCCAGCCCATTTTAGGCCAAAATCTTTCCCTTGAAGTGAATTTCGCCTAACATAATCAATAACCAAGCTAAAGAGAAATGGAGACAAAATGCACCCTTGTCGAACACCAGAAGTAATTCTAAACCAATTGCTACAAGCTTTACCAACTCTCACACACGACTCAGTATTATTATAGAGAGCTTTCATTATGTTAACTAACTTGTCAGGTATACCATATGATTTCACAATCAACCACAAATTATGACGATCAACAGAGTCGAAAGCCTTTTTGAAATCAACAAAGCTAGCAACCAAAGGTTTCTGAAACTCTAAACATTTCTCAAGAATCTGCCTAAGTGAAAATATCTGATCCACACATCCCCTACCACTTCTGAATCCACATTGCTCATCACGCAATTGACTGTCAACCAGATTCTTAATTCTATTAAGCACAATCATGGAAAGAACTTTACCTGGAACAGAGAGTAGGCTGATACCCCTATAGTTATCACAAGAACTGCGATCACCTTTTTCGAAAACAGGGATAATAATTGCTCTGGTAAAATCCTTAGGAACCATGCCTTTATCATAAAAGATATTCAAAATTTCAGTCATCCAAGTGTAACCAAAATATTCCCAGCTCTAAGCATTTCCGTAGTAATTTCATCAACCCATTTGGATTTATGAAGTTTAAGTTTAGAAATAGCCAAAATAACTTCAGATTCTGTTATCGGGACAACATTAAAACCAGTAATGCATCTATCATCATTGAAAACAATGGGAGTTGAACTAACCACATTGTTTAGAACATAACTGAAATGTTCAGCCCACCTAACCATGACAGAATCTCCCCTTCTATAACCTTACCTTGTTTATCCTTCAATCCCTGTATGCGTGTCCGTTTTCTACCACATAAAACGTTAACTATCTGGTACAGCTCTCTGCTGTTGTGTTGTCTAACTGCTTCCTCGGCTTTGTCAGCAAGCCATCAAGCCAAAAATTCTTATCAGCAGCTAACTGATCCTTTCACACGTTTATTAAGCTCTCTGTAATCCTTTCTATTAGAACTAGTAGGGTACTGAATAAGAACATTCCTACAGTTCTTTCTTTCTGAAATAAGCTCAAGTGCCTTATCACTCAAATAATTCTGTCTCCTCTGCTCTGTTTTTCCTAAAAAAGTACTGTTAGTTTCCAAAAAACCTGTTAAGGATGGTCCCATTCTTCCTCAACTTCAGTAGTAAGTAAACCATGACTGTCATAATGACTAAGTATCCTATCATGGTAAGCTTTAGCTATAACTGGGTCTTTCAGAGCTTCAGAATTAAAGGTAAATTTTTTAACCTTAGCACAACACTTTTTATGTTTAAGTTGAAAGACACTTTTAGCAAGGTAATGGTCAGATTCAATTTCAGCTCCCCATATGACCTGGTATTCCTAATAGAACTAGCCCATTTGCTATTAATTAATATACAGGGTGTCTCAAAAATATATGTACAAACTTTTAGGGGAGGTAGATAACATCTAAAGGAATGAGAATTGCATAGGAACCCATAACCGGAAACGTCCCCTTAGTCAATAGGCAGCGATGTTCATCAGTGCACTAGAAGGGAAATTTCGGATATCCTCATTTGAGCGGTAGTCGGCTGACGAACAGCATGCAAAAGTATTCGAACATTGAGCTGGGAGACATGCACTTAGTGTATGGAATAGCTGAGGGCAACGGACGAGCCACTCAATGAATGTATCAAGAACGCTTCCCACACAGACATGTACCGGGCCACCGTTTGTTTGCGCTTGCGCATCAAAATTTGTGCAATTTTGGGTCATTAAGAGGTAGCAGAAGTGAGGGCAGGCCATCTAGTACGCCATTTGTAATAATTATGTCCAATAAATGTTTTCCCATTAATCACTGTCTTGTGTCCTTTCAGATCTTGTACCTCTGCTACCACTTTCCCATGACGTTTCCGGTTATGGGTTCCTATGCAATTCTCATTCCTTTAGATGTTATCTACCTCTCCTAAAAGTTTGTACCTATATTTTTGAGACACCCTGTATAATCAATCATATTCTTATGGAGCCCATCAGGTGAAACCCATGTCTACTTATGTATGTCGCGGTGTTTGTAATAAGTGTTAGTTATTCTGAAACCACTGAGTTTACTTACCTGTAGGAGACATTGTCCATTGCCATTGCAGCTACCAATACCAAAAGGGCCTATTACTCCTCCCCAAAGGTCAGAGTCTGTACCAACTTTGGCATTGAAATCACCTAAAACAAAGATAATATCTCCTTTCTTGACAGAATTAAAAATATCCCGAAGTTGTCTGTAAAACCTATCCTTCTCATCCTCATCAGCATCCTCAGTGAGGGCATAACAGCAGATAACATTCAAGTCTTGAACGCTTGTCTGAAAATTTTCTGTAAGAAACCTTTCATTAATGCACTCATATCCTAGAAGAGCATCACTAGCGTGTCTGCTGAGAAGCAGACCTACGCCTTGATGATGTTTATTGTCTTTCCTCCCTGAAAAGAGAAATTTAAGATTATTTTTAAGAATCTGACCTTTATCTGTCCATCTGGTCTCGTGCAAGCCGAGAATATCTAAACTATAATGGTGGAATTCTTGCGTGAGGACATCAAGAGAAAAAGCTCTGTGCAGAGTCCTCACATTCCAACTACCTATGAAGAGAAAATTGTTGGTGAGATGTTTAAAGAAACTATGTTTATTGAGAGAGGGAATGCCGACAATATCAAACAGCCCCCGAATCGCAGTCATGGGCCAAAGACCCGTTCCCCCACCACTATAGGCTGAAGCCATCTATACTGGAAGACTTCCTCCAATGTAGAATTTGACGATGCCAGTAGAAGGAGAGAGTTTAGGTGCCTGCGATGACCTCTGCTGTGGATTATACACCAGCTGATAGACATATCCTGTGAATCTGTTCACTTGGGGCTGTCAATCCACAAACAAACAAAAAACACAGCGGAAGATTTTCCCTCCACAGAAGCCCACCAGTGCAGCAAAATCAGGATCCATAATCAAGCTCAGAACCATATATCTTTCCAGTCCAGTGGGTTTATATGGTCAGCACCAGGACCCTGTGTGGTTGACCACTCCTCAGCAGGGTAGAAAATAAAAGAAAAGTAGCCATAGTTGTCCAGATCAGTAGGCCACACTAATCTGGCAGCCCACCCCTTCCGTTCACTTCCACAAGAGAGTATCTCTTTTGAAAGGTACTAACGGTCTGCACCACGAGAAGGCGGGGTCGGACATAGGTGCTAGGCCTGGCCAGTTCTATGCATCATCACAGGGGATTGGTGCATAGCTCTCTTTCCAGTGACTACCTTGCTACCATTTACAGTAGTTTTTTGTTAGGACAGTGTAATTCAGTTCGATATATTGTAAAGGTTTCTGCGATTCCAAAATATTATTTATTCAAAAGCGATCTCAGAAATTTTTTACATTTACTCATATCATCGTTACATTGTCGACATATTGATGCAGCCACCTGTCTTGCAGATCCAGTTTGGAATAGATTCGATAGAAACTGAGTTTCGTTTCTGCAAAACATCACACAATACTGCATCATCGTTCAGACTTTTAGTTAAAAACAGCAGAAAGTAGACAGAATAGTAAATTATTACTTACGAACAAATCCGTATCAGAATCCAATTTTGAAGCAAACGGTAAACAGCGTAATAACCTAAACTGCTATGAAGCAAGTAACCAGGAAAACAGCGGATTGCCAGGAAGATCGGCGATCGCTAGCAACGAGGAAGGACGTGTTTTCGTTGCTCTCCGATTTTAAACAGTCTTTTTTAAGACTAGTATTCTTCTTTTTTATATTTGATGTTTGAAATGTCTTCCAACGACCAAGGGATTGTCCAAGATCAACTTTTGAAGCCAGGAGACGACGCTTCTGCCACCAACAAGAGCGGAAATCGTCAGACAAAGAAGCCGACGGCTCAGGTCAGTATGAAGGCAGGGAAGACGGCTGGCGCTAGCGTTAGGCCTAGCGACCAGGCAGGCAATTCAGCACAATTGAGCTTAACGGGAAGATGCTTTTCTAACCCCAATTTAACATCTGCACACTCCTCACAATTAATTGTTGCCCCCACAAGCCAAATTCACACCACCCAACAATGCCAGGAATTACCCAATCAAACCCACATGGAAACTAACGATCATACACTAGCTGACGACTCTGAAGGCACATGGACCGTATTTCAACATAGAAAAAGAACTAGGATGCAATCTGCATCATCGGATAACGACACTATCTGTGATTTTACCGTCAGCCACGATTATATACCAGTCCTCATATTCTCCACCCCTACTACCCTGCTAAAAAATTTGAACATAAATATCTTAACAAAGGAAATTAACTCAACAATAGAGAAACCCACGGAAGCACGTTTTACACACAGAGGAGAGTTCTTAGTACATGTAAAAAACCAACAACAAGCAAAAAAACTAATGGCCCTCACACACATACACAACATTGCAATCAAAACTAAACACCCCGAATCTTACAATAAGCCCTATGGATCGATTGAAGGAGTCGACAAACACCTCAGCGAACAAAGCATTCTTGAGGCCTTAAAGGAATACGATGTACACAAAATTAAGAGAATAACATATGCACACCACACCATGGATGGCAGCACTATTCGCAGAAACACAGATAAAGTAATACTTTATTTTAACTCACTCCCCCTCCCACCTACCGTTGAACTAGGTTTCTCTAAATACACCGTCACCCCTTACACTAACCCACCTCCACAATGTATCAAATGCCAACGACACGGACACATCATTAAAATTTGCCGCAGCTCAGCTAGATGCAAGTATTGTGCCCAACCACATATGTCTACTGACTGTAAACGTAATCTACCCCTTCTCTGCTGCAACTGTGGAGGGCCCCATGTTGCAACATATGGCAAATGCCCAGTCAGAATCAGGGCTATTAAAATAAAAACAGCTGCTACTACTAATATCTCTGTCACTAAACCTGTCATATCCACACACACCACATCCCCATCTACACTACCTACGCAGTTGCTTACAACCGCACCTCTTATCCCCACTCCTACACCCTCCGCACAAACACAGCAAACAAGAAACATACATCCACCTACCAATTCCACTACCCTAATCCAAGCTCCATCAATAGACATTACCTCCACAACCATATTCCCTGAGTTACCCACTAGTAATGACCCCACTACCCTCACTTCTGATGAGGAATCACCTAACCAACCAATTCTACAGTCAGATGTTCCCTCATCTCCCAAATTCTCCACAAAACGTGCTAAAAGAAACTACATCAGAAGAACCAGGACCAGGAGGACCCATGTACCAAGGAACCAATCCACACCTCCTCATCAATCAAACCTCACACAACAATTGTTACATCTCATTGTCCCTATTATAGATGCCCTTCTTCCCCCACAAAATAGATCCCCACAACTCAACCTAGCTATTCAGGCCATGGTGGCCCTTCTTCAACAGCTCCACTAACTCCCCTCTCCTTTTTCCACTCTTGCTGCAGTTCCTCCCTCTTCACTCCTAAACACCCCCCTCCCTGCACTTGCATCCAATGGAATTGCAGATCCCTCCCAAACAAAATCCTTGAACTCAAAACCCTCACAAACCTCCATGTCATTCCTATATTGGCACTTAATGAGACACGAATCCCAAACAACTTTATCTTCAAACCCTACATTATACACAGAGCAAACACTGCACGACCACATTCTAACTCCACCACATTAGTACACAAAAAATTCCCCCATTGTCTGATACCTAACTCTAAAACATACACTTACATGGACATTGTTGGCATTAACATAAAACTACATGACACCACACTCAATATCTATAATGTATATTTCTACAATAACATACAGATTAACACAAACTCCCTAATTAAAGATTTTGCACACATTTTCACACTCTCTCCTGGACCCAATATCATACTTGGTGACTTCAATGCCCATAACACATTATGGGGAAGCAGCTACACTAACAACAGAGGAAACACAATTGAAACTTTTATACAACACTTCAATTTGGCCATACACAATGATGGTTCACCCACCTTCACCAAACCCCCTTACGAGTCAGTTCTAGACCTCACCCTTTCAACACCGGACATTTCACCCATTATAAACTGGCAAGTACACCATTCAACATGGGCTAGTGACCACTTCCCTATCTTCCTCACCTTACAAGGCATTAAACCCACAGCCTACACAACAAAAACACACATCAACTGGCACAATTTCTCCACACACTGTGAAACCAGCATCAACACAATAATACCCAACAACCTTAACACTTTCTACACATGTATCAACCAGAGCATACAACATAATAAATTCACCACCAAACACATGACTGGTTTCACCAAAAATCACCCAGAAATCACCAACCAACTTCAAATAAGGAGAAAAACAGAAGACACAGCCAGAAAACACCCCACTGTACTTGCTATCACCACTTTCAACAAAGAAAATGCTAAACTCAGAAGAATCCGAATACAGACTAAACGAAAAGAACGGAAACACTTCTGCAACAATATAAACCCAAGAACTGACTCTTCCCTCATTTGGTCTATCATTAGAAATCTTAAGACCCAGGCTCAACCCCTTGCCCCCTGGCACACGATACTTTGGACAAACAACCTTTCTGCCAAACAAGGGGCTGACCTCTTTGCCACTCACCTTTTAACCATCAATCCCTTGGCTAATACACTTACATACCAACAACATTGCCAACACATGACCCAGAAATTAACACAGGACTACCCTTGCACATTACCTGCTATCAATCATCCATTCCAACACTATGAACTACATATGGCAATACATCAGGCAAACAAAAAAAGCTCACCTGGACCTGATGACATTACATACAGTACTCTTAAACACCTAGGACCACAGGCACTTGACACTCTGCTACAATTATATAATGATTGTTGGAAAAATCACACCTTCCCCACACAATGGGAAGATATACACATCATTCCCCTACTTAAGCCTTCCAAGCCTCCCTCACAAGTAAGCTCTTACAGACCAATTGCTCTCACATCATGTATACTTAAAATACTAGAAAGAATGGTGCTCTCAAGACTTAAATATTTCCTAGCAGTCAAAAAAACATTCCCCATTTGCCAAACTGGCTTTAGAGAGCACATGTCTACCACAGATAATTTCTTTGACCTTATCACCTCAGCTGAAATGGCCATACAAAACAAAGAAATTCTTTGCTGTGTCTTTCTAGACCTTACCTCTGCTTTTGATACTGCCTCACACACCAGTATACTCTTCAAAATACAACAACTTGGTCTAACGGGAAACATTTTCCACTTCACTAAAAATTTCCTCACACAGAGAAAGGTTAAAGTCAAACTGGGGACTACCCTCTCTGACCCCCACATATTAACTAGAGGATTACCACAGGGCAGTGTGGTATCTCCCACATTATTTAACATCCTACTACACGACCTCCCTACAACATTACAAAATGACACAAATTGCTCCATCTTTGCTGATGACATAGTACTCTGGACCAAAGGAAAGGATATTCCCACCATACAAACCTCCCTACAATCAGCAGTCAACCAGGTCCTTGACTTTACCAATAAATGGGGATTAGCCATCTCTGCACCTAAATCTGCGGTTTTACCAATTTCACACACACCTCTACCTGTTAACCTTCTGAACATAAACATATATAACCAACCTATACCCACTATCAAACATTACAAATACTTAGGGCTAACTATAGACCGACAGCTAACATGGAAACAACACATCAAAAATACTCAACACACATGTAATGGAGCACTAAACATTCTCAGATCCATCACCAGAGCTAGCTGGGGAGCAAGTGATCAATCAATGATCACACTCATTAAAGCTTTCATCAACAGCAGACTTGAATATGGCCTGCTAGCTCTAAACTCTTCCTCACTCACAAACTTCAAGACTTTAGAGACAATCCAAACACGTGCCATCAAACTAGCCCTGGGTCTTAAAACTGGCTGCCCTAACTTGGCCACATGGGCAGAAGCAAACATGCCCCCTCTCGAACACACCCGATACAAACTCACATGCAAGCATTATGTAAAACTCAAACACTTACACCCCACTCACCCCTCCATAAACAGAATAGAGTCTCATAGCAACATATCTCCCACTGCTCAGGTCATAAAACTACACCCTCTTTACCACATTTGGAAAAATATCAAACCATTTAAACCAAGATACACACTCCCCTACTGGTCAATCAAAAAACCCACTATTTCTCTCACACTACCACACATAACACATAAACACAAACACCTCCAACAGGAACTGAAATTTGCTGCGGAACAACTCTTAGACTCCCTCCCTAACACAGCCCTCACAATTTTTACTGATGGTTCTCACCTACCCAACACAACAAACGGCTCTGCTGCCTTCCACTCCCCACACCTCAACTTCTCCCACATAATTAAGATGAATCACGCAACAAACAGCACAGACACTGAGCTTGCAGCTATCCACATGGCCCTTGAATGGTCAATCACACAAACCTTACACAACAACCATATTATCACAGACTCCAAATCTGCACTCCTCAGCATCAACAAACATAAATATAACCTTACACAAAACTATTCACTTTTTCACATACACAGACTTGCACACAATATAATTGCCACTAACAAAACACTCACATTTCATTGGATCCCCTCCCACTGTGCCATCACACACAATGACACTGCTGACCTCCTAGCTAAACATGGGCACAACTTACCTATCCCAAATTATCACACACCTGTGACCTACAACTTTCATGCAAATGAACTGGATAATTCATTTCGCTCCATTTGGTTACAACACTGGACACAACAAACAACACTTAAAAACACATTCCGTGCCACCATTGCTGCCACTCCACACACACTATACCTTAATTATCTACCACGAAGGGCCCAAACAGCCATCCACCAATTGCGCACTGGCAGGACATGTCTTAATAAAGACCTGTTCATGATTAATGTTATCCCCTCTGCTCTCTGCTCCACCTGCCAGGTTATAGAGGATATACCCCATTTTCTCCTACACTGTCCAAAATACACTGCACATAGACTCACCCTTTTCCAAACACTCACAACACTTGGAACTACATATTTCACTACACAAACTCTCCTCAATCCCACACACAAAAACAGCAAGGCCCATTTTAGGGCCTTGGCCAAATTCCTTCACTGCTCTGGGAGGTTTCCTTAATTGCTCCTCCTCTCCTTCTGTGCCCTATCTATACCCTTCCCTCCCTTTGGTTCTCCCTTTTTGTTCCTGGAGACTTTAGTATTAAAAGATCCAGGTGCCACCAAAAGATCCAATAGGACAACTAAAAGAAGCACTTTGGACATTTTTCAGGATCAATAATAGTAACATTATCAAAAATAATATATTCAAAAAAAAAAAAAATTTTTTTTTCTAACACCTTCAAAAAAAAAATGAATAAAAAATAACTATTATTGTACTTCATTTATACTTTTTTACTACAACAAAAATAATATAATAACAATTGGGATATACCCTTTTCTTCTGTATTTTCAGTCTCAAAAAAAAAAAAAAACTTATTTTATTTATATTCATCCCCCTCTTTATTCTCAAAACAAATACAAACATTTTGACTATTTGTCTCAATCCGAATATTAATTTAATGTGCACATTAAACTTAAATATCCCCTCCTCTTCCACATTTCATATCTCAAAAAAAAAGAAATAAATTTTTTTTTATTTTTTTTTAGTTCTTATTGTTTCACACATTTTATCACATTTTCTCTCTCTATCCTATTAATGGATTACTTCAATGACTCACAAAAAAAAACATCTCACCCTTATGATATAATTTCCTTTATCATACTTACAACATATCCCCTCATTTCTTAATAAAAAATTAATCACAAAACTTACTCACACTTCAACCTCACCTGTTCCCCTCCCCCCCCTGCATCTTCCTTTCAACCACTGGGCGGCCTGCGGCCAATTGCCCTCTGCCACTATGTAAGGTTGCTGGCCTTTCACTATGCCAGCCCAGTTTTTTCTGTTGTTCTACTGCACCCACAGCCAACTTAGCACATGGACCTGATGATAAGAGGGCCGAGGTCCACTTTACAAAGAGGTCCAGGGAAAGATGAGTTTTGTTTGAAGAAGAAGAAGCGGATTGCCAGCGCCAAGCGGACGAAAATGTAACTAGGGCTGCTGCCTCTTCACGTCTTGAAATCGGCAGGCATTCCCATTACGAAGGTACCGCTTTCGTTCTCTATACGGTACAGAGGGTGTTTACCAGTGATGTCATATCATAGGCGATTTCATCCTGCTATATGGTAATTTCTCTACCACTGTTAAAAGACGTTGAAAAGTAATAAAATGTGTTTGAACTCTGTATGGTTTTTAGGTAAGTTGACCCTATGTACCGGCTCCAAACTTCTTCTCCCGATGCCCCGAAATATTTTACAAGCGTTACAATTCTATTGGTTTTAAAATTGATCACGTTAAAAGGAAAAAATTCGAATATAATTTGCGCATTAAGACAACGTAGTTTGGGTGAGAAAAAAAGGCATCCTATTTTTTATATCAATGATCAATTAATGGACGACCATGGCTTATTAATTAATATTAATGGCCTTTTAATGGACAATAATGGTTTGTTAATTAACAATAATAGCCACTTAATGGATAACCACAACTTGTTAATTAATAATAACTTCTAGTTAGTGAACAACAGTGGTTTGTTAGTTATATAATAATGGCCAATTAATGGGCAATAGTGGTTTGTTAATTAATAATTATGGCCAGTTAATGTGTCTAATGTTTGTTTACGTACCATATGCAAATGCACATGATTTGCATGGGTGATCTTCTACTACTTGTGTTTTATGAAATAAATCTGTATAAAATGAATATCTTTACAATGACTATGATTTTAGTATAAATTTTACGGTTTATTTTTAATTATTTGAATTATATGATTATTCGAAATCGGGTTGCATTACAAGTAGGAACTTGAATATATAAGGTAGCAAAGGACGTATTCTGAAAAAAAGAATCCTTCAGTTTCAGAAAAACTAAAAAACCAGCATTTAGGAAATTGTCTCGGTTTAAGCTTATTGAAACTGCTGTGTTGTGAACTAAAGCCGTCTAAGAAAGAACCAAGTGTTCCGGCTTATAGATAAAAAATAAATAAATACCCCTTCAAGCAGCTGCTTGCCACAGAGGTCTGACAGAAGCCTGTCAGTTTATATGCCAGAGTAGAAGGTCTGAGAGGATGGCAGGACCTCAGCAGAAAAACAACACGAACATCCATGCGTTACCCGGGGCTCGAACCAGGTCCCGTAGATCACTAGCCAAGCGCGCTAACCACTTGGCCACCGGACGGCTTCGTTCCGGCTTATACCTATGGAAAAACTAACATCATTTTTAGGACATTTTAAGGAAAATACGCTGACTTAAGAAAATAAAGAATTTCCATGTTGTGTTAATGGGAAGTTAATTTTAAAGTTCTATAAAATTTTAAAGTTCTATAACATCTAAATTAAGGTTTTTTTTGAAAAAATATTAATAAAGATAAATTAAATATCTCCTTACAATCTTTCTAAATCAGAATCTTCAAGTTATTCTTTCAATATTTAATTATATTATTTATATTTCACGATTATTATTTATTTATATATTTCCGACGCACCGTGTGCTGGAGACTCATACCTTGTGCACATTAAAGATCATGCTGGATGGTCTTGACGGGAGGCTACCATCTGTCTCGTAAGAACTGTTCAGTTCCACATTCTCTGAGCCCTCGAGCCCTTGTGTCTTGCCCATTTAGTACATAATGTGGGGGAAAAATGCTGCTCAGAGGTAAAATAACACACATAACTTTGTCAGTAAGCAACTTAAACTGCATGGCACATAAACCAGGTAGTAACATAAATTGCCTTATCACATAAACCAGGTAGCCACATAAACTGTCTTGACAAATTAAGTACACCTATATAATACTTAGCATTATGTACAATGTACAGTTAGCAGAAAAAAGGGGAAAAGGCATGGGGGAAAGCAAAGTCAAGTACAACACGGGTAAACAGATTGATCTGAGGCACTTCGAAAGGGACTTTATCGTTCGAACGCGATGGGCAGGAGCATGTGTAACGAAGGTTATGGAACTCAACCAAAAATCACTCGGCACATTATTCTAAGTATATGGAGAATGGCATTGGTTGGATAAAACGTCCACTAATCCGCAGTAAATGCGGAAGGAAAAAGGTTCTGACCGACAGGGAAAAGCGTTTGTTAGCAAGATATTATAACTCAAAACAAAGTTACTAAAGTTCATCAGCTGAAAGAGATTACCACTAGCAATTCCACAAAACCAATTTCAATGAGAATTAAAGAAAAAAAATTGAAAACTTTGAAATAGGACTTCCAAGTGATGTAGAATGTTTAAGTTAGTCACATTTTATAAACATTGTCATGTTTCGTGGTACGCTGTTCAAGTTAATTTATCCAGGCAGTGTATTTTTTAAAAGTATTATTTATTCTTATGCATTTAAGTTTCGAGGATGTGGCCTGCGAAGTTCAATAACGAATCATACATTTTGTAGATGGACTGCGGGGTGCACAATGATGAGAGGTTAAGAAGTAGTCATACTTTGGGAGGTGGACTACAATTAAGACTTACTATATATTAAAGAACACGTTGGGTGTTATTTAATATCAAAAGAAAGGCTTCCATCCGTCTGCTAACAGTTATCTTTTGTAACGTTCCGGAGATATTGGTAATGGGAGACTTTCATCCGTCTTCTAACAGTTATCAAGTGCGTCCCCTTCCCGAAACTTCATTGAGTCCTTGGGGTACTGTTCTGGCGGTTCCATTGTGGTGTAGAGCACATTTTCGAGCATTGCAAACGTCTATTCATTCCACTAGTTCAGGGGTTTCCAAACGTTTTCAACTGTGTACCACTCTATATTACCGAGCTAAGTTCATGTACCACTAATGGATTTCAACCTGGGGGTGTTAATGTTTTCTATCATGGTCAGTTGACATCTTGAAGGTACACCAAAGAGCCAAAACATTATGACCACCTGCCTAATATGATGTTGGTCCTCCACATGCCGCCAAACCGGCTCTTCCCCAGCGAGGCATGAACGCTACAAGATTTCTAAGGGTGTCTTGTGGTACCTGGTACCACACGTTACTAGTAGATTCTTTAACTCTTATAAGTTACGTGGTTGAGTCGCCGCATATCAGATATGCTGTTTCCAACACAAACGACAGATGCTCGATTGGATTAATGTCTGGCGAATTTGTAGGTTAGGACAATACTTGGAAGTTTTCCTCATGTTCCGCAAATCATTCTCGAACAATCCGGGCACTCTGACATGGCACATTTTCCTGCTGAAAGAAGGCACTACTAGAGGGATATACCGTTGCCATCAAAGGATGTACCTGGTCTGCAATGATGTTTAGGTAGGTGGTAGAAGTAATAGTTTCCTGCACATGAATGACTGACCCAGAGTTTCCCATCAAAACATTGCCCAAAACATTACAATTCCATCACGGCTTGTTTTCATCTCACTGTGTATCCTGGTGCCAACACTTCCCCAGGTAAACAACGCATACATATCCGGCGGTCCATATGATGCAACAGGAAACGATATTCATCGGACCAGGAGCCTTTCTTCCAATCATTCAAGGCCCAGTTTTGATGCTCCCATGTTCATTGTAGGCGCTTTGGACAGTGAACCGAGGTTAACATGGGAACTCTGAGAGGCCTGTGGCTACACAGCCTCATTTTCAACAGTCTTCGATGTATTGTGTGTTGTGACACATTACTCCCGTCATCAGCATTCAAAGTATGGGCGAGTTGTGATACAGTATCCCTTCTGTTGGCTCGTACCATACGGTATAGCCTTCGCTCACCTCTAGCATCGATGAGTCTTAGTCACACACCTTGCCGGCGGTTCGTGATTTTTTCCTCTTCAGACCTCTTTTTGTAGGTACTATCCATGGCTGACTGTGAGCATCCCACAAGCCTTGTCGGATCGGAAATGTTCTGACCCAGTCGTCTGACCATTACAATTTGGCCTTTGTCAAACTCACTTAGTCCGCTGCCTTTCCTATCTGAAAAACAAGAATAACACTGATTAACAGAGCTCAGCATAGATGTTATTTATACCGTTTCATGACATTCACACGCGTCGTCGTTTATCTGCAATTGCTTCGATTTGCATAAAGACACGCTGATCATAGTGTTTCAGTGTACATGTGTATAGAGACGGCGGTTGTGTGGTCAGTGCAAAGCTGTTTTCTCGCCGTATTTATCTCATTATCTGCACCGAAATGACGACATCAATATGAAATAATGGATGAAATATGAAACGAATATGAAGTGTTACGAATAAAGAAAATATACGATACAATATCCGTACTTTGCTCCTGCTTCCTTTGCTGCCAATAATTTAACATTCTACTCTTCTACCATTTCTGACATTCTTCTCGTTGGACCATTATTTCGGTATTCCGTGTTCAGTGATTTTTGTAGCTGAACGCCTTCATTGTCGGTTTCCCCCGAATTATATTTATATGTTACCGCTAAAGCTCGAAAGCCGTTAATATGCACATTATCTAGCTAATCTGCAGATTAACTGATTTGCTCCGTTAACGTACGGAATCAAGAGTTTTCCGCATTTTACCTAGGTAATGTGCACATTAACGGCTTCCGTATCATTAAAGTTCAAAAGTTTGTTTCTCTCATAGTGGTGAATCTCTTGAATATGAATCTTCGTGTCACGTGATTCACTCGTCCGCATTATAAAAAACACCCCGGATGAGCGGAGGCCAAGTGAGAACGAATCGGTAAAGTGATTCATTCTTGATAACGAATCACTAAAATGATTCGTTCTCACTTGGCCTGCTCATTTTGGGGGCGTTTTTTATAATTCGGACGACTGATTCATGTTGACAGACGGATGACCCTGGTTTCAACTCTACTCTCGGACATTAGATAAATAACATTATGTTAATTTAAGCTTACAGAAACGTTCCTGTTGTTCCAGCAAAGATCTTATTTTCACTTTAACGAGTGCCTAGTTGGTAATGTGCAGATTATCCAGGTAATTTGCAGATTACCTAGGTAATTTGAGAAATGAAACAATTTTCCGCACGTTAACGGATCACCCTAGTTAATCTGCACAACACCTAGATAATCTGTAGAATAACTGATTTCTGCACTTTAGCGGTAACATATACATTAAGAGAATAATGTCAGATTGTTGTGAGCTAGTCATTCGATTTGACTGGCATCTTCATTGTGTGTTCATTGCTTGTTTTACAGCGATGTTTCGTCGGACATTCATAGACGTCATATAAATTACATGAAAAATAAATGAATAACTTGAACTTTGACTTCCTGTCGCAATATCTTATTTTTGTATATTACGTGTTATAGTTTCTATCAACCGACCGCATACCACTGAGCAGGGTTCGCGTACCATATTTTTTGGGAACCTCTATCCAGGTTCTCTCGTTCCAGATTTGTCTATAGTGATAATAGTTCTTTTGTAATTGCATGGTAGTTTTTGATTTAATAAGACCTTCGATAGGGATTCAATCCCTAAACCTGAATTGGCTACGCCCTTTCTTTTTGGTGTGTAAGAGAATATAGGTTTTAAATCCATTTAATTTGGTCTTCTTGGAGAAGGGCGTGGGAAGGATTCTTTTTCAAAAATATTCAATGGAATTATGAAACACATATAGAATATTATACGGACACTAATACGGAGTCATTCATTTATCAGCAAGGTAGCGAATACAGACATCATTCCAATATTTTATCTTAATATAATTTAAAATGCTCTAAAACGAAACGAAGTCGGAAAACCTACTATGAAAATACAGGTAAATATTATTATTATATAGGACATCTATACTTATTTAATGCATATCACCTAAGGTGCTTACTGTGATAGTCTATATTCAACAAAGCATATGTACGATTTATTACAGGCCTGTTAGCTAAAAAAAATACAATGATTTTTGACGGGTTGTATGCATTAACCTGGAATGTTTCTTCTAGACCAGACTCTTTTATTATAGTCAGATAGATTACCAATGACTACCTCTATGGTATAATTATTAAAACCACCATTATAGGAAGTCTCCATCACCGGTAATTCAGCAGTCAGAGCAGCTGAGATGTAATCAGGAGGTCGGACCCCGCTCAGCGAATTGCAAATTTTCCTCTTTACCTATTTAAGATGCACAGTTGCTTTTTATGCTAATATACAAGTGTAAGTGATATGCTTCTCAAAACAAAATAAAATAAAGCAAGATATTTTTAAGGAAAAAAGGTATATCTGATATTATTCAACACAATCTTTCGATCAAATTTTCCAGAATTGCAACACATTCTTTCCCTCCCCCTTGCTGACACCCTTCGGTTGGATTGTTTTACCTCTGAGTGGAACTCTTTTGCCCGCAATGGGCTAAATGGCCAGATCACAAGGATCCTTAGGGCTAAGCAAAGGGTGGGAGGAGTGGACCCATTGAAGAGCTGTTTGGAAACAGATGATAGTATCCCGTCAAGGCTATCCATCTTGTTTTTTAACGTTCATAGGATACTCTCCCGCACATTGCTCCATTGCAAAAAATTACGTATCTTAGTACTTAAATAGATAGCCTTTCATTTAAAAATGTTGAGTATACTTCCTTCTTAATGTATTACCCAGAATATTGTACTTATTTTATTTCAAACTACTTAAATCAATATTTGATCTTTCCTTCGGCTCAATCTGCTTTGAATTTTGGAACCACCACAAATCAAACAAAAGTAAATATTAAAATACCAAGCTGTTGCGATTTGATATATATTTCAAGGTTGTTTTTGGAGTAATTTTTTTGTTGCACTACAACTTAAATTTTCGATATAAATATTTCAAAGCTTTCTTTAATCTATCCTTTGGAGATTCAATGGTTTACATGTAATAAGAAAAAATAAATACCCCCTCAAGCAGCTGTTTGCCACAGAGGTCTGACAGTTTATATGCCATAGTAGAAGATCTGAGAAGATGGCAGGACCTCAGTAGAACAACAACACACACATCCATGCCTTAACCCAGGTCTCTTAGATCAGTAGCCAAGCGTGCTAACCACTCGGCCATGGGACGGTTGGTTTACACATACGTATGCATTAATATATCTGATTAAATATGAAGAAAAATAAAATTAATTTTTCAGTTTAATACTACTTTTGAATGATGATATGCTGTATAAAATAAGAAAAAAAAATAGTAACATAAAATAAACAAATATCTTTTTAGTCAGCTTACTTGACACAAAAGTCTCTTAAAGTGTGATATAAAGCGTGGTGCACATAGTAAAAACTGGGACCATTCACCGCACCTATGCCCACAACAAAGAATTATTCTCCTCGAGTCTGTACGCAACGTATTCATCAAATCGCGGTTAATGGCTGGCAAGTTTCTCTGAGAAAAATTCCTGATACCGTTTCTTCTATTTGTTAATGATGTTAATCCTTATTCTCTCAATTTTATGTAATAGTCTCCTTTTTATTCCATTTTATAGCTTTGTTTAAAGTTCGCTTTAAAAAAAGCTATAAAAATGGAATCTACGATTTGTTGCGATTGCAGCTTGAGCAACGAGAGGAATGTCAGAAATGGTAGAAGTTACGATTAGGTCTCCTCAAGTCACTTAGAATTCTGCCAACTCCCCAAGATTTTGCTGTTTTTTCGGTTTTGCCAACTGTCCTTAATTTGACAGAAACATCCTCAATTTTCACAACTCACCTTTATTTTACCTTGTGGCTTCGAATTTTGCCAAATTGCTTCGATTTTGTGAACTCGCTATAATTTTACATGAAGAAAAACATTTCTTACATCTCACCTGAATTTTACCAAGTGACTTCAAATTTTGCTAACACTCCAAGATTTTGCCAACCCACACCCATCATATCCAGAAAATATCTATAATATATCTAAGATGACTAATGGATATTTATTTGCCGTCTTAGATATCTTATGGATATTTTAAGAATATTGTTGTTGTGTGGGGAGTTGCCTCGATTTGCCTACTCGCCATAATTAAAGAGAAAAAAAATCAAAATTTTAACACCTCACTTAATACCTGAATTTTACCAACTGGTTTCGTATTTTGCCAACTCCCCTAGATTTTGTCAAGTTGCCCGCCAACTCGCCATAATTTTAGAAAAAGGAACACTAATTTTTTACATCTCACTTGAATATTACTAAGTGTCTTAATATTCGCCAACTCCCCAAGATTTTGCTAAGTTGCCTCGATTTTCGCGAACTCTAATTTGCGACCAAATTCCAAATTTTCACAATTTACCTGTATTTCATCAAGTGGCTTCGAATTTGGCCACTCCCTTAGATTTTGTTAAGTTGCCTCGATTTTGCCAACTTGTCTAATTTCACAAAAACAATCCCAATTTTCACAACTCACCCATATTTTGCCAACTCTCCTTAATTTCATAAAAACAACCCGAATTTTCACAACTCGACTGTATGTTGTCTAATGGTTTAAAGTTTACCAACTCCTCTACATTTTGCCAAGTTCGCTGGATTTTGCCAACTCACCATAATTTTTCAAAAAAAAAAAAAA
This sequence comes from Ryuthela nishihirai, assembly GCA_038380435.1. Classification (NCBI taxonomy): domain Eukaryota; kingdom Metazoa; phylum Arthropoda; class Arachnida; order Araneae; family Heptathelidae; genus Ryuthela; species Ryuthela nishihirai. The sequence goes on from JAWZYU010000010.1 coordinate 16,872,776, forward strand.
AATTGCATCTCACCTGAATTTTACCAAGTCATTGCGAATTTTGCCAATTCCTATTTCGTCAGTGGAAAAGTAATCCATGATTTTTTTTTCTAGTGTATGCTCAGTTCACACAGGACCTATTGAGAGCGAGTGGGTTGGGTTGTTTTACCTCTGAAAGGCAATTATATTTGCACGCAATGGGCTAAATGGCCAGGTCACAAGGACCCCCAAGGGTTTAGAATAGAGAAAGTTGCATCAGTTCAGAGAAGGTTGGGTGATGGGTCCCACTGGACAGCTGACAGATAGTAGTCTCCCGTCAAGGCCATAAGGAGTGTTCTGTAACGTGCGCAGTTCAGTTCAGTTTTATTATAATAATAAGGTTACAAACAACAGATATTTGTAATACTCTTATTAACCCAAGAGCATCTAAGCTCATGTAGGTTAATTTACAAATTATTTAAATACATAATTTTGGCACCACTGACACTCAACTTTACATAAAGAAAAAAAATATATATAAATACAAAAACAACACAGAATTTATAAAAACGAATTATTTTTTTTTTACTTTAACACTGAAAACAGGCTGTCTGCATTTGTAATGGTCATTAGATAATTAGAAGTGAGAGATCTGAAATGCATAAAATTAGTTTCATTTCGAATTATAATCGGTAAAGAATTAAAAATTTTAGGGGCCAAATAATCAAAGTGTTTGTGCATAATTTCTTTATTTGCAAGTGGCAACAGAAACCTTTTCCCATTATCTCGCATAGAATAATTTGTATAATGCAGCACTGCATTATTGTTTTTAAAGAAGTAATTTAATGTTCTATAAACAAATAAATGTCTCAGTGGAAATACACCTGGAATGGTATACTTACAAAAATGGTAACAGTTTTATATTTATTTGGTAAAATTTGGAATATAAATTTATTTTGCATTGAGATTAGACTCCTTAATGATGAAATGTATGTTCCTCCCCAACTTGTAATACCATACTGTATAGCAGACTGGACCCAAGATTTGTATAACATTATTAACATTTTATTACTGAGGATTTTTTTTAAATAATAAAATTTATATAACATCTGTCTAAGTGTGTTTGTAAGTTTTCCAATATGCATTTTCCAACTTAGGGAGCTATCAATATAAACGCCTAGGTATAGTAGACTTTGAACCTGTTCAATTTCTTCACAGCAACAAGCTGAGTAATTATTGCATGAAAATGTATGCAATGGCATTCCCGCACAGGGCTACGGACGACGGCCATTCCTACCCCATCGGTGTCCCCTATTGACCGTGGACAGGGCGGGGAGTTTTAAGGATATAAATCTGGGAACTGTAGATTACGAGCTTGGCGCGCAAAAAAAAATTGAACCGCCGTCGCCCCTGTTGAGGACCAACAGGGCCGGTTCATTAGGGGAAGGGGACAAGGGGGGAAATTCCCCTTCCCTTGAAGAATTCTACTAAGGATACTGTAATAAATGTATTATTAATCTTAGCTATATTTCATTCATTTTTCAAGAAATTTTTAAAAGATCTCTAACACTTTAGATGAAAATGTTATACGACAATATGATTCCAGTCACCTCCCCCCACTTTTTGTTTTACCTTTTTCCGACTCGATCAATTCACTTGCTTCCCCCCCCACTTCCCCCCCACTTCCTCACCCTCACACCCACCCCACTTCCTCACCTTCACACCCACCCCACTCCCACACCCTCACACCCACCCCTTTATTTTTCTGGATCCGAACCAATATTGTGGTATGATAATTATCTGTGTCGCTTCACTTCTCATAAGTTACTAAAATAAGAGCAATGACATCATTTTTGGGAAGCAGAAAAAAGCAAACTTTTTTATTTTCAATTTTGAACAGTCTTACATTAAACAACTAACGATTTATTATTACATTAAACAACTAATGATTTAACAACCAATGATTTATTATTGATTCAGCTTCATGGATATTATTCTGCGAATCTCTTCATATTGCAGCTACTAGAAGAGCTAGGAGTCTTCCTGCTTAGCAGTAGAGCAACAGAAGATGACCATCGAAGCTCTCAGCATCCTTCGCAAATATCTTCGGATTCTTTCCTGCCACGGAAAGGAAATGGATGCTAGAAAAGCAGAGAAAAGAATCAATTTTTCCTTCTATCGTCCACTCAGATAGAATGGGCGGAATTTTCCATCTTAGGTGAGTCTAAAAACAATTAACAAATGATAATTTCTCAAAATGGTGAAACGTTTTACATAAATAAAATGTGACGTACGATGCAGGCAGAAGAGGTTTTCGGGCATTACATTGGAGACACCATAAAGCGGGATCCGGAAATTCATGGAAACCGCTTTGTAACGAAAGCACTCTACATAAGCAACTTCAGTAGTTAATTTAAATGGAAATACATAGAAAAGGTGTTCTCGCGCAGCCGGTAGAGCGCTAGGCTGGAAATCTGCAGTTCACAGGATCGAGTATCACCTGGTCTAGTTTGTGGTGGCTCAGTCGGTAGCGCGCCAGGCTCGTAATCTGTAGTTCAAAGGTTCGAGTCCCAGCTGGGTCAGCGTTGAGATTTATCTCCGCAAAATTCTCCGCCCTGCCCACGGTCAGTAGGGGACACCGATGGGTTTGGAAAGGATGCCGTCCGTCGGATGGGACGTTAAGCCGTGGCCCCGTGTGCGGGAGAGCCATACCCTGTGCACGTTAAAGAACACGCTGGATGGCCTTGACGGGAGGCTACCATCTGTCTCCCAACAGCTGTTTCAGTGGGTCCTCTCCCCCAACCTTCTCTGAGCCTTCGGGGTCCATGTGACCTGGCCATTTAGTCCATGGTGTGAAAAAAAGTGACGCTCAGAGGTAAAACAACCAAACCCAACCCTGGCCTAGAATGAGATTTATCTTTGCAAAATTCCTGCCCTGCCCACGTTCAGTAGGGGACAACGATGGGCTTCGAAAGATCGCCATTTTTCGGATGGGACGTTAAGCCGTGGCCCCAGGTGCGGGTGAGACATATCCTCTGCACATTAAAGGACACTCTGGATGGCTTTGACCGGAGGCTACTCTCTGTCTCCTAACAATGTTCAATGGATATTCTCCCCCCCCCCCCCAACCTTCTCTGAGCCCTCGAGATCTTTCTGACTTGGGCATTCAGTCCAGTGTGTGCAGAAAAGTGCTGCTCAGAGGTAAAACGACCCTGAAATCATAAATTTGATTCGTTTTAAGGAGCATTATTCCCGCATTTGAAACTCAAGAATGAACTTGTTAAAAGAAATATGTTATATTTTAAACTACAGAGCTAATTCAATAAATAAAAAATAATAATATTAAATACCCCCTCAAGCAGCTGCTTGCCACAGAGGTCTGACAGGAGCCTGTCAGTTTATATGCCACAGTAGGAGATCTGAGAGGATGGCAGGACCTCAGCAGATAAATAAAAACAAATTAACCAATACCACAGAAACCGCATTAGAAAGTACCTATTTAACAGAGTATTACTAGATGGTTGCTAAGGCAACGAATATTGTCCAGGCTTACAGCTGTTAGTGTCCAGTTGCGTTGTTTTACCTCTGAACGGCACTTCTTTTCGCACAATGGGCTAAATGACTAGTTCAGAAAGATTATCGGGCTTAGATAGCAGATGTTAGGAGACATACGGAAGCCTCTAATCAAAGCCATCCAGTGTGTTCTTTAACGTGCAGAGGGATGGCTCTCCTGTATAAGGAGCCACCGCTTAACGTCCCATCCAATGGCTGGAGGCCATTCCAAGCTCATTGGTGTCGCCTACTGACCGAGGGCATGGTGGGAGTTTGACGGTTGTTAGGAGCTGGGTCCTTGAAATTATGCATTTTCTGAGTACTAATTTTAGAAATTAGCTCTGATGGCGTGCAGGAAACTTATCAGATCTCCAATGAAATATGACTGTCCTGCGACAGACTCTAAGAGTGCATATTTTTAATGAATTCCAGCAAATCGTCCTCATCGTGCATTTTCGTATTTCCCATAAAACATTTCTCATGATTAAATTTTTCAAGTTACTTGTTTTTCTAGAAAATTTATCCTTTTACTCTCTTATTTTTGTTTGCTCCTTTCTGTTTGGCGGGGTCCAACTGGACCAGTCCCAACTTCGCCAGCGTTGAGATTTATTTCTGCTTAACTCCCACACTGCCCTCAGTCAGTAGGGAATACCAATGGCCTTAGAAAGGCTGCCGTCTCTGAAGTGGAATATTAAGTCTCGTCTCGGTGTGCAGGATTAAGTTGGGTTGTTTTCCTTCTGAGCGGCACTTTTTTCCACCCAATGAGCTAAACGGCCAGGTCACAAGGACCTCGAAGACTCAGAGAAGGTTGGGGGAGGGGACCCATTGTAACAGCTGTTGGGAGAGAGATGGTAGCTCCCGTCAAGTCTATCCAGCGTGTTCTTTAACATGTAAAGGATATGGCTGTCCGGCACATGGACTATGGCTTAATGTCCCAATTGATAAACGGTGGTCCTTCCAACTCCATCGGTGTTCCTACTGACCGTCGGCAGCGTGGAAGTTTTGCAAAGATAAGTCTCAATGCTGACCCAGCTGGGAACTGCACTTGCGCGCTATCGACTGAGCCACCATCCATATCCACAGATGGTAGCCAGCCTCCCGTCCCAGTGAGTTCTTTTAACATGAATAGAATAAGATTCCTCGGCACACGGAGCCACAGCTTTACTTCCCATCAGACGGACGGCTGCCTTTCCAAGCCCATCGGTGTCCACTACTGACCGTAGGTAAGGCGGGGAGGTCGTTTGCAGTAGAACCATGACCTATGCACTTTAAATAACACGTTGGTTAGCCTTAACGGGATACTTCCATCTTCTTCCACCAAGCATTCTTTGAGCCCTTGGGATCCTGGTAACCTGGGCCATTTAGCCCATTGTATGTAAAAAAAAAGTGCCGCGTAGAGGTAAATCAACCAACATCTCTTCGTTTTGCAAATATAATGTTACTTTAAATTTTCTTTACCTAATCCTACCATTTTAACCCACAACTAAGTTTCTTGAAATTTAAAAAACTTTAAATTTTCATATTTTAAAAAAATTAGTTGTTACCTAAAATAGTACACATTTTTGTATTTTAATTTGTTTTGTGAAAATAATTTAAGTCCAGTATAGTAGTTTGTTCTTTTACTTCTCATATAACTTTATGATCTGGGCTCTCCTCAGAACATAGTTACAAATCAGACCATGTCAGAAGAATATCTGCATACAAGATTCAGAAGGATGTGGATAACGGGAGCCCCTTTTGAAAAGCCCCTGTGTATCCCTTCTTCTTGAGTCAGAGCCCTGATGTAGATAGAAATTTCCTATACCGCTTCACTAGACTACAAAACGAATATCGTCATGTACAAAACAACAGAGTTGTTACTAAGACTAGCAAGTGTCTCCATCTATTGAGAAAAACTATAATTTTGATTAACCTCTATAATTGAAGAGTTGTCATTCGTTCATATGATATTGTCATAATAGAAACACAAAAAGGAGAAAAGGAAAACTGTTAGCTAGTATACCATATATTTAGAAAAAATTTTCCACAAAAATGTCATCTAAAATTTGCTAAATACTGCATACTGCCATGATTTATTAACTAACAGTCCCGTTAAACATTTTAGGAATTGGTGTACAGTGGCATTCCCAGAATGGAGTATGGATGCTACGGGGTTATAACTTCCACCCCTGGGAGGCATATATTTTCTAAGGCAGTTCTTCAAAACTGGAGACTCAAACATGTTAAAAAAAAAGCAAAAAAACACTGGACTAAAATGTGTCAAAACTCCCATTCGAATTTTCTGGAAACGTTCAGATCTTGTAAGAATAACCTAAATATAGGTATATTTGAGCATTTTCAAAATAAAACTTTAAAAAAATTGTAGTAGATTATAAAAAGGAAATTGAGTAATATAGAGGTTAAAATATAAATAAGCATTTCCTGTCGTATCTGTAATTCTCTCATAAACACCCACTGAAATCGTTTGAGGATCAAAAGAATAAAATCGCCTGTAGTTGGAAAAAAGCTCAATTCACTTGGAGCAGAAAACAATTAAACTTGAGATAGCATAAATAATCTTTTTGTTGTGGGGAGGGGGGGGGGGGGGCAACCGAAATTGTGGCAACAGAAATCTCTCTTTTAGCAGCAAAAAAGCATTTGCACATTGCAGCTCTGGAGTGGGAGTTGGTCTTTCTGGATTTTATAAAAATAATGCCTGCATTGCCACTTCCCCTACATATCCTGAGCGAACCCACCCTCCACATATCTCCTCTCTTACTATTCTGGAAATTGCAATTCTTAATTTCAAAAAAGGCCACACCATTGTGACAAAGAGGAAGAAAGAGTTTGCGAATAACAAAGCTAAAACAGCACAAATCTCTTCTTATGATACTAGAGGCGCCATCTATTGTTAATATAAAAATCAATTCGACTTAGGTATAATTAAATATTTCTGCACAAATATATTCTGAGCTGAATGTTCAGTCAGTTTATTTTTCAGTTAATATCGAAAAATATATTTCATATTGTTTATGCAACTTACGAATTCTTCATATATATATGCAAAACAGATCATATTTATGAAAATAGGCAATTATCATTTTCATTTGGTTACCTTTATTTTTATAAGAGAGCATATATATAAATTTGACTGTATGGTATTATTTCTGTAAACGTTGTCGTTATAATATGTGTTCTCTCTCTCATTTCAATTATTTCATATTATTTTGCATAATAATTTTATATATTTCTTATTCAAAATAGTTATGTGCTTTAATATTCCGTATTATTTCGAAAATATCTTTGAAACTTTTGTGGATAAAAAAAACACAAAAAGAATTCCTTTGATACTTTAGAAGTCTTAGCTACGGGCAAATTCTGTATATCACCATTAAGTTAACCTATTCCTGAGATTCATAAGTTATTTTGTATAACTGACTTCGATTTTGAGCGGGGCTTTTGGTTTTAAAAAATCCGAGCTCTTCCCATTATTACGGAAAGGGCCCAAATAACTTCTATATTCAAGAATTCATTAAGGAGCTAAAATTCAGAGAAAGAAAACATATCAGTTGCTTCAAAGTCCTGTAAACGTTGTTGTTTGGGTTGTTTTACCTCTGAGCGGCACTTTTTTGCACACCATGGGCTAAATGGCCAGGTCACATGGACCCCGAAGGCTCAGAGAAGGTTGGGGGAGGGGATCCACTGGAACAGCTGTTGGGAGACAGATGGTAGCCTCCCGTCAAGGCCATCCAGCGTGTTCTTTAATGTGCACAGGGTATGGCTCTCCCGCACACGGGGCCACGGCTTAACGTCATATCCGACGGACGGCGGTCTTTCCAAGCCCATCGGTGTCCCCTACTGACCGTGGGCAGAGCGGGGAATTTTTCGGAGATAAATCTCAACGCTGACCCAGCTGGGACTCGAACCTGGGAACTACAGATTACGAGCCTGGCGCGCTACCGACTGGCGCCCTTTCCTTCTAAATAAAAAATATTTTTCAATAAACAGTAGTATAAAGATTAGTACAAAAGTATACCACTAATAATAACATAAAGAAAAAAAAAAGAAATGTCTGAATTATAGTACTACCTATGCTGACGTCATAATTTTTCCCATCGGTCTTCTGTTGTAGGAGGTGTTGGTTAGTTATGTAATTTGTCATTCTTGGGATTAAACGTTTTAAATACATGCTCATTAACGAATATAAACAGCATATTATTAAAACACCGAACTAATAAAGTATGCTCCTCACACTTTAATGTTAAAAAGTAAATATACATAATTCTCTCTCTATATATATGTAGAATTCTCTCTTTTTCAACAATTTATATCTTAGTGAAATCCTTGGCCCCAATGGCCAAGGACGTAACCATGGGAGCGGGAAACAGGGTCCAGACCTCCCCCCCCCCCCCCCCCCCCCCCGACTAAATCTCATCGCATTTTATGAAATCTGGAATTTGCCTACTTGCTTCGAAAACCAAAACAGGTTCTTGGTATAATTTTATTTTTCTCCATGTATATGCCCAACGCTAATAGTGAATTACTCTACACTAAAAAACTCCGCTAAATATAGGTTTAAAAAAAGTAAAGAATTATAATTTTTTTCCATGTAGCATATCATTTTAACCTTTCCTGACCGGTGTCGAGTCTTATTCTCTGAACCCACCCTCTCCCTCCGAAATTAAGAACTGATACTAAATACTAAGACCGTCCCTAGACATGCCCGTATTTAAAATGATTACATGTTGTAACTATAACATTCTAGTGAGAATTAGCGGTTGAGAAATAAAAAATTCTCTCAGAGCTTGGTTAGAAAGGGAAAAACAACAGAATACCTGAAGACTGCGGTGAAGGATCTATTGGCTTTTCCTCCTCCTGATTTTCCTCCACCTGATTTCGACGAACGGCTTTCACACTACTCTCCTTTGGCAATTTTGCATCAACAAATATTTCGGAATCATCATCATTTCTTTCCATAACATCAAGAGACGATGAACTGCAGTTTTGGCCTGGGCCTTTTTGCTGAGGAACGGTTCTCGCTGAGAAAAAGAAACTTACGTTATTTCAAACAAAAATATGAATTTTTATGTATTCTACAATATGGGGAAAAAAAAATTTTATAGCTTACGTCAGGCTGAGCAACACAGACTTTGCGAACAGCCATTTAAATAAAAAAAAAAACTCTATTGTTTAAGATCCACAGGACTTTTATCATAATTTATTATGGAAATTCGAATCTAATTCAATGGAAAATAATAGTCATCTGAATCTTTAGCCTTTACAGAACCGCAGAACGATGCGCAATGGATTTTAAACGTCAAAGTTTCTGGAGACGTTCAACGAATTCTTTTCATTATATAACTAAAATAAATCTACAAATTGAAGTTAAACGAGATATTAAAAGAGTCACATAACTAAATATTATATATGAGTTACAAAAATTATGAAAAGAGATACGAGTTGCCCAACCCTTCCTTACGGATATATACTCTATTACAAAGCTTCTCCTGACACTTCCAAGTTATGTGTGCACCACTGGACAGCTGTTAGGAGACAGATGGAATTTTCTCATCAAGGCTATCCAGCGTGTTATTTAACGTGCATAGGGTAAGGCTCTCCCGCACACGAGACCACGGCTTTATGTCGCATCCGACAGACGGCGGCCTGTCGAAGCTCATTGTTTTCGGAGGTAAAGCAAACAACCATTTAGAAATCCATTTCTTTTTGTTGAAAAAGGTGTATACTTCAATATCGCGTTCAATGTCATCAAGTTTGTTTTATTAGCGTAATGGTTAGGCAACAGACGCCATAAAGAAAAAAAAAAACAAATTAACGAAAATTTTATTTTTTATTTTTATTTCATAATATTATTGTTCTAATTTCTATTGTATTGCACACTGAATCAAAAACAATATTCTTTTGTGATTAAAAAAAATGGAAAAAAATAAGTGGAAGTGATATTCTTTTGCCCAAACTGTGTGGCAAATGGATATTTGAATTTCATTCAATGATTCACTTCCGCATCCATTACAACCAAAACATCGATTGCTCCCATTCTTTACACAGCTGACATGATCCACACTAAACATTCTGGATCAAGTCTTCGCATTCGTTATACAGATTTCTCAGCGTACCACAAATGTCGCTACGAGTGTGTTGCTTTCTTGACTTCTTCCGAATTTCTTTTGTCTGCTGTTTTCTTCCTTTGTTTCAAACTTTCAACAAAATGTTGATGAGATAAAACTACTGCTTCCGAAAATATTCTTTCTAGTTTCGTACAAAAAACTTGGCATCGGACATAGGTTCTCAAAACTATAATTGGCATCCCAATAATAAAGTATCAGAGGAAAATGCTAGAACAAACTGCAAACATCATTTCTTCATATGCCGTTGGGTTGGGTTGTTTTACCTCTGAGCGGCACTTTTTTGCACACCATGGGCTAAATGGCCAGGTCACGTGGACCCCGAAGGCTCAGAGAAGGTTGGGGGAAGGGACCCACTGGAACAGCTGTTGGGAGACAGATGGTAGCCTCCCGTCAAGGCCATCCAGCGTGTTCTTTAACGTGCACAAGGTATGGCTCTCACGCACACGGGGCCACGGCTTAAAGTCCCATGCGACGGACGGCGGCCTTTCCAAGCCCATCGGTGTCCCCTACTGACCGTGGGCAAGGCGGGGAATTTTGCGGAGATAAATCTCAACGCTGACCCAGCTGGGACTCGAACCTGGGAACTACAGATTACGAGCCTGGCGCGCTCTTCATATGCCGAGTTGGTTGGTTTGAAATTCTTTATCTCCTGAAGTTGTGATGTCCCCAACTTTATACGTTGAGTTCGACTAAAGCAAGTCGACTTATCTAAATTTTCAACAAGTTTCAGGTTTTAATATTCATATAGGTGTTTTGTTTGCCTCAATGTAAAGCTGTAATAACACTCACAGGCCTCTGCCATCTGTCCGTTTGTAGACATCGATTTTTTTGCTTTTAAAGAAAAATGAAAATATATTTTTGTCTTAGATAGCTAAGGATGAAATATTAAAATTCGCACTTTTCGATTTTCCCAAAATCTAATACTGCGTCTTCTAACGGCAGAAAACTTTGAAAAATGCGACTATTGAACGAATATTAATTACATACGATGGATTTATATTAGAAATTAAAACTTTTACTGGTGGAATGTCGAGTTCATGATGTTTATTACATTGGTAATAATGAGTTGAACTTTACCCCCCGGGTAGGTGGGTGGGAGGGGATTAAGTCGTAGCGCACCAGACTCGTAATCCGCAGTTCCCAGGTTCAAGCCCCAGCTGGATCAGCGTTGAAATTTGTCTCCGCAAAACTGTCCGCCCCGCCCACGGTCAATAGGGTACACACATGGGCTTGGAAAGGCCTCGGTCCGTCGGATGGGATGTTAAGCCGTGACACCGTGTGCAGGAGAGCCACACCCTGTGTAAGTTAAAGAAGATGCTGGTTGGCCTTGACGGCAGGCTATCATCTGTCTCCCAACAGCTGTTCCACTGTGTCCCCTCCCCCAATCTTCTCTGAGCCTTCGGGGTCCTGGTGACCTGGCCATTTAACCCATTGTGTGTTGGGCGGGGATGGATCAGTCGGTAGCGCGCCAGGCTCGTAATCTGTTGTTCCCAGGTTCGAGTCCCAGCGGGTCAGCGTTGAGATTTATCTGCGCAAAATTCCCCGTCCTGCTCACGGTCAGTAGGGTGCACGGATGGGCTTGGAAAGGCCGCGTTCCGTCGGATGTAACGTTAAGCCGTGGCCCCGTTTGCGGGAGAGCCATACCCTGTGCACGTTAAAGAACACACTGGATGGCCTTGACGGGAGGCTACCATCTGCCTCCCAACAGCTGTTCCAGTGGGTCCCCTCCCCCAACCTTCTCTGAGCCTTCGGGGTCCATGTGACCTGGCCATTTAGCCCATGGTGTGGAAAAAAGTGCCGCTCAGAGGTAAAACAACCCAACAACAACCTTTATTTTTATAAGAGAGCATATATATAAATTTGATTATATGGTATTATTTCCGTAAACGTTGTCGTTATTATATGTTCTCTCTCTCATTTCATTTATTTCATATTATTTTGCATAATAATTTTATATATTTCTTATTCAAAACAGTTATGTGCTTTAATATTCCGTATTATTTCGAAAATATCTTTGAAACTTTTGTGGATAAAAAAAAACACAAAAAGAATTCCTTTGATACTTCTGAAGTCTTATCTACGGGCAAGTTCTATATATCACCATTAAGTTAACCTATTCCTGAGATTCATAAGTTATATTGTATAACTGGCTTTGATTTTGAGCGGGGCTTTTGATTTTTAAAAAACCGAGCTCTTCCCATTATTACGGAAAGGGCCCAAATAACTTCTACATTCAAGAATTCATTAAGGAGCTAAAATTCAGAAAAAGAAAACATATCAGTTGCTTCAAAGTCCTGTAAACGTTGTTGTTTGGGTTGTTTTACCTCTGAGCGGCACTTTTTTGCACACCATGGGCTAAATGGCCAGGTCACATGGACCCCGAAGGCTCAGAGAAGGTTGGGGAGGGGACCCACTGGAACAGCTGTTGGGAGACAGATGGTAGCCTCTCGTAAAGGCCATGCAGTGTTCTTTAACGTCCACAGGGTATGACTCTCCGCACACGGGGCCACGGCTTAACGTCCCATGCGACGGACGGCGGCCTTTCCAAGCCCATCGGTGTCCCCTACTGACCGTGGGCAGGGCGAGAAGTTTTGCGGAGATAAATCTCAACGCTGACCAGCTGGGACTCGAACCTGGGAACTACAGATTACGAGCCTGGCGCGCTACCGACTGAGCCCCCCTCGCCCCCCTGTAAACCTAAATTGGTTCCTACTTCAATGTTCAAGAAATTAGAAGAAGATAGTTTTCATGTATGATACACACACACAAAAAAAAAATGCAATAAATAACATTGAATGATTGGAATGATAGTTTTCCGCTCGGGAAAATAGATTAGAAAAGGGAAATAGAATTATTGAAAGGTTAATCTACGGCAGTGGTTCTCACATTTTATGCTTCACGTACCCCCTGGAAATGTGTATGTAACTGGGGTACCCCTTGTATAGATAGATAAAACTATACTTGTAATATAACAATGAGAATAAAATAAAACATATATATATAACATATATCTAGTAACTTTTCAGTTCTCACAGCGTACCCCAAAATATTTTACCTAATCTGTGGAATAGGTTTATCCATTGCGATATTAATATGATTTGAAAAATATTTATAAAAATATGGAAATTTCAAGGGCAGTGTATTGTAACCCGATAAGCTAAAAAATTATCATGAATTGCACTTTTCATCATTTCATCTAACACCAGAAGCAGTAGGTCGACAGTATACTGTACGACAAAGTCAAGTGCATACACTGCCTGGCTAAATTATAATACGCGAAGTACCATGAAACATGCAATGCAGGCTCTGATCAAGAAAAAATTTGACAAGGGGGGTGGAGGGGTAAGAAACATAATCGAGCCGGAAAAATGTAAAAAGGGGTAAAAAGGCAACAGACAGGATTTCCAATAGAGTATAACATTTCTCGATCCATTTTACAGGTCTTTAAAAAAATTCTTGAAAAATGCATAAATTTTAAGTAAGTTTAATAATATTTTGTTTTTATTACTTTTCCTAGCTTTCTGAAAGGGAGGGAGGAGGATCACTGTACCCTTGCCCAACTCCCTAGATTCTGTCCTGTCAAAGTCAAATGCGGCATGGGTAAAAAAGACTGATCTGACTGACTTCGAAAAGAGACTCATCGTCGAGCGCAGTGGGCATGATCATCTGTAATGAGGTGATGGGACTCACGGAAAATCACGTGATATAATATCCCAAGTGTTTGGAGAACGGCAAAGGTATCAAAAAACGTCCATCAATCGTGGAAAATGGGGGAGGAAAAAGTCTCTGATAGATAGGGACTCTATCATCAGCTGAGAGATAAGACCTTTAGCAATACTTCAAAATCCATTTCAAAGAAAATCACTAGCAGAGAATTTCAAACTTTGAAATTTGGAAACTGTACCATGATACATGGTCTAGTGATTAACGTGCCCACTGGTTTAGTAGTCAGATACGTACACATACACAATACAAATATACAAAATCATACACAAGGATATGCCCACTGATTATGTCCTTGTGTATGTGTTTGTATGTTATATGAGAAATCAGGACAAGCCCAATTAAGTTTCTAGGTTATTTCTGTCCTTTGTGTACGAGAGTACACACCAACATACTTATATACCACGAAGTATTAGTGAGGTGTTCATAATAATTTGTCGAGGCAGTGTATATCTATGTTTCACTTAAGAAAGCTAAGCCATCTCAGTTGTGAAATCACTAAGCAACCTTCAGTTTCATATTGTATTGCAATTTTTTGACTAACTCTTATAAGAAACATTTAGAATTTTAAATAGTGATCATCACGACATAAGCAGCGTGAAACTTATCATGATGTGTTTTTCAATTCATACGTTCATTATTACTGTTCTTTTTAATACCACCATATAGACAGAGCCTTTGAGAAAGGAAGCGAAGAAGTCCATTTGGCCCAGGCCTAAAACTCAAAGGGACCTGGAATTTAGGCACGTGAGAGTTTTAATATTAGATGCAACAGTAAGCAGATTTACTAAAAAGGTATATTTTTTAACTGACGGGACTCACATAAGGAACGGATGTTTCTTTTCTGACGTTGTCTTTTTGCTGAGGTCTTGTGTTACTCACAGACCATCTGTATGGCGCATTATACAAACAAGCTCCTTTCGGACTTCTGTGGCAAGCAGCTGCTTGTCACAGAATCTTTAATTAGAATTTAAAAACGTTAGTAAAATAATAACGAAAATAAATTTTTATTTTGTCTGTGGGCCTCAAAAGTTGAAAGTGACTCTCTGGACCTGCGAGAGTCCCTACGTATAAGTGATAGTTTTCTCCGTATAATATTGGCATTACTATATTAAAATAATATAATATATATTTATACATTAAATAAACAAATTCTAAATGCACATATAAGAACAGTATTTTAAATGCTTGATCCTCAGAACGAGAAGCAAGATAAATTAAATAGTTTCTACTGTTGGAAAGTCTCAATTCGATTTTTTTTTAAAGGTTAAGGTGCATAAAAAGTGGAGAGCCCACTGAGTAAAAAACTAATACATTATCAAGTTGTTGATCTTTCTGTTCTTTTGAGATATGGGGTCAGTAAGACGTCTATCATTACATAACGGAAGGAGTAGAATAGAGGTTCGACATTAGGGTGAACTTCTATATCAGTGATTCAATTATTTTTCTTCTATCTGCCCTATAAAGTTTTAAAGAAGACATGTCGGTGTAGGGAAGAAACAGAGTGAGCACAACATATTTCTGAGGAAGGTTTTCCTGACATTGTGTTTGAGAAGGCACTAAATAGAATATTTAGGAGTGGAAGAAAGTGAATTATAGCTTTCAAAGAAAAAATAAACACTAGACTTGGTTTTATTGGCAAAAGATATTTCTCGTAAAAGCCCGAAAAGAAGGATTTTTCCCAAAGGTCGTCCTTTCTTTGTCTCTCGTACAAAATGATGACAGCCTCTCCCACTTTTCCCAAATTAAACATGTTATTAAAAACCACTCCTAAAAAACCAAGAGTCTTTGAAATTTATTAAATTGTTCAACACCTCCTATAACATAAGGCCACTGGACCAAATTATGACGTCGTATGAATCCAGACTTCACTTATATATTTATTTCTATTATTATTACTGGTTACTTTTATACAATCTTTATGGCAATGTTGATTTATAAATGTACTCTATACAGAAAGGAAATTGTTTGCATTTATTAAAGTATGATAATTGCTAATCAATGCGAATAATTTTCCTTCTAAATAAAAAACATTTTTCAATAAACAGTAGTATAAAGATTAGTACAAAAGTATACCACTAATAATAATATAAAGAAAAAAATAAGAAACGTCCGAATTATAGTACTACCTATGCTGACGTCATAATTTTTCCCATCGGTCTTCTGTTGTAGGAGGTGTTGGTTAGTTATGTAATTTGTCATTCTTGGGATTAAACGTTTTAAATACATGCTCATTAACGAATATAAACAGCATATTATTAAAACACCGAACTAATAAATTATGTTCCTCACACTTTAATGTTAAAAAGTAAATATACATAATTCTCTCTATATATATATATGTAGAATTCTCTCTTTTTCAACAATTTATATCTTAGTGAAGTCCTTGGCCCCAATGGACAAGGATGTACCCGTGGGAGCGGGAAACAGGGTCCAGACCTCCACCCCCCCCCCCCCCCCCTCCGACTAAATCTCATCGCATTTTATGAAATCTAAAATTTGTCTACTTGCTTCGAAAACCAAAACAGGTTCTTGGTATAATTTTATTTTTCTCCATGTTATATGCCCAACGCTAATAGTGAATTACTCTACACCAAAAAACCCCGCTAAATATAGGTTTAAAAAAAGTAAAGAATTATAATTTTTTTCCATGTAGCATATCATTTTAACCTTTCCTGACCGGTGTCGAGTCTTATTCTCTGAACCCACCCCCTCCCTCCGAAATTAAGAACTGATACTAAATACTAAGACCGTCCCTAGACATGCCCGTATTTAAAATGATTACATGTTGTAACTATAACATTCTAGTGAGAATTAGCGGTTGAGAAATAAAAGATTCTTTAAACTTCTCTCAGAGTTTGGTTAGAAAGGGAAAAACAACAGAATACCTGAAGACTGCGGTGAAGGATCTATTGGCTTTTCCTCCACCTGATTTTCCTCCACCTGATTTCGACGAACGGCTTTCACACTACTCTCCATCGTCAATTTTGCATCAAAAAATATATCGGAAATCGATGCTTGCCTTTCCATAACATCAAGAGACGATGAACTGCAGTTTTGGCTTGGGCCTTTTTGCTGAGGAACGGTTCTCGCTGAGAAAAAGAAACTTACGTTATTTCAAACAAAAATATGAATTTTTATGTATTCTACAATATGCGCAAAAGAAAATTTTTATAACTTACGTCAGAGAGCCATACCCTGTGCACGTTAAAGAACAAGCTGGATGGCCTTGACGGGAGGCTACCATCTGTCTCCCAACAGCTATTCCAGTGGGTCCCCTCCCCCAATCTTCTCTGAGCCTTCGGGGTCCTGGTGACCTGGCCATTTAACCCATTGTGTGTGGGGCGGGGATGGCTCAGTCGGTAGCGCGCCAGGCTCGTAATCTGTAGTTCCCAGGTTCGAGTCCCAGCTGGGTCAGCGTTGAGATTTATCTCCGCAAAACTCCCCGCCCTGCCCACGGTCAGTAGGGGACACCGATGGGCTTGGAAAGACCGCCGTTCGTCAGATAGGACGTTAAGCCGTGGTCCCGTGTGCGGGAGAGCCATACCCTGTGCACATTAAAGAACACGCTGGATGGCCTTGACGGGAGGCTACCATCTCTCCCAACAGCTGTTCCAGTGGGTCCCCTCCCCCAACCTTCTCTGAGCCTTCGAGGCCCATGTGACCTGGCCATTTAGCCCATGGTGTGCAAAAAAATGCCACTCAGAGGCAAAAGAATCCAATCCAACCCGAGTAGGTGGGAAAATGCAACCTTTTTCATTTAAGAAATAATTGTTTGCTTTTAAAGATAATCAAAAAATTATTTCTGTAATGGATAGGTATTGATGAAATAATGCAATTCACACTTTCAAAATCTCTCAGAAGTTTAAATTGTGAAATCTAACGTTGAAAATGTTTGAAAATTGTAAACGTTTAACTTAATATTGCCAACGATGTATTTATGCTAGAAATTTAAAATTTTAATACTAAAATGGAAAATTCATAAAGTATTTATTGTCTGAAACATAACAAATAACGCTTATTATGTATATATAATGCAACTATTTTAAGAAATAATTGTAAAATTGTCGTTTAGTTAGAACTATCAATACTAATGAAATATAATGATTCCATTTTACAAATCATCCATTAGCTTCAATTGAAACTTTTAAAGAGCACAAAAGTAGAAAAATCATAAAAATTCATTCTCTTTGAAAACGAGATTCCCATATTCGCCAGATATGCGTTCCTCTAGTTATTTTTTATAAAAGCAGTAGCTATTGGAACAAATAAATGCATCATATGTTATAAATTATGTATTTAAATAAGTTTGAAAGGCTTTAATAAGCTTATATAATCATAAGAAGGAATAATATTTTATAGTGACCGTTTGCCATTTCTTGCAGAGTTTTTCAAATGTTTCCGTAATTTCTAATCGATTGCAGATGATGTTAATTCAAAACATTTTCCATGTACTAACGTTTAGGATTATTTTTGATGAAGCACCAAGTTCTTTACTTCAAAAACGTATTACTTATAAATTATTTTATAAATAATTTGTTTTGGAGGAAGCAATATTAGTTAAACAATGTTTACCTGAAAAGTTTTCAAAACTCTCTCGATTGAAAAATAAATATGACATTGAATTAAAGCTAGCTCTATTTACAAAAACCAATCTAATATTGAATTAAAGTTAGCTTCATAAACAAAGTACCCCATGTGCTTTGTTTATGAAGCCGGTGGATCCCTCGGTGAGAAAGGGGGCGGTGATGGATAAGGTGCTCCCTCTGTCAGATAGGACGTTAAGCCGCGACTCCGTGTGCAGGAGAGCCACCTCTGTGCATGTTAAAAACACGCTAGATGGTCTTGATGGAAAGGTATAATCTGTTTTCTGACAATTTGCCAGCAGATTCCCTTTCTCAAACTTTCTCTGAGCCCTTGGAATCTTTGTGACCTGGCAATTTAGCCAATTTTGTGAAAAAAAAGTTTTGCTGTTTTTGCCATCATTAGCCTAACTACTATTCTCAAAGAGGTATTTCAATCCCCCTCCCCCCTAGATCCTTCACTGGACTTGCTAACGTTGCTTACAAATTCACAGCAGCAATTAGGTTGTTGGGTTGGGTTGTTTTACCTCTGAGATGCACTTTTTTGCACACCATTGGCTAAATGGTCAGGTCACATGGACCCCGAAGGCTCAGAGAAGGTTGGGGGAGGGGACCCACTGGAACAGCTGTTGGGAGACAGATGGTAGCCTCCCGTCAAGGCCATCCAGCGTGTTCTTTAACGTGCACAGGTTATGGCTCTCCCACACACGGGGCCACGGCTTAACGTCCCATCCGACGGACGGCGGCCTTTCCAAGCCCATCGGTGTCCCCTACTGACCGTGGGCAGGGCGGGGAATTTTGCGGAGATAAATCTCAACGCTGACCCAGCAATTAGGTATAGCGAGTCTTGGGCAACTTCTTATATTAACACTGAATGATCTATATTAGGATGTCGTTTACGGTGCTATTGATTAGCTATATTAGTTCTTACTTTTCAGTTCTGGAGCCTCTACATAAGGTCTTACTTACAAATAAATTAGAAGCTTTTACATTGAACACTACTTTCCAGATCGTCGGAGATTTTTGAATGCAAACTTGCTAGAATTATCAAGGCCACAGATCTTGCTATAAATCTTTGCTATCAATGAAAGGCAACAGTCATAAAAGGATTAGTCAGTTAGACTCTGAGAACGATTTTACACTCCTTACCTAAAGGCCTGAGAGCAGAAGGAGGCTCCATCACGCGAGATGGTCCTGCAGTAGGCTCTATCGCAACAGTCTGCTGAAGGAATGGATGTGAGAGCAGATCTCCTATATTTCCTCTGAGAGCGGGACGTTCTTTGAGCAGCAGAATCAACAAATCCTTACAAGAATTTATAGTCTCATCTTCAATATTTGATGTCAAATAAGCAGAACGAACTTCATGGTGGAAATCTGATGAGTTTCTTTTCATCCGTCTCAGGTAGGGCCTTAGATACCGATACCACAGTTTCCGGTCGGTGAAGTCTTCGGAGGCATTTTGCCTACAACCCTTTATCCTCTTGGCCAATGAAAAACGAGTCACCGTCTCCAGCACTGTGATGCCCATGGACCAGCTGTCAAGCTTCATAGTATCATACGAAAAGGGACCACATCTCTTTCTGGCCCGAAGAACTTCTGGAGCTTTGTACTTCCTGGGCATTCTGATCTCCTTCCTGGTAGTCACTCTATTCCTAACACTGATACAGGAAAAATCTGCCAGAACAGCTTTGTTGCTCATTCTGATCAGAATGTTATTGGGCTTCACATCCATGTGAGCAATGCCGCAATTGTGCAGATAAGACAGGCCACTGGCGACCTCAGCCATCCATCTACGGATTCTACGGAATTTGGTCGACGTTTCGTGTATCTTGCTTACAAGCAGTGTCATGAGGTCATATTTTAGCAGAGGAGTGATGAAAACAGCCTTCCAGATATCTGTCTCCTCGCAAAGTTTCACGCCAAGCAAAGGCAGCACATGAGGATGGAAGAAGCGAGGCCACTGCTCCATTTCATTACTGCAGATGCGGTTCACTACCTTTACCGCCACGGGAAGATTATGAGCCAAATCAGTGGCAGACATCACGATACCGAAACTTCCTCTCCCTATACATTTATGTATTTCGAAGCCTTCAGCTCTCAACATCTTTGTTAACCGATACCCGAGACCATCATTCTCGGATGGACACAATAAAGACTCACGGCATATCTTTGCCATCATTTAGTTTTATCATTTACTTCATTCGTTTTATCGAAACTCCTTAAGACTCAAAACATTTGAACGAAGTCACACAAATACGTGACCGAATGTCGCTTAAGAGTGGAAATGACGAAACGAAAAGCTGCAGTGTTGCGTCCGATTTTCAATAAGAAATCAACAATTAGCGAAAGGGAATGCTAACAGTAAGCAAATATTTGATTTAAATAAATGAGGTGATGAAAAAGAAAATGATGTAAGGGGAAAGCCACCTGGTGGTAAAATTCATGCCATAATATAGTTTGAGTTTTTTTGTTTATCTCTGATGGTTTCGATTTTCTTTTACTGATCTTTGATTTGTTTTCTCATATAAAAAATTAATTAATCACCTTCTAAAGAAATAAATCAACAGAGGGGTGGAAGAGGAGGGTAAATAAAAATAATGGTAACAGAAAGGGGTAAGGAAAAGATTCACATAAAACATATTACAATGGATACGAAACTATTTTGTTATTGCATTTGAGAAGTCAGACAACTTCGAATGAAAAAAGTCTGTAATTTGCTATTATGGTCTCTAAAATGCAAAGCAGATTACCCCTCAAACAGCAATTTATTACGGAGGTCTGGCAGGTGTCACAAAAAAGAATTATCTGTATCTCATCCGAGGTTCGGATCGGATCTCTTTGACCAGTAACCAAGCGCGCTAAACACTCGGCCGAAATAAAATATGTTACCCTTCAAGTAGTCGTGTCGCCCTGTAAGTTGCAGAATATACATTTCAGGACGGATCTACGGGTTGTGTGCGTGTGGTGGTGGTGGTGGTGTGTGTGTGTGTGTGTGTGGGGGGGGGGGTGGCACGATCCCTACCCTTTCATAATAATGCTATTAAAAGTAATAGAGGCAAAAATTATTAAACTTATTTATGTTTCATGCATTTTTCAAGAAACTTTTTTAATATCTTGTGAAACGGAGGGAGAAATGTCATACTGCTTTGGAATTTCAGTCTCTTGCCCCCCCCACCCCCGCCTTTCGCATTTTTCCGACACGATTATGTTTCTTGCCCCTCCCCCTCTCGATTTTGTTCTAGATCCGGACCTAATAATATAAACTACAACAGGTCTTTGAAGAAGGCGAAAATCAGCAGACAAAAAATCTTATCCATAAGTGGTACCCTTTCTCTGTTCTGCAGTCAAACGTACTATCCCCTCGACCTATGGAATGCAGGTTTTTAAACTGCTATAGCTGAGAAGGAACACCTTATGTGTTCAAAAACGATGGTAGGTGTAATATTAATGTGGTATGTATCGTATTCCATTAATTACTTCGCGACATCTAAACCAAGGTTTTTATTTAAAAATGACACTCATGGTCTAATATTGAAATAAAATATTCATTATTTTGAAATATTTTCTTTGAAATTTTTTTTATTTCCATTTTGAAAGCTTACCAAAAACTGACCAAAGATGAAATATATATATGTGCAAATTTATTCCTCTCTCTCTATATATATAGTTTTTTTTTCAAGAGTATTTTCGCGATTGCCGTTGCTCGATGAAATGCCAACTGTAGCGTAGTCTCTGTTGAATCTCCTTTACACTTGGTATCTCATCGAGCAACTACAGTCGAGGAAGCATTTAAGAAGGGTTATATACAGATCAGATACTAAATTATAGCAATGGAGATCTAAATATAGTATGCCATCGCCGATCGCTGGGGTTACGTTCTAAAGATCGCAGCGAATCCGCGATCCGAGAGACTGAAGGTCTACATGTAAAGTGAAGCTAATGGCCAACATTACACACTCGCTGAACACTATGGTTGAATTAAAGATGTAGCCATGGAGCCAGTGGGAGAGGGTGGGGGGTGCTACCCTTATTTGTTTTTTACTTATTTAAGAACGATAGATTGCCCCCATTTGGCTCTAGGCCTTCCAGTTTCTTAATCCGACTCTGCTGAAGATAGGTTGGGTTACCTCTTAGCGGCACTTTTTTTGCACGCAATGGGCTAATTGGCCAGGCGTCTTTTGGGATGGGCTAATTGGACTGATGACAACTCTCCTCATTTTCATCTTTCCAGTGGCAACAGCTCAAGACTTTCTTCCTTTGAGAGCGACAAATAACAACTGCACTTTTTTGCTTGTTTTTCGACGTACCCTCTTCCGGTCCCCTGGCAGAGGTCACCTACGCTCATGCGTGGCTGTACGTGATTGGCCAGAGTAGCCGAGGTGCGAATCTCAGATCCCCTCTGGCCAACGTTGTTTACCAGGCATGTCACGTAGTCCCTCTGCCATCTGGGGTTCCAGGGTCAACCTGGAAAATTCTGAGTCTGCGGCCGAGTTCCTCTTCGTCAAACTGGACACCAAAAATGGAGGCACTGGGAAAATGGCCTTATGGAACGAGGATAAGGACGGCCATGACCCTCCCTGCCAAAAGTCGTGTCCACATGATAAAACAAATGTGCGCACAACACAATTGAAGGTGGTTTTAGGCAAATACAGTAGTGTGAAAAATGAAATGTTACTGGATATAATAAGTAGTAATTCTTGATATGAGATAATACTTGCATTGGAAGAGTTACCAAGGAGAATCGCGGTTCACTGCATCAACGGAAGGTGAAGGCTTTTGGGGACCTACAAGAGTTTGCAGAGAGGTGGTAACAGCGAGAAGACTTCGACTGATACTGTATAGTTTTAAGATTACTTTTGATTACTTAGAATAATAACTTACATAGAATAATAACACAAATGCACAAGGTGTTTTAGTGTGTACTGATCCACAAGCTGTTTCAGTCCACAGGATCGTCAATCACTGGTAGTTTTTGCTTTTCGCCCCATTCTCAGTAAACCCTTGAAACGGTTATGTGTGAAGAGCACAAGAGGATGGCCATTTGGGAGATGCTAGAACCGGCACTAGAAGTATCAACGCTTCGCAAGCCAATAGCTTGTGCGAAATAGCTAAAGCCTCCTGTTCAGATAATGCTGTGGTATCAGCTATCAGCAGTATATGGAAGAGGGCATCGACATCTAAGTGTCAACACTAAGTTAGCTGCAAAAATGACCATGCTGTTGAACGAATCGATTTAAATTTATATGAAAGTATAAATAGTATGAAAAAAGGTTGACAAACCATTATCTCATTCGCAAAATGTGTTACAACAGTTGAATCAGACCAGTACAATGCACTCTCAGCAGACAACTTTATCACATGCTCTTATCAAAAGCCCTGTTGTCCTTGTAACCTGCAGTAGGGGGACACCGATAAGCTTGGAAAGACCGCCGTCCATTGGATGGGAAGTTAAGCCGCAGTCCCGTGTGCGGGAGAGCCATATCCTCTGCACGTTAGAGAACACATTGGATGGCCTTGACATGGGGCTACCATGCGTCAGCTGTTCAGTGGGTCAGCTCTCCCCAACTTTCCTTTGGGGTCCTAGCGACCGGCCATTTAGCCAATTATGTGCAAAAAAGTGACGTTCAGAGGTAAAACAACCCAATCCTTGTAACCTGTTCATTTAGCCCATTGCGTGCAAATGAAGTTTTGTTCATAAGAAAAATCAACGGAAACCTCTCATGAAAAGATGTGTTTAGTAAGAGCGGAAGATTTTAAACATTTTTCCAACGTGGCCCAATCTGCAAGAGAGCTATATCCTGTGCACGTTAAAGAACACATTAGATGACCTTGGTGGGAGGATCCCATCCGTCACCTAACAGCTGTTCAATGGGTTCGCTTCCCCAAACATTCTCTGAGTTTGGGATGCATGGGACCAGGGCTTGTAACCAGGGTCTTGGAGCTTGACTACGGGCTCCGGTTCCAGACAAAACATTAAATTTCAACTAATCACAGATTACCTGTAGAGATGGACTTCAAACATTAGTTAAATTAATCTGAAAAAAATTCATCGCCTACACGGCGGAATTACAGATCATTTCCCCACATTTTTTCTGGTCCAAAGGACAAATTTTCAAATGCTACCTAGCAGTTATAGATATAGAGAAATCAATGATAATGATATTCTGCAATTGCAATATAAATTAAATCGTATTGATTGGCAATTCCTTTACTTAATCAGCGATGTAAATGAAGCATATAATTATTTCATAAATATTTTTATAAATCACTATAATAAATATTTGCCCACGGGTATTAAGAAGTTCCAAAGGCCAAATAAATATGCTCCTTGGATGACGAAAGATCTGAAAAAATTAATAACTAAATGAGATAATTTATACAAAAAAGCAAAAGATACCCATTTAGAGGATGACAGTTCTGCATATAAAGAATTTCATAATTTCGTTACTGCCCAAATCAGACAAACAAAGAACGCCTATTATAACAGTAGATTTGATTCTAGCAAAAATTCTAAACAGAAATGGAAATATCTCAACGATGTTTTGGGTAGAAATAAATGTAAGTCAATAGTAGGAGACATTTCTTCTGATGATGCAATTATTGTTGATGACTATGTGAAGTCCAATGCCTTCAATAGCTATTTTCATGATACCGTTAACGAATTGATACTGAACCAAACTGAAAAATTTCATGGCAAATATAAATATCAAATTGAGTGCATAGACCAGACGTTTTATGTCATGCTAATTGTTACTCAAGAGATCTGTAACATTGTGAATGATCTAGGAGCTGATAAGTCACCAGGTATAGATGACATAAATATTAATGTAATTAAAACGGTTATACATAAAATAAAAGAACCTTTGTGCTATTTATTTAATTTATCAATAATAAACGAAGTATTCCCGGATAAACTGAAAATTGCCGAAATCTTCCCATACATAAATCAGGTGATAAAGAAAATATAGAAAACTACAGACCTATTTCAATTTTGCCAATCTTTTCGAAAATCTTTGAAAAGCTAATTTGTACACGTATTACTAAATTCCTACATAATATGAAAATTATCACACAACAACAATATGGTTTTCAAAATAAAAAATCTACTCAGACAGCCATTGCAGATTTATATGAGCATATTGTCAATCATTTGGATGCAGGTCACATTGGATTAGCTGTATATCTTGATTTTACGAAAGCATTTGACAGTATTAACCACGAAATTTTGTTAAAGAATATTGAATTTTATGGCCTGAGAGGTAAAATAACTGGTTAAGAAGCTACTTATTTCAGAGGAAAGCTCTTGTAGAAGTAAATGGTAGTATATCAGATGAACATTTTATCTACAGAGGTGTGCCTCAAGGTTCGATTCTTGGTCCGATCCTTTTCCTACTTTGCGTTAACGACTTAGCAAAGTTACACATTAATTCAAAGATGTTATTATATGCTGATGATACAAGTATTACCGATTTCCATCAAGATTCTGCAAGCCTGATTAACAGTATTAACTACTCTCTAAATATTATATCTGAATGGTGCAGACATAACAATTTATTAATAAATGTCAAGAAATACAAATACATGATTTATAGAAACAAAAACAAAAATATCGGATCCTTTATCATTAATTACCATTAATTTGAACGACTTACTCTTTCGTTTAATATACTCTGTTTCTTAAAAACTGAATCTGAGCTACAGCACTTTTGTAATATGCAGAAATTTATACGCTTTATTTATTTTCCAATGTTTGTTTTTGAATAAAAACTGTCCTAATAAAATATGGTATTATTATGCATCCTGACCTTCTTTATGGTCGTTTACGTGATCATCCACCCAAATGAGAGTTTTTAATAAATATTAAGTTTTATTTTTCTATCTCTGTACTAGATCCTTGGGATGGAGAAGTGGCTTCCAACAAATTGCAGGATTACAGTCCGTCTCTTGTCTGGTGGCCGTCCTTTATCGTCCTGCTTCCCTCTATCACCCGCAGCGTAGAGCGATTCTCCACATCAAGAGTCTTCAGAAACGATCCAAAGCCAAAGACAAAATGCCAGCATTGGAGAAGCATCCGTTCTTCGACTTCTCTGTTCTCAAATCAAGAACAGTTCAGGTACTGATGATGGGAACTGGGATCACAGCATTTGGGATCACTTCACCTCTTGTACTCTTGGTGAGTAGGATATGCATAATGTTTAATGCATTTACTGCTCCTTGAATTAGTATTTTCAAATTTTAAAAGTCTAGTCCCACATTCAACCTAAGGCTTTCATGCGTTCCTCTTCAGCTTGAGATCTTCACCCGTGGACTTGAGTTTTACACATCAAGCTCTTGAATGTTAAAATTTATCGCTGCTCTATTCCAATAGTTTCCCAGAATTTACGCAATCGCGAACATTACAGTCTGGTAATATTCCTGTAGTTTCCATGTTCTGATTTGGTCAGTATTTCTACAACTTCTGACCCCGGAGTTTACTATTATTCACGCAACCTCTAAAGTTGAGAATTCCAGTATTTAGATAAACCCTACAACATCTGAGTACATCAATATTCATACAATTCTTAGCTTCTGAGTTTACCAGTATTTATACAACCCATAACTTGAGTTTTCCATTATTCGCATAATGCTCACAACTTCTGAGTTTATTAGTATTCATACAATCCCTAGCTCCTGAGTTTGCAAGTATTCATATAATCCCTAGCTCCTGAGTTTGCCAGTATTCATATAATCAATACCTCCTGAGTTTGCAAGCTCCTGAGTTTGCCAGTATTCGTATAATCAATACCTCCTGAGTTTGTAAGCATTCATATAATACCTAGCTCCTGAGTTTGCCAGTATTCCTACAACGCACATAACTCTTGAATATACCAGTGTTCACCCAATTGTTAACTATCTGAGAGAGTATTTTATCGACTTAATAGTTGTTACAGGATAACTAGTAAATTAGAACAATGGAATATAATTGAGAAAATATCAGTAACGATATTTTAGCTTACAGTTTGATTCTGCTAATACAGTTATGTTCTTATGAATAAGGTTTCGAATTTCTTAAGGGGGAGAGTGAGGTGAGAAGATTAGTTCATTTGAGGTGATGTGACAATAACCAAACTGAAAAGAGGATGACGCGAACAAATAAAAGATGAAGAATGGCTGCTCTGAGGAGAGTGCTTTCCACAGCCGAAATTTATACCCTTCAGATAGGATCGTAAGTTTTATCAATTGTAATTGTATAACATATTTCGGCATATCTGCCTCTCTTCTAAATTTTATAACATATTTACAGTGTTCATTATAATTAATAAAGAACCTGGGCTCGAATCGAAAATACATATTATAACTTATTCAATGATTTAAAAACATTTCTCTATTATGGTTGGATGATTTTTTTTTCACTTGTAAAATTGGAGGAGGAGGTCGTAATGTATAAAGGTAACAGAGAGAAAATGGTACTGACATAGTTATTGAAGAATGAACGTTTTCGCTAATACACTTGTACACGTAAGCTAATGGTTTTCATAATAGTAAATAACATATCTCTGTAACTGCACTTAGCTAGAAATTCTTGATTAATAACTTTAAATTATTTTGATAAGTGTCTGTTAAAAGTCAAAAGATCAACCGCGAAATATTTAAGGAAAAGTACTACTTTGTAAAAACTTCTACATAAATTTCTCGTTAAAATATTTTTAATATAACAATTGAATTGAGCAATACAATCATTTTAATAAATGTACTCTAAAAGTCTGAAAATAATTAGGTTCTGAGACAGTTTAGTTCCCAATAAATCCGTACAAAGTTCTCTAACTGTGAACAATAATATTTAAAGTTTAACCTTCGAAAGAATGTTACATTTTAAATTATTCTTAAAGCTGTAAAGGTTTTCAGAGTGAAGCTACATTTTTCATTCAGTGTTATTCACTGATGACAAAACTGTTTGTTCGGAAAAGGTTTTGAGTTTTCTAGAAAAATATATAAAAGGTAAAAGTCTTTTAAAAACTAATAGAGTTATTTATCATGGACAGAGATCTTTATACCAAAATATTTGTTTATTTACACCAAAAGATTAGTTTATTTTAGGGTTATGTGACAATAATCAAACTGAACTAGATATTATTTATTTTAGAGTGATTTTCAAGAACTAAGTTTCTATCTTCAGATAACATATTATTCAATTGCTTTATTCTCTGATTTTGTTTCTGATATCAACACGACCTACATATTTTATGTAACAAAATTATTACATTCACACAAATGAATTTCCTTTTATATAGAAATTTATTCAAATAGTATGATGATTTATGTAAAATGTATGATTATTTAACATAAAATATGAAATTAAATTTTGAAAATATTGTTAAAGCAATAACCAGGAAATTCTCTAAAACAGTGGTTTTCAAAGAGAGCAATAGTGTCCATCAGTTTTAGGGTTTTTGGTGGGTGTTAAAAAACTCACCAAATGCTATTCTAATGTTAAATTGACAAGGAAAGTGAGCGGTGAACATATTTCAAATGGCAAAATATAATAAAAACGAGCACTGAATCAAAATGGGTTGAAGACCACTCACTGGTCGAAGAGTACATTTAGTTTCCACTAATTCAATGCATACACGGTTGATTATCATTCTTGTTCGTTATACGTCGTTATTCATGATGATGGCACAAGGAAAAGCTCGGAAATTAAAATTTGACTATAAATGGGTCGTGGCTCAGGTAATGCCTATATTATCAACAATACTAAATACCAACTTTTAAAAGTTATAAATATCAAAGATAATTCCAAATATTATATTGCTTCAAGGTTTTATGAAACCGTAGAAAATATTGCAAAAATTCTATTTTTTTTAATATTCAGGTTCCAGAATAATAACCAAAAATTCCCTATCATCGCAACAAAATATTTAAATAAAAAAAATAAATACCCCCTCAAGCAGCTGCTTGCCACAGAGGTCTGACAGGAGCTTATAGGAGTCCAAATATCGAATGTGGCAGCAAATTATTAGTGCAGAGATTTCATCCCTATAACTGTACATAGCCTTTCTCATTAAACCTATTTTTACAATAGAACAAAATTATCAACATTAAAAAAGAGTAGGCCACCAAAGATACTTTTCAAGGTCAGAGCCCTCTTTCACTTCTCTTTTCTGATACAGAAGAACCAAATACTAAATGCAGTATAGCCTAAGACTAGAATTACAAACAAAATTTCTTATCTGCAATGGAGTGCCAGGCCTCTAAGCATTCGTTCTGATGCCTTCCGATTTGGAACCCATTACAGAAGTGGTCTGAGCACTTTTTAATCTTCATATCATTTTCCCAATTATACAGACGTGTTCAAAATCTTACATCACCACTAAGCAAAGACGGCAGTTTTTCATTTGAGCATGAAGTCACACTGTTGCATTGAGGGTAACTTTTCTGAAGATTTCAAATATTTAAACTGAATTAGAATATTTTTATCGAGTCGAAATTTAAGACAGAAAAAACACCAATGAAATATTGCCTAACAATTAAAATACTTTACTTTTTTTATACAAAATAAGAAATGATCAATGGCTTAGACAAAATGTTTAGTGATTTAGAGTTAACCTGTTTGAGTCTGAGAGTTTTTCACAGCTAGAGTTTCTGATTTTCCAGAACTCTTTTAGATAGATACATCTTTTAATCGAGACCACGAGGGTGGTTTATAACATTTAATCTTTGGGTACCCCACTGTAAATGATAGCAGTATGTTAATAGGAAACCTTTTTTGTGAAATCATAAGTAACATTATTAAGACGTTCTTGATTGACGCACTGATAATTTTAGACCATTTTTAAAAATAAGGCAGTATCACTTGGTTCAGAATTTTCAGGAATTCACTCTCCATTGCATGGTTGCAGGCCTGAATTATCCGTTTAATGGATTCACTTTTATTTTCAAGTTGACTCTTAGACAGTTTAATTAATTTTTCTTTCTGACTTGATAACACTGTCTTTCCATTAAACTCGTCTGACTCATGAAATACAAATCCTACCCTGGGTCACAAAGGAGACACCGATGGATGTTCGAAGGACGCCGTCCGTCGAATGGAACGACAAACCATAGCCCATGATAGCAGCGCCATACTCTGTTCACGGTAATGAACATTCTGGATGGCCTTAAGAAGAGTCTTCCATCTGCCACTAGCAACTATTCAATGTATTTTCTTGCCGAAATTTCTCCAAATTTCGGAATTTGCCGAATTCTTTCCGAAATTTCTCGGCATCCTTGTGACCTAGCCATTTAGCTTATTTGCTTCACAGAAGTTCCGCTCAGAATTAACACAACCACAACCAACCTAAATTATGGTCGATAGAATTAGTTTTTCAATTATTTTTAGTTTTCAGAAATTTCTTTCTTCCGATGATCGATAATGTCAATAATATCCTAAGAGCGATGTTTTCATCCATAAATTACCACTGTTCCTTTTTCTTGGATATATCAGAGAAGGTCGTAATAGCTAAGCACGATATTTTTCAGAATATGCTGTAGGAGTGGACGTATTTCTTTGAAAGAGTCATTGGAATTTATATTATTAATTCTTTCTTCGCAGGTGGGAATTTTCTCCAGTTCAATTACATACAATTTTTTAAATCCAATTATTTAAATGTATGGAGTTGATGGTTTTATGGATAAATTAAAAATTAATACATGCAAATTTTATACTTCTCATCCAATCATTCGCTTAAATTTAAACTGGCAGTAACTGTCATTTTATTTCAAAATTTAACATTAAATTCCTTTCACTATGATATTCCTCGAATGATATTTCATTAAGTTTGCTGTTTTCTTTTGATGTCAATGTTGGGTTATTTTACCTCTGAACGGCACTTTTCCTTTTTGCACACAATTTATTATACGGTTTAGTCACAAGAACCCTCCCCACAAGAACTGAGAGAAAGTTTGGGAAGGCGAAACCACTGGACAGCTGTAGGAGACGGATTGAATCCTCCCTTCAATGTCATCCAGAGTGTTCTTTAACATACACATGGTATTGCTCTCCTGCATACGGTCAATGCTTTACGTTTCATCCAATGGACAGCGGCCCTTCTCACCGAGAGTAGGGAAGGGTATTAGCAGATACAAATCTCAACACTGGCGCAGGTGAGACTCGAATCAGGGAACTGCAGATTACGAGTCTGATGGAAATGTAACAGCAGCACCAATCCTAGCTGCGAATAACACATACAGGACGTAATTCTATTTACAACGTCTTTCTATGGTTAAAAGATAGCTCTGTGTACAGAAGAGCCACGTTAAAGAATAATCTAGATGGCCTTGATGAACACTTCCATCTGCTTATTAAGAGCCGACCAGTGAACCGCTTTCGGCGATTAAGCTCTGAGCCCTTAGGGCCCTTGCTTTCAGCCCTTAACGAGCAAAAAAGTGTTGCTGAGAAATGAAACAAGACAAAAGCAGTTGAAAGAAGTCATTCGGACATATTTGCACTTCGCAGTACTCGCGTTTTCTGAATATGATTTATAACTCATGCATAAATAAATCAAGAATAGACTGTGTCTCGTGAATTGGGATAATAATAATTTCTTATCATTTCCCTCCACTTCGTTGTCTGGTCCCCAAGACGACGCCTTGTTTGCTTGTGACCATGCCCGCACTACTTTGGATCACTCTCTTTCCTGCAGTTAGTATTATTTCAAATCTCTATTTTATTTCTATTTGAACTATGTAGTTCAAGACAGGGAATGTTCCGGGGTCAGGGGTAGACAAGAAGGCCATGTCCCTTTCCCCTTCCCGCCCCTTGAAAATGGGGCGGGGGTGGCTCAGTCGGTACGCGCCAGGCTCGTAATCTGTAGTTCCCAGGTTCGAGTCCCAGCTGGGTCAGCGTTGAGATTTATCTCCGTAAAATTTCTTCGCCCTGCCCACGGTCAGTAGGGGACACCGATGGGCTTGAAAAGGCCGCCGTCCGTCGGATGGGACGTTAAGCCGTGACCCCGTGTGCGGGAGAGCCATACCCTGTGCACGTTAAAGAACACACTGGATGGCCTTGACGGGCGGCTACCATCTGTCTCCCAACAGCTGTTCCAGTGGGTCCCCTCCCCCAACCTTCTCTGAGCCTTCGGGGTCCTTGTGGCCTAGCCATTTAGCCCATGGTGTGCAAAGAACTGCCGCTCAGAGGTAAAACAATCCAATCCAATCCCCCTGAGAATGCGCTAGTATTCGGAACTGGGGCCAAAAAAAATATTAATCAAATATTTTCCCCGTAATTTCTAATATTTGTAAACTGAGAACGGCATTCCCATTCTTTTCGACTCGACCTGGTCCCTGAGAAGCAACCATATTTGCTTAAACTTTAAGTTCATCGACTACTAACGTAATGTTCTCAGGTTCGGATCCCAACTGTATTCTTTGTAGATCGAGGATTCTTCTGATGTCCCGACTGTAGAATCGAGGATATCTCTGATAGACCACTTTTTGCCCTCATCGGGATGTTTTACCTCTAAGCGGCACTTGTTTGCACACAATGGGCTAAATGACTAGTTCACAAGGACCACGAGGGCTCAGGAAAGATTGGGGGAAGGAGACCCATTGGATAGCTGTTAGGAGACAGACAGACCTCCTGTCAAGGCCATCTAGTATGTTCTTTAACGTGCACAGGGTATGGCTCTCCTATACAAGGGAACACGGCTTCAGGTTCCATTCGATATACGGTGACTTAAATCTGATACTTTCAACGCTAGCCCAGGTGGGACTCGAACCTGGGAATTTCAGATTAAGAGCCTGGCGCGCTACTGACTGAGCCACCCATTCCCTTTGCCCTCGTAACACATGGGATGATAATGTGTTTTTAAAATATCGCCATCTGTCGGATGAGACGTTAAGATTCTGTCTGTGTACAATGATCTATGCATCTCAAAAAACACAATGAATGTCCTGTTCCTAACTGCTATAAGTTCTCTTTCCAAAAACCTATTCTGATTTTGGAATCGTTCTGATTTGCCCATTTACCTGATAGACAGCAATTTACTGCATATAGGCTAAATACAGATATTTGGAACAAAAAAAAACGAAACCAACTTTTCATAAAATATACATTGGTTTCCATAAATTAAGGAAATATGAGAAAAATCGCGATAATTCGCCAAAACATTCTGCGTTCCTCGCCAAACTTGTTCATATAACCAGTAAAGTAATTCCGAGTGATTTGCGTCAATTTGCGTAATCGGATAGCGGCATAAAAACGGGTGTTTTGGAGTGGATCGTTATTTTGTGTTGGAATTGTGAGTAAAGAAATTCGAAATAACTATTTTGCCGGACTGACCTCAAGACATCATTTGCCAAATGAACTGCGGTGGAGAGCTATTGGTCGGCTCGAAGCTGGCCAAAGTCAGTCAGACATGGCGCGATGGCTGAATGTGAGTCCTTCTATGGTCCATAGACTATGGAATCAATTTCTTAGCCGGATTCCACGTCTCAGAGGTTTAGTCGAGGATGGCTAGAGTTACGACCACTGTACAAGACCGATATCTGCGATTAACAGCACGAAGGAGCAGGACGTCTACTCCTTCTCAGCTACGATCTCTCTTGCAGCAGCCACTGGGAGGGTTGTATCAGCTTCTACTGTGCGTAAGAAGGCTTCATGAGGGAAGTCTGTACGCTAGAAGGCCAGTAATTTGTATACCCCTCACGTCACGTCACAGGAGAGAGTGGTTGAATTGGGCATGTAAGCATGCTAATTGGACAGAAGAGCAATGGAGGTCCGTACTCTTCACAGATGAGTCCAGATATTGCTTGCAGAGTGATTCCGGACATTGTTTGGTATGGAGAGAATGAACTACCCGCTATCATCCCAGTAACATCCGTAAAAGAGACAGTTACGGCGGACATAGCCTGTGTGTTTGGGGTGGCATTTCCTTAGGTGGACGCACAGACCTCTGTGTGTTGACGAGTGGGAAGCTCAATGTTCAAATGTATTGAGATGATATCTTGGGCCCTTATGTACGTCCTTACGCTGGTGCAATAGGTGAAACATTCATCTTACAAGACGATAACGTTCGTCCACACAGAGCTCGACTACTGGAACAAATACCTTCAAGAGGAGACCATTATGCGCATGGAGTGGCCAGCTCGATCACCCGATCAAAATCCGATTGAGCATGTGTGGGATGCTCTAGGGAGACGTGTTGCTGCCCTCAACCCGCCACCTGAACACAAAGGTGGAGCTTATTACTGCTTTAAAGGAACAATGGTCGTTACTCTCTACTGAGCTGATTCGCAACATCATAAACAGCATGGAACATCGCTGTCATGCCTGCATTGCTGTAAGGGGTGACTACACATGTTATTAAAGAACTTTTTCCATTACATTCTGACACCTCATTTTTGGATGATTACGAGCCTGGAGCGCTGCTGACTGAGCCACCCCCTCGCTCTTGAAAATGCATGACTTTTTGTTTTCTGAACGTTATTGTAATACATAGTTTTTTTTTTATCTCAGTATTATAGCAATTCAAGGATTTTTGATCTTTGAATGTTATAGTATGCTGGAATTTTATTTTGTACGTTTTATGATAATGTTGGATTTTGGTTGTGTATGCTTTATCGTACTGCAGGATTTTTGTTGTGTACACTTTATCGTAATTCATGTGTTTTTCTGCCCGACCACACATGAACAGATTTTGAAACTGATAGCTCCATACAACATGTTAGACAAAAGTACAATAATTGCAATTACATTATAATACTAACATAGACGTAGCTTTCTTAACTAAATATACAATAGTAATGCCTGCATATAGATACATTTATCGAGTCCAATTTTCTTATCCACAAGAGTAACTATGACACGAATGTGGATTTTAAAACGGAGTGGCAAATGTTATAAAGCATTGAAAATAAGTTGCTTCCCCGCGTTTTACATTTTTTATTTGGCTCGATTGGGTTTCTTGTCCTCCCTCCCCCTAGAGTTTTTTCTAGATCCACGCTTGGCTCTGCATACTGTGATTGCGGGTGTTGGTCCGGCATGACGCTGCCTGATGCAGGCTGGATTACCTCTGTTCCTCGCTTGTTTCCAGACACTAGGTTCCCCAAATAGAAATGCAATTCTTTACTAAAGTTGACAAGCTACAAATCTTCTCCATAAGCAGCTCTCTCCTTGTATCGCTGCAGACCCAGAATACAATGAAATGGCATCATAGGTAGACGAGCCAACGGATGGCACGGATTCAGCTATGATTCTCGTAGTAGAGACATAGATCTAGACACGGATGCCTTTACGATGTCAGAAATTTGGAACTTGTGACAAATCTGTTTCCTGTCTCAAGTCTGCCGATCCGTCGATCCTACTGCCCTGATTTTCTTCTGATGCCACCGGAGCATTGGTGACGTGTCTGGATGCTTCCTGTATATATTGTTTTCCCAACAGTATCCAACTGTCCGGGCATTAAAACCCTCACGAGTGGCGTTCTTCCGTATTCACCATCCTGCAATTGACAACCCAATGATCCTACACATTTCAAATTCCGTCAATTGTAATGACGTTGCCTTAGGCATGTTATAGCCATTGAACACCCTCGCAGGTCATATTGCTAACCATACTGTTTGCCCACTGGCATTTATCTCCATTTTTAGAGCCCCTTCAAATTTCTATTTTAACGTGGTACACTACACTTATTGCACCGTATTTTTGTGGTGGAACTGAAAAAAGAACTGTGACTGTTATTTTTTATACCTTGTTTGAAGTATTAATTCTGATTTTGAAATCTAGTTTGGCGCAGAAAAGAAAAGAAATTAGGATCCAAGAGTATTGGATCACAGAAAGTCTACTCTGCATAAGTAGGAACGTTTAAAAATTCGGAAAAACTATTATTTTTATTTTCTACATTGTGATTTCACGTCAGTAGTGTAGTCCCACTATAGGTCGATTGGACTTTGACCTTATGACGTCACAGGCCACCCCCCCTATGACGCAACCCCCTCCCCTATGGCGTAATAATTACGTACCAGGCCACGCCCCCTTTATTAATATTCAAAATTAATAATTCATAATTAAAAAACCCCTTTTCACCCCCTCCCCCTTAACCCGTGGCGCCATCTGGTGCGTATGAGACGTACTATTTTCGGAAAAACCATTATTTTAACTCTAATTTCTCGATTTTTGATTCCCCCCTTATTAAAAATTCCTCCCCACTTATTAAAAATTCCTCCCTCCTTATTAAAAAGCCCAATGGCGCCATCTGGTGCCTATGAGGAACATTATTTTAGGAAAAACCCTTATTTTAACTCTAATTTCTCGATTTTTCTTTATTTCCCCTGGCTGACCTATATTTTAAACCCCCGATTTGCAGACCTCCTGGTTGGTCCACCTATATTTTAAGCCCTTACCAACGATCGGCTGATGCAAGCCTCAGAATAATTGCATGGGTGGTAGTACTTTGCACTGTGTCAAGCGCTAATCCGATGGGCTAATGTGTAAAGGTCACGGTTCTGACGGTATATAATGGCTGAAAAAGGTCTAGCATTTATTCTGAGCCACACGTTATAGTTGTCACCATGGATTTTGATATGTGAACGAGTGACAAGGACTTGGGGTGCGAGACTGATCCACCGCACTTCCGACCCTGCTTTCGACCTGCTTCCGACACTGTATTCATCGACCTGTGTTTGTGCCTCCTCTTCCTCCACCTCCACCACCACCTCCGCCAGTCACTATTAGGATGCTGTTGCGCCCTGGACTTAGTGGGCCTGTGCTACGGGCCGTTCTCGTGGACGACACCACGGCGCCACCACCTACAAGACTACGAGGACCTTTGATCATGAAACCGCCCAAAACCTGACCCCCGGGACTGCCACAGTGTGTTGTTCAGGCGCTGAGGCGTAAACGACAGAGACGTCTGTAGTCCCAGCCTGTGTGAAGTCATCAAGCGTTTGTCTCCCGGTACTCGAACTAGTGCAACCATTCAAAACATCTGTATGGTTCTAGATATCGACGGTTTCCGTGTAAATGGCCGTTTCCTAGTGCGTGAACATGGATATGCAACTCTGAATGGGAGATGTGGTGTCTATCGGTTCAATTTTCACCATTACCAGCCTTTGTCGGTAAAAGACAGAAGGACAGTCAACTACGTGTCTAGATATGTGTTAGGCCTACCCTTTCACCCTCTCCCTAGTGAAAAGGTGTGGTCATTAGATCACGTTCCTAACATCGTGAAATATGCTTACAAACTTGCACGTACTGAAGAAGCTACTGTGGTAGATTACAAAGGAGGTAGTGTGGAAAGAATTCTCTTGGAACAATTAAATCTTCCCAGCGTTAATCTCGAACTTTACGGATGCCCCAAATATTGTGATCTCCCAAACGTTTCTGAGTTCGAGTGTGAATATCACACCAGAGAGGGAATCCACTGCTCTTTAGACGAAACAGCTGCTTTTTTCGGATGGATCGATCGTCGCCTCGTTGAGAACATGTCCTAACAAACGCTCGCTTATCAGCATAATCATCGTTCCTGATTGGTCCTCCTAGGCGGTGCAGCTCTCTAGTTAAATAGGGAGCGAGTGCCATGTGCCACATTGTTCACGATGCAGCCTAGCAATCCAGATGCGTGGTGTTTTGGAGAAGATGTTTACGTCGTGCCTTCGCTGTTAAAAAATAAGTCTTCTGTGCACGTACGTCGCTACAAGAAATATGAAAATGGCGAACTCATCTACCCTATGCCGGCGGGGGTTACCCTCTCCATACATGAATGGGAGGCTTTGTGCGCCAAGGTTTCCCACATAGAGGACCAGGTGAAAATCGGTCCCGATCATCAGATATGGTACGTGATGCCTGGTTTAGGTGCCTACATGTATCGAACTGTAGGTGGTGAACGCTGTGTCGACTTCATCAAAGAATCTGTCGACCAGAGAACTCTACAGTTCCATGTTGTGAGACGCTGTATAACACTGAACGCTTCGCAGTGGTTCACGCTGGCTATCCTCTTAGACGAAGTGAGCGCATTGTGCATAACGTGTGTGGGACTCCCAAAGATCACCATCTCCATACGGCTATTATGGAACATTCAGAATCCGTTCGACCTTTCCTGCTGGGACCTGTTTTCGACGGCCCTGAGTGTGTTTATGCGCTGCTGGTGAATATTTTTCAGCAAGAACTTATGCGCCTGATACTGTTAGATGGACTGCAACCCGAAGAAAAAATACCGACCATCGTAGGGTGGTCTGGTGAGTTGGACATTAACGCTCTGGCACAGGTATTTGTGGATACGGCCTGGAAACGAGGTCTGTTGAATTTTGTAGATTCTGGATTTGTAGGTACCCTGAAATATAATGTTATTGTCGACGAGGCCAAAAATGAAATGTATAAATTAAATAAATAATTGTAACCTTATATAATATGTCTGTCTTTTCATCCTATGTCATTTTAGTCTTGGTATGGACAGGACCCGTCCCGTGGCAGAATGGTTAGCATACTTGTCTACTGATCTACGGGACCTGGGTTCGAGCCCCGGGTAAGGCATGGCTGTTTGTGTCGATTTTCTGCTGAGGTCCTGCCATCCTCTCAGACCTTCTACTGTGGCATATAAACTGACATTCTCCTGTCCAGACCTCTGTGGCAAGCAGCTGCTTGAGGGGGTATTTATTTTTTTATTTATGGACAGGAGAAAGAAGGTGTTAGCTAGTGTCGGTAGTGTCATCATAACAGTGTTAATGATAGTGGTGCTTGTATTAGAACTTGTAGGTCCTAGTAAAAATATTCAGTGTGGGGAGTCAAAAGCCTTAGACGGTGAATACAAAATTCGCATGTGTAACTTAACAGTGGACATCAGACAGTTTATAGGTGACGTTCCTACAGTGACAGGTGTTGCCCTTTCGTTACATCAATGACAAAACCTGGTGGGGTATGACGTCTGGGTGCAACAGCAAACAAAACTTTGGAGTCCCATTATTTCGACCCCGAAAGAGGATTCGGTAGTGTAAAAAAGTTAGCTCTGAATATGGGGCTACCACAGAAACTCGTCCGAGAATGGTTAGAAAAGCAACCTGCCTACACGCTGCATAAATCTGTTCGCAGAAAGTTCACCCATAACAAATACGTCACAGGGTTAGACGAACAATGGCAAGCCGATCTCATGGTCGTGAAAAATCTAACTCACTTCAATGACGGGTATCCCTACATATTAACAGTCATCGATGTGTTCTCGAGGTACGGGTGGGCGGTGGCCATGAAGGCTAAAACAGGGAAAGAAATGGTGTCGGCTTTCCAAAAAATCCTTTCCAAGGGTCGATCCGCAATGAATTTAAATACGGATCAGGGTACGGAATTTACCAACAGGGTGTTCCAGAAATTCCTGAAAAAGAAAGGTATTCGGTTCTTTGTTACCTACTCTGACAAAAAAACAGCTCTGGTGGAGAGATGGAATCGCACCCTACGCGAGAGACTGGGACGATATTATACACGCAATAACACCTACCGGTACCTGGACGTGCTGCAGCGTGTTGTATGGGGATACAATGCTACCGTTCACAGTGCACACGATATGGCTCCCAAGAACGTGACCTTACACAATGAAGACACTGTGTGGGTTCGACTCTATCACAACCCGGGCGTAGTAAAAGAAAAACCGGCATTTAAAGTAGGGGACACGGTTCGACTAGCCAGTGTAAAAGCACCCTTCAAGAAGGCAGGTACGCATTTGTGGACCGAAGAAATATTTATAGTCGACAAGGTGTTACAACGTCAGCCTCCTGTGTACGTCATATGGGATTCCGAGGGAGAAGTGTTGAAAGGCACATTCTATAAATCGGAACTTCAAAAAGTGACAGAACCCGAACTTTACACAGTCGAGAAAATAATCGAGAGAAAAGGTCAAAAGGCACTGGTCAAATTTCGCGGTTATCCCAAGCCTTTCTGGATCCCTAAAAAAATTAATAGTTTCTACCTGACCCTTCCCTCCACGGCTAGTCAGAATATTTATCCAAACAATTCACAGACTGATATTATTCTTCTAGCACAGTTCATCTATCACAGCCCCTAAGACTGAGCGGAAAATGGAAAGTGGGGCTAACAGAAGTTCACTTACCTGTGAACTGGTACAATGTGGACGGTTCTAATGACACGTATGAATATTACGCTCCTGCTCCCCCTGAAGAATACAGGAAAATCAAACTTAAACCAGGCAAAATAACTCGAATGGAACTGTTGTCTCTCCTCTCCACTCAGCTCCCCAAAGAAATAATAGTTTCCTATAACAGTGGTTACTGGGTATTCAAACCCAGTGAGGGATACGGTTTGATGTTTCCTAAAACGAATCTCGGCAAACTTCTGTGCATCGGTGAGGGAGAAGTTGACAAACCCTTCCACCAACGATTTGCTAGCAAACTCTGCAATACGGCAACATTCAACATAGATGACGAGTGTTATTTCTACGTGATCCCCCCAGGTAGTTTCCAAGAACGAAAGGTACCCCACGGACGATACGAAACTGTCCAATCATTATTCGATGCAATGAACCAGATGTTACCCTACAGGTTGAGAAAAGCTTACCGTTTCAAGCAATAGGCAGATCACACCGTATTGATGGATACAGACAAGTCGCATAACATTAAATTTCCTCAATCGAACCCCGGATTAGGAGACATGCTAGGAATTACTAAATTAGATATGCCCCTGAATAAAGTTCTAGGTGACTATCCCATCGATATGACCAGAGGAATGTATGGTATTTATTTGTATTCAGACATGATCGCGCCTCAGTTGTTAGGTGATACTAACGGTGAACTGTTGCGTGTTGTGAACCCTGCCGTCAGAACCAGTAATAACGAAGCCATTGTTGCAGTGTATCAGCAACCTGATTACTACCCTCTTGCGAGGGACAGTTTCGAGAGTGTGAGAATCTTCCTTCGTACCGACACCGGAGAACCTCTGCATTTCAAATTCGGTAAAGTGTTAGTCAAGTTACATTTCTGCCATGAGGGTTAAATTCGTTCCCCCTTCTGCA
Source organism: Ryuthela nishihirai (assembly GCA_038380435.1). NCBI lineage: Eukaryota > Metazoa > Arthropoda > Arachnida > Araneae > Heptathelidae > Ryuthela > Ryuthela nishihirai. Next base: position 16,913,687 of record JAWZYU010000010.1, read on the forward strand.
GACGCCTACGTGAGCTACAACAAGAGCCAAACGGGGAAGGGTGTGTTCCGTGGTCCTCGTTACCAGAGAAGCGATGGGCTAGGAAGCATCTTTGCAACTATCGGACGTTTCATCAGCCCTCTCGTACTCTTTGCTTTTACTGGAATCATCAAATTCTACATTGGACCTTTCTACTCTGACCTTTTGGGTGGGGTGATAGGCCCTTTTGGTAGCTGCAATGGACAACGTCTCCTACAGGTACTATACTCAGTGGTTTCAGAATAACTAACACTTATTACAAACACCACGACATACATAAGAACCCAAGGGTTTCACCAGATGGGCTCCATAGGAATATGATTGATTACATATTAATTGATAGCAAATGGGCTAGTTCTGTTAGAAATACCAGGTCATATAGGGGAGTTGAAATTGGATCTGACCATTACCTTGTTAAAAGTGTCTTGCAACTTAAGCTTAAAAACTGTTGTGGTAGGTTTAAAAAATTTACCTTTAATACTGAAGCATTGAAAGACCCAGTTATAGCTAAAGCTTACCATGATAGGTTACTTAGTCATTATGACAGTCATGGTTTGCTTACTACTGAAGTTGAGGAAGAATGGAACCATTTTAAACATGCTTTTTTGGAAACTAACTGTACTCTTTTAGGAAAAAAGGAGCAGAGGAGACAGAATTATCTGAGTGATAAGGCACTTGAGCTTATTTCATAAAGAAAGAACTGCAGGACTATCCTTAATCAATACCCTACTAGTCCTAATAGAAAGCATTACAGAGAGCTTAATAAAAGTGTAAAAGGATCAGTTAGCTGCTGATAAGAATCTTTGGCTTGATGGCTTGGCTCACAAAGCCAAGGAAGCACTTAGATAGCACAACAGCAGAGAGCTGTATCAGATAGTTAATGTTTTGTGTGGTAGAAAACGGACAGGTATGCAAGGATTGAAGGATAAACAAGGTAAGGTTATAGAAGGTGAGGATTCTGTCATGGCTAGGTGGGCTGAGCATTTCAGTGATGTTCTAAACAATGTGGTTTGAACTCCTATTTGCAATGATGATAGATGCATTGGTGGCTTTAATGTTGGCCCTATAACACAATCTGGAATTATTTTGGCTGTTTCTAAACTTTTGTACATGATTTTGTTTTCCTTGTAACAGTTTTCTGAAAATGAGAATTGATTTTTTGCATTTTGAGATAATGATAAAACTTTTGAGAAATCCCGTACCTGGTCTATTGGCTAGCCTACCTGACTACTAAAGCAATAGGCATGTTTCTGTGTATGTTAACTGTATAATAGTTTGGTTCTTTCTAGGGTTAGTTATGGTAGTGAAACTTGGACACTTTGTAAACAAGATAATAGGAAACTAATGCTTTTGTTTCTAAATGCTTACGCAGTATCTTGGGCATTAGGTGGTTCAACTTTGTAACTAATGATGAGGTTAGGCAAAGGAGTTGGCAACCTCCTTTAAACAGCATATTGTGCAGAGAGAGACTCCGTTGGTTTGCCCATGTTGCCCTTATGGATATTTATAGATTGGCGAATAGGTTTATGAACAGTGTGCCTAACGGCTTCATAAAGAGGGGAAGACCTAGGATGCGGTGGGCAGACAATGTCAAACAGGACCTTGTTAGAATTGGTGTGCAGTGGCCAGATGCAGCAGATGTAGCTCAGGACAGACTTGCTTGAAGAACTAAATTGCACGGTCTGGTTGGACCTCCGTAGCCCATGGCTGCTGGAGTATGATGATGATGATGATATTTAATTCCCATTTTCTATGTAATACATCATTAATTTTTTAAATTTATATTCTGCTTTTCCAGCAAAGTGATCGCTTCTTTCACATAGGATACGTGTTTTAACTTGTGGTTTTATCTCAATGGCCTTTTTTTCCCCTTTTTTAGAGCGAATATGATCATTTGATTTTCAAATCAGATTAACCTTATCTCAAGTAAGTTCACCATTCCCCTCAGCCATCAATAATGCAATAATGTTGGCTCATATTTCTGCATGTCTTACGAAATACAAGACTTCAGCCGCCATCCGCATTAGCATCGATTTCTTTATCAGCAGTTTTATCCACTATTCGCATTAAGGTTAATCATTTATCTGACGAGAGCTTTTAAATGCCGGTATTTTTATCATCCATAGTCACAATTTAAAAAACGTACTAACTACTAATTAAGTAAGTGTTCGAGAATAAAACATTTATAACATGCACGTTACATGCAAAGAGATGCATGCCAGATGAGTTTTTATGGATTGTTTTGGATTGGATTGTTTTACCTCTGAGCGGCACTTTTTTGCACATCATGAGCTAAATGGCCAGGCCACAAGGACCCCGAAGCTCAGAGAAGGTTGGGAGAGGGGACCCACTGGAACAGCTGTTGGGAGACAGATGGTAGCATCCCGTCAAGGCCATTCAGCGGGTTCTTTAACGTGCACAGGGTATGGATCTCCCGCACACGGGGCGACGGCTTAACGTCCCATCCGACGAACGGTGGCCTTTTCAAGCCCATCGGTGTCCCCTACTGACTGTGGGCAGGGCGGGGAAATTTTGCGGAGATAAATCTCAACGCTGACCCAGCTGGGACTCGAACCTGGAAACTACAGATTACGAGCCTGGCGCGCTACCGACTGAGCCACCCCCGCCCCAAGAGTTTTTATGGAATCATAAGGTTTCAGTTCTGTTGCCAGATCCATAGCAATTTTTGTTTATTATAGCAAATGTTATCAATATGTCCCGAGAGAATTAAATCAGCGTCGTAGCGAGTTGAGACAGCGCTGTTGTGAGGTATAGTTATAATACAATTAAAACGTTATAGCAAATTAGCTCTCAGAGAACCGCATTATAACGAGGATTGCTGTACTATATATTTTAGAGAGTTTAAGACCCGAGCAATGCCGGGTAAACCTTCTGGTAGATTATAAATTTTGTAAAAAAATTTCCTCAATGTATAACTTTATGGTTTCTCACGTTTTTCTACCTCGGGTTGAGAATTTCCTATTTTCGAAAGTTTCCAACATATTCTGAAAAAGTTAAATGAAGAAACTTGAAACTCTTTCCATTTCCGCCATGTTCGAAGGTTTATGGTTAAAAGAAAATTAAAAACTGTGTACATTTTGGCAAAAACGGCCGCTAAATCCTTCATCACACCGACAAACGATATCTCCAGCATAGAAAGTACGGTCTTCCTTGTCGATTAAAAACTTCCAGGCTAAGACATTCGGATCTTGAGGCCAAGTGCATCTTCCTCTGCCGTTGCAAATTGATGTTGCACACCGGTCTGTGTTCCAAGCTATCTTCTTAACTGCAGGACCCAAAACATCAATGATGTAATCTTGAAGCTGCAGACATAGACTCTTGCTTCCTACCGAAGCCGAAGATCCCCACACCACAGCACCTTCAGATCCAACGGATGCGACTTGAGCCAGAATGCGCCAGAAATCTTCCTGGAAAAATAGGTAGAATTTTTCTCACGTTACAAGAAATTCCAATGCATTTTAGTTTGGAAGCACAGTTTCAAAAATATAATAGCATAACTACAGTTTGCTAAATATATACAGTCTGTAGTAACTCCATGCCATCAGTAAAAGGAAATTTTGAAAGTTACTTCTGTTACTTAGTTACGTTGCTCAAAGTGGAAATCTCAACATCAAGAAGAAATGGAAGTAGAGATATGTAAATCGCAGGAGGCAATCGGCCATCGGAGATATGAAAATTTCCACAGTGAATGGACATGTGACACAGAGCTGAGCCATGGATAAATACTGGGCAACCACGAGCTTGTATCATGGCACAACCGATGGTGAAGTTGAAGTGCATGCTACGAAAATGTTCGGCGCCAGCGGGACCCTTATGCGCAATTGACGCCTTTTGAGATAGAGACAAACATGGATATGCGAGAGCTCGGATTGAGCTTTCGAGTGATCGCCTCATGCATGGGGCACAATACGAGCACAGTGCAATGGTGCTTCATATTCTACATAATGAAGACTGATTTGACAACTGCAGACTGATTTGCAGGCTCTATGGGCATGCAAACCATTAGACAATGTCTTCATGATGCAGGAATGAGGACATGATGTCCGGTCCAACATCTGCCATTACAGCAACATCACCAGTTACACTACAGCGACATTGCAGTTACACTATCTCTGCTGGTGTCGAGTGAGGCAACATTGGACTATGGAATGGAGGAGACTTGTTCACAGATGAGTCTCAATTCTGTTTCAGCATGTCAAACAGCTGTTTCTGCATGACGTGAGGAAGTCTTTTCTTTTCTCACCATATGCTACCCACCGTGATTCAACGGTATGGGATGGCGTCATGTATGGAGGCTATGTTTGATGTATTTTCTGGTGCACTAATGGCGAGACGTTACATTGATGACATCAATGATTCTGTGGTACAATCGTTCCTTACCACCATTCATACCACCAGGACTGATTCTGCAGTAGGACAATGCCACCCCACACGCTGTACGTGCAATAATGGACAGTCTCCAAGGTGTGGACATTTTCCCATGGCCACCATACTCCCAGACTTGTCGCCCATTGAGTAAGTGTGGAACCTTACGGGTCGCCACCTTCGCCAGTTCCCTCAGGCGGCGAACCTGGTACAGTTGCATGCCCAATTGGATGCTGTTTGGAATGCCATACCTCAGGACACCATAAACCATCTGACTGATAGAATACCGAGACGTCTACAGGCTTGTATGCGCCCCAGGTGGGCCTACTACGTACTGATGAATCTACAATAAACGCACGTACCTTGCATTCTCACGTTCCGTATTTTATATCATTTAAACATCTACTCTCATTGCTTCCGTCCTGTGATTTGGGAGTATACATCACGTCCTTCGAGGTGTTGCGATTTCCACTTTGAGCAGTGTATTTGATAAAATATGCCTCTTTAAAATATGGGTAGTCATTTATGATAACCGTGATAAAGGTTTAACGTTTTTCTACGTGCATCGTATTTAGGACAAAGAAGTATTGTAGAAACATCTTTTAGTTTGTACAGGTTGGGTTGGGTTGTTTTACCTCTGAGCGGCACTTTTTTGCACACCATGGGCTAAATGGCCAGGTCACATGGACCCCGAAGGCTCAGAGAAGGTTGGGGGAGGGGACCCACTGGAACAGCTGTTGGGAGACAGATGGTAGCCTCCCGTCAAGGCCATCCAGCGTGTTCTTTAACGTGCACAGGGTATGGCTCTCCCACACACGGGACCACGGCTTAACGTCCCATCCGACGGACTTCGGCCTTTCCAAACCCATCGGTGTCCCCTACTGACCGTGGGCAGGGCGGGGAATTTTGCGGGGATAAATCTCAACGCTGACCCAGCTGGGACTCGAACCTGGGAACTATGAGATTACAGATTACGAGCCTGGCGCGCTACCGACTGAGCCACCCCCGCCCCGCTTGTACAGGACTCCTCACACAAATATGCCTTAAGACAGAAGTCACTGCTGACTACACTCATACTAACACACATTAGCTCTAAACTGAGCTAACACAACACACAAATGTTTTCTACTAGAACACCGAGTTAGAAATTGAAAATTTTGGCTGTGAAATATGAATATCATGAAGTTTACAATTGCCACAATGATTTTTACCTATTTACATTTTCCAATCACTCATTTGTACGAATTACTACTATTGGGTAGCTTTACCTCAGAGTGGTATTTATTCACACACAATGGGCTAAATGGCCAGATCACAAGGACCCCAAAGGCTCAGAGAAAGTTGGTGGAAGGGGACAAAGAGTTGTTGGGAGACAGATGGTAGTCTCCCATCAAGGCCAGCATGTTCTTTAACGTGCACAGGGTATGTCTCTCCAGCACACGAGGCCACGGTTTAATATCTCATCCGACGAATGGGGCCTTTCCAAGTTCATCGGTGTCTCCTACTGACCGTGAACAGGGCGAGGAGTTTTTCAGAGATAAATCTCAACACTGACCCTGCTTGGACTCGATCCGTTCCGACTGATCGACCCCCGCCCCAATTACTACTGTTAATTGCCGTGACAGTGCAAAATTCTCAAAATGAAACTGTTCATTTTCTCTGAAAATGGGCATCCCATATTCGCCAGAATAAATGTTTTATAGTCTATGACACTCCCCTCACCAATAGTTTAATCTCACACATAATTCGTTATCCTCGCCTGTCGCGTTGGAAAAATATATTGCAATAATCGTTTACAAATTATTTCCCTTTTCTGAAGAAGAAAACATGAGGAGATAGAAGAGAGCCTGAGGTAGGGGGGAGTACAGTCGCTCAAAAAAATATCCGAACACTACGGTTGATTACAGAATTCATAAAAAATATCTGGCAACGATTTTTTTAGAAATTAGCGATCTGGCAACCTTCGTGTCACGTGATTACAGAATTCAGGAAAAATATCTGGAGCGTGTGCAGCAACTGTACACGCTCCAGTTACCGTTCACAGCAAACTGGAGCGTGTGCAGTAACTGCACACGCTCCAGTTTGCTGTGAACGGTAACTGCACACGCTCAATATTTCCGTGAGTGAGCCCACACAATCTAGTATCAAAATAATATGACCACCTGCAGTCGCTCAAAAAAATATCCGAACACTATGGTTGATTACAGAATTCAGAAAAAATATCTGGCAACGGCTTTTTTAGAAATTACATTTCTAAAAAAAGTTGCCAGATCCCCCGAAAGAAATCGACTCGAGGAATTTATGGATAATGTTTGTTTTTAAGAATAATAATAAATAATAATATTGAAAAAGTTAGAGCAAATTCTATTTATATTTATTCGGTTAATAATTCTCACATTATGACAATGATTCGGTTTACTAGCTGCATCCCGTCAAATTTTTGGAACTCTGCTGGATTTGCCTTTGGTAAAGGATTGGGTTGTTTTACCTCTGAGCGGCACTTTTTTGCACACCATGGGCTAAATGGCCAGGTCACATGGACCCCGAAGGCTCAGAGAAGGTTGGGGGAGGGGACCCACTGGAACAGCTGTTGGGAGACAGATGGTAGCCTCCCGTCAAGGCCATCCAGCGTGTTCTTTAACGTGCACAGGGTATGGCTCTACGGCTTAACGTCCCATCCCACGGCGGCCTTTCCAAGCCCATCGGTGTCCCCTACTGACCGTATGCAGGGCGGGGAATTTTGCGGAGATAAATCTCAACGCTGACCCAGCTGGGACTCGAACCTGGTAAATACAGATTACTAGCCTGGCGCGCTACCGACTGAGCCACCCCGCCCCCTTTTGGTAAAGGAACAACTTTCTCTCTTAAAAGAAAAATATAATTAACTACAAAAATATACGTCTTACGCATTCAAGTATTGAATTCTTAGTAAAATAATAAATTGATTCAAAGAAAATACTGAAAATTGTGGGTGGTGGTGATTTTGGGGGGGGGGGGTTAAAAGTCATTGGAAAATGCCAGGCCTTGATAGGAGTAATGTCAAGAATCGCTGGCCTAAAGAATATCTCTAACAAAGAAATTGAACTTACCTCGGTCACCAAGGCTTTTGGCGTTATGCTGTAGCTAATGTAAGGGTAAATCTGTGCTCCAGGAAATGCGACTCGTCGGGCCTCTTGCAGTCTGCCATTGGTGAACCACGTGCGTTGCTTGAAGGTGTACTTGATCATATGATTCTCGTGTATGTAAAGCGATGGATAGACGGCTGTGCTCGCCTCCCATAACCATTTCAATCTGTAAAAAAATATTACATTAATTCTTAACTCATTATTGAAAGAATTGGAAATCTAGTTTCTGTCAAAAGAATATCATCTTTGCATAATACAGGTAAGTCGCTCAAAAAAGTATCCGAACGCTATGGTTGATTACAGAATTCGGAAAAAATATCTGGCAACGATTTTTTTAGAAATTAGTGATCTGGCAACCTTCGTGTCACGTGATTACAGAATTCAGGAAAAATATCTGGAGCGTGTACAGTTGCTGTACACGCTCCAGTTACCGTTCACAGCAAACTGGAGCGTGTGCAGTTACTGCACACGCTTCAGTTTGCTGTGAACGGTAACTGCACACGCTCAATATTTCCGTGAGTGAGCCCACACGATCTAGTATCAAAATAATATGACCACCTACAGTCGCTCAAAAAAGCATCCGAACACTACGGTCGATTACAAAATTCAGAAAAAAACATCTGGCAACGATTTGTTTAGAAATTAGTGATCTGGCAACCTTCGTGTCACGTGATTACAGAATTCAGGAAAAATATCTGGAGCGTGTACAGTTGCTGTACACGCTCCAGTTACCGTTCACAGCAAACTGGAGCGTGTGCAGTTACTGCACACGCTCCAGTTTGCTGTGAACGGTAACTGCACACGCTCAATATTTCCGTGAGTGAGCCCACACGATCTAGTATCAAAATAATATGACCACCTACAGTCGCTCAAAAAAGCATCCGAACACTACGGTCGATTACAAAATTCAGAAAAAAACATCTGGCAACGATTTGTTTAGAAATTAGTGATCTGGCAACCTTCGTGTCACGTGATTACAGAATTCAGGAAAAATATCTGGAGCGTGTACAGTTGCTGTACACGCTCCAGTTACCGTTCACAGCAAACTGGAGCGTGTGCAGTTACTGCACACGCTTCAGTTTGCTGTGAACGGTAACTGCACACGCTCAATATTTCCGTGAGTGAGCCCACACGATCTAGTATCAAAATAATATGACCACCTACAGTCGCTCAAAAAAGCATCCGAACACTACGGTCGATTACAAAATTCAGAAAAAAACATCTGGCAACGATTTGTTTAGAAATTAGTGATCTGGCAACCTTCGTGTCACGTGATTACAGAATTCAGGAAAAATATCTGGAGCGTGTACAGTTGCTGTACACGCTCCAGTTACCGTTCACAGCAAACTGGAGCGTGTGCAGTTACTGCACACGCTCCAGTTTGCTGTGAACGGTAACTGCACACGCTCAATATTTCCGTGAGTGAGCCCACACGATCTAGTATCAAAATAATATGACCACCTACAGTCGCTCAAAAAAGCATCCGAACACTACGGTCGATTACAAAATTCAGAAAAAAACATCTGGCAACGATTTGTTTAGAAATTAGTGATCTGGCAACCTTCGTGTCACGTGATTACAGAATTCAGGAAAAATATCTGGAGCGTGTACAGTTGCTGTACACGCTCCAGTTACCGTTCACAGCAAACTGGAGCGTGTGCAGTTACTGCACACGCTCCAGTTTGCTGTGAACGGTAACTGCACACGCTCAATATTTCCGTGAGTGAGCCCACACGATCTAGTATCAAAATAATATGACCACCTACAGTCGCTCAAAAAAGCATCCGAACACTACGGTCGATTACAAAATTCAGAAAAAAACATCTGGCAACGATTTGTTTAGAAATTAGTGATCTGGCAACCTTCGTGTCACGTGATTACAGAATTCAGGAAAAATATCTGGAGCGTGTACAGTTGCTGTACACGCTCCAGTTACCGTTCACAGCAAACTGGAGCGTGTGCAGTTACTGCACACGCTCCAGTTTGCTGTGAACGGTAACTGCACACGCTCAATATTTCCGTGAGTGAGCCCACACGATCTAGTATCAAAATAATATGACCACCTACAGTCGCTCAAAAAAGCATCCGAACACTACGGTCGATTACAAAATTCAGAAAAAAACATCTGGCAACGATTTGTTTAGAAATTAGTGATCTGGCTACGAATGTTGCCAGATCACTAATTTCTAAAAAAATCGTTGCCAGATATTTTTCCTGAATTCTGTAATCAACCATAGCGTTCGGATACTTTTTTGAGCGACTGTACATGTCTCATAACGACACTCTGAGATTATAACAATGATTCAGTTTATAATATCCTAACGCCTTATAAGGAGAGTTAGACTGAAAAGTCAAATTACCATTGTCTAATATGGAATAGTCGTTTCCAAAGAAAGCAAAGCTTTATCATGAAATAATGTGCTGAAAAAAATTTGGTTTTTCCATGAGTGGGATTCGAACTCCTGGAGACGTGGGTTCGAATCTCACTCATAGCAAAACCAAATTTTTTTCCAGCACATTATTTCATGAGTTCCATGTCTACAGGACTTATCCTGTGATTCTTTACTAAAGCTTTATCATTTTCAAAATTGAGACCTTCTAATGGTAGGCAATCAAACCAATGGAAGATTCGCAAAATTCGAATCGCAATATCTTATTTGGCATCTATCCAATGCAAAAGAGAAATTTTCATCTGGAACAGAGAAATTGATTTTAAAACTGTCAAGTAGTGGGAAAGACGTTGATGTAAACATTTTGACTTTCGCATGTACCATCTGAGTTTTAAATTTTTAGCATAAATTGACTATTTATTTAGCACGTTTTCTTGCGATATATACTGACACGCACTGAAATTTTCCCACTTAGAAGAAATGCTTGCACGTGAATCAAATTAGTTGTTGTGATAGCTAGCGCACATAAAAAAGCAATGGTTACAGAGATGAACAGTTCTACTAATATTTGATAACAAAACGAAAAGTACATCAGTAGATGGTATGTGGCGCCACGAACCACCTGAGTTATTTCTTTTTCTTTAATACCTCTTACCTTTTTCTAATATTTCCTTGGCATTAGAGGGTTAAAGTCATCTTTAGATCACGACTTGTTGAAAAGTTTCTCCTTTTTTATGTAGAGAGGGGGGCGGGGATGGCTCAGTCGGTAGCGCGCCAGGCTCGTAATCTGTAGTTACCAGGTTCGAGTCCCAGCTGGGTCAGCTTTGAGATTTATCTCCGCAAAAATTCCCCGCCCTGCCCACGGTCAGTAGGGGACACCGATGGCCTTGGAAAGGCCGCCGTCCTTCGGATGGGACGTTAAGCCGTGGCCCCGTGTGCGGGAGAGCCATACCCTGTGCACGTTAAAGAACACGCTGGATGGCCTTGACGGGAGGCTACCATCTGTCTCCCAACAGCTGTTCCAGTGGGTCTCCTCCCCCAACCTTCTCTGAGCCTTCGGGGTCCATGTGACCTGGCCATTTAGCCCATGGTGTGCAAAAAAGTGCCGCTCAGAGGTAAAACAACCCAACCCTATGTAGAGAGAGATTTTAAGACAAAGTCATTGAAAATATTGTATCAAGTTACATGGAATTATAAAGATGTTTAATGTGCTAATCTTTTTATTCCTTGAAGGAATAAAACAGTTATGTTTTAAATCCTTATTTTTTATGTAAGGATACGTTGTACCACTACGTTTCTCTTTTGTTTTCACATTTCTTTACCACATACTGTCTTCTGCTCCACAACACATGAGGCAAGACGTTGGAGTAATCAAGCAGGTGGAGAATGTGATCCTCAGTGATATGGAGTCATACTTCGTGCACCCTTGCTGTCAGAACAAGCTGAGCATTTAAACAGATATTTTTATGTAGCGCTTAACATTGCCGTGTTAACCACGAGTCTCTTTTCAACTGATTCTGGAGCGTCCACTTAGTTCTGAAAACCAATTTCCACCCCTGCTTGAAAAACGTTTCAGACTATTTTCATATTCTTATACGTTGAACAAAGTGTGTGCACAAAATGTGCCACTCAGAGGTAAAGCAATCCAACCTGTTTCGTTCGCTGACCCTATAAAGTGGATAACATAAGTCACTAGAGTCAACAGCAAATGAATATCATTTGGCTGGAAGAGAATGAAATTAAAATGAGCCATCGAACACTGCATATGACTATAGAACCATTCTTCAGGCTTTCTACTTTACATTGAGTTGGTTTAATGTACTTCTGCAATTGACTTTCTGTACAAAGTCAGCTGAAATAGGTTCGAGTCCCAGCTGGGTCAGCGTTGAGATTTATCTCCGCAAAATTCCCCGCCCTGCCCACGGTCAGTAGGGGACACCGATGGGCTTGGAAAGGCCGCTGTCCGTCGGATGGGACGCTAAGCCGTGGCCCCGTGTGCGGGAGAGTCATACCCTGTGCACGATAAAGAATACGCTGGATGGCCTTGACGGGAGGCTACCATCTGTCTCCCAACAGCTGTTCCAGTGGGTCCCCTCCCCCAACCTTCTCTGAGCCTTCGGGGTCCATGTGACCTGGCCATTTACCCCATGGTGTGCAAAAAAGTGCCGCTCAGAGGTAAAACAACCCAGCCAGCTGAAATAGAGAGTTCTCAAGAACCTTAATGCTTCAGAATTGGTTGTGGAAATCCGCTGGACAGCACAAGAAGCTTCGCGTCTGGACTATAGAGAGCATTCTTTAGAATGTACACGGACGTTAAGTCGTTGTCCAATTTGCAGGAGAATCATACCCTGTTCACATTAAAGAACAGACTGGATGGCCTTAAAGGGAGGTTTCCAGCCTAACAGCTCTTCAGTGGGTTCTCTTCCCCTAAACTTCTTTGATCACTTGGGGTCCTTATGACCTGATCAATTAACCCATTGTGGGCATAAAAGTGTCACTCAGAGGTAAACAGCCCAACCTGTTTGGTTTGCGACATTGGGCTTTGGGTAACATTAGCGTTGAATAACAAACGAAATATTTAAGCGAAATGTATGCTGTATTTGTGGTAGTTTTTCAGCCAGATGATACTACAGTATACTTTTCGTAATTGGTTCAACGTAAGTGACAGTCAGGCAATATTATTTTAAGTAAATAAATCTCCCCCCACCTGAATCATCTGCTTGCCACAGAGGTCTGATAGGAGCCTGTCAATTTAATATGCCACAGAGAAGATCTGTGAGGGTGGCAGGACCTCAACAGGAAAACAACACGAACATCCATGTCTTACCAGGGATTCAAAGCCAGGTCCCTTTGATCAATAGCCAAGTACGCTAACTACTCGTCCAAGCTCTTTAAAATACACTGTGTGATACAAAAGTATCCAGACATTCCTTCTTAGTAGTGGATTCGCCCATATACGCGACAGCCGTGGCCCAAACAGGTATAAAAGGACGAGTGTGGCCTGGCAAACCTCATAAACGTGCATGAACAGAAAAATAGTCCATATGGCAGAGCTCAGTGACTTTCAACGTGGCATGGTCATAGGATGCCACCTTAGCAACAAGTCAGTTCGGGACATTTCAGCCCTGCTGCAACTGCCCCGATCAACTGTAAGTGATGCTATTGTGAAGAGGAACGTCTAGGAGCAACAACAGTGCAATCGCGACCAGGTATGCCTTGCAAATGACAGAGTGGGACAGCCGAGTGCTGAAGCGGGTGGTGCGACAAAATCGCCTGTCCTCGGTTGCAACACTTACCACCGAGTTTCAAAATGTCTCTGGAAGCAACGCCAGCTCCCTAACTGTTCATTGCGAGCTGCTGGAAATGGGTTTCCATGGCCGAGCAGCTGCACACGAGCCTAACATCAACAAGATCAACGCCAAACCTCGGTTGGAGTGGTGTAAAAAGCACGGCGGCAATGGACTCTTGAGCAGTGGAACCTCGTTCTCTGGAGTGATGAATCATGATTCACCATCTGGCAGTCCGACGGATGAGTCTGGATGTGAAGGATGCCAGGTGATGGTACCTGCTTGATTGTGTTGTGCCAACTGTGAAGTTTGGTGGAGGAGGCATCAGGCTCTGTGGCTGTTTTCTCATGGTTCGGGACATTTCCTCTATTTCGAATGATTAGGACTCTGAACGCCGCGGCCTACAATGACATTCTCCACAATTCTGTGCCCCCAACTTTATGGCAACAGTTCGGTGAAGATCCTTTCCTGTACCAGCATGACAATGCCCCCGTCCACAAAGCGAGGATCGTGCAGGAATGATTTGATGAGGTAGGTGTGGAAGACTAGCCTGCCCAAAGCCTCGATCTCAACCCCATGGAACAGCTTTGAACTGGAACTGGAACGCCGACTGCGAGCCAGGCTGGAACTTTGATGAACTGGAACGCCGACTGCGAGCCAGGCTGGAACTTTGATGAACTGGAACGCCGACTGCGAGCCAGGCTGAACCGCCCGACATCAGTGACCTGCCTTATTAACGCTCTTGTGCTAGAATGGCAGGCAATTCCCGCAGCAACGTACCAAAGTATAGTGGAAAGCCTTCCCCACAGAGCCAGGGTTGTGATATCAACAAAGGGTGGACCAACGTAATATTAATTCTTTCCTATTACCAGGAGATGTGGATGAGCGACTGTCCGGACACGTTTCATATCATAGAGTGTATTTAGTATACATAGCTGCAAACTCGAAAACGTACATACATAATATAAAATGTTCAAGCAGCCAGAGGCTATGATGGTTCATAAAAATTCTGTCGCTACCAAATAGCTATATCACAGGTTTTTTTTAAAATATTTAAGCAATCTGTTAGAAATGAATTCAAATCAGGTTGGGTGGTCTCAGTCGTAATTTGGGATTTCCAATTTTGCTTGTGAATGAAAACGAAAAATATTAAATAATTTCTTTTAATTATGATTTCAACCTTTTAATAAGCTTTTAATATTTAAAATTATAAGCAACATTCACTCTTCGATTATTTTTTCAAGTTTATCTTTCATTAATGAATCATCCCCAGTATTTTTTTTTCTTTTTACCCAATGAGGCTATTTAAGAATTTTTAATTTATTTGAAATATTTCAAATATTTTAAGGCTTAAATAGCTACCTTCAAATTATTATAATATTTTCAAGTCTGTAATAGCAATTGATGCGAAGAATTAAAAATATAATGTGTTTAGCGGTACACAAATCTGTACATTTGTTTCAGAATGTGTCAGAGAAAGTCTATGCTCTCTAACCTCACTCAGAAATTATAAAAATTGTCGGGCCCGGGCTCGAAAATTTGAGTCCGAATTATCTCTATATTGGGGAAGGGGTTGGCTCAATCAGTAGAGCGTCAATATCGTAATCTGCAGTTCCCAGGTTCGAGTCCTGCTGCACCAGCGTTGAGATTTATCTCCACTAACCCCCTTCTAACCCTCGATGAGGAAGGGGACACCATTGGGCATGAAAAGGTCGCCTTCTTCCAAGAACAAGAACAAGAACATCCAAGGTCCCATGTGAAGGAGAACAATAATATGTGCACCTGAAAGAACATGCTGAATGGCCTTGACGGGAGGCTTCCTTTTGTCTCCTAACAGCTGTCAGTGTATTCCCTTCCCCCAACCTTCTCTGAGCCCTTGGGGTCTTATGTAACCTGGCCATTTAGCCCATTGTGTGAAAGAAATATCCTCTCAGAGATAACACAATCCGATATCTGTACATTCTGCAGGTTCCAATTCATTGTAGTGAAACGTCTTTAGAACTTTCTCCAGAGAACTTACTCTTTTCGCTCTCTAAAAAAACCTAATTTCAGAATTTCCAGTGCTTTTCATTTGCTTTCTCAGTGGTTGTGATTATTTTCATTTGCTTTCTCAGTGGTTGTGATTATTTTCATTTGCTTTCTCACTCGTTGTGATTATTTTCATTTGCGTTCTTTGTGATTATTTTCATTTGCTTTCTCAGTCGTTGTGATTATTTTCATTTGCTTTCTCACTCGTTGTGATTATTTTTATTTGCTTTTTCAGTCGTTGTGATTATTTTCATTTGCCTTCTCAGTCGTTGTAATTATTGTCATTTGTTTTTTCAGTGGTTATGATTATTTTCACTTACTTGTTATTTCCTCTTACGATGCCTTCTGAGCAGCCGAATTCCTCAGGAGTGTTGCCCTCGTAGTTGTAACAATCTGGAAACAAATAAAAGCCCCAGCGCCCTCTGGGTCTCAACTGCCTTGCCAGACCTAGAGTGTTTAACATCCACGATCTGAAGGAAAGAAAACAAAATTGGAAATAAATTAAAAAGAAACAACTCTAAATCATATCAATATAATGTAATTGGATCATAATTTAAAATTTCAATTTTGAGTGTAATTGTGAAAAAAATAAGTAAAGAAAATAAAATAATTTCTTTTGATTATGATTTTAATCTTTTTAATCAGTTTTTTAGTGATTAAAATTAATCATTGCTATTCGGCTCACGATTGTATTTTTAAGATGTTAGTTCGATTTAAAGTTTTCTCTCAAGTAAAGAGAAAACTTTAAATCGAACTAACATCTTAAAAATCTTGAGAGGGTATATATCATTAACCCTTTCAGGACCATAAGGTTTCTAAGAGTAAATATTAGTATGTAACTGTTTATTTTAGTTTGTTTAGACGTAAAATAAATAAAAATCATAAGAAAAATTCATAACAATGTGTAGTTTTTTTGGAATTTTATGGGAAATATTTTTCCCAATGGACTATAAAGGTAACACAAATTATAGTTAGGCTTATTATGTAATGTTTTTTATTTATTGGTTTATTAGAACAAAATGTTAACTAAAATAATACAAAATTATGAAATAAAATTACTATACAAAATGATGTGCTAATTATGATATTCTGCGAAGCAATTTCTTTTGGTAGTGAGGCAAAGATGGACATTGCACATAGTACATATATTATGCTCCTGACAGTTCTTTTTTTTTTCTAAACGTTCCCGTTTATGTAATTGCGTTCGGCATACGTTCTATTTTGACATTCTGTATAAAAAATGCAGATAAGGTTATAATTAAATACGACAATCACCAATTTTAAAATGGGAAAAATGTTTCCCTTAGTCGTGAAAGGGTTAAAGCAAACAGTTTTACCCTCTCCGAAAAAATGACCCCCAAAAAAGGGCAAGTGTAGAAACGATTTCCAAGCGCAATGAATTATGTCTGGAATGAAAGTTTTTGACGTGGACAGTATCATATAGTACTATAGTTAATTTCCCCTGTTTTTGCGACCCGAAAAAAAGTGGAAGGTAAAATTTAGGAGGGGCGATTGTATTTTTTATGCCAAATGAAATCTTGTATAAAAAAAATAAATACCTCCTGCTTCTGTGGCAAGCAGCTGCTTGCCACATAAGTCTGACAAGAGCCTGTCAGTTTATACGCCATAGTGAAGGCGGCCTTAGCAAAAAAAAAACAAGAACATCCATGCCTTGAACCCAGGTCAGTAGCCGAGCGTGCTAACCACTCGGCCATGGGACGGAATGAAACCTTGTTATATGGAGAGTATATATTTTTCGAAAATATTATTTACACTGCCATACCAAAATGTTAAAAATTTCAATGTTGTCTCAATGGGAATAAATTCAAAACTCTATAACTTCTAAAATATACATTTAATTGAAAAATATGGCTGAAATTAAATTTAAGATCATAATCAAATCTATTTAAATCCCGATTTTCAACACTATTTGTTCAGTATTTAGAGAGTTATGGAAACTGGAATGTTTCGCAACAGTAATGCGTGATAAGAATGCACCTCAGAAATTAATTAAAATGTAAATAATAAGTATTGTTTCTAACCATTCAATGAAATAAATATACAGGGTGGTTATGAAATAAGTTTCCCTGTTCCGGAGTCATCAGTCCCATGGCCGAGTGATTAACACGCTTGGCTACAAATCTAAGGGACCTGGGTTCGAGCTCCGGGTAAGGTATGGACGTTTGTGTTGTTTTTCTGCTGAGGTCCCGCCATCCTCACAGACCTTCTACTCTGGCGAATTAAACTGGCAGGCTCCTGTCAAACCTTTGTGGCAAGCAGCTGCTTGAGAGGGTATTTATTTATTTTATTCCGGAGTGTCTGGGGGGCGGGGGTGGCTCAGTCGGTAGCGCACCAGGATCGTAATCTGTAGTTCCCAGGTTCGAGTCCAAGCTGGGTCAGCGTTGAGATTTATCTCCGCAAAAATTCCCTGCCCTGCCCACGGTCAGTAGGGGACACCGATGGGCTTGGAAAGGTCGCCGTCCGTCGGATGGGACGTTAAGCCGTGGCCCCGTGTGCGGGAGAGCCATACCCTGTGCACGTTAAAGAACACGCTGGATGGCCTTGACGGGAGGCTACCATCTGTCTCCCAACGGCTGTTCCAGTGGGTCCCCTCCCCCAACCTTCTCTGAGCCTTCGGGTCCATGTGACCTGGCCATTTAGCCCATGGTGTGCAAAAACGTGCCGCTCAGAGGTAAAACAACCCAACCCGGAGTGTCTGGAGCACTGACGAACGTAGATAGCGCCGCAAAAATTGGTAGGTAGCTTAATGAGAACATGTGGAAGAGATTTAGTAAAGAGAAAAAGAAAGTTAGCTCCAATTATCGCCATCAAGGGTAAAAACGGGCGCTTCAAACACAAGATAGAAAGGTAGAGGTGAGAAAACGATGTTTATTGGTTTCACGCACATGTCTATTACAGAAACTGCTCAAGATGACTCTCCACTGGTGTAAAGCAGTGGTTCTCAACCTTTTAGGCTTCAAGTACCCCCTGGAAATGTGTATGTAACTGGCGTACCCCTTATATTGATAGATAAAACTATAGTTATAGTATAATGTGAACTTAGCGACTTTGTTACTAGATCTGATGACTTTTGAGCTATCACGGCGCACCCGAAAAAATTTTACAGCTTACCCCATGTTGGGATCCCCTAGTGTAGAGGATGTGCTGGAAACGAAGTACTGCATGGGCAACAGTTGTTTGGAGCATGTTGCTGTAGATATTGATCACTATCCATGTAATGCTGGCCTGCGTATCAGTAAGCAACCAAAAGCCACCACGATAAACTCAGTCCTTGTGATAGCCCCAGAATCAGAGTCAGGCCCTGAGTTATCGAGAAACTAAGCTCTCGTCGCCAAACGTTCTACGCAACAACGGCTTTACCTGTCGACTAACATGTGGAGGTGCATCATCTCGCATGAACACTGTGGTGCTATTTCTGGCGAGCAGAAATCACATGATGCTGATGAAAAACATAGTGAAGGACACCAGATGTGGTACACCACACTGGACCATTAGGTGTAACCTCCTGAAAGAAAAATGGCCCAATGACGAAGTCTGCACTGAAGCCACACCACACTGTCACTTATGGGACTCTCTCTCTGCTGTTCATGAACAGCAGACAGAGGGATGCCCTTAATATGCGATAGTTCTATGTGTTCACTGCACCAGTGAGGGCGAAGTGTGCCTTGTCAGTCCACAGTACAGACGGGTCATCTACCTCCATCCATGCCAGAAATTGGAGAGCGAAATTGGTGAAAAGTTGGAAGTTGTAGTCACATCCCTGCATTATATAGATCCTGTATAAGTACCATCTCACAACACACCATACCAGTTTGAGGACCATTACCCATGGAAGGTCCAACTGTTGTAACACCAGTCTGGTAGTGTTGACTAATTACATGTCACTTCCGGCACGGGCAACCATGGCGGCTCATCTACCATATCTTCTGCAACGGGCGACCGTCCTCTTCCTTGTGTCACTCTCAACTCACCAATTGCCTCAAGCTTCTTCAACATCTTCCTTAACGTCACTGACGTCAGGGACCCTCTTCACAGACTTTTCAGATGGCTATACTCTCGCAGTGCTGCATTTGCGTTGCTTTAATTCTGGTAGAATAACTTGATTAATAGTACACATTCCTTCTTCGTGAGAGTAATACAGCTGTTTGCTTGCGATGTGGGCATACCCATTTCTGTACGAGGTCGTTTGCGTCGGAAATGTGTTATTATGCAAACGAACGCGATTAGCATATCTGAAGCAAAGAACGTATAAGAGAGAACGCATGACAATGCAAAGAACGCATGAGAGTTGAAGTGTTGCTGAGAAGCTGACTTTCAGGTGCTTTCATAAAACATTGAAGCAAATAAATGCTCAAAATAAGTCTTCAAATATTATGTTAAATTTCGCATTTTATAGTTGTATGGTAGTGGGTGGTCTGTAAAGGGTAGTTAGGTAATTATTTGAAGGAGAGCTATGCACCAATCCCCTGTGAGGATGCATAGAACCAGCCGCGCCTAGCATCTGAAGTCCGACTCTGCCTTTTGAAGGTACAGACCATTAGTACCATTCAAAAGAGATTCTCTCTTGTGGAAGGGATGCCATATCAATGTGGCCTACTGATCTAGACAACTATGGCTACTTTTTTTTACCCTGCTGAGAAGTGGTCAACCACACAGGGTCTTGGTGCTGACATATACCCCAATCTGAATGGAATAATGGCTCCTGAATTTGCTGTACTGGTTCTGTGGAGGGAAAATCTTCCGCTGTGTTTGTTTGTTTGTGGGTTGACAACCCCAAGTAAATAGACTCACAGGATATGTTTTATCAGCTGGATAATCCTGATCAGAGGACATCGCAGGTACCTGAACTCCTGTTTCTACGGGCATCATCAAACTACATTGGAGGAAGTGTTCCAGTGTAGATGACTTCAGCCAATTAGTAGTGGGCAAACAGATCTTTGCCCTATGTCTGCGATTAGGGGGCTGTTTGATATTGCTGGCATTTCCTTTCTCAATAAACGTACTACCTTTAAACATCCCACTAACCATTTTCTCTCCATAGGTAGTGGACTCTGCATAGAGATTTGTCTCTTGATGTCTTCATACAAGAATTCCACCGTTATAATTTAGATATTCTCGGCTTGCAAGAGACCAGATGAACAGATAAAGGTCAGAATCTTCAAAATAATCTTAAATGTATCTTTTCAGGGAGGAAAGATAATAACCATCCCCAAGGGGTAAATTTGCTTCTCATCAGATGCGCTGGTGATGCTCTTCTAGGATATGAGTGGATTAATGAAAGGTTTCTCAGAGCAAAATTTCATACAAACATTAAATACTTGAATGCTATATGTTGTTATGCTACAACTGAGGATGAGGAAGATAGGCTTTACAGAAAACTTTAGGACAGGCGTGTCCAACTTTTCGACTTCCCTGGGCCACACTGAGTGAAGATGAATTGTTTTGGGTGCTCATAAAATATATAATATAGTTAATGTATATGAATAATAAAACTTCATTTATTTTCTTATGTTTTTTATTATAAAATTTAAAAAAGGGAAACATAAAACTAGTGGGATATCAAAAACTCGCTGAAAATTACATAATCATGCTGAAAGCTTATGTCGTAAACACGTAAACTTTACGATTTTGTGGGCCGCATTACTAGCTGTCCAGGGCCGCGGGTTGGACACGCCTGCTTTAGGACATTTTGAATTCTGTCAAGAAAGAAGATATTACCCTTGTTCTAGGTGACATGAATGCCAAAGATGGTACTGACTCTGCCCTTTGGGGAGGGGTGATAGGTCCCTTCGGTATTGGTAGCTGAAATGGCAATGGGCAACGTCTCCTTCAGGTAAGTATACTTAATGGTTTGAAAATAAACACTTATTACAAACACCTGATATACATAAGTACACATAGCTTTCACCAGATTTGAGAGATAAGTCACTGGAACTTATTTGGGAAGGAAAGAACTGCGAATTTAGTCTGCAAATTAAGTCTGCAATTATGTCTGAAATTTAGCTGTAAAAAACCTTGCAGTAATATCCTTGATCAATATCCTACAAGTCCTAACAGAAAGCGTTACAAAGAGCTTAATAAATGTGTAAAGGATCAGTTAGCAGATGATAAGAATCTTTGGCTTGATAGCTTGGCTGACAAAGCCAAGGAAGTGTTAGAGAGCGTAACAGCAGAGAGCTGTACCAGATAATTAATGTTTTGTGTGGGAAGAAACAGGCAGATATACACGGATTGATGGATAAACATGGTAAGGTTATCAAAGATGAAGATTCTCTCATCGCTAGATGGACTGTGCATTTCAGCGATGTTCCAAACAACGTTGTTGTTAGTTCTACTAATATTGTTTATAGTGATGATAAATACATTACTGGTTTTAATGTTGACCCTATATCACAGTCTCAAATTACTTTGGCTATTTCTAAACTTAAACTTCATAAATCCCCAGTGGTAGATGAAATTACTACAGAAATGCTTAGAGCTGGGAATGTTTCGGTTACCGCTTGGATGACTGAAATTTTGAATATCTTTTATGATAAAGGCATGGTTCCTAAAGATTTTACCAGAGCTATTATTATCACTGTTTCAAAAAAGGTGATCGCAGTTCTTGTGATAACTATAGGGGTGTCAGCCTACTCTCTGTTCCAGGTAAAGTTCTTTCCATGATCGTGCTTGATAGAATTAAGAATCAGGTTGGCAGTCAATTGCGTGATGAACAATGTGAATTCAGAAGTGGTAGGGGATGTGTGGATCAGATATTTTCACTTAAGCAGATTCTTGAGAAATGTTTAGAGGTTCAGAAACCTTTGGTTGCTATCTTTGTTGATTTCAAAAAGGCTTTCGACTGTGTTGATCGTCATAATTTGTGGTTGATTGTGGGATCGTATGGCATACAAGACAAGTTAGTTAACATAGCGAAAACTCTCTATAATAACACTGAGTCGTGTGTGAGAGTTGGTAAGGCTTGTAGTAATTGGTTTAGCATTACTAGTGGAGTTAGACAAGGGTGCATTGTTTTGTCTCCTTTTCTCTTTAGTTATTGATTATGTTATGCGAAATTCATTGCAAAGAAAAGATTTTGTCCTTAAATGGTCTGAAGATTTGAAAATTTCTTATTTATATTATGCTGATGATTTAGTCCTTTTGACGAATGATGTTGATTACATGAACTCTTTCATCCGCGCTGTTGATGAGACTGGTAATAGAGTAGGTTTGGTTATAAACAGAGAGAAAACTAAAGTGATGAAAATTGGTCAGGCAGGCTGTGATTCAGTTAATCTGAATGGTTTCAGTCTTGAGCAGGTATCACAGTTTAATTATCTTGGGAGCTATGTAACAGACATACACTCATACTCAAACTACATAACATTAAAATACTCAAACCACATAAAATAGGGATAATAATAGCTCTAGTAAAATCCTTAGAAACAACACCTTTTATCATAAAAAATATTTAAAATTCATGTGTGGCATGAGTGTGGGGATATAGCTACATAACAGACACACATATGTGTGGCATGAGATAAAGAGAAAAATAAGGATTGTTGCTGGAACTCTTAAGAATCTATGGGACTAAAATTAGACTATATAGGGTGATTCAATACTCTTGGGCCAAACTTTAAGGGGTGATAGAACACACCTAAGGAAGCACTTTTTGTCATATAATGCGTGGTCGTAAGTCAAGCGTTGAAGCACTAGGGGTTAGCAGTTACTGTGTCAGGAAATGAAAAATGAAACACAAAAATGACAGAAGAGGTTTGAAACAATTGCAGAAATTACAGAACAGAAAGTATAGAATTTTATTGAACAAATTACAGAACTGCTCAAAAGAGCAATCGCCAACATTAATGCAGTCTTCACACCTTCAACGTAGTGATCGGCGTACATGGGCGAAAACACCAGGCGTTTCTAGTACAGCGGCAGCGGCAATAGAAATCATGGCAACAAGGTCCTCATTGGAATCGATGGGGCTATGGTAGATGAGGCTTTTCATATGTCCCCATAGGAAAAAGTCCAAACATGAGAGATCGGGCGATCGTGGCGACCAAGCAATGGGACCACCCCGACTTTATCCATCGTCCTGGAAATCTTGCATCCAAGGCATTCCACACATCCATACTGATATGGGGTGGCGCTCCGTCGTGTTGGAAACATTTACGTGTTTGAATGTTTGCTGGAACAAGGTTCAGTAATTCTGGCAAGACTTCTTGTAAAAATACGAGGTACGTTCTTCCTTTCAGTCGGGCTGGCAGAAGGTATGGGCCAATCAAATAGTCATGGAGGATTCCAGCCCAAACGTTTATGGAGAAACGCTGCTGGTACGAATGTGGACATATGGTGTGCGGATTACTGGTGGCCCACACATGTGAATTGTGGGTATTAAAAATGCCCTCACGTGTAAAAGTGCATTGGTCAGTGAATAAGACATGTGTATCAAAGTCCAGTTGTGCTGGAGTCTGCTGCAGGAACCACTGTGCAAAACCTACCCGAGGCCGATAATCTGCAGGTGTTAAGGCGTGCACCCTCTGTGCATGGTAGAGATGTAATCGTTCATCTCGTAGAACTTGCCACACCGTCGATTGGGGCACACTTATGGCATGGGAAATTGCTCACGTGCCGCATTTGTGACGATTTCCAACCCTACGTAGACTTTTCTCTGTAACACATGGCATTCTCACACTCCTTGCACGCCCTGTATCCTGCAAGCCGCTGACAAAGGAGCCCGTTTCGCACAGATACCGGTGCAATCGCTGAAAGGTTTTACGATCAGGCACGCGTCTGGTCGGAAAGCACTCCCCGTATAGTCTTTGGGCTTCCCTCGCATTCCCGTCTGCAGCTCCATACGTGAAATGCATGTCCGCCTTCTCCTGATTCGTGAAACAATCCATTCGTTCTGCAATCCATGGTAGAAATGACGACGAGTGCGAAAACCAGTACTTATAAGTGTTCACTGGAAAGTGCCTTCTATCGCTTCACCGCTTGAGTTCCGTCTACGCATCGTATGACAAAAAGTGCTTGTTTAGGTGTGTTCTATCACTCCTTAAAGTTTGGCCCAAGAGTTTTGAATCATCCTGTATATAATAGTTTGGTTCTTTCTAGGGTTAGTTATGGTAGTGAAACTTGGACACTTTGTAAACAAAATGGCAGGAAATTTGATGCTTTTGATACTAAACGCTTACTCATTATCTTGGGCATTAGGGGTTTGACTTTGTATGAAATGACGAGATTAGATGAAGGGGTCAGCAATTGCGTTTAAGCAACGTATTGCACAGACGTTCCGTTGGTTTGGCCATATTGCCCGTATGATTATTATAGATTAGCGAATAGGGTTATGAACAATGTGCTTAAATGCCTCAGAAAGAGGGAGAGACCAAGGATGTAGTGGGCAGACAATATCAAACAGGAGCTAGTTAGAATTAGTCTAAAGTGGCCAGATACAGCAGAAATAGCTCAGAACAGAATTGTTTGGGGAGAACAATTGAAACTTTGTTGAAAATTGTTAATCGAAAGATTGTCAATCATTGGATTGACAATCAAGTTGGAACTCTGTAGCCCATGGCTGCTTGAGGATGATGATGATGGTAATGGTTGTCAAACATAAAAAAAATATTATTGTAAAATAATAAACAGCAAATTCAACTATACGCTTTTCAAATAAAATATATTCATCATCCTAAAATTTCCGCTATTTATATTGTCTGCATATATAAAAATATTTAAAATGCATTGTGTTGCACAAATAATCAATAACAATACTTTCTGAATAAGCTTCATCGCATACTTGAAGATTAATTATGTTCCAGATAAAGGATAGAAACTGTCAAAAGTGTTAAGTGGAACCCTCTGTTGGCCGCTGTAACTTGTGGTATCAAAGAGTCATGCAAAGAAGCGAACCTGAAGTTATATGGCACTCTCCCTTATTGATGACTTCTATGTTCTTTGCTGGAAGCGCTCGTTTTTCCCCTCTGGTGGCGACAGTTGGAACTAGTTTCTTTCTTTTCTATATCGCTTCGGCATATTCTCATTAAACTACCTACCAATTTTCGCGGCACTATCTCCGTTCGTCAACTACTCCAGAAATCTCGGGAATAGTGAAACTTATTTTATAACCACCCTGTATATTTATTTTCTATCACCTTATTTTTTACATATGGGTAAATATGGGTGATGTGCGGCATGAGATTAACAGACGAATAGGGATTGCTGCCCGAATAGGGATTGCTGCTTTTAAGAATCTATGGAGAGTGTGGAGAAATAGGTGTATACACCTAAAGACTAAAATTAGACTGTGTAATAGTTTGGTTCTTTTTAGGGTTAGTTATGGTAATGAAACTTGGACACTTTGTAAACATGATAACAGGAAACTAGATGCTTTTGATTCCAGATGCTTACGCAATATCCTGGGCATTAGGTGGTTCAACTTTGTAACTAATGATGAGGTTAGGCAAAGGAGTTTGCAACCTCCTTTAAGCAACATATTGTGCAGAGAGAGACTCCGTTGGTTTGGCCATGTTGCCGTATGAATAATCATGGATTGGCGAATAGGATGCCTAAAGGCCTCAGAAAGAAGGGGAGACCTAGGATGCGGTGGTCAGACAATGTCAAACAGGACCTTGTTAGAATTGGTGTGCAGTGGCCAGATGCAGTAGATGTAGCTCAGGATAGACTTGCTTGGAGAACTAAATTGCACGGTCTGGTTGGACCTCCGTAGCCCATGGCTGCTTGAGGATGATGATGATGAAATATGCTAGTTATATTATAACTTGTAAACGTATCTGCATTTAAACAACTGTCGAAGGGCAGTATGTATCACTTTCATACATTCGAAACAGTAGTTGCATTCTACGACTTACTTTGTACTGTTTTCCCATTGCTCCTCTGCCAGTTTTTTGATGGTTTCATCAGTCGACAGGGGATTTTTCTCTCTGGCCACCTGAAGAGACTTCTTTTGGTAGATATTAAGACTTCCCCAGTTGAACTCCCAGACTGGTCTCCAGGCTTCCCAGTCTATCACACCCACTCCATTCCAATGTTTATCTGGTATGACCTTTTCCAAATCGATGGCTGCTGTTTTTAAATGCTGGTCGAGATCAGCAAGCTGAAAAAAGAAATAATAGAAAGACTCATCATTTCAGCCTTGATATATTAATTTACATGTTTCGCGGAACAGCTGAGGCACTCAAGAATCGCTTTTACTCGTATCTAGAAAATGTAAAAAAAAAACTCTATGTAGAAAAGTGACAGTGTGCTAATAGCACATGAGTGTGTCATTTTGAATGGTCTTTGGTTTTTATTGATTTTTTTTCTATGAATTGTGTACATTATTCTTCCAAATTTGCTGGATCTTTTCATAACTGATTGGAGAATAGAATGAGTAAGTCTTATGTTTCTGTATGAAGTAAAATGTATTATTTCTACTCTAATTGAAAGTCAGTTGATAAAAAGAACAAAATCTGCTATTTTACTACACAGTTCTCCAAATAAGGTGAACTGATCGAGAGATGTTATAGAATATCATCTGTTCCTTCACGTGGAGTTTCACTCTTACTACACGTATAGCATCATCGTTGTTTCGCATTAAGATTAAAAAGTAATAACTTCCTATATCCTTTATATTAAAAAGTATACATATTATCAAGACTACACAATGATGGTTAACTTTTGTATTCAATGTAAAAAGAAAATTCTTGATACTTCGGAAATATTACAATGTACAAGAAAGCGTGAATTAGGATCCCATTTTCATTGCGTGGGAATGAAAGAAATAAATTTCAGAAAAATGAGTATTGAAAATAAGAATAAATGGAAATGCAATAAATGAAAGCAGATGTGGAAGGAAAAGGGAAAATATGTGAGACTGAAATACATGATGCTAGTGAATCTCGTGTAGATAGATACATTGCTAAACTCTGAGGAAAGACTACGGAAGTAAAACTCTGAGGAAAAACTACTGATTACAGAAGTAATTAAGCATTCACTGAAATGTTTAGTGAACAGATGAATACACTTAGGAAAGACATGAGAGAGATGAATGAGAAGTCTAAAAATGAGTTATTAGGAGCTGAGTATGAAAAATGTACTTTATATTGTTCAGGCAAACTTGATGACTATTTGAAAATTATGTCTGAAATGACTAAACAGTTGAAGGAAATGCAACATCAGAATGAAAAATTCTCAGCTGAAAATAAAATACTGCAAATTGAAATAAAAAAATTTAAATGGAAAGTAAATGATTTGAAACAGTATAGTAAGAATACTAACACAGAAAGAGAAGGAATATCAGAAACATCTAACGAAAATGGCGAAAATGTATGAGAAATAATCTCTCTGTTAGTCAGACACCACAAGCTAAAGAAAAAGGACTTTGTATACAAGCTATACACCAAGTGTCCACTAGGAATAAGCAAAAGATTAAACCAACTATTTTCAATTGAGTTCCCGAAAAACGAAAGGCAATTGGATGAAATGCTGAAAGGCAAAGAAGGGTTTAAATGTTAAACAAATGCATCTTTCTCTACAAGACAGCAGAGTATTTATAAATGAACGTTTAAAGCAATATAACAAGCAGTTACTTTATGTAATAACGAAAATACAGAGAGGAAAAGGATACAAATATGTTTGGGTTAAAGATTCTAAATTTTATATCCGCTAAAATGAAAGTCAAGAACATTGGGAATTAGAAATGCTGATGATTTAAATTTATTAAATGGTTAATACTGGAAATTATTACATTTAAGTAAACTTTAATTTGTAACTTTAATCAAATTTTTTAGTTTAGAGGCGAAGTCGCATTTCGATCTCAATATTAATATTTCAGAGGTATAAAGTTCACAAAATAGAGAATGTTTATGAAAGTGAATTATATGATTGGGGTGGGGGATTACAATTAATAATGGGCAATATAAGAAGTGTGAGGAAAAATTTTGACCTTTTTTTATTCTATTTAAATCAAGTAAATTTTACCCCTGAAACAATAGTGCTAACAAAAATTTGAATAATTGATAATGAATTGCAGTTATATACGATACTTGGTTATAAAATATATCAAAAATATATCATAAATGTCAAAATCAAATGAGATCTGGTGTGCTAGTTATTTTTCTGAAAGACTGCATTATAGTATATGAAATTAATACAAATTTTGTGAGTGCTGATATGCTGGAAATTAAATTTAAACTCAATAATTTAGTATTTATTTTAACGGCATTTTATAGATTACATTCATACACTAGGCAAAATTTTATTAATGAACTAGAAAATGTATTAGAAACGGTAAATAATAATAATGTTATATTATTAGGAGATATTAATATTGACTTAAGAGGTGATGATTGTATTAGACATGAATATTTTAGAATAGTTCTGTCTAATGGTTTTAAAGAGCGTCACGAGGAGATTACTAGGGAAGAATCAAAGACATGTCTTGATCATATATTTATAAGAAGTTTCGCTGTAAATAATGTAAATATTTATATCATTAAGCTGCATATTACCGATCATTATTTCATTGGTTTAAACATTCAGTTGGAAATGAACAAAAATAATGAAATTTTAAAAGAAGTACGAAAGACAAATATTACAAAATTAAAGGAATTGTTGAAAGACAAAGATTGGAATGAGGTTGAAATGGAAAAAGATGTCAACAAATCTTTCGAAACGTTTTTATTACAATTGCAAATATTAATTGAAAAATCAAAACACACTATGCAATTAAAATGGAAACAAAATAAATTGAAACCTTGGATGACGGATGGGCATATACAATCTATTAAAAAAGAAATAATTTATACAAATTACAGAAAATTCAGCCTTTTAATACTATTTTAAAAATTATTTTAAAAATTATCGAAATTTAATGTTAAAATTAATCAGAGAAGGGAAGGCAAATTATTATACCAAAATATTATTAGACAAATGTGTCAGTGTAAAGCAGTTCTGGAATATAATAAATTAATTATCTGGAAAGAAGCAACATATGCAAATGATTCCAATAGAAATAGAAGTAAATAATGCTATGTATTCTTCCAATGATAATCCGATTCTATTAGCTGAAAAGTTTAATAATTATTTTAAAGAAATAATTGAAATATTTGTAACCGAAATTCCAGAATACACAAACAGAGAAAGGATAAGATATATTTGTATCAATGAATACGATTTTCATAGATTACTTAACAGAATATAAAATTAATGAAGTAATTTCCTCTTTGCAAATAAGAAACGCGACGGGAGCAGATTGTATATCTGGGGAGATAATTAAAGAAATAAAAAATAACATTGCAGCTATTTTATGTTATCTCTATAATTTATCTTTGCATTCTGGATATTTTTCAACATTTTTTTAAAATTCAACTATAGTACCAGTTTACAAAGGGTTTAAACATCTAGATATTAATAATTACTGGCTAATAGCTTTATTATCAGTGCTTTCAAAAATATTTAAAAAGTTAATTAAGATTAGACTTTTAAATTTTCTAGACAGAAATATTTTTTTTCTAAAAATCAGTTTGGGTTTTGGAAAAACACTGTAACAGAGCAGCTATATTAAAATCTTCAATCTACAGAGCAATAAATAAAAATTTGGAAACAGCAGTAATATTTTTAGACATAAAATGAGGATTTGACTCAGTTTCACATGGCATATTATTATATAAACTTGAGAGAGCAGGAATTTGAGGAACAATTTTATATATTTTCAGACATTTAAAAAAACAGAACTCAAAAAAGTTAAAACAAATGTCTGTATTAGATCGGATATTATTCAATGTTTTCATAAATGATCTTTGTAACTTGTAATTAAAAGGGGAATTAATAGCATTTGCTGATGATACTGCTCTGATATGTACAGAAACTAATGGAAATATTTTGATTTAAAAAAAATCAAGATTTATAGAATATCAGAAATTGGTTTATGAAAAACAAGTTGTTTCTAAATGTAAATAAAATTAAACTTTTATATTTCTATTGAGACACAATCAAAGAGATAACTTGAAAAAGAAATAATTTTTATCGTACACTTAAATGCATCGGTAATGGTTGTTCATGCAAGCCACTAGAAGGTGTTGAGTGCTATAAATACTTAGGAGTATATATTGATAGTAAACTAACTTGGAATGAACACGTTGATTCTTTAATAAATAAACTTAATACAATAACACCATAATTATTTTATTTCAGAAATTTTTCAAATATTGCACTTTTAAAAGTAATTTATAATGCATGGGTTAAATCTTATTTAACATATGGATTAATTTCTTGGGGTCTTGGAGTGGAGTTTATTACAGCAATATTAAACCGTTAAATAAAACTCAAAATAGAATCATTAGATGCATTTTGAGGAAACGAAGGTATGATAGTGTTAGACACTTTTATAATATGTTATATATATTACCTTTAAGAAAATTATACATATGCAATATCATTGTATATTTTAAAAAGCAGTAGATTGAAAGTGATATTAGACATATAAATTATAATACAAGAATTGCTAAACATGTAAATATTCTTTTACCTCTTCCTAAAAAAAATGATTGTACAATAACATTATATATATATAGCAGCAAAAATATTTAATACTTTGCCAGGTAATCTCAAGGATGAAACAAACTTTCACTCTTTTTAAAAAGAAATTGAAAATCTGGATATCTGTATTTAATGATATCGAAAACTTCTTGAAAAAAGGTTATTAGTCATTGTTATGGTAGGTGTACATATATCTGAAGTTTTTGAATTTCTGTCTTTCATTGTTTTGGAATTAAAATATATTATATTATGAAATGAATACAAATGATATCACATTTATAGATTTTGTATTAATTTGTTACCTTTTCAAAAAGTGTTTAACCAAATTATATGAACCCACATGCGAGTTGCTTGAACTCTTGTGGATGTTACAATCTGCAATATTCCTAAAGTTAAATGTATAATTTTAGAAAATATGTTATGCAAAATACCTTATATGAAATGTGTAACTTATCTATGAAATGGGAATAAATATCTATCTATCTATCTGTTTATCTATCTATCTGTCTTCAAATTTATGTCCAATTAACTGAATTTCTGGGGCAGGGATGGCTCGTTCAGTAGTGCACCAGGTTAGTAATTTGCAGTTCCCAGGTTCGAGTCCCACCTGGGCCAGTGTTGAGATTTATCGGTGCAAAACTCCCCGCCCTCCCCAACGATGGGCTTGGAAAGACCCCCTTATATCAGATGAGACATAAGTCGTGGTCCCGTGTGCGGTCAGCCGTATCCTGTGCATGTTAAAGAATACGCTAGATGGCCTTGATGGAGGCTACCATCTGTCTCCTAACAACTGTCCAGTGTGCCCCCTTCCCCCAACGTTCTCTGAGCCTTAGGAGTCCTTGTGACCTGGCCATTTAGCTCATTGTGTGAAAAAAGTGCTTCTCAGAGGTAAAACAACCCAACAGAGTTTCTGAACTAAACATGGAGAAATGTGAAGGAAGAATCTATCACAATAAATTTTGTTGCGATATCATTTGTAACTATGGGGATCTCATATACATGACATTTTTTACTACTTGAGATACCATTATCTTCTTTCCCCTTCACGTATATTTATTTATTTATTTATTTATTTAGATCTTACATGCTACTGGGACATTAGTGAAAAAGTACCTCCTACACACACAAAATTTTGAACTATATGAATTTGAGAGAAAAATATGCAGAGACGTTTTATTTGAGTTTGAGAGGTCGGAATGGCAAGTAGGTTTGGCAAAGTAAAATCAGTAAGTGAAATTTTTTTTTAATTTATTAAATAGTATATCTCTTTCATGTGTGAATTTTGAGCAGTTTAAGATGACATGTGGAATAGTTTCAGGAACTTTGGCAGGCAGTTTTATATTAGCTAATGTGGTGATTTCTGGTTGTAAGAAAAATCTATGGGGACTTGAAGATGGGACCACTTACTAGGAAAAAAATTTTTAGTGATTTAATTTCAAAGTTTTTTGTTTCATTTTTGAAGTTTACAAAGAAGTGATGTGTTGGGGTGATAGTAGAGGCCCTTTTTTGCATAGTAATCATCCCAATAGTTGCCATCTATTCCACAGTGATTTGGAATCCATTGTAGTATTATTGAGTTATGTTTTGTAGTGTTGTTTTGTGTCAATAGGTAATAAAAATCAGTGAGTAAGACAGGGTAGCAGATGTAATAGTAGTCTTGTTTAAGAGTTTGGAGGGCTGATTTAGAGTCAGAGTAGAGAATGACATTTGTGTGTGTGAGGTTGTCATTTATCCATTTGACGGCGAATGTAATGGCTAGAGTTCAGAATGGAGGATATGAGTGTGAGAATCAAATCTGAAGTATGAAAGGATTTTTTTTTCTGGGGAATAAAAAGCAGCAGATGATGATTTGGTAGTTGGGTCATAGGAGCCATCAGTATAGATTGGAAAGTAATTTTTATAATGGGTATGACAATAAGAGTCAGTTAGGTATTTTTGACATGAAGGTGAGAGGGAAGATTTTGATATTAAATTAGGGATGGTATCATGTATGACTGGTTGACTGAATGACCATTAGGGTTCATTAACAAAGACATCTCCTTTGTTGTGAATTGTACAGATGGTTTTGAAAATAGGTAAGTGTTGAAGACATTGTTTATATGGGGCTTTTAATTTGTTATTTAAGAGGGAGGTTAGAATTGGGTGATTATTATGTTTTAAGTGGAGTCGCATTATTAATTTTAATAGTAATGATTGATTTGGAATGTTGGAATAGAGGTTTCAGCCAGAAGTTCTGATTTGGAATGTTGGAATAGAGGTTTCAGCCAGAAGTGCTAAAGAGGGTGAGTGTTTGTAAAGTCCAAGAATGAGTTTAATAAATTTGTTTTGAATTGTGTTTAAGTGTTTGAATTTGTTGTCAGATATACCACATAGGAATTCAGAGCCATATTCAATTTTGGGTCTTATTAAGTTTAGGTCCAATGTCAAAAATGCTCTGGAAAATAATGTCATGTTTACAAGTTTCGGTTTTAATTTTGATAATGTTTGAAATATCCTGAGCTGGCCTGGTTCAATATAAGAAAGGTTATATCACTATGCACTTTTTAAATACAAATAAAATGGAAGGAAAAGCTATATCTCGGAACGGTGATCAGATCAGTTCCATCACGATCAAAAGCACTCCCCCCTCAACTACACACACTTATTTTTTTAGGCGCTTACGAAAGGAAAAAGTTGTTCTCTCTTCTTCACTGGTGCTCAAAAGTTGAGTAACAAACACGAATCACAAAGAAGTTTTTCGTTGGATTTCAATGAAACCTACAGATATATTGAAATGATATAAATATATACCCCCTCAATCAGCTGTTTGCCACAGAGGTCTGACAGGAGCCTGTCCGTTTATATGCCATAGTAGAAGAGCTGAGAGGATGGCAGGACCTCAGCAGAAAAACGACACGAACATCCATGCCTTATCTGGGGATCGAACCCAGGTCCCTTAGATCAGTAGCCAAGTGCGCTAACCACTCGGCCATGGGACGGCTGATATTATATAAATGATATTAATATCCATGACCATATATCCCATTAATACCTCAAAAATAAATGAATTCCCATGAATATTTAATGAGATATTCAAATTAGAAAATCATTACCTCAAAATGGAATGCAAAATTTCAATGATAACATTCTCTAATATGGTGTGTGATCACCTCAAATAGCTATCCGGCTGTACATGACGGTTTGAGAGACGTAATTGCCATTCATGCATGTGTGCAGATCGATTCCTGGAGAGTCCTGATAAATTTTTTACGACCGGCGATGCGTCGTCCTAGAGCATACCAAACATGTTCTATTGACTTATTCCATAAGACTTATGGTTTCACTCTCAAGGTATTGGTCCACCAAGCGATCTCTGTGAGGGCGAACATTATCGTCCATTAACATGAAATTAGGAGCCATTAATGCGAGAAATGGACGAACATACGATTCTAGGATCTCATTCCGATACCTTGCAATTGTTACAGTCTCTCCTGGAACACATGAAGGTCTGTGCGGCTATTGAGAGCACACCAACGTGCACCACCAGCTCTAAAACTATCTCCTTCCGGGATATTAATGGGATGATATCTGGTTCCAGGCTGTCTCCAGAACAATTGTCGTTGGGAATCGGTATGCAGACTAAATCGGACTCATCAGTGAACAGAACATCCATCATCATCATCATCAAGCTGCCATGGGCAGCTTGATGATGATGATGATGATTGTTCTGTTCACTGATGAAAAAAACTGATGATGAATGTTCTACTACAGGACCTCTCTATTGCTCTGGCTATTGTCCGTTGATGATAAATGTTCTGTTCACTAATGAATAAAAAAAAATGCTGAGTGTAATTAAGTTTACTTTCTTTGATCATATAGCCTTCATACTTTTGTTATTTATTGTCAATTATTGTTCAAGATATGATCGAAGATAAGTAAACAGGAATCAGTTACGATAATCATTTCCATATGTAGGTCCAACCAGACCGTGCAATTTAATTCTCCAAGGATATCTGTCCAGAGCTACATCTGCTGCATCTGGCCACTGCGCAACAATTCTAACATGGTCCTGTTTGACATTGTTTGCCCACCGTATCCTAGGTCTTTCTGAGGCCTTCAGGCACACTGTTCATAACCCTATTCGCCAATCTATAATTATCCATACGGGCAACATGGCCAAACCAACGGAGTCTCTCTCTGCACAATAAACTGCTTAAAGGAGGTTGCAGACTCCTTTGCCTAACCTCATCATTAGTTACAAAGTTGAACCACCTAATGCCCAAGATACTGCGTAAGCATCTGGAATCAAAAGCATCCAGTTTCCTGTTATCTTGTTTACAAAGTGTCCAAGTTTCACTACCATAACTAACCCTAGAAAGAACCAAACTATTATACAGTCTAATTTTAGTCTTTAAGTGTATACGCCTATTTCTCCACACTTTCCATAGAATCTTAAAAGTCCCGGCAGCAATCCTTATCCGTTACATAGCTCCTAAGATAATTAAACTGAGACACTTGCTCAAGGGCGCAACCATTCAGAGCGAGTGAAGCACCACCTGCCTGACCAATTTTCATCACTTTAGTTCATTAACCCATTGGTATTGAGTACAGTTGCGCTGTGTTGAGACTTAATTCAATTGAGTTCTGAACTGACCAGAGGGGAAAGAGACACACAATTAGTGGCCTTGCATGAAGTCTTCTGAACACAGTTTGCCAGGATACATCCCATCCTGTAGATGCAGCGAGGTTGAAAGCCAGCTGGCATGCAGTATGGATTCTAAGGCATCTTGCATTTAGGAGCAGGTAACAGTTTTCTCTAGTCCATGTGACCCTCGGACTCCAGGAATGACTTCACTTATTTGAAATCGATTTCAAAGGCGGTATACAACGCTATGATCACATTTAACCATCTGACTAAATGTGAATCATAGCCAGATGACTAAGTGTGATACCTGAGACTGATATTGTCGGGCTTCGAGCCTCTCTATTGCTTGCCACCTAATTTCTTCATTAAAAGATTTCTTCGGGCCATTATCTAGGGATGGACTATCTCGGATGTCGTACATCAAGACTGTAAAGGTGCCCTCACACTTGCCACACCGCACTGTGACGTCACTTCGATGCACTAGTGGCTGCACTTCGCCACTCCGTAAGTGACTGGTATAGCCATCACATTAAATGCACGTTCTGCAACAAAGAACTAAATTCATTGGTGCCCGTTGCAAATAACCTGGAACCCAAGTGTCTTTTTCGTCTCAGCGAGCTCTACTGCGCTTCCTGACATTTCTTCCACTCTATAGTAAATATTATGTCGAAGAAAAGACGTTTGCCAGGAAAAGAATTTGTTCTTTCGTAAAAGGTTAATATTACTGGCCTTCGCCAATCATAGGAAGAGTAATAAAAAATATCGCATTAAATGGGTTCTCGAGATTATCAGTGATAAAAAAAAAGATTAGGCAATTTTTACAATTTAATCCTAACATTCAGGAGGCTGACAATGAATGTTACAAAAACATTTTGCATATGACAGCTGACAAATTAAAGAGGTTTTGACTATTGTTGAACTATTTATAACAAAGATGGACACGAAATTGTGGAAATCAATTTCTGCAGCTGAAATATTGCCGCTAACAATAAGGCAAGATGCATTTAGAACTGTTCTTAAATCGTTTTCCAAAATAGCAAATGTTTTTGCTTTGTCGTCTCTCTGATGACATTCGACTTTTTTGTTTTTAGAGGTAAATTAAAAATTCTTGGGTTTGATAAGATTGATGACTATTACGATGATTTGAACTTTTCAAATCTCCCAAAACTTTAATGGCGCTCTCTAAATTTTCGAAAACTGCAAATTTTTAAACGACTATGAATATAGGCTGAAAATGTTCTTGGTGGAATATGAATATCACGTGGTTTGTATCGAGAAAATGAGTTGATTGTTGATTATCTACATTATATTCGGTGCGGGGGGGGGGCGAATTTTTTGCTCTGAAAGATAATTGAAAAAATGTTGGATAATTACTGATGAAATATTACGATTCACGTTTTACAAATCCTCAAGTAATTTTTCCATGTTTAGACAATGCTAAATCTGCAAAATGCGAAACTTCAAACGAATATTGCAAGCGAACTATTTATGTTGAAATTTTAAGTTTCGGTTGTTGTTTGTTGTTGTTTTACCTCTGAGCGGCACTTTTTTGCACACCATGGGCTAAACGGCCAGATCACATGGACCCCGAAGGCTCAGAGAAGGTTGGGGGGAGGGGACCCACTAGCACAGCTGTTGGGAGACAGATGGTAGCCTCCCGTCAAGGCCATCCAGCGTGTTCTTTAACGTGCACAGGGTATGGCTCTCCCGCACACAGGGCCACTGTTTAACGTCCCATCCGGCGGACGGTTAAGTTTCGGTGATCGAGTGTCAATCGATATTACACTAACAGCAACAACTAGCAACTTCTTTTGAAGTAACAAATCCATCATATCGGAATAATGGAAAAATAAATTAAGGGTAAAGATCAAACAAAAACACTTCTTTTTTCATAAAATTATTCTATAGCACTTTCTCCTCTACTTTATTGTAATGGCATTTTAAATAGGATTACTGTAATATGCAAATAATGTGGACAATTTACTTCCTTTATTAAAATTTTCTAAAAGTCCCACCAACTGCCTAATGTGTTCATATTATTTGTTACATTAAAAATTAATTTCTTGACAGGATAGGCACCATAGGCCTACACTTGTAATGTACTACAGCATTATTTGGACTATTTCACTTTCTGATCGGGTAAATATTTATAAATTTATTTCAATTTTTAGATTTCAGCATAAGTAGTCAGGAAAGCATACTGCATACATTGGAGGAAGTACTAATTAAATAATACATGATAATACATTAATATAAGCATACCAAAATATTACTCAGATATGTTATTATGGAATGCATTGTTTTCTGTTTCGTCCCTTTGTTTGATTAATCAATCTGCTTATCATCAAGTGGCAGAGTTAAAATTAAAAACTTTGGTTTTATGCGCAGAGGTGTGATTAAAGAAGGAGAGGGGAATCCCCCCAAATGTATACGTTTCAAATTTTATACGCATTTTTGGCTTTGTAAAATATTTAGCTACTCCAAAAAAAAAGCATCTAAAATGCTATCAGTAGGTCGTATATTCAGATCCCGCCTGGTTAATGATGATAATTTTTCCTCTATATTTATCTAAAAAACCCTACTTCCGAACCTATTTTCGAAACCTTATGTGTAGTAAAATAAAATAAATACCCCCTCAAGCAGCTGCTTGCCACAGAGGTCTGACAGGAGTCTGTCAGTTTATATGCCATAGTAGAAGGTCTGAGAGGATGGCAGGACCTTAGCAGAAAAAGCAAAAGAAAAACTTAAAAGATTTATATACGCAGATCTTTCCATCTCGCGAAACGTGGAGCCAACACACCTGATAACAAATGCTCACTATCTGCTATCGCACGGCTGTTCTAGCTACGCCATTCGTCAAATTCCATTTGATTGGCACTTGTTCGCGATTGCTTGCGTACCGTACAGGGAGAATAGAAATAGATCCTATTCCAGCTGGAGCCTTAATTCCAGCTGCGATCTTGAGGTGGCTTGTGGAGCGGAAATGATGATTGACTACCGACTCAAGAAGCTGCATAGTCTTCGAAAACTCGTCCAGTGACTTGCATCAGTAAAAAAAATGCTGAGTGTAATTAATTTGCGCTGGAAATAATTATCGTAATTGGTTCCTGTTTACCTTTTTTTGATCATATCGCCTTCACCCTTTTGTTATTTATTGTCAATTATTGTTCAAGATATGATCGAAGAAAAGTGAAAAGGAACCAATTACGATAATTTTTTATAGCACAAATAAATTGCACTCAGCATTTTTTTACTGATGCAAGTGACGTGGGCCAAGTGCAGTTGTCTCTATGTACCTATATAACTACAACATTGATGATTGCAGTTAAAAAACGAATCTCTCTAACTTTTAATACTGCTTATAAACTTTTATTAGTCATTTTAAAATATTATGTAATTAATAATAAAAAGGATTTAGTCAGCTTTTCCTGCTGAAGAAGTTTATGTTTTTGAATGCAAAAGATATCATTTGAAGTATTTTTTAGATACACCAGGAATGTTACATAATTCTGATTTTACACGGTAACCAAAAACTATCTCAAATTTCCTGCAGTTATTTGCCAAACTAATGCCAATTAGCTACAATCGTTGAAAGTTTCGATTTTTTTTATTTGCAAAGTAAAGACCCTACCTGGTCTAGTGGTTAGAGTACCTGATTATTACCACCAGCGGGACATGTCCTTGTGTGAGTTTTTGTACAGTATGTTGATGAGAAACCAGAACAAGCCAAATATATAGCTTCTAAGTTCTCTCAGTTCTTTGTGTAAGGAAGTACCTTCTTACTTTTATAAAATTTGTATTTACGATCAGGCTCAGATATAGAAAAAAAAACGAGGGGGGTGGGAAGAGATACAATCGAGCCAGAAGAATGTGTAAGTGGGTAAAAAACAATAAATAAATACCCCTTCAAGCAGCTGCTTGCCACAGAGGTCTGACAGGAACCTGCCAGTTTATATGCCATAGTAGAAGGTCTGAGAGCAGGACCTCAGCAGAAAAACAACACATACCATCCATGCTCGAACCCAGGTCCCTTAGATTAGTAACCAAGCGTGCTAACCACTCGGCCATGGGACTAGGGGATAGGATTAGTCGCAAGACACTGGATTTCCAATGAGTTATATCATTTCCCTCTCCCTTTTACAAGTGTTTAAAAAATTTCTTAAAAAATGCATAATATGTAAATAAATTCATATGTAATATGTAAATAAATGCGTAATATGTAAGAAATTTTTGACTCTATTACCCTTACTGGCATTTTGATAGGGGGACCATTTGCAAATCTAGTTACTTAAGACTTTGGGAAATAAACACCGCAAAAGCATAATATATATAAAAATAATTCAACGAATAACCCATAAAATTAATGACATGCTCCGCAGCTGACTTGCTTATCCGTGGTAAAATGTCAATTCTAACTACTATCTACACTTATCACACACCTACTCGCATATGCTATCAAGAACACTCGCTGTATAGTGCATTTTGTGTAGTACTGTTATACATATCAAGTAGTGGCATAGTCAGGATTGAATAGGCTCTGGAGCAAGGAATAAGTTTCATCCCTCTTCTGTTATCTCCCTACTATTAATGTACAGACCCAAAATATTGTGAAGTTATTGAAAATATTGTGAATCTTTTTGTTACAGAGTATGAAATTATCTATTGAAAGCAAAAAAAGTTGCTATTTGTAGTCTTTCAACGAATGTAGCTGAATGACAATCAGGGAAAGATGTTAGTAAATTAAAATTTAAAGTCTGTGGACTCTGATTTTGTGAATTTATTCGATGTAATGATAAAAATTTTATACGAACGTATTACGTTCTGAAATTTGGCAAAAGTGGCATTTTGTCGCTGTCGACGATTTTTTTAATTTTGGGGGGAAAAAAACGTGAAAACTTCACATTTCTCTGAGAAGTGTTTCGGGAGTAAATATGTTCCATTTCCAGCACTAGAATGTATGAAGAGTTCTCATGTCTGATTACCTGATTCAATAAAACGAGCTTCATAATCCACAGTTCTCATGTATGACTACTTGACTGGATGAAAAGAATTTCATAATCCATAGTTCTCATGTATGATTACTTGACTGAATGAAAAGAGTTTCATAATCCACAGTTCTCATGTATGATTACTTGACTGAAGGAAAAGAGTTTCATAATCCACAGTTCTCATGTATGATTCTTGACTGAATGAAAAGAGTTTCACAATCAACAGTTCTCATTATGATTACTTGACTGGATGAAAAGAGTTTCATAATCCACAGTTCTCATGTATGATTCTTGACTGGATGGAAAGATTTTAATAATCCACAGTTCTCATTACGATTACTTGACTGAATGAAAAGAGTTTCATAATCCACAGTTCTCATGTATGATTCTTGACTGGATGGAAAGAGTTTCATAATCCACAGTTCTCATGTATGATTACTTGACTGAATGAAAAGAGTTTCATAATCCACAGTTCTCATGTATGATTACTTGACTGAATGAAAAGAGCTTCATAATCCACAGTTTTCATGTATGATTACTTGACTGAATGAAAAGAGGTTCGTAATCCACAGTTCTCATGTATGATTCTTGACTGGATGGAAAGAGTTTCATAATCCACAGTTTTCATGTATGATTACTTGACTGAATGAAAAGAGCTTCATAATCCACAGTTCTC
This sequence comes from Ryuthela nishihirai, assembly GCA_038380435.1. Taxonomy (NCBI): domain Eukaryota; kingdom Metazoa; phylum Arthropoda; class Arachnida; order Araneae; family Heptathelidae; genus Ryuthela; species Ryuthela nishihirai. The sequence goes on from JAWZYU010000010.1 coordinate 16,954,749, forward strand.
ATGTATGATTACTTGACTGAATGAAAAGAGCTTCATAATCCACAGTTCTCATGTATGATTACTTGACTGAATGAAAAGAGGTTCGTAATCCACAGTTCTCATGTATGATTCTTGACTGGAAGGAAAGAGTTTCATAATCCACAGTTCTCATGTATGATTACTTGACTGAATGGAAAGAGTTTCATAATCCACAGTTGTCATGTATGATTACTTGACTGAATGAAAAGAGCTTCATAATCCACAGTTCTCATGTATGATTACTTGACTGAATGAAAAGAGCTTCATAATCCACAGTTCTCATGTATGATTACTTGACTGAATGGAAAGAGTTTCATAATCCACAGTTGTCATGTATGATTACTTGACTGAATGAAAAGAGCTTCATAATCCACAGTTCTCATGTATGATTACTTGACTGAGTGAAAAGAGCTTCATAATCCACAGTTCTCATGTATGATTACTTGACTGAATGAAAAGAGCTTCATAATCCACAGTTCTCATGTATGATTACATGACTGAATGGAAAGAGTTTCATAATCCACAGTTCTCATGTATGATTACTTGACTGAATGAAAAGAGCTTCATAATCCACAGTTCTCATGTATGATTACTTGACTGAATGAAAAGAGCTTCATAATCCACAGTTCTCATGTATGATTACTTGACTGAATGGAAAGAGTTTCATAATCCACAGTTGTCATGTATGATTACTTGACTGAATGAAAAGAGTTTCATAATCCACAGTTCTCATGTATGATTACTTGACTGAATGAAAAGAGCTTCATAATCCACAGTTCTCATGTATGATTACTTGACTGAATGGAAAGAGTTTCATAATCCACAGTTGTCATGTATGATTACTTGACTGAATGAAAAGAGCTTCATAATCCACAGTTCTCATGTATGATTACTTGACTGAATGAAAAGAGCTTCATAATCCACAGTTCTCATGTATGATTACTTGACTGAATGGAAAGAGTTTCATAATCCACAGTTGTCATGTATGATTACTTGACTGAATGAAAAGAGCTTCATAATCCACAGTTCTCATGTATGATTACTTGGCTGAATGAAAAGAGCTTCATAATCCACAGTTCTCATGTATGATTACTTGACTGAATGAAAAGAGTTTCATAATCCACAGTTCTCATGTATGATTACTTGACTGAATGAAAAGAGCTTCATAATCCACAGTTCTCATGTATGATTACTTGACTGAATGGAAAGAGTTTCATAATCCACAGTTGTCATGTATGATTACTTGACTGAATGAAAAGAGCTTCATAATCCACAGTTCTCATGTATGATTACTTGACTGAATGGAAAGAGTTTCATAATCCACAGTTGTCATGTATGATTACTTGACTGAATGAAAAGAGCTTCATAATCCACAGTTCTCATGTATGATTACTTGACTGAATGAAAAGAGCTTCATAATCCACAGTTCTCATGTATGATTACTTGACTGAATGAAAAGAGCTTCATAATCCACAGTTCTCATGTATGATTACTTGACTGAATGGAAAGAGCTTCATAATCCACAGTTCTCATGTATGATTACTTGATTTGATGAAACGAGCTTCGTACAGTACACTTCTCGTGCGAAGTATGAACGAGCTTCATGTGGAGCAAGAAATAATTTGTAATACTATTAAAATATTTCATAGAATTGTGGAGTATGAAGCTCGTTTCATCGAACCAGGTAATCGCACACGAGAACTGTGGAAATATGTTATTAACATAAGTTATTAAATTGAATGTACTCCCGAATTCAATATATACAGTTTTTTTTTTTCAAGAACGTAACCCTCGCGAATACGGAGGAATAACTATATTAGATTTTTATAAGTAATTAGTTAAAAGGTAATGAAATCTCATTGTAACGATATCCCATCTCCTGTCGTGTAATAAATATGAAATAATGCCTTCTTCGTTTTTAGGCAAACTTTCACCAATGAAACTTCCCCCGCCATATTTCAGTGTTTTAAAATAAATAAATTACCTGAGGAAGTCCTCCATTTACAGCTATACCTTCTTTATTAAAGTGCGGATAGAGGCCAAGTTGAGGGTCGTAGAAAATCGTAATTTTTTCTCCTTGGAAAATATCCCCATCGTTGGCCAGTATCCCATAAATGCGAAGAAGTGGCACCAGATTGATGTCGTAGTTTCTCAGACATTGCCCGGACGGAACATTCCAGTAGACCTGGAAATATGAGTTGGAGCTGGAAAAGTCGACGAAAAGGAGTAAGAGGATGCAGCAAAGAGAGAGAGATTCAATGAGAGCAGCCATCTTTCGAGCATCGAATGAAGCAGATGACGGTAGAGAAGCACAGTTAAGAGGGAAATTTACCAGATGATATTCGCTTATCTAGCACAAAGCCTCGATGAGAACTGGAACATCCGCTTAAAGATGCCAAGATGTAGTTATCATAGACACGAAGTTTGATCTCTGATTATTTTGATCTATCTACTTGAGGAAGATTATCAAAAAAGAAAACCTCATTCAGTTATGAGAAAAATTGCCGAAAAGACTTATGTATGTGTGAATACAGCAGACGAATCAATCAATCAACTTTGTTCACTTCCATCATATTACTTACGTTGGAGAAATTAATTATTCAAAGGAACTTTGGTCACAGAAAGATTAATGATCCTTATTTATTTTTTTAATTCAGAATATAAACAATACGTTCAAGAATTTTTTTGTTTCCTAAAAATGCAATAATTTTTGCAATTTTAGGGAAATTGAAAAAATATTTTGGAGTGGTCCATAAGTCAGTACCGAAATAAAGTTATGATAATTGTGTTAAGAAGGCCAGTAGCGGATTTAGTGGTCCAGGGGCCCTAAACGAAACAATATTTAGGGTCCCATGGTGTGATCTCTACAATTAAGAAATTTAATTGCTTTTATTTGCAAATCATTTTCTACTATTTACATCTACTTAATAATAGTTACAAATATTGGAGAAACAAACTGTTATAAATTAGAAGAACGATTTGTAGGACCCTAAGCGGCCGCTTTAGTCTTTTTACGGTTATTCTTTTTTTTTTTTTCAGTTTCACGCCATTGTTTGTGCTTTTTTTTAGCGCATTCTACAAAAAGATGGCATGTATTTAAAGATCAGGTGAGAAATTTGACAATAAAATTGCTTTTAGCCATAAAATGAATTTTTACTCCTTGGCGATAAATTGAAAATTCCATTAAAGCACAGAAATTTGAGAACACATTACATCGATTCAATGCTAAAGTTTTTAAAGATGTTTACGAAGTTTTAAAATTTGTCCCAGTAAAAGTTGTGGAAAAAATTGTGTATCATTATAGTAAGAAATCTTAACTTTGATGTGCTGAAAGTTTTCGAAATATTCAATCTTCAAATATGATTCATTTCTACAGAATAAAATAGACCAAATGCTTAAATTTGAGTTGGGTTGTTTTATCTCTGAGCGGCACGTTTTTGCACACCATTGGCTAAATGGCCAGGTCACATGGACCCCGAAGGCTCAGAGAAGGTTGGGGGAGTGGACCCACTGGAACAGCTGTTGGGAGACAGATGGTAGCCTCCCGTCAAGGTCATCCAGCGTGTTCTTTAACGTGCACAGGGTTTGGGACCAAATGCTTAAAATTCTTTTATTTGTTAACCTAAGTGCAGATTGGAATTTTAGATGTATAAAAAGATATGAACCTCTGCAATAAGAATGGATGCAGTAATGGAAGTGAGCGTGACAAATTCTGCTAATAGTAAGGGAAATGCCGTAAGAAGAAAAGCTTAGGAATATTTGGCATAAATCGGGCCTGGCCAACCGTCGGCTCAATGTAAAATGGGCTCATACAACAAATCATCATCATATTTAATTCGACTTATTTCTTCCAAATTTTTTTTATCCAAATATTTTTGGTGACTTGCTAAACGATTCTGCAAAATCGTAGTACATACTAAAAACGTATATATTTGTTCTTTAATCAAAACATTTTTTGAGTCTGAAAAATATAGTTTTTTTTTTTGTTTGTACAATTCACTACTCACTAGAAACGAATTTTTTCGTTTTTAATTATTCCTGAAGCTCTTTCAGAAAACATTTTTCGGTAGTTCTTTGCGAAGTTAGGTTTGATACCTCACCCAGGGTCGTAGCGAAGGATTATAGTTGGACGGGGGGGAGATATCGAAAATTTTCCAACTCGAAAATCAAATTTTGCCAACTAAGAAAATAATGTCTCTCTGTCTCTATCTGCTTCGTGCCTAGATATTCGCTCCGTGTGGGGGAGGGGAGGGGGGGTTGAGGCAATTTTCACAACTCTCCTGCATTTTGCCAACTAGTCATAATTTCACAGAAATAATTCCAATATTTACATCTCGTCTTAATTGTAGCAAGTCAGTGTGAATTTTCCCAACTTCCCTTGATTTGGCCAAATCTCCTTAGTTTCACAAAACCAATCCCAATCTTTACGTCTCTCCTAAATTTGCCAAGTCACTTCAAATTTTTCAAACTCCCCATGATTTTGCCAAATTTTCTCGATTTTGTCAACTCTTCTTAATTTCACAAACCCAATCCCAATTATCACTACTTGACTGTATTTTCCAAGTGGGTTCGAATTTTTGCCATCTGCCCTACATTTTGTTAAGTTTCCTCAATTTGTCCAACACTCCTTAATTTCACAAATCAAATCCCAATTTTCACAATTCGCCTATATTTTACCAAGTGGATTCGAATTTGGCCAACTACCCTTAATTTTGCCAACTCGCCGTAATTTTACAGAAAAAATCGCAATTTTTACATTTTCTTGAATTTGCCAAGTCACTTCGAATTTTACCATCTCTCCTTAATTGAACAAGAAAGACGCAATTTTCACAACTCCCATGTATTTGACGAAGTGACTTCGAATTTTGCCACAACTTCCCTAGATTTTGTCAAGAGTTCTCGGTTTTTCCAACTCTCCTTAATTTAACAAAACCAATCCCAATTTTTACAACTCATCTGTATTTTACCAAGTGGTTTCCAGTTTTGCCAACTTCCCTAGATTTTGCCAAGTTGTCTCAATTTTGTCAACTCTCCTTAATTTCACGAAAACAATCCTAATTTTCACAACTCTACCGTATTTTACCAAGTGGATTCAAATTTTGCCAACTCACGACAATTTTACAGAAAAAAATCCCATTTTTACATCTCACCTGATTTTTGCAAAGTCACTCTGAGTTTTGCCAACTCCCCCAAGATTTGCCAACTCTCCTAGATATTGCGAAGTTGCTTCGATTTTGCCAACACCCCATAATTTTACAGAAAAAAGATTGCAATTTTTATATCTCACCTGAATTTTGCCAACTCCCCACAATTTTCCCAAGTCACTCCGAATTTTGCCAACTCTCCACGATTTTGCCAAGTCACTCCGTGTTTTGCCAACTCCCCATAATTTTACAGAAAAAAAAACAATTTTTACATTTCACCTGAATTTTGCCAACTCCTCAAGATTTTACCAAGTTGTCCCTATTTTGCCAACTTCCTGTATTTTACTGTATTTACTGCTCTAGATTTTGCCGTCTCTCCATTTTCTAAACTGCCCTAGATGATCCAAGTTGCCTCGACTTTAACAACTCCCCTTAATTTTACAAAAAGAAGATTACAAATTTTTACAACTCACCTAGATTTTACGAAGTTGCTTCGAATTTTGCCAACTCAGAGTTAATTTTGGGGGGAAGCCTCCCCTTCATCCACCCCCCATAGCTACGCCCTGACCCCATGTTTGGTCTAAATCAGAGGTTCCCAAACTTATTTGTCCTAGCGCCCCCTTTTCAGAAAAAAATTACTCAGCGCCACCCTGGAAATCTACATTCTTTAAGCGAACAAACAGAAAGGTGCAATGACAAATTTGCGTTCTTTTATGTATCTATATTTCTACCTACTATCCTACAACAATAGAAAGATGTCGTTGCAAATAAGACACTTTGAAATTATAAAATTATTTATTAAAATCAATCATAGTATAAAATGGAAAATAAAGTAATCACCACGACTTTAACTCCGTACGAAAGGTTTTTCAAAATTTTCTTATCTTCCCTTCTTTCTTTATGCTTCCACCGCCCCCCGGGGGGCGGTATTGCCCACTTTGGGAAACATTGGTTTAAATGAATGTTGCTTGTTCAAGTTCTGTATCCTTGGTTCCGGGTCAACCAATACTTTTATAATTCAACCATTGACGTATTCAACCATTGACGTAATTCAACCATTGACGTAACGATGTTGAAAACATTCTCTAGGGAAAGCAGAATACTGCGAGTTTATGAGTAGAATTAATATGAGCCTTTTAAATATAGAGAGACCGATCGTAATAGCCCTACAGGTGTTTAACTGTGATCTCCTTTCTTATCTTATCTCCTTTCTCCTTTGTTTGCGACCACTGAGAGCTACAGACGTGCGTTTTCGAGCTCCCGACTTTACCTCAGAGTAATATTTTCGCTGACTCTTTGGTTCAATATCGTTCAGCATAGTCTGTAGTGGTCTTTAGTCGACTCACTACTTTCTTTGCTGACTCTCTGCTTGAGTCTTCAGCTCTCTTTTGCTGCTTCCTGTTGCTGTTCAAGGGTTTCCCCTGCTGATTTTTCTATTCTACTGTAGTTTTTTAATTTTTTTTTCGTGCTCTTGCTTAGACTCTGGGTATGATTCGTACACCCCCAGGATATAAGCGTAAGAAAGGAAGGTCTGTCAGCTCGCCTGACTCTGTGCCCTCAGACCCTCCTGCTAAGCATACTGTCCCTAGAGTGTCGTGATCCACTGCGGCAAAGACTTCCTGTGCTTTGCCTCAGAGGGCCCTGCAGACTTACTCCAGGGAGAGGAGAACCTCTGTTGGTTCTCCTGACAAGGTGTCTTGCCCTTGGCGCTCTCTCTCAGTGCCCAGGGGTAAGACTCTCTTGCGGTCTCCCTGTGCTCCTGCTGCTGGCCCCTCAGGCGTTTCTTCTGAAGGGCTGGGCCTCTCCACTTCTGATTCTGTCAGTAGAGAGACCTCTTCCTCCTCCAGCCCTTCCCCAGCTACTTCTCCCATCTACACGGTGTCCACGGCCTCGGTTTTGTCTCATGGGCCCCACGTGGTTGGTGCTGTTATTGCACCGTCAACTGAAAATGACAGTGTTATAGCTGTCCCTCCCTCGGCCTTCCCTCCTTCAGGCCCCTCAAGGTTTCTTCTGAAGGGCCTCTCCTCTCCTCTACTGTGAATGGAGAGACCTCTTCCACTAGTGGCTGTGCCCAGCTACCTCTTCTTCCATCACCTCGGCGTCCACGGCCTCGATTTTGTCTGTTGGGGCCCCTGTGGCTGGTGCTGCACCCTATTGCAGTCAAGTGTAAATGACAGTGTTTTTGCAGTCCCTTCCTCTGCCAGCCCTCCCCCAGCAGATACTCCTGAGGTTGAACAGTCACTCATCAACATTTCCAATTTGATGGATGTCGATCAGAAGCTGCCTGCGGACTCTGATGATGGCTTTGTCATGGTCAACCATAAGAGGAAGAGCACCAAGTCTATTCCTCTTATTGTGACCTCGGCCTCCTCTCGTCTCATGAGCTCCTACAACCCGAACCCCATCTCCACAGAGATTGTGGAGATCCTTGGGGCACGGATTGTGGACGCTTTTTACTTGGAGAAGGGAATCCTTCTCGTCAAGGTCAGCTCTCCTGACCTTGCCAAGAAGCTTCTATGCATCACCTGCATTCTGGGTATCCCTGTAACTGTAGATTACCTAGTCTCTTACTGCCTGCCACAGGGTCTCATAGAAGGTATTGACACCTCTCTTACTGATGAGATGATACTTGATGCCCTCTCGGATCAGAGAGTGACAGCGGTCTGTCGTATCTACCGCTATCTTCCCTCGGATTCTGTCGTCAACAAGATTCCCCTTAGGAAGGTAGTCCTTACCTTCAATGAATTCCCCTTACCTGGGAACGTTGTCCTGAGCTTCCACCGGATCCCGGTGAAGCCTCGCACCAAGGCCCCACCTCAGTGTCTGAAGTGCCAACGCTTCAGGCACATTGCAAAGAATTGCAGAGGTACAGTGTGGTGTAAGCGCTGCAGTGGGCCTCACTCCCACAAGCAGTGCAAGCACACTTGGCCCCCTTTCTGTGGTAACTGTGGTGGACCTCATGCTGCCACCTTCTCTGGGTGCCGTTCCAGGAAGCTTGCCTGTGAGATGATGAGGGAAGCCCTTGGTCCTGTGCCCTCTTTGCACAGAACCAAGGTCGGAAAGGTCCCTCTTTCAAGCTCCGTGGTGACATCCCCGCCACCCCCACCACCTAAGAAGTCCGCGTGAAACAGGACCCCTCAGTGACCCCTCAGTCATCTCTTTGACCCCTCAGCATGAACAGGACCCCTCAGTCATCTCTTTGACCCCTCAGTGAGCTTTGTCGCTGCCATGAGGGGTCAAATGACCCCTGCTACTGCCACGGAGGTAGCGAAGATGCCAGTGCTTGAAGCACAGGCACCTTCTGCTCCTGATGCTCCCCTGGCCCCTGTCGTTACCCTTCCTGTAGTGATGCCCTCTGTCCCTGAGGCCCCTTGTGCTACACGTACCTCCATGGTGCAGGATTCCACTGCAGGGGTTGCAGTGGACTCCTGTCCCATTCAGGCCAAGTAGTTGGCCAAGCAGGTAAAGAGGACTAGGAAGAAGAAGGCTGCTCATTGGCCTGATCTGAAGAAACCCTCCTCTTCCTTGACACATCAGGATTTCAGGAAGGACCACAGGGACAAGGTTCTTCTGCCCACCATTCTCTCTATACTTGTGGATGTCATCAAGATCGTAACTTCCGCACTACCTGAGGAGTCTCGACCTCGAACTTTGACGATCCTCAATCAGTTGGCCTCCCTCATTTCGCACTTTATGGACTGCTAAACACACTGTGCTGACTAGATTTTTCTCCAAGGTTCGTTGTTACCACCCGACAATGGGCGCGGCCAACGGAGCGACTAACATCTCTTCCATTCTTCAGTGGAACTGCAGAGGCGTCAGGAGCAAGACATCTGGAACTACATCAACATCTGCTGACATCTGGAACTACATCAACATCATGCCAGTTCCCATCCTTGCTCTCAGTGAGGCCAACCTCCCTATATTGTGCACACCAACAAGAGTCATCCACTCTCCCGCAATGCGGCGATTCTTGTGCGCAAGAACGTCACGCATCATGCTATTGATCTCACTTTCAATGATGCGAACAGTGCTTTCATAGCATGCCGCTTCCGGCTGAACAGCCATGATATCACCCTGATATCCTGTTACATCCGGCCTTGAACTGCCTTTCCTGTATCTACCTTACAGGATTCTCTGTGGGGACCTTAATGCCCACAGCCCTTCCTGGGGTGGAGACAACAGTGATCAGCACGGGGTGGATATCGAGAATGTCATCTTGCAACACACTCTCTTTATCGCCAACGATGGCTCGTCCACGTTCTACAGACCTCTGTGTACCTACAGCTTCATTGACCTGACCCTCTGTTCTTTCAGCATTGGTCAAAGCCTCAGCTGGTCAGTTGACCCTGACACCTGGGGCAGTGACCACTTCCCGCTGCACATCTCCTTGCTTCCCAAGGGACGTGCAGCCCCCAGAAGAACGTTGAAGCTTACTGAATGGCAGCTCTTTCAGCAGATCTCGTCTGAAGGACTCGCTGCCATCGAAGCTATAGATCTCAGTGCAGTTTCAGAGGCCCTCACTGCTGCCTCTGAAACCTGCACTGTTACGATCTCGATGCCCGGGCATCCTCCCCCTCTGGATATCCACTATAAGCGGCTTTGCACCATTTGCTGCCGAGCCGAAAGGCATGCCCGCCGCTCTGGTAGATTTTCTGATATTCTTCATGCTCGAAGGCTACATGCTGCGATCAGAAGGTACCTTAACCAGCGTGAAAGGTTCAGGTGGCGATCCTTCTGCTCCAGCATTAATGTCTTCACCCCTTCTGATTAGGTCTGGAAGTTCATCAGGAACCTGACAGGGAAGCCACAGCCTGCCCTCCACTTCCATAACCTTGCCCTGACCCATGGGGAGGACTTAGTAGCCACTGCTAATGCCTTTTTGCGGCACCTCATCTCTTCCCTTCCTGCTCCACCGGTGAATGTTCGGGATACGGCTCAGCAGCCCTGTTCTGGTTCTGAGCCTTGCTATAATGATCCTTTCACCTTGCAGGAACTCACCTCTGCTATTGGGGCTTCGAAGCGCTCGTTGGCCCCAGGCCCTGATGGCGTCAGCTATACTCAGTTAGCTATAACCTGTCACCTGAGGCTCTGCTTGTGCTTCTCAAAGCCTTCAATCACTCCTGGACCACCTGCACAGTACCTGAATCATGGAAGGCAACACACATCGTGCCTATCTTGAAGCAGGGGAAACCTGCCACGGAGCTGTCCTCTTACAGGCCCATTGCTCTATCATCTTGCCTCTGCAAGATCCTAGAGAGAGTGGTCCTTGGACACCTGGAATGGTACCTAGAGTCCAATGGCCTCCTCCTTGACAGCCTCTCGGGTTTCCGCAAAGGGAGATACACATCGGACAATCTCATCGACTTCATCTCTGCTGCTGATCAGGTGTGGTCCATGGGTGAGACTACTGTTGCTGTCTTCTTTGACATCTAGAAGGCATTCGATTCCCTGTCCCACTCGGATGTTCTCTGCAGGCTCCATGATCTCGGCCTCAGAGGCAATATCAACCCGTGGATCGCAGCGTACCTCTCCAACAGGACTGTTCGCATGAAGTGGGCAACACGCTCAGCGTCTCCCACACCATCAATCATGGAGTACCTCAAGGGGGTGTCCTGAGCTCGATGTTACTGAACATCTTGCTGTCAGGCCTACCCTCTCGACTTGAGGAGAGTGGGTATTTCCATTTACGCAGACGATATCTGCATCTGGTTCTCTAGCCAGGACCCCTACCATGCTCAGCTCGTGATGAAACGAGCTGTAGACACGGTCGTCAGGTTTTTCGACAACTTAAGCCTCACTCTTTCCACTGATAAGACTGTGGTCATGGTTTTCACAAGGAGATGCCTTCCACCCACCTTCCCTGACCTCTTGCTTGGGCCAGATCACATCTAGGCCATCCATCAGCATAGGTTCCTTGGTGTGGTCCTGGACAACAGGCTGAGCTGGGGGCCTCACATCCAGCATCTTGAGACAGCTGCCACTGCACAGAGAAATATACTGTCTTTTCTTGCTGGTACCCACTGGGGAAGTTCCTGCGAGACCCTCCTGGTCTTGTACCAGCACTTGATCCTCTCCGACGTCAACTACAATGGTCACCTTCTGTGCAATGCCTCTGATACACTGCTCAGCAAGTTGGCAACTGTCCACACTATATCTCTGCACCTCTGCCCTAACACATCTAATGCGTCTGTCATTGCAGAGGCTGATGACATGCCTTTCCACCTGCACTGGAAGAGAGATATACTGTGTCATCTCTCGAGGCTCCATTCCCTGCACACTAACCATGAGCTTCTCAGGAAGTTGCATGACAGGCCTCACTCTGCCATCGCCCTGTCCACCAAGGACTTCTATGACCGAGTCCTTACTGCCAGCTCCAGATGCACGAACTGGCAGGGACAGATGCTGGATGCTGGCAATACTCTCTTCCCCGACCTTCCACTCTGGAGGAACAGTGATCTAATTATCAATGTCACTATCCCTTCTCTTGGTCAGAAGAGCGACTCTGATCCATTTGCCATCAGACTTCTCTCCACCTCCTATGTCACTGCACGTTATGAGAGATGTACTGAAGTCTACACTGATGGATCTGTGGACCGGGAGAGACAACGTGCTGCCTCTGCCACTGTCATCCAATACTGGCATTGCCACAGGTTTACCTGTGGCAATGCCAGTATCGGTTAAAAACTTTCATAACCACTTAGCCAGTATCGATTAAACTTATTAACTTATGCCAGTATCCATAAAAACTTTGATAACCACTTAGTACATAGAACAAATTTAATTAAGATATCTCATCAATTGCCTTTGTAATAAATTTTTTAAATTGTAAAGAGACTTTATGGACACCCTGTATATTATTATAAATATTATATATTATAATAATTTAATACAGGGGTATATTTGTGTACGTTGAATTATGTACACAAATATACCCATGTATTAAATGGTTTAAAATACTCTTTATTCAAATTGTAATTTTTTTCCTGGTAAATTTTTGTTTGTCGCTGTTGTTGTTAGTATTTCAAGTCTTCCATAATATCTAATCTAATATTCTGGAAAATCGATGATTGGCTTGGTTGAGGACTTTCATTAAAAATGATTATTTTAGAAGTAGAATGAGTTATAGAGCTCCGAATTTAACTTTCCATAGACATAACAAAGAGGGGTCATAATTCAGTGATTCCTGATTGTTGGTGGAAAACGTGAAAGAAATAAAGAAAATTGATATTTCAATTTATTTTAAAGCATGCATTATCTTTAAAGCTTTTTCGATAATATTTGCTTTTCATTACGTATTTTCTATCATCCACGTTCAAATATTGCTAAGAAAGACATTTCAAAAGAATAAACTTTAAAACAACTTGTGCAATGGAAATAACGCTGGAAACGATCTTCCACCACGACGGCTCAGACCGGGACCATCGCTCAGATCCAGTTGGTCACATGACTTCAGCAAACGCTGAACGCGCCGCGGTCTGTCTCTCGCGCTGGCCCGGCCAAACTCGACAGCAAATTCTAAGATCCAGTTGGTCACATGACATTTTCGAATTTCGCCGTGGCCTGCGAGAATGACAGGCCGCGGCGCCCCCTAACGTGACGTCACGATTTTAACTCTCGAGCCCTCTCTCCCATCTAGAACGCCCTGGCCAAAGGGCATCGTGAACTTGTGCATACACGGTCGGCTTTCAGCCATCTGTGCAAAGCGGTCCAAGGCACAGATGTCAGTCTATTGTCGCTTTTCTTTTGAGCAACAGTTCAGTTTCTGCATGCGTTCACATGAGTTTTTCTTACATTTTTTCCCTGCATTCTAAAATTGATCCCACGTCTTTATTCAGTAAGATAAAAGCGACTGCTTTAATAATTGCTCTGCAAAATGAATAACCAAAAACGGAAAAAAATAAGTGTAGACTTTTTTATATGGCTTTGTTAAGAGAGCTAAAAGAGAATCCCCAAATGATTATAAGAGATACTCTACAGATATTATCCGATAGTGGCATCACTGAAAATCATCGTTTCTATTCAAAATTAAAGAAGATGCTAAATTTGCCAAAATAGCAGTAGAACAGTATATGGTATGTATTTCGTTTTCTTTGCAGATGAAGCCTTTGCCCTGGATGAACATCTTATTAAGGTGCGGGGGTGTCTCAGTCGGTAGCGCGCCAGGCTCGTAATCTGTAGTTCCCAGGTTCGAGTCCCAGCTTGGTCAGCGTTGTGATTTATCTCCGCAAGAATTCCCCGCCCTGCCCACGGTCAGTAGGGGACACCGATGGGCTTGGAAATGCCGCCGTTCATCGGATGGGACGTTAAGCCGTGGCCCCGTGTGCGGGATAGCCATACCCTGTGCACGTTAAAGAACACGCTGGATGGCCTTGACGGGAGGCTACCATCTGTCTCCCAACATCTGTTCCAGTGGGTCCCCTCCCCCAACCTTCTCTGAGCCTTCGGAGTAGTATCATCACAACCTACCGATTCCCCTTTGCACAGTGCTTTCCCCCCCTATGTCGCAATCGTCCACGTTGCCTTCTTGACTTGGACCCCCTATGTCGCAATCGACCGGAAATTGACCTGTGCTGGGCCACGCTGTCTTCTGAACTTTGACCCCTATGTTGCAATCAACAGGAAATTGACCTGGCGTAGCAACTGTCGTGGCGCTCCTTATTAATAATTCATAATTAAAAATTCCTCCCCCTTTTAACCCCTTGTGCTATCTAGTTTTTAACTCTAATTTTAAGCTCCCCTTCTCGAATAGTCTCGATTTTTCTTTATTTCAGACTCACCTATATTTTAAACCCTCGATTTTGCAAACCCCCTGGTTGACCTATATTTTAAGCCCTACCTATATTTTAACCCCCCTTCTCGAATAGTCTGGATTTTTCTTTATTTCAGACTCGCCTTTTATTTTAAAACCTCGATTTTGCAAACCCCCTGGTTGAGCTATATTTTAAGCTCCCCTTCTCGAATAGTCTCGATTTTCTTGATTAGACCCCTACACATATTTTAAGCCCTCTTCATAGACCCCCTGGTTGACCAATATTTTAAGCTCTACCTATATTTTAAGGCCCCTCCTTCCCTCGGACCGGCTGATGCACGCCTCAGAATAATTGCACAGAAAAGGATGATACAAGTCTCAATTGTAAAATCAACTCCCAAAGTTGTATTCTTATTAAACCTCCCTCCCCTTAAAAAACTAATCGGTGGTGTCCAATACGTATTTTAGTACATCTCCTGTATTTAAAAACTCTCTAGGTATTCATCTGAAATTTTACAAGACCACTCAACTCTTTCTGAATGACAACGGTCAGAATGCCTAATGCAGCTCTCTAAATAAAACTTTCTTTAACAGAAAATCAGCTCTCAAAGTTGTATTCTTATTAATTAAACACTCACCAAAACCACACATCCCTTCTATTAAAAGTTACCTCTATTAAAACTTCACAAACTCACGTCCTTTTACAAGTTCTCTAAACATGTTGTATATTCTCTGTATTTATTCCTTATAATTAAACACTCATCAAAAATTCTCTCACCTTTATTAAAAAATCACTCCACGGTCGTAATAAAAAAGTTTTCTGTAGATGGGTTTCATCCAAAAAAAAAAAATCCTCCACCTGCAGTGAGATTCGAACCGACTATCTTGGGCTCGATAGCCGGACGCACTCGACTATGGTTTGTACTTAATGTGGCCTAGAAAGGTGTCGAACGGATCAGACATTTCAAATATTAACCTAATACGTTTTTTACAACCTTCGTATTCTTTATAACTAGTTTTTTCTACGTATTTCTTATAATGAACCCGATAGTCCTTTCACATTAACATATGTATTTTTTATAACTCACGTATTTTAAGTCCGTTTCAGTAACACTTATTTCTTTTAACTCCGTGACTGTTGGCTGTCGCTTACTAGGACTATCCACAGTAACTATTTTTAAAAGACTGGCCCGCAGAAAATGCCGATGGGTTAAAAATTAATAAAAACTGATTATACTCGTCATGATGAAAAATATTGAGGGGTAATAGGGCCGACCTAAAAGACTCAGTGTTCGGATCCTCACCCTGGACTACGTTTCACTGACGGATGGTTAAGTCCTGTGAAATTATTCCAAACGGGGAATCACAAGGGTTTTATTAACGAATGAATCATGGATCTGTGCTGCTTCCGTGTCAGGAGCACTGCCTTACATCGTGAAAACCCACTAGCACTCTTTATCGTGGTTTTCGGACTCGATATTTTTCCAAGTCCCGAGACGGTTCTCCCAATTGTAATCCTTTACGATACAAGGGCGTTTCAATGTACCCAATGTAGACAAACCCTTTTGAAATGACGCGTCCTAAACCTCCAAGTGCTGGGCTTATTAAAATTAGTCTCCATCGGGTTGGTCCCGTCAGATATCTGTGTTTCCACGTAGTAATGCTACACTGAAGAAAAGTCGGCTAAAAAACCGTCTTTAACATCGTTTGCGTGCGAACGTATGCCGCATCACGCTGTTGAAATCGGGTAAAAAAAATAACTTTTTTTTTTTGTACGCAGTAGAATGTTCAAAGTACGTTGCAGTTACTGTTGCGTAAAAACTTTAGTTCCATCACGAATGCACGTTAACGGTGTAGGGGAACATTAGTTTTAGCAAATACTTCAACTATAAAAAAAATAATACAATGTCTCACGCACCCTTTCAACTTACCTGCACTAATCCACTGATATTTTATTTGCAGCTGGACTGATAGTCAAAATTTAGCAAATATTACAAAGAATCTCTCAATTGTAAAAATCAACTCTCAAAGTTGTATTCTTATTAATTAAAACCCTTTCTATTAAAAGTTACCTCTATTAAAAATCTTTTGCTATTCATTTTGCCAGGACTGCTAAACGATTCCCTTTTATTAAATTTCAATTCTTTGGGATTCATTTTTTCCAACCCCGTTAATCGATCCCCTAGTAAATAAAAACTCTCACTCACCTTTATTAAAATCATCCAGCGCTCGTAATAAATCAGTTTAATCGGGAAAAAAAAAAAAAATCATTCCCTCGCTAGCGTACCTCCACGTTAATTTCGGGAAAAAGTCTCATCGGATCCAAGGTTCACGTATTTTACTAGAAGAATGACACAGTAATTGTTCCACAGAAAAATTAATAAAATTTGGTTTAAATTATTCGTAGGACTTGTATATAAGATCTACCTTGCAATAGACGTTCAACAGGCTAAAAGTTTTCCAAGTCCGTTATCAGTGTATCGGAAATAGTACATTTCCTGTTGACTTCCTTCAGATCGTTTATCCGTGGGTAACAACAGCACTTTCGCCACATCACACGATATGGTGCAATCCTTTCTCAGATGGAAGATCAAAAGGTCAAATGTCCAGCGCTTCACTGTGTCTGCATTTGACACTGATAAGGTTTAAAAATAGATGTTTCCTAGAATCCACATTGCCTTCTCAGATTGGACTTTGAACCCTATGTCGCAACCGACCATATTTTAAGTCCACTTCATAGAACCCCTGGTTGACTTATATTTTAAGTCCCTTTCTCGAATTTTCTTGTTTTTCCCCTGTTTAACCCATATTTTAAGCCCTCCCCTCTTCATAGACCAACCTATTGATCCACCTATATTTTAAGCCCTCCCCTCTTTAAACCAAATCAGTTTTTGCGCATTTAATCGGTGTCATCCAACGTCCATACTATTTTTAGTACGTCTCCTGTATTTAAAAAAAAAAAAATTATTGGCTTTCGTCGCCGTATTTGAACGCGCTACCTCAGTGCCGATAGCTGAAGTGTCATCGCCAGGGCGCGGATTTTTGCGGAGCTAAATCTCAACTCTGGCCCTGCTATCCGCTCGACAATATTTGCTACTGATAAAACGATTTCCTTCATTAAAAATAAAAACTAATTAAATAATGGGGTATCACTGGGAAAATACTGGGAAGAACCCAAACTGATTTCGTGCTAAAACATCTCCAGATTTCAGCTTACTTGAAAAACTATTGTTAGAAATGAACCAGTGACTTGAATCACTCAACTTCCATAAGAATACACAATTATGGTACAGTGTCGGGAAGAAATATGTTTCAACGAAATTCAATTGCATGTATTACGATCAGAAAAATAATTTAGTGGACAAAGTTTAAAATAGTTATTAAATGGTACCTTACAGTGCAAGTGCGCTTCAGGCGAAAAGCCTCCCCTTCGAACACTGCACCCCGTTTTTCCGAAGTAACTGTGTCACAAGTCTTCCTACATCATCCCTAAACAGAGAATCGGATTCAATGTGCAAGAAGATCAAGACCTCATTTGAAGGAGCACATAGTGGATACTGTACTCCATAGTGAAATGAACATTGGCCTCTTGCGGGACCTAGTTATATCCCTACTCCAAGAGAATTACTAATGAAAACATGCTATTGTTAATGTATGTAATTCCGACAAAAAATGTTTTGTCTGTTTTAGCCACTTTGTATCCTGCAATAGGAAACACTGAACACTTTAACAACTATATACATTTAGAAGAAAACACATCAGGTCTAATTTTCCCTTTAACAATAAATCAAATATCTAAATTCGAAAAAATTAACATTTCTGTCTGGATACGAGAAAGAGATGTTCCCACTCTACATCACACCATTCAGATTTAAAGCGCACGCAAATCTCCTACTGTTATCAGACGATGAAAAGCAGCATTATTGTTCCATTAAGAATTTGTTTCTATGAAATTCAAAGGGAGAATGCTGTTTTCCATATTATAGGGAATGCAATTAATAATTCCTTGCAGAAGGTTGTCCTTTAGGTTATGAAATAATCTTATTAGAATGCTTAAAATTGAGATGACACACATTAGCTCCTCGGAGAAGCGCTAGCGGGTAGAAGACTATACCCGTGTAATGAAAATATTCATTCGACATAAAAAAAACCTACGCCAATATTATCGCGTACACTGACGTGCTCCTCTTAGCTGATGTGTTTGGTGGCAGATACTGACCCCTGCTATGTTTACACAACTCCTGCCTTCATACCTGAAGATGACAAATACTAGAGTTGATAACCTACAATGTATCTTTTTGGAAGGCATACGAGGAGGAATTTCGGTGATATGCAGACAACAAGCATTTAGAATGAAAAACTGATTGCAAGTTTGCTTTACTGTCATACAAACCTGAAAAGAGATGAAATGGGTAGTACTTTACCCATGATATACCATGTGACTAGGTCGTTAAATCAAATTACATGCATAAACGAAAATTAGAAAAACAACGAAATGCTTGGTAAATTCAATGAGAATCACTAAAATGTAAAGAGTGTTGGAATATCTGTAAATGCACACACATTTCAGTGGATAGGTGAATATTTTCACAATTCTTTAGAAGTGGAAGGCACAATAACTGTAAAACATACTGTGACGAGAGAGAAAGTATAAAAATGTAGTGGGATGGTTGTAAAAAATCGCTTCAAAACAGAAAATTACAACGCAAATACTGAAAGATAGAAAAAAAAAACGACTATTCGACGGTTATTCCAAACTGCTATCTCACGCTCTTTTCAGATTTCCTGGTTCTATAGTTCCCTGGTACGTAGCGCATAAGTGTGGGTGTAGTTGGCTATTTTTCGTTGCAAACACAAGTTGTTTTTACTATTAGTTATTTTTCCTGCATGAGAATACACATTTCTATACTACATTGCGTACACACGGATGGACGAATATCACAAAATACTTTGCATATAGAAAACATCAGCAAAGAACCACAGAAGTTTGGAAATTTAAAATCTGAAAACTCAGTGTTTATAAGAAAACAACAATATTTTCAGTACTTCCATGAAAAGTTGAGTCCCAGAATCGATCCGCTAGACATGACTTTGCATTCTCTGACTTCAACCACCAATAAAACGTAATGTAAGCTCTCTCGTCAGTTATCCCAAGCCGCTATCTCTTTTCAGAGTTTCTGCCCCCCTCGGTACGTTTGAATAAGCGCATAAGTGTGGGTGAAAATGGCTATTTTTCGCTGCAAACACAAGTTTTTCGACAAAGATAGGGTGTTTCACTACAATCTAACACGGGATTTCATGTGTGTTTAGTTATTTTTCCTGCATGAGAATATTTCTAAGCCTTCTCATAGACAGCAGGTTAGTTACTTCGGATCTAACAAAGCCAAGGTTTGAGATCCATAGTAAGACATGAACGTTTGTGTTGTTTTCCTACCAAGATCCCGACATCCTCTCACCCCCTTCTACTGGGTCGTATGAAAAAATCCAGTAACTGTTACGACAATTAGCTGCGTGAAGGCGTATTTATTTTTAAAGCAAAGACACACTAATTTCGGACTCGCTAGCTAGAGAATGATATATTAACTTGCTAAAGTTTGATTTTAATGATCAGATAGTGTATACATCACCACTTTTTTAGTTCATACTAATATCTTCTAACTTTCAAAGGAAATATTGTCTCATTATAAGCGATTTCATACAAAGAGATGCGCACTCTATGCTTCATCTATAGAGATAACGATCACTGCCCATGGAACACATCTGTGAAAAACACGCTATGATAGGGTTTGAGGAAGATTTTTAGTCCATGGGGGTGCTGTACTGCAGGAAAGCACATTATCTTTGAGATCAGAACCTACATGAAAATTATACTGTTTGGGTTTGAGAAAGATTCTTTAGTTCACGGGACACCGCATGAATAAGTGCATAAGTGTGGGTGAAGACGGCTATTTTTCGCTGCAAACACAAGTTTTTCGACAAAGATAGGGTGTTTCACTACAGTCTAACACGGGATTTCATGTGTGTTTAGTTATTTTTCCTGCATGAGAATATTTCTAATCTATCTCATAGACAGCAGGTTAGTTACTTCGGATCTAACAAAGCCAAGGTCTGAGATCCATAGTAAGACACGAACGTTTGTGTTGTTTTCCTACCAAGGTCCCGACATCCTCTCACATGAAATATTACTGTACTAGGATCTAGAAAAATCACTATCCATTACATTAAGTTTTTTATTACATTCATGTATTTCACCCCATTTTCTTGTCAAGAGCTAAAATTATTTGATGAATGAACGACAAAATATCTTCAAATGCAGTGGACGCATGACAGAATAACTTCAAAATAAGTTCCAATAGCTGAAAAAAACAACTGTAAAAAATTAGATAAATACAGGGATAGGGAAAGACAGAATTGCTTTCAAAACATTAAAATACCTTAAATGTGTGGTTGAATCACCACCAAATATCTCCAGCACACTTTTAAAGGAAATATTTTCTCATTATAAGCGATTTCATACAAAGAGATACGCACTCTATGCTTCACATTTAAATCTATAGAGATAACGATCACTGCCCATGGAACACATCTGTGAAAAAACACGCTACGATTGGGTTTGAGAAAGATTTTTAGCCCATGGGGGTGCTGCACTGCAAGAAGGCACATTATCTTTGATATCAGAACGTGCGTGAAAGTTATACTGTTTGGGTTTGAGAAAGATTCTTTAGTTCACAGGGCACCGCATTACACTAAAGCACACTGTCTTGTACGTATGTCTGTCTGTATGTTTGTTTCTCTCTCTCTGTGTGTGTGTGTGTGTTTGTGTCTATGTGTAAATATGTATGTTACTACGAAATGTGTGTATGTGTAGATGTGTGCATATATGTCAAGATGTAACTGTGTCTGCATGTTTGTTTCTCTCTAGGTGTGTGTGTGTGTGTGTTTCAGTGAATCGTGTATGTGTGCGTATGTGAGTGTGTGTATGTTCATGTATGTTAATATGTTTCTTTATATGTATATGTTTTCGTGCGTATGTGTTAAGATGTCTGTGTGCACATAGTCGTTTCTTTGTATGTGTATACGTCTTCATGTTTGTCTCTGTGTGTGTGTGTGTGTGTTAAAGTGTCTGTATGTGTTTCATCTTTATGTGCATATGTTATCGTATGTGTGTGTGTGTGTTCACATGCAAGAATAAACATATTGTCTTACGGACACTTGCTTGCTACAGAACAAGCTAACAATTTAAAACGAGACTTGTGGTTATGCAAAATATTTCATGTGTGCGTATGTGAGTGTGTGTATGTTCATGTATGTTAATATGTTTCTTTATATGTATATGTTTTCGTGCGTATGTGTTAAGATGTCTGTGTGCACATAGTCGTTTCTCTGTATGTGTATACGTCTTCATGTTTGTCTCTCTCTGTGCGTGTGTTAAAGTGTCTGTATGTGTTTCATCTTTATGTGCATATGTTATCGTGTGTGTGTGTGTGTGTTTGTTCACATGCAAGAATAAACATATTATCTTACGGACACTTGCTTGTTATAGAAGAAGCTAACAATTTAAAACGAGAGTTGTGGCTATGCCAAATATTTCATCACAGATCTTAACTTGAATACTCATATTTCAGGAGATGTAAGGATTTTTCTTCAGCACGTTCGAATATTTTTTGAACACGACTGTCTTATGTTACGTTTCCTGTCAGATGTCTCGTAACGAACAAAGCGTGTGTGTGTGTGTTCTGCTAATACAGAAGAGGACATTCAACCGAGAATATTTCAAACTTAGAATAATACGACATCCTGATGCGTTAAGAACGAAGTGGAGGGATACTAACAGCTGAAACACGACCTGAAGCGATCGAAATCCTGTTGTTTCGCGCAAGGCCTCTTTTTTGAAACAAGGATTTTTTACGTTTTATCACCCTTCGTCCCCTTGCGCGAAACAACAGGATTTCGATCGCTTCAGGTCGTGTTTCAGCTGTTAGTATCCCTCCACTTCGTTCTTAACGCATCAGGATGTCGTATTATTCTAAGTTTGAAATATTCTCGGTTGAATGTCCTCTTCTGTATTAGCAGAACACACACACACACGCTTTGTTCGTTACGAGACATCTGACAGGAAACGTAACATAAGACAGTCGTGTTCAAAAAATATTCGAACGTGCTGAAGAAAAATCCTTACATCTCCTGAAATATGAGTATTCAAGTTAAGATCTGTGATGAAATATTTGGCATAGCCACAACTCTCGTTTTAAATTGTTAGCTTCTTCTATAACAAGCAAGTGTCCGTAAGATAATATGTTTATTCTTGCATGTGAACAAACACACACACACACACACGATAACATATGCACATATAGATGAAACACATACAGACACTTTAACACACGCACAGAGAGAGACAAACATGAAGACGTATACACATACAGAGAAACGACTATGTGCACACAGACATCTTAACACATACGCACGAAAACATATACATATAAAGAAACATATTAACATACATGAACATACACACACTCACATATGCACACATGAAATATTTTGCATAACCACAAGTCTCGTTTTAAATTGTTAGCTTGTTCTGTAGCAAGCAAGTGTCCGTAAGACAATATGTTTATTCTTGCATGTGAACACACACACACACATACGATAACATATGCACATAAAGATGAAACACATACAGACACTTTAACACACACACACACACACAGAGACAAACATGAAGACGTATACACATACAAAGAAACGACTATGTGCACACAGACATCTTAACACATACGCACGAAAACATATACATATAAAGAAACATATTAACATACATGAACATACACACACTCACATACGCACACATACACGATTCACTGAAACACACACACACACACACCTAGAGAGAAACAAACATGCAGACACAGTTACATCTTGACATATATGCACACATCTACACATACACACATTTCGTAGTAACATACATATTTACACATAGACACAAACACACACACACACACAGAGAGAGAAACAAACATACAGACAGACATACGTACAAGACAGTGTGCTTTAGTGTAATGCGGTGCCCTGTGAACTAAAGAATCTTTCTCAAACCCAAACAGTATAACTTTCACGCACGTTCTGATATCAAAGATAATGTGCCTTCTTGCAGTGCAGCACCCCCATGGGCTAAAAATCTTTCTCAAACCCAATCGTAGCGTGTTTTTTCACAGATGTGTTCCATGGGCAGTGATCGTTATCTCTATAGATTTAAATGTGAAGCATAGAGTGCGTATCTCTTTGTATGAAATCGCTTATAATGAGAAAATATTTCCTTTAAAAGTGTGCTGGAGATATTTGGTGGTGATTCAACCACACATTTAAGGTATTTTAATGTTTTGAAAGCAATTCTGTCTTTCCCTATCCCTGTATTTATCTAATTTTTTACAGTTGTTTTTTTCAGCTATTGGAACTTATTTTGAAGTTATTCTGTCATGCGTCCACTGCATTTGAAGATATTTTGTCGTTCATTCATCAAATAATTTTAGCTCTTGACAAGAAAATGGGGTGAAATACATGAATGTAATAAAAAACTTAATGTAATGGATAGTGATTTTTCTAGATCCTAGTACAGTAATATTTCATGTGAGAGGATGTCGGGACCTTGGTAGGAAAACAACACAAACGTTCGTGTCTTACTATGGATCTCAGACCTTGGCTTTGTTAGATCCGAAGTAACTAACCTGCTGTCTATGAGATAGATTAGAAATATTCTCATGCAGGAAAAATAACTAAACACACATGAAATCCCGTGTTAGACTGTAGTGAAACACCCTATCTTTGTCGAAAAACTTGTGTTTGCAGCGAAAAATAGCCGTCTTCACCCACACTTATGCACTTATTCATGCGGTGTCCCGTGAACTAAAGAATCTTTCTCAAACCCAAACAGTATAATTTTCATGTAGGTTCTGATCTCAAAGATAATGTGCTTTCCTGCAGTACAGCACCCCCATGGACTAAAAATCTTCCTCAAACCCTATCATAGCGTGTTTTTCACAGATGTGTTCCATGGGCAGTGATCGTTATCTCTATAGATGAAGCATAGAGTGCGCATCTCTTTGTATGAAATCGCTTATAATGAGACAATATTTCCTTTGAAAGTTAGAAGATATTAGTATGAACTAAAAAAGTGGTGATGTATACACTATCTGATCATTAAAATCAAACTTTAGCAAGTTAATATATCATTCTCTAGCTAGCGAGTCCGAAATTAGTGTGTCTTTGCTTTAAAAATAAATACGCCTTCACGCAGCTAATTGTCGTAACAGTTACTGGATTTTTTCATACGACCCAGTAGAAGGGGGTGAGAGGATGTCGGGATCTTGGTAGGAAAACAACACAAACGTTCATGTCTTACTATGGATCTCAAACCTTGGCTTTGTTAGATCCGAAGTAACTAACCTGCTGTCTATGAGAAGGCTTAGAAATATTCTCATGCAGGAAAAATAACTAAACACACATGAAATCCCGTGTTAGATTGTAGTGAAACACCCTATCTTTGTCGAAAAACTTGTGTTTGCAGCGAAAAATAGCCATTTTCACCCACACTTATGCGCTTATTCAAACGTACCGAGGGGGGCAGAAACTCTGAAAAGAGATAGCGGCTTGGGATAACTGACGAGAGAGCTTACATTACGTTTTATTGGTGGTTGAAGTCAGAGAATGCAAAGTCATGTCTAGCGGATCGATTCTGGGACTCAACTTTTCATGGAAGTACTGAAAATATTGTTGTTTTCTTATAAACACTGAGTTTTCAGATTTTAAATTTCCAAACTTCTGTGGTTCTTTGCTGATGTTTTCTATATGCAAAGTATTTTGTGATATTCGTCCATCCGTGTGTACGCAATGTAGTATAGAAATGTGTATTCTCATGCAGGAAAAATAACTAATAGTAAAAACAACTTGTGTTTGCAACGAAAAATAGCCAACTACACCCACACTTATGCGCTACGTACCAGGGAACTATAGAACCAGGAAATCTGAAAAGAGCGTGAGATAGCAGTTTGGAATAACCGTCGAATAGTCGTTTTTTTTTTCTATCTTTCAGTATTTGCGTTGTAATTTTCTGTTTTGAAGCGATTTTTTACAACCATCCCACTACATTTTTATACTTTCTCTCTCGTCACAGTATGTTTTACAGTTATTGTGCCTTCCACTTCTAAAGAATTGTGAAAATATTCACCTATCCACTGAAATGTGTGTGCATTTACAGATATTCCAACACTCTTTACATTTTAGTGATTCTCATTGAATTTACCAAGCATTTCGTTGTTTTTCTAATTTTCGTTTATGCATGTAATTTGATTTAACGACCTAGTCACATGGTATATCATGGGTAAAGTACTACCCATTTCATCTCTTTTCAGGTTTGTATGACAGTAAAGCAAACTTGCAATCAGTTTTTCATTCTAAATGCTTGTTGTCTGCATATCACCGAAATTCCTCCTCGTATGCCTTCCAAAAAGATACATTGTAGGTTATCAACTCTAGTATTTGTCATCTTCAGGTATGAAGGCAGGAGTTGTGTAAACATAGCAGGGGTCAGTATCTGCCACCAAACACATCAGCTAAGAGGAGCACGTCAGTGTACGCGATAATATTGGCGTAGGTTTTTTTTATGTCGAATGAATATTTTCATTACACGGGTATAGTCTTCTACCCGCTAGCGCTTCTCCGAGGAGCTAATGTGTGTCATCTCAATTTTAAGCATTCTAATAAGATTATTTCATAACCTAAAGGACAACCTTCTGCAAGGAATTATTAATTGCATTCCCTATAATATGGAAAACAGCATTCTCCCTTTGAATTTCATAGAAACAAATTCTTAATGGAACAATAATGCTGCTTTTCATCGTCTGATAACAGTAGGAGATTTGCGTGCGCTTTAAATCTGAATGGTGTGATGTAGAGTGGGAACATCTCTTTCTCGTATCCAGACAGAAATGTTAATTTTTTCGAATTTAGATATTTGATTTATTGTTAAAGGGAAAATTAGACCTGATGTGTTTTCTTCTAAATGTATATAGTTGTTAAAGTGTTCAGTGTTTCCTATTGCAGGATACAAAGTGGCTAAAACAGACAAAACATTTTTTGTCGGAATTACATACATTAACAATAGCATGTTTTCATTAGTAATTCTCTTGGAGTAGGGATATAACTAGGTCCCGCAAGAGGCCAATGTTCATTTCACTATGGAGTACAGTATCCACTATGTGCTCCTTCAAATGAGGTCTTGATCTTCTTGCACATTGAATCCGATTCTCTGTTTAGGGATGATGTAGGAAGACTTGTGACACAGTTACTTCGGAAAAACGGGGTGCAGTGTTCGAAGGGGAGGCTTTTCGCCTGAAGCGCACTTGCACTGTAAGGTACCATTTAATAACTATTTTAAACTTTGTCCACTAAATTATTTTTCTGATCGTAATACATGCAATTGAATTTCGTTGAAACATATTTCTTCCCGACACTGTACCATAATTGTGTATTCTTATGGAAGTTGAGTGATTCAAGTCACTGGTTCATTTCTAACAATAGTTTTTCAAGTAAGCTGAAATCTGGAGATGTTTTAGCACGAAATCAGTTTGGGTTCTTCCCAGTATTTTCCCAGTGATACCCCATTATTTAATTAGTTTTTATTTTTAATGAAGGAAATCGTTTTATCAGTAGCAAATATTGTCGAGCGGATAGCAGGGCCAGAGTTGAGATTTAGCTCCGCAAAAATCCGCGCCCTGGCGATGACACTTCAGCTATCGGCACTGAGGTAGCGCGTTCAAATACGGCGACGAAAGCCAATAATTTTTTTTTTTTTAAATACAGGAGACGTACTAAAAATAGTATGGACGTTGGATGACACCGATTAAATGCGCAAAAACTGATTTGGTTTAAAGAGGGGAGGGCTTAAAATATAGGTGGATCAATAGGTTGGTCTATGAAGAGGGGAGGGCTTAAAATATGGGTTAAACAGGGGAAAAACAAGAAAATTCGAGAAAGGGACTTAAAATATAAGTCAACCAGGGGTTCTATGAAGAGGACTTAAAATATGGTCGGTTGCGACATAGGGTTCAAAGTCCAATCTGAGAAGGCAATGTGGATTCTAGGAAACATCTATTTTTAAACCTTATCAGTGTCAAATGCAGACACAGTGAAGCGCTGGACATTTGACCTTTTGATCTTCCAGCTGAGAAAGGATTGCACCATATCGTGTGATGTGGCGAAAGTGCTGTTGTTACCCACGGATAAACGATCTGAAGGAAGTCAACAGGAAATGTACTATTTCCGATACACTGATAACGGACTTGGAAAACTTTTAGCCTGTTGAACGTCTATTGCAAGGTAGATCCTATATACAAGTCCTACGAATAATTTAAACCAAATTTTATTAATTTTTCTGTGGAACAATTACTGTGTCATTCTTCTAGTAAAATACGTGAACCTTGGATCCGATGAGACTTTTTCCCGAAATTAACGTGGAGGTACGCTAGCGAGGGAATGATTTTTTTTTTTTTCCCGATTAAACTGATTTATTACGAGCGCTGGATGATTTTAATAAAGGTGAGTGAGAGTTTTTATTTACTAGGGGATCGATTAACGGGGTTGGAAAAAATGAATCCCAAAGAATTGAAATTTAATAAAAGGGAATCGTTTAGCAGTCCTGGCAAAATGAATAGCAAAAGATTTTTAATAGAGGTAACTTTTAATAGAAAGGGTTTTAATTAATAAGAATACAACTTTGAGAGTTGATTTTTACAATTGAGAGATTCTTTGTAATATTTGCTAAATTTTGACTATCAGTCCAGCTGCAAATAAAATATCAGTGGATTAGTGCAGGTAAGTTGAAAGGGTGCGTGAGACATTGTATTATTTTTTTTATAGTTGAAGTATTTGCTAAAACTAATGTTCCCCTACACCGTTAACGTGCATTCGTGATGGAACTAAAGTTTTTACGCAACAGTAACTGCAACGTACTTTGAACATTCTACTGCGTACAAAAAAAAAAAGTTATTTTTTTTACCCGATTTCAACAGCGTGATGCGGCATACGTTCGCACGCAAACGATGTTAAAGACGGTTTT
This sequence comes from Ryuthela nishihirai, assembly GCA_038380435.1. Classification (NCBI taxonomy): domain Eukaryota; kingdom Metazoa; phylum Arthropoda; class Arachnida; order Araneae; family Heptathelidae; genus Ryuthela; species Ryuthela nishihirai. The sequence goes on from JAWZYU010000010.1 coordinate 16,982,782, forward strand.
TTAGCCGACTTTTCTTCAGTGTAGCATTACTACGTGGAAACACAGATATCTGACGGGACCAACCCGATGGAGACTAATTTTAATAAGCCCAGCACTTGGAGGTTTAGGACGCGTCATTTCAAAAGGGTTTGTCTACATTGGGTACATTGAAACGCCCTTGTATCGTAAAGGATTACAATTGGGAGAACCGTCTCGGGACTTGGAAAAATATCGAGTCCGAAAACCACGATAAAGAGTGCTAGTGGGTTTTCACGATGTAAGGCAGTGCTCCTGACACGGAAGCAGCACAGATCCATGATTCATTCGTTAATAAAACCCTTGTGATTCCCCGTTTGGAATAATTTCACAGGACTTAACCATCCGTCAGTGAAACGTAGTCCAGGGTGAGGATCCGAACACTGAGTCTTTTAGGTCGGCCCTATTACCCCTCAATATTTTTCATCATGACGAGTATAATCAGTTTTTATTAATTTTTAACCCATCGGCATTTTCTGCGGGCCAGTCTTTTAAAAATAGTTACTGTGGATAGTCCTAGTAAGCGACAGCCAACAGTCACGGAGTTAAAAGAAATAAGTGTTACTGAAACGGACTTAAAATACGTGAGTTATAAAAAATACATATGTTAATGTGAAAGGACTATCGGGTTCATTATAAGAAATACGTAGAAAAAACTAGTTATAAAGAATACGAAGGTTGTAAAAAACGTATTAGGTTAATATTTGAAATGTCTGATCCGTTCGACACCTTTCTAGGCCACATTAAGTACAAACCATAGTCGAGTGCGTCCGGCTATCGAGCCCAAGATAGTCGGTTCGAATCTCACTGCAGGTGGAGGATTTTTTTTTTTTGGATGAAACCCATCTACAGAAAACTTTTTTATTACGACCGTGGAGTGATTTTTTAATAAAGGTGAGAGAATTTTTGATGAGTGTTTAATTATAAGGAATAAATACAGAGAATATACAACATGTTTAGAGAACTTGTAAAAGGACGTGAGTTTGTGAAGTTTTAATAGAGGTAACTTTTAATAGAAGGGATGTGTGGTTTTGGTGAGTGTTTAATTAATAAGAATACAACTTTGAGAGCTGATTTTCTGTTAAAGAAAGTTTTATTTAGAGAGCTGCATTAGGCATTCTGACCGTTGTCATTCAGAAAGAGTTGAGTGGTCTTGTAAAATTTCAGATGAATACCTAGAGAGTTTTTAAATACAGGAGATGTACTAAAATACGTATTGGACACCACCGATTAGTTTTTTAAGGGGAGGGAGGTTTAATAAGAATACAACTTTGGGAGTTGATTTTACAATTGAGACTTGTATCATCCTTTTCTGTGCAATTATTCTGAGGCGTGCATCAGCCGGTCCGAGGGAAGGAGGGGCCTTAAAATATAGGTAGAGCTTAAAATATTGGTCAACCAGGGGGTCTATGAAGAGGGCTTAAAATATGTGTAGGGGTCTAATCAAGAAAATCGAGACTATTCGAGAAGGGGAGCTTAAAATATAGCTCAACCAGGGGGTTTGCAAAATCGAGGTTTTAAAATAAAAGGCGAGTCTGAAATAAAGAAAAATCCAGACTATTCGAGAAGGGGGGTTAAAATATAGGTAGGGCTTAAAATATAGGTCAACCAGGGGGTTTGCAAAATCGAGGGTTTAAAATATAGGTGAGTCTGAAATAAAGAAAAATCGAGACTATTCGAGAAGGGGAGCTTAAAATTAGAGTTAAAAACTAGATAGCACAAGGGGTTAAAAGGGGGAGGAATTTTTAATTATGAATTATTAATAAGGAGCGCCACGACAGTTGCTACGCCAGGTCAATTTCCTGTTGATTGCAACATAGGGGTCAAAGTTCAGAAGACAGCGTGGCCCAGCACAGGTCAATTTCCGGTCGATTGCGACATAGGGGGTCCAAGTCAAGAAGGCAACGTGGACGATTGCGACATAGGGGGGGAAAGCACTGTGCAAAGGGGGATCGGTAGGTTGTGATGATACTACTCTTCGGGGTCCATATGACCTGGCCATTTAGGCAAAACAACATCTTATTAAACCTTTTCCGTTGCAATAAGTATCTAAAGTAGACGATGAAACATATAAAAAAAGTATTCAATTACAGGCTCTCACGTGCAAGAACTGTTATAGAAAATGTATTTGGCATAATATCTAAGAGATATTAGAGTGTTGCGACTGCAGTTAATTTAAATTCTGAAAAAAAAAAAGATTCCCTACTCATGGCCTGCTGCATATTGCATAATTGTTTAAGAAGAAACTCTAGGTTGACCTATTCACCTGCAAATTCATTGGATCGAGAAGACCAAGAAACCAGAAATGTAACACGTGGAGGCTGTAGAATTGATGAGCTCAATAACACTTTCATCGAAATATCAATGAGAAGGCTAGAAAATGTCGACAGGATATTTGGAATATGTCCATGGACATGGAAAAGTACCATGGAAACACAGAATGGTGTTGCAAAAATTTTGTAACAGTCGTGGTTGCTGAGTTGGGTTGGGTTGTTTTACCTCTGAGCGGCACTTTTTTCCACACCATGGGCTAAATGGCCAGGTCACATGGACCCCGAAGGCTCAGAGAAGGTTGGGGGAGGGGACCCACTGGAATAGCTGTTGGGAGACAGATGGTAGCCTCCCGTCAAGGCCATCCAGCGTGTTCTTTAACGTCTACAGGGTATGACTCTCCCACACACGGGGCCACGGCTTAACGTCCCATCCGACGGACGGCGGCCTTTTCAAGCCCATCGGTGTCCTCTACTGAACGTGGGCAGGGCGAGGAATTTTGCGGATTACGAGCCTGGCGCGCTACCGACTGAGCCACCCCCGTCCCCGTGGTTGCTGAAATGACCTACCAAAATATTAGAAAATTTCCATGTTATGTAAATGGGATATTTTGCTTTAGTAATGAGTCATAAGATTTACCACAGAAATTATTTAAATCTTATAAGGATTGCTTCAAACCAATTAATAAACATATATTTTAAAATTTTACATAATGATTATTGCAATATTAGAGAATTATGAACGATTTTCTTAAAATAAGCTTCCATAACTTTTTAAATGCTTAATAAATATTTTTGAAAATCGAGATTTAAATAGATTTGATTATGATCTTTATTTTACCTTCAGTAACATTTACCCATTAAATGCATATTTTAGAAGTTATAGAGCTTCGAAGTTAGATTTCATGACATAGCAAAAAATTCTCCATTATTTTTGCAGGAGAATGGATACGTTTATTTTAAAAGTATGAATTGTTAGCCGATTATTATTATATCACTATAAACTCAAAAGTATGCACATTCAGAAATGGGGATACTAATTTTCTCAATCATGTAAAAAACAACTTTATATCAGTTATACCTCGAAAATATATTGTACACACGTAAATTCTTTATAGCAGTTTATTTTCTTTGCAATATTTTGAAAATAATAATAATATCGATACTGCCGAACGATCGATAGAATCGAGAAATAGATTCGATAGCGCCGAACAATCATTTGTTGGCACACAGCTTTGTTTTAGTAGTAAACATGGTGAATGAAAGTGAGGACCGATGGCCAGAATTTCCCCTTCGTGCGTGGACCGACGTGGCTTGAGGCGGCTTGGTCTTCAAACTGCACCACCCATACATGCTACAGATCGTGTATGGCCAGCTTTAGGCTTGAGAAAAAGAGTACGGAAATTATGACTAAATTAGTAAATGACCATGGGCGTCGGCAGGCATGGGAGGGTGAGTCGGACATTTTTTTTTCTTAATTACCTCCCCCATAAAAAGTTGACTTAAAGATTGATTTATATTGAATTATATCAGATATACAAAAAATTAATGTCGTTTTTTCTTAAATAAATATAATTATGATTTTGAAAAAATAAATGCCCCTCAAGCAGCAACTTGACCACAGAGGTTTGACAGGGGCCTGTCAGTTTATATGCCATAATAATAGAGACTTCAGTGCCTTGATCCGGAGCTCGGGACTAGAGTCCCTTTGATCAATAGTCAAGCGTACTAACCACTCGGCTATCGAAGAGTATGGCATTTTTTTATCATCATCATCATCCTCAAACAGCCATGGGCTACGGAGGTCCAACCAGACCGTGCAATTTAGTTCTCCAAGGATATCTGTCCAGAGCTACATCTGCTGCATCTGGCCACTGCGCAACAATTCTAACATGGTCCTGTTTGACATTGTTTGCCCACCGTATCCTAGGTCTTTCTGAGGCCTTCAGGCACACTGTTCATAACCCTATTCGCCAATCTATAATTATCCATATGGGCAACATGGCCAAACCAGCGGAGTCTCTCTCTGCACAATATGCTGCTTAAAGGAGGTTGCAGACTCCTTTGCCTAACCTCATCATTAGTTACAAAGTTAAACCACCTAATACCCAAGATACTGCGTAAGCATCTAGAATCAAAAGCATCTAGTTTCCTGTTATCTTGTTTACACAGCGTCCAAGTTTCACTACCATAACTAACCCTAGAAAGAACCAAACTATTATACAGTCTAATTTTAGTCTTTAGGTGTATACGCCTATTTCTCCACACTCTCCATAGATTCTTAAAAGTCCCGGCAGCAATCCCTATTCGTCTGTTAATCTCATGCCGCACATCACAATTATCTGTTACATAGCTCCCAAGATAATTAAACTGTGACACCTGCTCAAGACTGCAACCATTCAGATTAACTGAATCACAGCCTGCCTGACCAATTTTCATCACTTTAGTTTTCTCTCTGTTTATAACCAAACCTATTCTACTACCAGTCTCATCAACAGCTCGAATGAAAGAGTTCATCTCATCAACATCATTTGCCAAAAGGGCTAAATCATCAGCATAATCTAAATCAGAAATTTTCGTATCTCCAGCCCATTTAAGGCCAAAATCTTTCCCTTGAAGTGAATTTCGCATAACATAATCAACAACCAAACTAAAGAGAAAAGGAGACAAAATGCACCCTTGTCGAACACCAGAAGTAATGCTAAACCAATTGCTACAAGCCTTACCAACTCTCACACACGACTCAGTGTTATTATAGAGAGCTTTCATCATGTTAACTAACTTGTCAGGTACCATATGATCTCACAATCAACCACAAATTATGACGATCAACAGAGTCGAAAGCCTTTTTGAAATCAACAAAACTAGCAACCAAAGGTTTCTGAACCTCTAAACATTTCTCAAGAATCTGCCTAAGTGAAAATATCTGATCTACACATCCCCACCACTTCTGAATCCACATTGCTCATCACGCAATTGCCTGTCAACCAGATTCTTAATTCTATTACGCACAATCATGGAAAGAACTTTACCTGGAACAGAGAGTAGGCTGATACCCTATAGTTATCACAAGAACTGCGATCACCTTTTTTGAAAATAGGGATAACAATAGCTCTGGTAAAATCCTTAGGAACCATGCCTTTATCATAAAAGATATTCAAATTTCAGTCATCCAAGTGGTAACCGAAACATTCCCAGCTGTAAGCATTTGAGTAGTAATTTCATCTACCCCTGGGGATTTATGAAGTCTAAGTTTAGAAATAGCCAAAATAACTTCAGACTATGTTATAGGCACAACATTAAAGCCACCAATGCATCTATCATCATTGCAAACAATGGGAGTAGAACTAACTACATTGTTTAGAACATCACTGAAATGCTCAGCCCACCTAGCCATGACAGAATCCTCCCCTTCTATAACCTTACCTTGTTTATCCTGCAATCCTTGTATGCCTGTCCGTTTTCTACCACATAAAACATTAACTATCTGGTACAGCTCTCTGCTGTTGTGCTGCCTAACTGCTTCCTCAGCTTTGTCAGCCAAGCCATCAAGCCAAAGATTCTTATCAGTAGCTAACTGATCCTTTACACGTTTATTAAGCTCCCTGTAATCCTTTCTATTAGGACTAGTAGGGTACTGATTAAGGACATTCCTGCAGTTCCTTCATTCTGAAATAAGCTTAAGTGCCTTATCACTTAAATAATTCTGTCTCCTCTGCTCCTTTTTTCCTAAAAGAGTACTGTTAGTTTCCAAAAAAGCCTGTTTAAAACGGCCCCATTCTTCTTCAACTTCAGTAGTAAGCAAACCATGACTGTCATAATGACTAAGTAACCTATCAAGGCAAGCTTTAGCTATAACTGGGTCTTTCAGAGCTTCAGTATTAAAGGTAAATTTTTTAACTTTAGCACAACACTTTTTATGTTTAAGTTGCAGACACTTTTAACAAGGTAATGGTCAGATCCAATTTCAGCTCACTATATGGCCTGGTATTCCTAACAGAACTAGTCCATTTGCTGTTAATTAATATGTAATCAATCATATTCTTATGCAGCCCATCAGGTGAAACCCATGTGTATTTATGTATGTCGCGGTGTTCGTAATATGTGTTAGTTATTCTGAAACCATTGAGTTTACTTACCTGTAGGAGACGTTGCCCATTGCCATTGCAGCTACCAATACCAAAAGGGCCTATCACCCCTCTCCAAAGATCAGAGTCAGTACCAACTTTGGCATTGAAGTCACCTAGAACAAGGGTAATATCTCCTTTCTTGACAGAATTCAAAATATCCTGAAGTTGTCCGTAAAACCTATCCTTCTCATCCTCAGTGGGGGCATAACAGCAGATAACGTTCAAGTCTTTAATGCTTGTCTGAAATTTTGCTGTAAGAAACCTTTCATTAATGCACTCATATCCTAGAAGAGCATCACTAGCATGTCTGCTGAGCAGCAGACCCACACCTTGGTGATGCTTTCCATCCTCCCTCCCTGTAAAGAGAAATTTAAAGTTATTTTTAAGTATCTCACCTTTTCCTGTCCATCTGGTCTCTTGCAAGCCTAGAATATCTAGGTTATAGCTTTGGAATTCCTGCGTTAGGACATCAAGAGAATAATCTCTATGTAATGTCCTCACGTTCCACGTTCCTGCAGAGAGAAAATGATTAGTAGGATTTTTAAAGAAATTAGGTTTATTGAGATTAGTAGGGCCAACAATATCAAACAGCCTCCTGATCGCAGGCATGGGGCAAAGACCTGTTCCTCCTCCGCTAAAGGCTGAAGTCACCGATGCTGGTAGAAACTTCAGACACCACCTTTTCCAGTGGACTTTTTCAAGAGCCATATGGCCTGCCTGAGACACATTACTAGAGTTTAGGCTTGACGATGCCCAACTAACTAAGTAAGGTTCAGGTACCTGCGATGGCCTCTGATTAGGATTATCCACCAGCTGATATAAGGTATCCCATGCCTCTGTTCACTTAGGGCTGGCAACCCAAAAGCAAACAGAAAACACAGCGGCAGATTCTCCCTCAACAGAGGCCCACCAGTGCAGCAAGTCCAGGATCCATAATCAAGCTCAAATCCATAAACAAGTCCAGTCTAGTAGGTATAAATGGTCAGCACCAGGACCCTGTGAATTTGACCACTCCTCAGCAGGGTTGAAAAAAAAGAAAAAGTGGCCATAGATGACCAGATCAGTAGGCCATACTGAACTGGCAGCCCTCCCCTTCTGTTCCCTCCCAAAAGAGAATATCTCTTTTGAAAGGTACTAATGGCCTGTACCACGAGAAGGCGGGGTCGGACATTAGGTGCTAAACCTGGCCGGTTCTGTGAATCATCACAGGGGATTCGTACACAGCTCTCCTTCCTGTTTATGCCTAGCTACCATTTACAGGCCTTTTTTTTTACACTAATATAAAAAAAAAATTACCAGTTTACGGGCATCTTATTTAATTCGAATTTTTATTTCGAAGCCACTTAGTAAAATACTGGTGAGTTGGGAAATTGGGATTGCTTCTCTGAATTTAAGGATAGTTGGCAAAATCTTGGGAGTATTGAAAATCTACGCAACTGGGTATTAAAAAATTAAATTTATGTAAAATAGTTATTTTCACAGTTGGCAAAATTTGACTTCCAAATTGGAAAATTTTCGTTCTCTCCCCCCCACCCCCACCCCCCAAAAAAAACATAGTCCTTCGCTACGCGATGTTTAAAATAAAAAAGCTGTCAAATATATGGCGTGCTGCTATATATATAAAAAAATAAATACCTCCTCAAGCAGCTGCTTGCCACAGAGGTCTACAAAGAGCCAAATACAAACACACATACGTTATATTTGGCGTGCTGCCAAATATTTGTTCGAATTGTATGTTTTCTGTTGCCAAGGGTGCGCTGTCCCCCGGAACAGTAAACATACAATTCGAACAGGGCAATCAAATTTGTTACTGATATTAAATGCCTGTGCTACGAACCAAAGAATCTATCAACTAGTGCTGCCATCTATAATCGAGAACTCCTACTACAAATTCTTTATAATATTAACTTTTCGAGCCCGATTTTGGGAGAAATTTCTTTGATATGCATGTCAGGATTTACAAATCAAGCGCCCCTCGGCACACCTAAGTAGTGCGTCCTTGCGATCGAAAAATTTATAATTTTTTTTTAATTCACAACCGTGAAGAAAGGAAATGTAATCGAAATAGATGTGGAAATATTAATGACAAGTGCCCAAAGTGCCCGTTATCCGTTTCCTCGCATATACGTGGGCCAAAAATATTCCCCGCACTTCGAAGATTCCATGAACCACAAATGACGCCGACAACGTCATTTCAGAAGGAAAGAGCTTAACCATTACAGATTTAAAAGAAGCCTTCAGGCTAAATTGATGAGGCTATGGATTGCTTTAGAAACTCTGATCTTCTCTCTGATCGTTCTGCCGAAGCTGAATGTGAGCTCCGAGATGCTTTGTCATGCTACAGAGCAATTTTACAAGAAAAAAATACGAGGTGGAATCGAAACAACTTTAGACTCGTTCTTTGCAAAATACAAACCTATCCCGAATGAATCTGAACCTCAGGCAGGTCCTTCCAATTCTCCCCGACATCCCGAGGAGGGGATGAGGAGATGGCTGTAGATGACCCCCTCCCCCTAATCCTGTCTCTCCAACTCTTCCTTCTGTAGTTCCCAGGTTCGAGTCCTAGCTGGGTCAGCGTTGAGATTTATCTCCGCAAAAATTCCCCGCCATGTCCACGGTCAGTAGGGGACACCGATGGGCTTGTAAATGCCGCCGCCCGTCGGATGGGACGTTAAGCCGTGGTCCCGTGTGCGGGAGAGAGCCATACCCTGTGCACGTTAAAGAACACGCTGGATGGCCTTGACGGGAGGCTACCATCTGTCTCCCAACAGCTGTTCCAGTGGGCCCTCTCCCCCAACCTTCTCTGAACCTTCGGGGTCCATGTGGCCTGGCCATTTAGCCCATGATGTGCAAAAAAGTGCCGCTCAGAGGTAAAACAACCAAACCCAAGCATCGAACTATTCCAACGCCTTTGATAATATGCTGTATATTCTCATAATCAATACTTTTTTAAAAGCTCGTTTTCAGTTATCAGTTGAAAATGAATTCTTTGAAGAGAGTGTAATCGTTATCAAGGATATTTGCATCTAGATTTTACTCCTTTGACTTGGAAAAGACGCATTTTGGCTATGAACGTATACAAACAAATTTTAATGCTTAAGGCACGTTAGGCACTTGCGGTGTCTCCCTATGTAAGTGCCCAACGTCACCTTATGGAAAATAGGCCCTGTTGACATATCAGCAGGGCCGAATAACTAGAAATTCTAATAGAATTTAAAATTTCTTGGGTAACAGCATTTTAAACGCAAAGAATTAGATAGAGAATACGAAAAAACAAAATCAAAAGCAGCAGGGTGCTTATTTTTAATTACTAAAAACTGATTAAAAGGTTGAAATTATAAGCAAAAATACTTTATACATATTTACTTATTTTTTTTCCGCAATTTCAAGAATATTTGAATGATTCTGAGACCGAGCTCATATCTAAACGAATTCATACGAAGCAATCACAGCTACTCCCCTGTAGGCAAAACCGGATTTCCCATATCACATGCTCAACATTTACCTAAGGGCGACAACGCTTATGTGAACCAGTTTGCTTATTTAAGGGATAGCAAAATTGTATCCCTTTCAAATCTTAGAAAGAATAAAACAACTAGTTAAATATTCGTCATACAACAGAGATTACACTCTTTCAAAGCATTGTATCTCCGGCCAATCGAAAGTGAAATTTTAAAAGAAAACGGTTTTGAAAAACTACACTATATTACCAAAGGATACGCAGCGTACACTTACTTAAAGTTCATTTATCCCAAGGCCCGTGCCGTGAAAACCATTTATCATAGAGCTTTCAAATTTAGCAACTGTATCAATGAGACAAAGAGAAGGGAATGATGAACGAACAAAAATTAGTTCCAAAACTCACCACCAAATGACAAAGAATCAGAATAGTAGGAAGAGTTACAGAATTTGACAGGGTACTGATATGAAATACCAGTATGAAAGACGAATCGTATCTGTGAGTCACCACTAGAGGAGCTGATACTGCTACAAAAACAACCTTTCAATCATCCAAATTTCTTATTGCACAAGCAATGCAATATGTTCACCGCTATTAGCAGATAAGAACATCTGTCATTCTTTTGCTGTCAACAATTGAGCAGGTATTACGTATAAGAGAACACTTAATTCGGTTGCAATGATCTATTAAGTGAGGCGGAGGTAGCTAAGTTAGTAACGTGCCAGGCTAGTAATCTGTTGTTCCCAAGTTCGAGTCCCGCATGGACCGGCGTTTGAGATTTATTTCTGCAAAACTCCCCGTTCTGCTCTCGGTCAGTAGAGGGGTGCGGTACAGGCCTGCGCGATTCGCATTTTTTCGCTGCACACTTATGAAAAAACCCGCAAGAGGGCGCTAAAATAATGCAAAAATCTAGCTAATCAAGCACCTGACTGCAAAAACTTACATATTATGCTCTACCCGTTCAAAATTTAGACAGCGATTGTTTATATAATTTTGATTTCTAAAACACAGTTTTTTATTTTATCCATTTTTAAGGTGAATTCCGTTAAGAGTCACATCCACTTGTCAAAATGCATGTGGCAACAAGAACAGGTCGCTCGCCCAGAACTTGCATGATTAGAGGCTTCTGATCACGATAGATAATTTACCTGAAGTGCTCCTGGATCTGACTAGTGCGTCGCCTGTGATCTTTTTGTATACATCGATAGCTAGTGGCGCTGTATTTGAAAATATGTGAAAAAGTTTCTTAAATGCATATATTTTCATGCCGTGTCTGTGAAAAATGAAATCTGCTACAATGATTACAGCAATCGGGAAAAGAAGAATATATAATTGTAATATGTAGTTGCTAGGTCGAACCCAAAGCGACAAGAGATTTCGTAGTGAAAAAAACAAATTCGTAAGAACACAAGAAACTGACTGATACAAGGCGAACTGGTACTGGAACAGATGATACTTATACTCCAACATTGCGACATTACGATATACGTTGTAGTGCAGTTCGCGGTTTAACGGCCGTCATTTAGTTTTTGACGCAACGTATCGCTACGTTGTACTTTTACGTAACTCACGACCCCTACCGGCTACCGATGAAAACGAAAAACGTTTTCTCACTTAATAAAACAAAAGTCTAATTTTACTTATATAAAGAAAACTATTATTAAATTTAAAACATAAGAAATAAACTCACAGAAATAGAACATTGTCAAGAATATTCAAGTAAGTTGTACATATAATGGCCCAAAAGTTACATAACCAGGCACACGAGAATACACCAAAAAGAATTTAATGACAAATGCTTATTTACGAACGTATGATTTTGCTTAGCAGGTAAAAAATATCAGCCAAATGAACTTTATCTAGGGTATACATTAAGAACTACGCATATTGCTCAATAACACACTTTCGTTACACATTATAAAAACGCCCTAAAAATATATAATCTCATCAATGACAATAATTTCAACTAGATCACAAGCTAAATAGCAAATTTTCATTGCACACGAAAAAAACAAACCCCAAAATATATATATAATCTTGTACGAAACAGCAATTTTAATCTGCACTTATCACTTGACAAAGAATTTTCGCTCCTCACATATTCGCCACCCCCCCTCCAAAAAAAAAAAAAAAAAAAAAATTCACATCGGAGGCAACTATTTGAACCAGAAGAAAAACAAATTTAGGATCCGCACTTAGAATCGATAAGAATATTAAAAAAATTTAATATTCTTATCGAAGACAACCACATCGACTACAGCATATCACTAAACAACAGACATTCGTTTCATACTTAAAAACAAACCCAAAAAAACATGTAATCAAAGGAGAAACACACATAAAACGCTTACTTATAAACGCCTAAATATCTAGAAATTTTGGTTCCTAGGATGTATACGTAGATACTCTGCATCACTAAAAACATTTTTAATTTGCATCATTCTAAAATTCACGGGACCCCCACCTCCACATGATAGTTAAAAAAACGTTCATTTCAGATCATACCCTAGCTGCTTTATAAACCTAAAAAATATCGAAATGTGATATTAACATGTCACCGCAAATCTCAGCAGCAGACGATATTTTCCGTTCAATTCTGTTAGAACTTCTAACCAGTGTGTCATACGTTATATTCCCATTTCTTACGTTACATTTATTCCGTAGCGCCATGTTGTCCCGTGAACTGCACCGTGGCCTATTTATTGTATTATACGTTTCTTCACTCATTCGCAAATATTTGCGATTGTTGTGTAAATCGTTAAAACGTAGTTCATTTAGCAAACTCATATGTGAATATAATTGCTTCTCTTGCAGCCATTTCCGACATCAAAATCTGTGTTTACTCCTCTTTTTTTCATACAATAGGACAAAATAATTCTTAAACATGTACTTCTATTTTTATTAGAAAAAGGAGCCATTTATATTAATGAACTAATTGCCCACCAGATGGCAGCAATTTCTCCGTGCAAGAAAACTGACAGATGGATGGGCGATTCGTTCAAAACTAGACGAAGTACTGTAGAAATTGGGTGTGAGCAGCAGTCAAGGATGCATGGCACGACATGCATTTTGACAAGTGGATGGGGCCTTTTACTTTCAGTCGTATCATTTTTTCTTTGTTTGCGCAAGGTTTGTGTTCCATCTAGTAAAGGAGTGCAAAAAAGTTCATGACACATGTCTATAGATTTACCCTCGCTCATCCGAAGTTAACTAGCTACGATTTGTTTAAAAACTTGTCATTGCGTGTTATAAACAAAAGCTGCATCATCATTTCTCTCTTAACTGGCGGCACATAAAGTTCGGGCTGCGAAATCTGTGAGTAGTTGCTATGGAGCCTACTAAAGATGGAGGAAGATTTTACATTTTCACAAGGATCCAGCTTAGGGACGACGTGAAAAAATATTCATGCCGATTTCTCACAAGTATATGGGGATGATGACTATTCATATGGTACTGTTATGGGATGGATACCAAAATTCAGAGAAGAATTCCAGATTTTGGAGGACCTCCCTCGTGCAGGAAGACCAAAAGAGGCCGGGAATGCGAGACCCATCGCTTCTGTCCATGATCTCATTAAGAAAACCCACACATCACTGTTCAGGTAATAAGTTTTGATGTCAGTGTATCTGTTGGTAGTAATGAAACAATTATTCATCAACATTTGAAGTTCTGAAAGATCTGTGCCAAAACTGCCAGAACAGTAAAAAGGTTCGTGCAAGGAGATGCTGGCAATATTTGAACCTAGTATCCCCAAACTGTTAACAGACATTGTGACAGGTGATGAAACGTGGGTTTATTACTTAACAACTCACAGAAAGATCGACGACTATGTTTTGAGTTACGGAATATGAACTGCTTCCCCAAATCCTCTGACAATTCTTTCGGTCAAGAAAGAGAATGTTCACAATTTTTTTTAATTCCCAAAGAGTGGTAGCCATGGTTGCCTTACTTAAAAAAATGCTTATAAATAGCCAAAACTACATAAATGCCCAAAATAGTTAAGGAGGTGAAGGAGCAGTGCCCAACAACAGGAGTGTGAAGGGGTCTCCTTCTGCATTACAATGCCAATGCTCACAAAACCTGAGAAGTTACGATTTATCTGTAAGAGGAAAAAATTCAGACATTGTTCGTGGATACAATTTCGTAGTATTTTTTCCATGAAAAGAAATCGCCTTATAAGCTAAAATATATGTAATTGTGGCGATAATTCTTTTCAGTACTTCCCTCGTACTGAAGTTTGCTGTCGAATGATATGATTAGATCAGTATCAGTGCAATTAAGTCTTTTATTTCTAGCAATAAAAGGCCGAATAAATGACGTATGGTCCACGAACTCTCATGTTTTGGTAGTTTGTTAAAAAATATTTTTGCAGTCAATGGTCCATTGAGTAAATTATTGTGGTTCTTGCTGAGAAAATAATTTACATGTATAGCAATATGCCTTCTTGTTAATTTTGGCATGCACCAACTGTTCTCGTTGAAACTTCATGTTTATTAATTCTTGCGAACGCACTTGGATTTAAAGATCTACATATTGTCTTTGACCCTTACTCGAATTCAATTTTCGAGTATTCAAGAGTTACGAAAGCTGACTTTGGTCTATTTTGAATATAAAAATTTTGGATGACTGAAATTATTATTTCAGGCAATGAATCAGTGTCTTTTGATGATGAATTACTGGCGGAAATTGAAGAAATAACACCCAGGAGGAATTCCTTTAAGAACGTGATATTATAATACGTTAAGAGTTAAGGGCAGCAGAAACCGTGATCCAAGATTGAGAGTCATTGGATGAAATAATGACATCACTGAGGACGACAGCATGCAAATGTATGCAGCACGTATTAAAGGACTAGGGCGTGAAGAAAGAAGTTGCTCCTCTTGTGTCATGTTGTTCAATGCTCTTTGAAGAAGCTATCATGCCTGGACGACGCAGGCGTGCAACATTTGTTCAACATTGTTCAGTTAGCAGAGTTTGAGTGAGGTCGTATAGTGTGTCTTCAGGAAGAAGGTTGATCTTTTCGTCAATTGTCGTTGGTCAGAAGAGCATTCGCACACTCACAGGCATGGTTCTAGGCAACACAGAGTTACGGACGCATGACAGGATCGGCGTATTAGGAGGGTGGCAGTGACAGAGCACATGGCTATGACATCACAAATTGGATCCTCTGTCATACTAAGGGTGTCTACAAGAATGATATGCAATCGTCTTTTGGAAGCAGGACTACAGGCACGTGTGTCGCTGGCATGGTTACCACTGTGAACTCGTCATTGTCGAGCACGTTTGTAGTGGTGTCAAGAACGATTTCATTGGAGGGAAGAGTGGCAATCTTTAATGATGATAACCGATTCTACTTAGGAGCGTCTGATGGTCGTTTATGCGTCCGAAGACAACAAGGGGAGCGGCTTCTTCCATTGTGAATCCGCCAGTAACACACAGGGCCCACTCCGGACATCATGGTGTGGAGAGCAATTACCTATCACTCTCGTACATGTCTGGTGTTTGTACAGGGTACACTGAATGCCAACACGTACGTCAGCGACATGGGGCGGGGGTGGCTCAGTCGGTAGCGCGCCAGGCTCGTAATCTGTAGTTCCCAGGTTCGAGTCCCAGCTGGGTCAGCGTTGAGATTTATCTCCGCAAAATTCCCCGCCCTGCCCACGGTCAGTAGGGGACACCGATGGGCTTGGAAAGGCCGCCGTCCGTCGGATGGGACGTTAAGCCGTGGCCCCGTGTGTGGGAGAGCCATACCCTGTGCACGTTAAAGAACACGCTGGATGGCCTTGACGGGAGGCTACCATCTGTCTCCCAACAGCTGTTCCAGTGGGTCCCCTCCCCCAACCTTCTCTGAGCCTTCGGGGTCCTTGTGACCTGGCCATTTAGCCCATGGTGTGCAAAAAAGTGCCGCTCAGAGGTAAAACAACCCAACCCAACCCAACGTCAGCGACATCGTACAACCAGTCGTCCTGCCATATTTGAGTGTAATACTAAATGCGATATCCCAGTAGGATAACGTCCACCCAGACTCCGCCTGGGCAACTCAACATGCTCCTCAGGCATTGCACCAACTCCCTTGGCCAGCACGCTCTCCGGAATTGTCTCCCATCGAGCATGTCTGGAACTGGATCGGACAAAGACTCTTCTGTGGACAATGGCAGGCAACGACCATCTCTGAATTATGCGTCCAAGTTGAAATCGTATGGAATGGTATCCCCCAAAGTGATATCCAGCATTTGTACGACCGATTGCATGCCAGATTGGAAGCTTGTATTGCTGCTCGAGGAGGTTCAACACCTCATTAAAATGTGTCTTCTGTAAAATATAATACTCATCGAAAGGTACAATAAACATTGAGTCACTTCACAACTGTGATCACTGTCCTTTCTCAACAAGTTGTTTCTCCTAAATAAATCTCATAGATTACGCTTCAATTGTTAATGGTATTCTGTTTTCAATTGGGTGTTTCCACCAGTATTATTTTCATTGACTTGATGTGACTGAGAATAGACATCAGAATATTTTCAATTTAATAGTTTCATCACACTGTGGTTTAGACTGAGCTTAAAAGACACCTTGACGAGCTTCAAACAAGCACACTGATGAATATTTGTAGTAGAACTGCTTTGGGATATGAGAGATATAAGATTTTTTTGTCAGATTGTAGTGGACTATGTCGAGAAAATTCATATTTATTATTAAATAGAAATTTAAAGATTTATTGATTTATTTTCGAAAGGCTTTTCTTCTGTTGTCTTTTTATTTTTCACTCAGGTACTTATAAAAAGCTATAATTTAATATGGTAAAATAAATGTAGAAAATAAAGGCACGTACATTATACATTTTATAATCAAAATATTCATTACACTTTCTGTTCATTTATATACGGACAAATTATGCAACGATAGTGCTGCAGAAGTAGAAATAATTAATAGAGAATAACAAGTTAATATATGCCAGTTTATATGTAGTAGAAATAATATGCCAGTTTATCTCATGTTATACCGTGTGAAATGACAATATTAATCGACGTTTTGGGAAACATTGCACTCTCCATCTTCATTAACAGTGTGCCCAAGACAATGAATATTCATATTTTTATACGGCATAATATCCCACATTGTCCCATTTTCGTTATAGGAATTTAATCATAAATTATTAAAATTATTTCAAAATTAACAGTAAGTTTCTATTTGATTAAGCTGAAATGAAAAATATTTTTATTAAGAAGATGAATTACCACTCCATTTTTTTTTTTTGCAGTGCCTGGTCCATTGAGTAAATTATTGTGTTTCTTGTTGGAAAAATAATTTACATATATCGCAATGTGCCTTCTTGTTAAATTTGGTATATACCTTGAAACTTCATGTTTAATAATTCTTGTAAACGTACTTGGATTTAAAGACCTAGGATATTGTTTTTGACCCGTACTCGAATTCAGTTTTCGAGTACTCAAGAGTTACGAAAACTGACTCTGCTCTATTTTCAATGTAAAAATCTTGGATAGCAGAAATTGTCATTTCGGGAAGAGTGCCCCCCCCCCCCCACACCCACACCCACCCACACACAAGCAGTGGTATTTTTCAAATGCTGTTGAGGAAGTTCTTATGACAGAAGGTCAAAGTTCTAACCTCACAAACATACATTTCAGGGGGCAAAAAAAGGAAGTTTCTCATGTGTGGAAGGTACCAATCCATTATTGACTATTGACTACAAGTGAAAAGGTGGGGGGGGGGGGAGAAGTTTCTCAAATTAGACTTACTAGCCGAATCTCTAAAGCTAAATGAACATATGCAGAATACTTAAGGTAATTTACTGAAAAAAAATTGGTTTCGTCATGAGTGGAAATCCAATCCAGGTCTCGCAGAAGCATTACAGGCATCATAACTGCTAGACTATCAGAGACCCGTTATCTTCAACAATGTGAGATATAAACATTCCTGCATATTTTGTTGATTTGCCACTGGCGCCATCTATGTGGAGAATCGAGCAATTCAGCTGCCTAATATGTGGAAGTAATATTTGCCACTCATGCTCACAGCATTATATAAATAATTCAGTAATAAATTATTACATTGTTGAAGAAAATGGTTAATCTCTAAATGTCTAGTGGTTTTGACGCCTAACATATTTTTGGGGGTCTGTAAATGGTAGCTAGGTAGTCACTGGAAGGAGAGCTATGCACCAATCCCCTGTGATGATGCATAGAACCGGCCAGGCCTAGCACCTAATGTCCGACCCCGCCTTCTCGTGGTGCAGACCGTTAGTACCTTTCAAAAGAGATACTCTCTTGTGGAAGTGAACGGAAGGGGAGGGCTGCCAGATTAGTGTGGCCTACTGATCTGGACAACTATGGCTACTTTTCTTTTTTTTTTCTACCCTGCTGAGGAGTGGTCAACCACACAGGGTCCTGGTGCTGACCATATAAACCAACTGGACTGGACAGATATATGGCTCTGAGCTTGATTATGGATCCTGATTTAGCTGCACTGGTGGGCTTCTGTGGAGGGAAAATCTTCCGCTGTGTTTTCTGTTTGTTTGTGGGTTGACAGCCCCAAGTGAATAGATTCACAGGACATGTTTATCAGCTGGTGGATAATCCTGAGCAGAAGTCATCGCAGGCACCTGAACTCCTTGCTTCTATTGGCATCGTCAAATTCTACATTGGAGGAAGTCTTCCAGTGTAGATGGCTTCAGCCTTTTTTAGTGGTGGGGGAACGGGTCTTTGCCCCATGTCTGCGATTAGGGGGCTGTTTGATATTGTCGGCATTCCCTCTCTCACTAAACATAGTTTCTTTAAACATCCCACTAACCATTTTCTCTCCATAGGTAGTTGGAATGTGAGGACTCTGCACAGAGCTTTTTCTCTTGATGTCCTCACACAAGAATTCCACCATTATAATTTAGATATTCTCGGCTTGCAAGAGACCAGATGGACAGATAAAGGTCAGATTCTTAAAAATAATCTTAAATTTCTCTTTTCAGGGAGGGACGACAATAAGCATCACCAAGGCGTGGGTCTGCTTCTCAACAGACACGCTAGTGATGCTTTTCTAGGATATGAGTGCATTAATGAAAGGTTTCTTACAGCAAAATTTCAGACAAGCGTTAAAGACCTGAATGTAATGTGCTGTTATGCCCCCACCGAGGATGCCGATGAGGATGAGAAGGATAGGTTTTATGAACAACTTCAGGATATTTTGAATTCTGTCAAGAAAGGAGATATTACCCTTGTTCTTGGTGACTTCAATGCCAAAGTTGGTACTAACTCTGACCTTTGGGCAGGAGTAATAGGCCCTTTTGGTATTGGTAGCTGCAATGGCAATGGGCAACGTCTCCTACAGGTAAGTAAACTCAATGGTTTCAGAATAACTAACACATATTACAAACACCGCGACATACATAAATACACATGGGTTTCACCTGATGGGCTGCATAGGAATATGATTGATTATATATTAATTAACAGCAAATGGGCTAGTTCTGTTAGAAATACCAGGGCATATAGGGGAGCTGAAATTGGATCTGACCATTACCTTGTGAAAAGTGTTGTGCTAGGGTTAAAAAATTTGATTTTAATACTGAAGCTCTGAAAGACCCAGTTATAGCCAAAGCTTACCATGATAGGTTACTTAGTCATTATGACAGTCATGGTTTTATGCTTACTACAGAAGTTGAAAAAGAATGGGATCATTTTAAACAGGCTTTTTTGGACACTAACAGTACTCTTTTAGGAATAAAGGAGCAGAAGAGACAGAATTATCTGAGAGATAAGGCACTTGAGCTTATTTCGGAAAGAAAGAACTACAGGAATGTACTTAATCAATACCCTACTAGTCCTAATAGAAGGAATTACAGAGAGCTTAATAAACGTGTAAAAGATCAGTTAGCTGCTGATAAGAATCTTTGGCTTGATGGTTTGGCTGACAAAGCCGAGGAAGCAGTTAGACAGCACAACAGCAGAGAGCTGTACCAGATAGTTAATGTTTTGTGTGGTAGAAAATGGACAGGCATACAGGGATTGAAGGATAAACAAGGTAAGGTTATAGAAGGTGAGGATTCTGTTGTGGCTAGGTGGGCTGAGCATTTCAGTGATATTCTGAACAATGCGGTTAGTTCTATTCCCATTGTTTGCAATGATGATAGATGCATTGGTGGCTTTAATGTTGGCCCTATAACACAATCTGAAGTTATTTTGGCTGTTTCTAAACTTAAACTTCATAAATCCCCAGGGGTAGATGAAATTACTACCGAAATGCTTAGAGCTGGAAATGTTTCTGTTACCACTTGGATGACTGAAATTCTGAATATCTTTTATGATAAAGGCATGGTTCCCATGGATTTTACCAGAGCTATTGTTATCCCTATTTTCAAAAAAGGTGATCGCAGTTCTTGTGATAACTATAGGGGTATTAGCCTACCCTCTGTTCCAGGTAAAGTTCTTTCCATGATTGTGCTTAATAGAATTAAGAATCTGGTTGACAGTCAATTGCGTGATGAGCAATGTGGATTCAGAAGTGGTAGGGGATGCGTGGATCAGATATTTTCACTTAGGCAGATTCTTAAGAAATGTTTAGAGTTTCAGAAACCTTTGGTTGCTAGCTTTGTTGATTTCAAAAAGGCTTTCGACTCTGTTGATCGTCATAATTTGTGGTTGATTGTGAAATCATATGGTATACCAGACAAGTTAGTTACCATAATGAAAGCTCTCTATAATAACACTGAGTCGTGTGTGAGAGTTGGTAAGGCTTGTAGCAATTGGTTTAGCATTACTTCTGGTGTTCGACAAGGATGCATTTTGTCTCCTTTTCTCTTTAGTTTAGTTATTGATTATGTTATGCGAAATTCACTTCAAGGGAAAGATTTTGCCCTTAAATGGGCTGGAGATACGAAAATTTCTGATTTAGATTATGCTGATGATTTAGCCCTTTTGGCAAATGATGTTGATGAGATGAACTCTTTCATTCGAGCTGTGATGAGACTGATAGTAGAGTAGGTTTGGTTATAAACAGAGAGAAAACTAAAGTAATGAAAATTGGTCAGGCAGGTTGTGATTCAGTTAATCTGAATGGTTGCAGTCTTGAGCAGGTGTCACAGTTTAATTATCTTGGGAGCTATGTAATAGATAATTGTGATGTGCGGCATGAGATTAACAGACGAATAGGGATTGCTGCCGGGACTTTTAAGAATCTATGGAGAGTGTGGAGAAATAGGCGTATACACCTAAACACTAAAATTAGACTGTATAATAGTTTGGTTCTTTCTAGGGTTAGTTATGGTAGTGAAAGTTGGAAACTTTGTAAACAAGATAACAGGAAACTAGATGCTTTTGATTCCAGATGCTTATGCAGTATCTTGGGCATTAGGTGGTTCAACTTTGTAACTAATGATGAGGTTAGGCAAAGGAGTTTGCAACCTCCTTTAAGCAGCATATTGTGCAGAGAGAGACTCCGTTGGTTTGGCCATGTTGCCCGTATGAATAATTATAGATTGGCGAATAGGGTTATGAACAGTGTGCCTAAGGGCCTCAGAAAGAAGGGGAGACCTAGGATGCGGTGGGCAGACAATGTCAAACAGGACCTTGTTAGAATTGGTGTGCAGTGGCCAGATGCAGTAGATGTAGCTCAGGATAGACTTGCTTGGAGAACTAAATTGCACGGTGTTGTTGGACCTCCGTAGCCCATGGCTGCTTGAGGATGATGATGATGATATTTTTGGGAGAAATGGGTTGGAATCCCACTCAGAACAAAACTAATTTTTTTTTCAGCATATCTTTTCAAGTGTTACTTGTCTACAGGATATTTTCTTGTGATACTTTATTACTGAAATGCTCAGAATATTTTAGTTGATACTCACTTGATATGCAGTAATACCCCGCTTTACGATGTTTCGCTTTAAGATGCTCATTTTTACTCCACCGCATTCGCTCTGATTCGCTCATACGAGGGTTTTAATGACATCCCGCTGTCGCAAATCATCCAAAGCTGGATAAAGGATGAAGCGTGATGACTGTATAGTAAAAATGGCGCCGTGTTAGTGACCGACAGCAGCGTTACGAGCTATATTTCATCCAGCAATACTTTGTGATGCTGCCAACACTTGTCTGTTGTAGGGAACCCCTCACTGGATGCTAATTTCACCATGATCTTACATCTCCCAACAACGTCTCTTCACCATCTCTTTTACTCGGTGATGTTAAAATTCTAAAAAGTAGAAAGATTTGCTTGGCCTTTTTACAGTGTTCAGCATGTTATATGGAATGAAGATTACTAAATAAATATAAAACAAATTTGGGAAGGGTTGTATGACACAACAAAAAATTAAATAATCATGTGTCAAAACACTGTTATTAGATAATTTGTTAAAAAGCAAAAAAAAAAAAGAAAAGCGGAGTGAGGGAGATACAGCGGTTAGTAGACAATGCAGTGCATTTGAAAATTATCTATATTATTAAAAATTGTATTAATCAAGATTTTACTAATATTTCAGAAACATTTGAAAGTTCCGAAGGAGAAGAAAGAACAAAAAAAGATATCTCATGCTATGCGAAAAGATTCCCAAATATTCATAATACACATTAAAAAAAAATCGAAAACGTTGCGACACTAACAATAACAACCCCGAACGTAAAAGTTATCATGGAAACAAATATGCAAGTACCTTAGTCCCTGAGATCACGAATAGCAGCTACCCTGCAGCACAGCACGTGTATCTGCAACCTTATAGCACTGCAGTCAAAAGTGTCTTACATTTAAGCCTATGGAAGCTTTCATTCATCTACTTACATTGTCTTTGTTAAACAATGGCGAAGCATGATATTTAGAGTAGGGGAAGCAATTATCAAAAGTACTATTGCAACTAAATCTAACACAGTTCCGTACTCAATGTTTCCGAATCATTGAACCGGAACACCGTTCTACTACGTGATGCTTCTGAATCACTGAAATAGAACACTGCTCTGCTAATAGATAATTTTGAATCATTGAACCAGAACTGCATTCTGGTACTTGATGTTTCCGTTGAGTGGGTTGTTTTACATTTGAGCGACACTATTGTGAACGTAATGGGCTAAATGGCCAGATCAGAAGGATCCCCAAGGGCTAAGAGAAGAGTGGGGGAGGGGACCAACTGCAGCAATTGTTGGGAGATGGATGGTAGTCTCCCGTTCGTCTCTCAACAGCTGTTGGTTAACACACTGAATGGCCTTGACATTTCTTTAACGTGCACAGGGTATGGATCTCCAGCACACAGAGCCATGACGTAACCTCCCTTCCAACGGACAGTGACATTTCCAAGGCCATCGGTGTCCCCTACTGACCATGGGTGGGGCAGTGACTTTCACAGAGATAAATGTCAATGCTGACCCAGCTGGGACTCGAAACTGATAGCTGTAGATTACGAGCATGGCACACTACTGACTGAGTTACCCCTACCCCTGCCCCACTGAATCATTGTTTGAAAGTAGTTCTATACTTTTTAAATGAAATGTTAGTAGTATATGTACAGTCTAGTAAGTGAAGTAGGGGTAGGTGTGTAGAGTGCAATCTCCCCGTAATTGAGAAAAGTTATTTTTAACAAACTGCTCATTGGCGTTCCGATGGCTGGGTGGTTAGCATGCTTGGCTACTAACCTTAGGAACCTGGGTTCAAGCCCAACTATAATGCATGAATGTTCTCCTTCTGCTAAGGCCTCACCTTTTTCATCAAACCTTCTATATGATACATTGTATTCACAGGCTCCTGTCAGATTTCTGCTTGTGTGTTCGAGGAGAAATTTGTTTCTTCATTCATCATCATCATCATCCTCAAGCAGCCATGGGCTACGGAGGTCCAACCAGACCGTGCAGTTTAATTCTCCAAGCATATCTGTCCTGAGCTACATCTGCTGCATCCGGCCACTGCACACCAATTCTAACAAGGTCCTGTTTGACATTGTCTGCCCACCGCATCCTACGTCTCCCCCTCCTTCTGAGGCCTCTAGGCACACTGTTCATAACCTTATTCGCCAATCTATAATTATCCATACGGGCAACATGGCCAAACCAGCGGAGTCTCTCTCTGCACAATATGCTGCTTAAAGGAGGTTGCAGACTCCTTTGCCTAACCTCATCTTAGTTACAAAGTTAAACCACCTAATACCTAAGACACTGCGTAAGCATCTAGAATCAAAAGCATCTAGTTTCCTGTTATCTTGTTTACATAGCGTCCACGTTTCACTACCATAAATAACCCTAGAAAGAACCAAACTATTATACAGTCTAATTTTAATCTTTAAGTGTATACGCCTATTTCTCCACAATCTCCATAGATTCTTAAAAGTCCCGGCAGCAATACATATTCGTCTGTTAATCTCATGCCGCACATCACCAGTATCAGTTACAAAGCTCCCAAGGTAATTAAACTGTGACACCTGCTCAAGACTGCAACCATTCAGATTAACTGAATCACAACCTGCCTGACCAATTTTCATTACTTTAGTTTTCTCTCTGTTTATAACCAAACCTACTCTACTACCAGTCTCATCAACAGCTCGAATGAAATCGAATGAGCTCGAATGAAATCGAAAATCTCATCAACATCATTTGCCAAAAGGGCTAAATCATCAGCATAATCTAAATCAGAAATTTTTGTATCTCCAGCCCAATTAAGGCCAAAATCTTTCCCTTGAAGTGAATTTCGCATAACATAATCAACAACCAAACTAAAGAGAAAAGGAGACAAGATGCACTCTTGTCGAACACTAGACGTAATGCTAAACCAATTGCTACAAGACTTACCAACTCTCACACTTAACTCAGTGTTATTATAGAGAGCTTTCATTATGTTAACTAACTTTTCTGGTATACCATATGATTTTACAATCAACCACAAATTATGACGATCAACAGAGTCGAAAGCCTTTTTGAAATCAACAAAGCTAGCAACCAAAGGTTTCTGAAACTCTAAACATTTCTCAAGAATCTGCCTAAGTGAAAATATCTGATCCACACATCCCTTACCACTTCTGAATCCACATTGCTCATCACGCAATTGCCTGTCAATCAGATTCTTAATTCTATTAAGCACAATCATGGAAAGAACTTTACCTGGAACAGAGAGTATGCTGATACCCCTAAGTTATCACAAGAACTGCGATCACCTTTTTTGAAAATAGGGATAATAATAGCTCTGGTAAAATCTTTAGGAACCATGCCTTTATCATAAAAGTTATTCCAAATTTCAGTCATCCAAGCGGTAACCGAAACATTCCCAGCTCTGAGCATTTCTGTAGTAATTTCATCTACCCCTGGGAATTTATGAAGTTTAAGTTTAGAGATAGCCAAAATAACTTCAGATTGTGTTATAGGACTAAGAGCTAGTTTCATTTCACAGAATATATACAGGTACTGGACAAAAAAAAAATGGAAATATTTCCATGTTATCTCAATCATGTTCTGACCTCAACAGCTTTTTCAAAATGATTTTTTATATAAAATAAGCCTAGAGATAAATTAAAATCTTAGGTAAATCTATCTAAATCTCGATTTTGAACAATATTAGTCAGTATTCCAAGCTTATGAGAGCTAGAATATTTAACATGCTACGGGTAAAAATGACCCCAAAATTTAACTGAAACATTAAAACAGGTTAAAAGATCGGAGATCAAACTGACTCTCCCGGTATTCTACTAACATCAATTATTATCTCTAATTTTTAATTTGTTTCAATTCTTAAATAAAATTTTGGAATCAATTTTTTGTAGCCTATTAGGTATTTTAGAGTTCATAACTCTTTGAATATTGAACAAATATTAATTAAAATCGAGATGTAGATAGAGTTGACGATATCATATTGAAGAGTTATTGAGCTCAGAATGTGATAACATGAAACTGTTCCCATTTCTCTATCCTGTATTTGTATTTAGATAGGTGCACAGGATTTAGTTTCCAGAGAGGGGGGGGGGGGAGGAATAAGAGTAAAATATTCCATCGGACGACAGCAAATTTTTGAATGATATTCTATACGGAATAAAATTTTGTAATTTTCTTTCAATCTGTTTCTAGTGTCGGACTTATACTATTAGGTTAAAACAAAATATGTATACAAAACAATTGTTTTGGATTCAAAGCAGGTGGACAAGTTTGAGATTTCGTACATCACCGGGGGGGAGAGTGAACCCCCCCCTCTTTGGTATGTCCCTGTCTATATTTATCACATTATTTTAGTTATGCTGTCTTCGTTAATACTACCTTTTTAGAACATGTCACTGATATATAAATTTGTGAGCTAAAAAAAATTGAACTAAAACTGATGCATTGCAAAAAGAATAATAAATGTTCAGATTTTTAGACTGAGGATTTTTCTCTATTAAATCTTACGGTACAAAGAGTGGGGAGCAGAAAATTTTACCCCACAACTTAATTTTAGGCGTAGGCAATAATGAGAAATGCGAAAACCAATTTCTCCAAAAGTAATGTATATTTTTCATTCTCATAATATTTGGTGAATATAATTCGATATACTTCATTAGGCACTCTGTTCTGAGATATTTTAACATCACTTTTCCACACCAATGTTCTGACTCATTTTAACACAATGTGCTCCCGTATTACAAAACCATGCAAATCAGATAAAAATTAAATAATTTTTCCCTCTCTTTTGTATATGACAAATCACCAAAATGTTAAATTCTTGATTAACATAATTATCAAATTTCATCAAACTTACTCTCAATGTTGTCTTGTGGACTAGGCTGATGTGAAAATACCCTGAAGGAACCTCTCGTGTTGCGATCTTAAGCAACCACGGCAATTCCCGATTCTGCCTGTACCACACTACCAGTTATGAAAAGCCGTGCTATCTAGAGCCGGGGGCAAGGAATACGCCCTATAGGTGCACCTCAACCCCAGCCTCACATGGCAGCAGTCCTATAGAAGGAAAGCTGACCACTGGAAGAAACCCAACTTTAAGCTGTTCCCCGGTTAGCCATGAACAAGGATATATAAATCCAAGTTCGCTCGACATCCGGGGTGGAGACTCTTAGTAAGGCCCAGACTTTGGTGAGGACTCGACCTACTGGGGCACAAATCTTTTCAGAAGTCCTCGAACTGCCCAGAGCACCTGATAGGTGAGGTCTCAGATGCCGTCACCGCCCAACCGGTCAACACGGAACCGGTCAGTGGCATCCTCGACCTCAGTTGGTCTTGGCTATGTCCAACCGGGGACTCAATCCGGTCGGCACAGCTTTCGATCGGGTTGCTGGACCCTAGGCCCCCCACCACGACAAGGTGGTCCCCTATTGGGGGGGGGGGACCCTGAAGGCAGTAGTTTCTCTGATTTTCTTTTCCAATATTAAATATATTTTTTCATTAGCAGAGAGGAGCAAAACACAAGGAGAAACCTCACACGCCTAGATTTCATATAAAATAAAAAATTATCACTCAATCAGCTACTTGGTACAGAGGGCAGACGAGAGTCTATTAACAAAATATGCCATAAAGTGGAGTATGAGGTATGCGAGACCTAAGCAGAGAGACAAGATGAGAAACCTCCATGCCTTATTCGGGTGTCGAACCCCCATTTCCTTTGATCAGTAGCTGACAATGCTAACTATTCAGTCACAGGCTTTCAAGCCTGTAGTAAATAAACGGATGAAGGATATAGGGAATAAAAAATACCCCCTCAAGAAGCTGCTTGCCACAGATGTCAGACAGGAGCCTGTTAGTTAATTTATATGTCATAGTAGAAGGTCTATGAGGATGGCGGGAACTCAGCAGAAATAGCTGATTGATCACGAAAAACGACACATGCATCCATGCCTTACCCGAGGCTCGAACCCAGGCCTCTTAGATCAGTATCCAAGCGCGCTAACCAGTCGGTCACAGGACGGTATAAATAATAAAGTAAATATTAATAAAGAGGATGTGCTATTGACCAATATATGTTATTTGTAAGCAAATATGACTGTAAAAACTAAATTGGCATAGTAGGGTTATATTGGGTCTAATAAGGATCCTTACTCATAAATTTAGTTATCTGTACTGTCAGATATTGTATTATCTCTTTTTCATGATCCCTGGATAAATTTTCTTGTAATCATTAGAACAATTGTAAAAAATAAAAATAAATACCCCCTCAAGCAGCTGCTTGCCACAGAGGTCTGATAGGAGCTGTCAGTTTATATGCCAGAGTAGAAGATCTGAGAGGATGGCAGGACCTCAGCAGAAAAACGACACTTACATCCATGCCTTACCCGGGGCTCGAACCCAGGTCCCTTAGATCAGTACCTTATAAATATTACGCAATTTTCATTCTAAAGATTACATGTGTTCTAATACAAATGATATGCATTTTACATTTCTCTTATAGGAAATAAATAAAATATTTTTATATCTCTAAGTTTCGTTTGAAAAATAATAAGAAATTATTGTGTCAGACCTCTGTGGCAAGCAGTTGCTTGAGGGGGTATTTTTTTTAATAATAATTTGTAACTTAACCCCTCTTTCCCCCCCCCCCACCATTTTTTTCTAGATCTGGGTTCCTTTGAGCAATAGCGCCCATCTATATTTAACAAAAACAATTTTATGCATAAATAAATCCTGCAAAAACTGTTTATAGCTGTGGATATAAAAGGAATTTTGACATAGAAAAATGAATTGCTATTCGTGTGAAAAGGAAATCCTCGGAATCTCCGAATGTGTCGAATGCTGTAGTTGTGGAAATAATTTCCATTTCTATTGTCTCAATCTAAAAGTCAAACTTCCAAAAAATGTCACAGGATCGCAAAAAGAAACTGAAATGTAAATTGTGTAATAATGGAAAGGGAAATGTTGAGACCTCAACCCAGGAAAGAGCTGGAAATAACGAGGGAGGTGACTTGAGAATCAATGCTGATACAAAGAAGTTTTTCGAGGATATGGTGAAGGCACAGTTCCGCATTTTTAAAGCTGAAATTATGTCAACGAATGAAAATTTTCGCAAGGAGATTATGCAAGAAATTGAGGAATTTAATAAAAGTGTTTCCTTTTGTTCCAATAAGCTGGATGAACACATAAAAATGCTCAAGGAAATTACTAAGCAAATTTCTGAAGTACAGTGTCAGGCCAAAAAATTAGGAGAGACTACTTCAGTATTGGAAGGAGAGGTTTTGGAATTGAAATGGAAGTTAAATGAAATGCAGCAATATAGCAGAAACAGGAACATAGAATTGGTTGGTTTTCCTGAGAGAGGGCAGGAAAATATTATGGAAATTGTTGAAAAATTTGCTCAGAATCTGAAAATTGAGACAAAACATCTGGATGTGAAGACTGCTCATAGGGTGCCAGTTTCAAATAAAAATAAGATAAAACCTATCATCGTATAATTTGTATCAAAGAAGACTAAAGATCTTTGGATTAGGGCCTGGAAACAAAAAAAAACTAACCGCGAAAGAAATTGATGATCGATGTGAAGATGGAAGAATTTTTATTAATGATCACTTGACACAAGAAAACAAACAGCTATTAAGGCAAAGGAAAAACAGCACGAGTTGGACTACAAGTACGTTCAACACCACGTAGAGGAGAAGGCCGTAGCAGCCATTTGTGACGTCAGCATTATTGAACCGGACTGCCGGCAAAATAGATTGAGATAGTTTTCCTTGTTAATAGAACTTCCCATTTAGATTTTGAATATTCACTAACAAATCGTCATCATTAAAATAATTTGTTTTCATATAATTAAAAAAAAATTGCTTCCCACTTTTTTTTCTTATTTTTTTTTAGAGATAACGTTTTTTTTTTTGCTTTGATTAGTATTGATAAACCATTAATTACCGTTTCCGATTATGCAGATAGCTTTAAATTATTATTTAGATAATAACACTCTTTAAACGTTCGGAAATTCCAAAACTTTTAACTAATTTTGCAAACGATCGATTAATGTATTGAACAGCTAGTAAATTTTCACTCTCAAAGGAATCTAGAAGTGCGAAATATATTTAGAAAAACTACTTGTTACAAAATACCACACATATCTATTTTTTTTTCACAAATATGTATGTATGTATAAGAGGTCTAAAACATTATTTAATAAAAACAGTATGTTTCAATATTGAATATGTTAAGAAAAACAACCAACAAATTCCACATTAAAAAAATACTTTTATTTACAATCTGAGAAAACAAATACATATAGGATACACATTACAATGAAACAAATATTTGATACCATTGTTTACTTTATTCTTAAGAAAACTGTGCAATTAAAACAGGTAAATTCCCCAATCATATGGGAGAATTTTAAGCAATATGAAGGAACTTAATATTGTGCAATACTATTTAAATTGAAAAGGAAAATTTTAAGATATTTCATTCATCCCAGTTGAACAAATGCTGATTTTTTTAAATAGTTTAATATGAAAGCTGTTTTTAAAATGCATCACATTAATAAAAACTGTTTCTAGGACAACTATGACTTTTAGATAAAAAGAAAAACTGCTTTCCCAAACCTTTTCAGCCTAATGCATATTAAAACTGATTTCTTCACATAACATAGAAATTTTTATCCTTTTTGGTATCATAATAAACTTTATTAGAAAAAAATTCTGAAGAAACATGAAAGCAACATCTAAAATACATGTGGTCAAAAGGTTAGAACAGATTCAAAATACAACAGAAATATAAAATACATTGAGTATCATACAATGTAAAGGTCACATTAAATTTTAAAGGTTTGGGAAATACACTCAGTGATTATGAAACCTAATTCTATGTTATGTCAATGGAAAGCTAATTTCAAACCTTTGTAATTTTTAAAATGAGCTTTTATGGAAAAATAAATGAAGATCAATTAAGGATCTCAATCAAATTTATCTAAATCTGTGTTCATTAAAAATGAAAAAAATATGGAAACTGGGATATTTAATATGAACAATGGCTGTTTAAAATATTGATCTGAGAAGTAGTTGAAATAATCTCAAAACAGTATCCCCATATTAAATTTTATTAGCATAGTTTTAGCAGAATATGTAACAATTATTTCAATTTTCACCAACTCTGCAGAATGCACATTACTGTTTAAGATTTTGATATATAATAAAATACCCCTTCAAACAGCAGCTTACCACAGAGGACTGACATGAACCTGTAAGTTTATACGCCATAGTAGGTCTGTGAGGATGGCGGAAACCCAGCAGAAAAACAACACGAACAACCATGCCTTACCTAGGGCTCGAACCCAGGTTAGTAACCAAGCGAAGCCTCTTTAAATACTAAATGAATATTATAGGAATATAGAAAATTAAGATAGATTTTTAACCTATATATATTCAGTCATATTTTCCCATTAAATGTTTATTTTAGAAATTACAGAGCTTTGAAATTATCTTACCATTGACATAACATGGAATTGGGTGGTCAAAATTCACAGAGTGTATATGGGGTAGTTTCATGGCAGCAAACACAGACTTTTATAACACAGAATTTAAAATATTTATGATAACCATAGTTTGAATTGTGAAATGAAAACAATACCTTTGTACATACATGTAATAAGAAAAGATTTAACTTGTAAAATTTGCAGCTATATATGAAATTAATAGAATTGTAGCATCACCAGCAACTTAGATTAAATGACATTGCAAAACTTGAATTAAGTAAAAATAAAGTACTACAAGCAATATATATCAACTATTGAATATTTTACTAACACTGAATAGATAGAATTAGCATCTAAAATTTTCTTATATTTTTATACAGGTCAAGCTGTTTCATACTCCAAATGTGCAAATCAAATTGAAGTATTAAAAAAATATCTAGATGTCATTTACATAAAGGTTGATGAAGTCACAAAAATAAACTACACCAGTAGGTTCTTAATAAGATTCCTTCCAAAAGGTAAGTCGATAAAGTAACTTTAAATTTGTATGGTGTCAAAATATACAGAATAGAAAAAAAGGTTTTGGTATTTTGTAAAGAGCACATACTTAACATGTATGGAAACATATTAAAAAAAAAAACATTATTCTAATCTTGACCTTCTGCAGAGTTTTTTAAATTTAAGTCATTAACTATTATGCATATTTTAACTGCCATATCTGGTGAAGATACTTTCAAATGCTAAGAGCAACAGGGTATTTTTCCTTTATAAACAGATATTCTTACACTAAAATTTTAATATTACTTGAACTCACTATCAGTGTAAAACCAATTATTAACAAAGAACTTGGAAGAAGAAAATATGTATCAGAACCAGTACAAGGTTTCTAATAGCATAGTCAATCATCTCCCTCCAACAAGAAACTGACATCCCCCAATGATACAGAAAACCTTATTGATCTGTTGACCAGGCTAGTTCATAGGCATATCAAACACCCATTGGCAATCACTATTAGAAATTTAAAAACTCCTACATTTGCAAGGCAACAGAAGCCACAAGATATGCATACATATTAAAGAAAATCAAGGAATAAATGAACTTCCTAAATCTCCCATGGCTTTTACAAAAACCAAAGATTGACACTTAAGTTTTCTGCTTATATTATTCTCATTTAAAGTAATGAAGAAAAAATAATATTCAGAAAATTCTATTTGCAGTTTAATGAGTTTCAGTTGATCATTTCATCCAGAAACTGGTGGTATATGTTCCCGCAGAAAATTATAAATTTCAAACCCCCCCTAAGTACATGAATAACAGAAGCAATGAAATGGATTGAAAAGAAAATCATATACTGTCACATACTGCATCAAGTACTGTATAGCTGTCCAAACAAAAGCATCCACCCCAAGTATTTGATACATTGATAATTGGCATAGACAGACGACAAAGTGGAAACATTAGCTCGTTTTCAAAACGAACTTTAAAAGAAATATTTTGTTGGTTTTTCAGTTAGCTCGTTTCATTTTTGCAGCCGATTGCCATCTTCTGATGGAATTTCTCGGAAAAATTATTAATTAATTTATTTCTTTGAGTGAAATATTTCATCCAAATGGAGCGCAGTGAGGCATTAATAAAATATGGAAGCTTTTATAGACAAAAAAAGTGGTAGAAATATATAAAACTATAACAACTGAGAAGTTTTAACTTGGTGCACACACTAAGTCATAGGCTTTCGTCTCACGGTACCACAAAACATGGCTCCCATAAGCCACGTGACTCAATCAACCAATGGCAATGAATCACTGAGATAAGGAAGAAGGATATGTAATAAGGCCAGCTCTCCAAACACACTACATCTTAACTACCTATCCAGAAGGGCCCAAACAGCAATACACAGACTCCGAACTGGTAGAGTGAACATCAACAAAGACTTATTTATGATTAGAAAAATACATACTGCACTCTGCCCAAACTGCCAAGTGATAGAGGATATCCCCCACTACCTACTACACTGTCAAATATACAACACACAAAGACACAACCTCTATCACAAACTTGCTACACTTGGAGTCACTACATTCACCTTACAGACCATCCTAAACCCCACCCATACAAAGGCAAAACCACATTTCAGGGCCCTGGCATATTTCATACAAAGTACTGGCAAATCCTTTAACCTTCCAACTTCCTGCAGACTTTCCATTTCAAATTGTGAAATATGACTCTCCTCCCTGCTGACACCTCCTACAAAAAAGATCCATTGGACACCAAAAGATCCAGATGCCAAAAAGATCCAAAGGGACAAAAAAAGATCCAGTACAGGGACAAAAAAGAAGCATTTTGGACACATTACTGTACCACCTTATTTCCCTAGTGCAATTGTATTGATGTTTTCAAAAAAAAAAATATATATACATAATTATACTCTGTAACAATAAACTACAACTCCCAAAGTACCCTTTTTCAAAAATGATTACTAGTGGTGGCAAACCACCTGCCTGACCAATTTTCATCACTTTAGTTTTCTCTCTGTTTATAACCAAACCTACTATACTACCAGTCTCATCAACAGCTCGAATGAAAGAGTTCATCTCATGAACATCATTTGCCAAAAGAGCTAAATCATCAGCATATTCTAAATCAGAAATTTTAAGATCTGCAGACCATTTTAGGCCTTCCGTAATTGTAAGAGATTCGGGGCGATTTTGAATATTTTCCTTGCACTCTTCTTACCAACTCCCGGCCAACATGGGCCACACAATGATCACACACGCCAAAATTTTTACTCCCAGAAGAATTTTACTCCAAATCTCTCCCCTCCCAACCCCCTTGTCACAAAACTACGACGCAGCACTTCCTTGGCACCAAACTTCAACCACCTCCTTCATTATTAGGCGGCCTGCGGCCAAAAGCCTATCGCCAACATATAGGGTCGCTAGCACTTCACTGTATTGGTCCCTACTTTTTGACGCACACAAAAAACTTTTTCTCGTGGACCAGATGATAAAGGGGCCAAGGTCCCTTTTACAAAATGGTCCAGTTTTTAAAGAAGGATGTTAGACTCTAACTATACAGGCCCCTTCCACCAAATTCTCTTATGTTATAAAATTAAATCATGCTGAAAATAGCACCTCTTCACAGCTAGCAGCAATACATATGGCATTAGGCTGGGCCACCCACCTCAACAAACAACACATTAACATAATCACAGACTCAAGGCCTGCATTACAACTCATTAACACACTAACAGTAGATCCATCACAGAACCATTCCCTTTTCCACATACAAAAAATAGCACACAACATTATAGACAAGGGAAACACCCTAACATTTTACTGGATTCCCTCCCATTGCAACATCATCCATAATGAGACTGTTGACTCACTTGCTAAACAAGGCCTCACACTCACAACCCCAAATTACCACACTGTCACTACATGCAAACATCACATAAGAGAATACACAAAAATATTTTATCACACATGGACCCAGAATTGGGTACAACACACTACAGATAAAAACACATTCAGAGATAAAATAGCACCCTCTCCAAACACACTACATCTTAACTACCTATCCAGAAGGGCCCAAACAGCAATACACAGACTCCGAACTGGCAGAGCGAACATCAACAAAGACTTATTTATGATTAGAAAAATACATACTGTACTCTGCCCAAACTGCCAAGTGATAGAGGATATCCCCCACTACCTACTACACTGTCAAATATACAACACACAAAGACACAACCTCTATCACAACCTTGCTACACTTGGAGTCACTACATTCACCTTACAGACCATCCTAAACCCCGCCCATACAAAGGCAAAATCACATTTCAGGGCCCTGGCCCATTTCATACAAAGTACTGGCAAAATCCTTTAACCTTCCAACTTCCTGCAGACTCTCCATCTGAAATTGTGAAATATGACTCTCCTCCCTGCTGACACCTCCTACTCAAAAGATCCATTGGACACCAAAAGATCCAGATGCCAAAAAGATCCAAAGGGACAAAAAAAGATCCAGTACAGGGACAAAAAAGAAGCATTTTGGACACATTACTGTACCACCTTATTTCCCTAGTGCAATTGTATTGATGTTTTCAAAAAAATATATATATATAAATAATTATACTCTGTAACAATAAACTACAACTCCCAAAGTACCCTTTTTCAAAAATGATTACTAGTGGTGGCAAACCACCTGCCTGACCAATTTTCATCAGTTTAGTTTTCTCACTGTTTATAACCAAACCTACTATATTACCAGTCTCATCAACAGCTCGAATGAGAGTTCATCTCATGAACGTCATTTGCCAAAAGAGCTAAATCATCAGCATATTTTAAATCAGAAATTTTAAGATCTGTTGACCATTTTAGGCCATCCTTAATTGTAAGAGATTCGGGGCGATTTTGAATATTTACCTTGCACCTTCTTACCAACTTCCGGCCAACATGGGCCACACAGCGATCACGCACGCTACAATTTTCACCCAAACCTCTCCCTTCACCACCCCCTTTCCACAAAACTACGACGCAGCACCTCCTTGGCACGAAACTTCAACCACCTCCTTCATTATTAGGCGGCCTGCGGCCAAAAGCCTATCGCCAACATGTAGGGTCGCTAGCACTTCATTGTACTGGTCTCTACTTTTGACGCACACAAAAAAACTTTTTCTCGTGGACCAGATGATAAAGGGGCCAAGGTCCCTTTTACAAAATGGTCCAGTTTTTAAAGAAGGATGTTAGACTCTAATAAGGCCAGCCTCTAACTATACAGAACCTCTACCTCTACCTATATTGGACATATACAGTCACAACGACTCTAGTGGTGAGAAGAATGTGAAATAGTATGCATGGTGCAAAGCAATCACCAATGTGCTTCGAATGAAAGAAATTTCTACTTGTTGAATTCTGTGAATTGAATATGGAAGATGTATCTGCCACTGTAAGATACGATATACGATAACCAATGCTTTAGCGAGGAAGCGAGATTCTTCATACATTCCTAGCTCGATTAGCCTAGCAAATATGTGTTTCTGTTAATTATACAGTATAATATAGCAGAGAAATACGAAGAATATTATATAAATGTAAGCTTTATGTTAGAATAAACTTATTAAGTTATGAAAATACTTTTACTTTAATGTCAAAACATTTAAATATATGTAATTTATATTTCTTATGAGAACTTAATGAGAATTTTAAAGGAAACATTGCTTCCCTTGCTTCCATGGACGATTCGCCACTATTGATAAAATAGATAGAATGAGCAACTGCTGTGTTACAGCGCCCCAGTATGAAGACCATTGTTAACTGATTAATATCTATCCTTTACATGGCCGCTGGCATGTAAAATATAGGCAGTAACGTAGCAAGCGCCTATTGCTTAAATTTGTGTTTACATGCCTTAATAAGTAAAACAGTCTCTATTTTGTTTAATTATAGTAATAATTTAAATATTTACTTTCAAAATAATCTAGAAATATAGCAATTTATTGATAGTTTTATTTATTAATTATAATATTTTTATTAAGCTATCAAAGGTTCTCGTAACACAATTTCAAAAATAATTAATTATTTTAATTATTTTGTATATTTTTTATTATACATATAATAGTAATAACATTGTAAGCTATGGTGAAAGTATTTCAAAGTTGTTCAAGGTATAGTGAGATTAGATGAAATTAGCATCCAATAAAGGGATCCCTATATCAGTCAGATCAACAGATGGAAATAGCAGAGGCAGAAATAGGTACTTTTCTGCTTTTTCACTAAGGCCTGTAAATAAAAACATAGTTACGCTAAAAAGAAGGAAGTCATTGGTTCATGACTCCTTTCTGAACAGAATCGAATTTTTGAAATAATCGTTCATGATCGATTATTTTTACTTGTCAGAATAAATCACAAAGTCGCCAATTAACTGAAAAACTACAGAAGTCAAAACTATTGCAATCACCTTTTTCCGATGCAAAGTTCTGAAGAAGCCGAAAGAATCAGAATGAACGAATCGGCAGTCGTGACTCAATCGTTCAAATGAATCTTTTGTTTCCTTTGACTCCTATCATTCGCAAAGGAGTCGAATCAGAATGAACGAATCGGTTGTATTGACTCAAACGAATCTTTTGATTCCTTTCTTTCGTGAATCAAAGGGACCGAATCTTTCGAACTGACTCAAATGATTCTTTTAATTCCTCTGACTTTGAGAAAGAGACGTTTGCAGACATTCCTTGTTAATAATAAATAGAAATAAAATTACAAGTAAGGTTAACCTAAATAAACGCAATTTTGAATATAATTCCATTTCACTCATTTCTTCAAATAAAGCAGTTAAAAAAAGGTTATTTTCATATTTTTAGTGTTTTAATAATTTTTGCTATATTCACTTGTTCTATAGCTTGCTAAATTTTCTCAATTAATTATTTAACAACTGGTTAAATGAAACCATTTTGGCAAATCTTTTGATATCTACCCCACATATCAAAACCACATATCCACAGTTGTGTTTCAATATCACCCTCACACAACCACAATCAACAGATAGATGCATTAGATATCTAATATGACCATTAAATATCCATCGGCCATCTATTATGGATATTATCTGGATATTGCAGTTATGTGGGACGAGCTTACACAAAGAATAAAAATCAATCACGTTAAGAATAGATACGGAAAGCTCTGGAACAAAAGGCAAAAGATTTTTTTTAATGAGTCAGAACTGAAGTTATTTGTCTAAAATTTTGGAAATTTAATTACAAAATATTTCTTCCAAAATGCTATGAAATAGATAATTTAATTATTTAAAATTAATTAATATCTACCTTTTGAACAGTTCACCTACCTAAAGTGCACAAACAGCAACTGTTCCGATTTACTCTGGCTCCCTCAGAGAATCAAATAAGTCAAAATAGCGAATCTTTGAAAACAGTCACTTTGCCCATCACTAGTAAGTAATTATCGTTATCATGTAGCTCATGGCGTTGCTGTCGGTCACTAACGCAACGCGCAAATTTACTATGCAGTCGTTTCGCTTTATCTTTATCCAGCTTTGCCGCTATCTTCGCATAATTTATATGTATTTTGGTGTCGCCATAGTATATGTCCGACACTAAAAATAAATTCCAGAAATAACTATAAAATTCTATCTTAGCTAATCGACGAGGCAAAATATTCCACAAAGTTTTATACGTTGGGGTTGTAACTTTGAACTAGAGAAAATAAGGAGAGTAGAATTTGTAGTAAAACCTACATTTAGTCGTTGATTTGTTCATTTTTAAAGCTATCAATGTATCTTTCACAGCGAATAAGAATTTCAGTTACTATCGTGATGAATTTCGTGACAAACGTTTCTTGAATGCAATTACTATTCAATCAGTTTTAATAAGCTTTCCATTGATTGCGCGCTTGGCTACAATTTTTTAAGGTTTGAACCCCAGGTAAGGCATGGATGTTTGTGTTATTTTTCCGCTGAGGTCCCGCCATCCTCACAGACTTTACTAAGGCGTATTAAACTGGCAAGCTCCTATCAGACCTCTGTGGCAAGCAGCTGCTTGAGGGGGGTATTTATTATTTTTTGTTCATTTAAATTGTGGAGTAAAAGGGTATCCTTTCCAGTCCCAAAAAAGGTGTTTTTTTTTTATTAAGTTTTTCCTTCCTTTATAGGTCTTCGTTATGAGGAATTACTTCGTAGGATATGATTTTACTCACTGTTACTTTTTTCGAGTCTCCAAGAAAGAAAAAAACTAGTGGGGTTGCTGAAATAGAGGTCGCTACCAGACACGAAGGCCGTTGGCGTGTTATGATTGGTTTTTCATTTTATAACCCAGACGTGGCCGGCTATACTAACATGGCGGCACCCGGTGTGAAGCAAAACACTAAGGTTCCTCCACAAAATCCTCTCCTACAGTCTATAGGATGGCAAAGCTTATTAAGATTTACGATTTTGAGTTTAGCATGGCTCGCCGGATTTAGTTCAAGACTGTTTGCAGTGATACGTTTCGAAAGTATCATACATGAATTTGATCCATGGTAAGATAGTTTTAGTGTTGATCGCTTAGTCATCGGATCTAGAGAATATGCATTAAAAAAGTCTAGATCGTTTCATATTTTGTTCATATAACATACCGTTAATTTATTCAACGTGCTAATTTTTTGCATTATAAATTGAATATTCTTTGTATATGTTGAAACTGATAAGGCATGTTTTGGAAAAATAAGTCCATAGGCCTAAATTGTTTTTACGATTTACCTTGTTTGCAGTTTCAAATTGCTATTAAAGTGTGCTGAATTAAAAAGATGCAAAAAGTATGACACCTTGTATAGTTGTTATTTAAAATTAATTAGACAAAATTCGTGAAGAAAAATTTTTTTGGTAATAAGCATCAAATGTATACAATTTAGCCAATACTGGTGCTTAAATCAACTAAATTTAAGAGCTATTGTCCAATTTTATAACTTACAGCTACAAATACTCATAATTTTTTTGCATTCAGTGCACAATGATAGTTCTTTGAAATTGCAAACAAAAGTAAATTTTGGATATTAAGGAAGATATCACTCTGAAGTTAACGTTGATCAATATTAGAGGAGAAATTGTCAAGTCTAGTGGAATAGGAACCCACGACCCACTGATAACATTCGTGGGTTCATATCCCACCTGGCTCAAGACAATTTTCCCTCTAATATTGATGACATTAACTTCAGTGTGATATCTTCCTAAATATTCATTAAAAATTCTAAATATTTCTAAATATTCATTAAATACATTGAAAAATATCTTCATATTATGTAAATTGTGGTGTGCAGTTAAGTGGTCAGGTCTCATTTTTAATACCTTAAGCCCTGTTCAGATCACTATTTTATAGTTCAGCTGATTTTTTTGGCTACATTTCTGTCACTTTTTGTTTCTAAATACATATTGTTGGTTGTTACTAATACTTATTTTCTGAAAATATTTTGAAGGTGTTGCTAATATTGTTAATATACCAGAATGTATTTGGCATATACAGTAGTATAATAATAATTAAAAAAATTTGAATCCCAATGTCAAGTGGTTAACATGTTTGGCTACTGATCAAAGGTGTCAGAGTTAAAATTCTGGGTAAGGCATAAATATTTGTGCTGTTTTTCTGCTGAGGTTCTGCCATCCTTGCAGACCTATTATCATGACATATAAACTGACAATCTCCTGTCAGACTTCTGTGGCAAGCAGTTCCTTGAGGGAGTATTTACTTTTTATTTATGGAATTTAAAAAAAAGTGCAGTAGCAGAAATCTTTATAGGCAGAATCAGGTTGTCTATATTTTGCAGCTTTGCACACATTAAAGAACATGCTGAATTTCTTTAAGAAGATGCTTCTATCCATCTAACAGCTGCTCAATGAATTTTTTTCCTCTGTATTTTCATTTTGGTAGTATGCCAGGCTCATACAGGTTCTGGTCCCACCTGGGCCAGTGAGATTTATCACCCCAAAACTCTGCTCTTGGTCAGTAGGGAACACCGATGAGTTTGGAAAAGCCACTGTCTCTTGGATGGGACATTAAGCAGTGCCTGTGTGGAAGAGCCATACCCTATGCATGTTAAAGAAGATGCTGGACGACATTGGTGGGAAGCTACCATCAGCTGTTCAATGGGTCCCCTTACCCCAAACTTCTCTGAGTCTCAATGTCCTTGTGACCTAACCATTTTAGCCTATTGTGTACAAAATTGTTCTGCTGCTCACAGGTAAAGTAATCAAAAGCAAGGGAGTAGTGTTTACTTTAAACATGTGCATTCAATGTACTCTTTAAATATTGTTTCTGAATGTCATTTACATATTTCAATATAAGATCACTTTGGAATCATTAACATATTGAATGCCATGTCATTCGTTTATGAATGACCCTAATAGTTTGGCCATTTTCATGAAAGGCTGCGGTATTAACATAAGTGATGAAATAATTAACATAAAATGACATTTAGAGGTAGAAATGATGACAATTAAAATAGTCATATTCTAGGGAAAGTAAAATCAGTTTGGCACGCAATGTGATGAAAGTTTCATCTTCTGGAATGACTTTCATTGTACTAAAGTTATCCTGCTTCTGATCAGTAATGTTATATAATCTGTGCATTGATAAGATCATCCATTTTGGCAGACCTGTAGTTTACAACACTTGAGTACCATATTTTTTTAACACAATGCAATGTTATTTACATAGCCACTAGGAGTCTGGAAGTAGAGCGTTCTTGACAGAACGCTCTACTTCCAGACTCCTAGTGGCAATGATAGCAATAAAAATATAATTTTTTGCTGAAGAATTATAAAACAAAAGTCTCTTAAAATTGCTTCTGTAAATATAAAAGTTGTCCCCTTTCCCAAAAATAAACTTCATAACTTTTATTCACCTTAGACCTAAAAAAAATCAAGAACTAGAGGCCTCATGAAACGTACCAACAATCCAGTAAATTGTTCAGTATGGTGAAAATACTTATGTTTCTACTATACATTATTTACTTACATTACCTCTGCTACCTTACATTCAGTTACCACTTGGGTGCAATCTAGTGAGCTAAGTGGCATAAACTATAGATGTACCTCCTTTCTATTTTAAGGCATTAATGTACATGTGAAGTTGCAAGTATGATTGGCCTGGAAATATAGTCCTGATCTTAACCCCATTAAAAACTGTGGAACATACAACATACTGTACATGGGAAAGCTGTTGGAAGAATACCCTGAAACAAAAATAGAACTTTGTAATGTGTATGGAATCATAAATTTAACCTTAAGTATATTCATAATTGAATTTTCAGCATGCCAGATAAATGTGCAGTTGTCTCAAAAACTAAGCATGTCAAATTGAAATATTGATATACTAAAATAGAGAATCAGTATGTGTGCATTATTAAAAAAAAATAATGGTTTCACATGTTAATCAATTTTTGAGTTAATATAGGGAAACTATATTTTCAGCACCAATTGTATTTATTAAATATTAATGCAAAATGTAGCAAACATATCTTGAGATTATTATAAAAATGGTTCATGTGTTATTGATTGGTAAGAGTTTTGTGTATTATCAATAGGTTTTATTGACTTATTATAACCAGCCTTCCAAATTCTGTTCATAATTTTGATGGTTTCACAAAAGTGTGACATATGCTATAGTGTCACAGTATTTTTGTCCACTTCTGTTTGTGCAGATTATTTCGCCCATCTTTTATGTAGAAAATGTTATAACTGCAACATTTTACATTTCAATAGTCAATAATCTTTTAAAACTGATGACAAAATTTTAAAGTAATATATTTTTTCTGCAAAATGTTTATTGATTTATCAACGTTAAAAAGTCAACAGGTAACGCTGTGGTTGTTATCTATGTTTAAATTTTAAAGTTCCCTCAAAATAGTATGCTGGCAAAAAACTCAAAAATTTTTTAACCTACTCTTATTTCTAGGCATCAAAAGTAATTCAGTCAGTAGTATACAATATTCATAACTTGAAGTTTGGAGGTTTGGGCCTAGAACTTGGCAAAAGTAATTGAATAGCACATAAAGATTGACAAATCTATTTAATTCAATTAGTAATATATTAATGTAGCATGGAAAAATATTTTAAAAAAGACCATAATAAAAGAAAACATAGTAGCTCTTATAATCTGTAGGATATATTCCATTAATATTGTTTAATCATAAAATTTGACAGAACTGCAATTTGTCACTCAAGTGCCATATTTTTTCCTGCAATATGAGATGACTGACCACCAGACCCTACAATGATTAATGACAGGAGACATAAGAAAATATTATTACATAAATAGCATAATTTATGACTGTTATGAAGGGTCAGTTCTAGCAATAACAGTCAAAGGAGGCTATCCTAAACAGAGACAACGATAAGTAACCCTTATTCTTAAACCATAAGACTTCATTTCCACACTAAAAAAAAATACTGATTTCATTTGAAACAGAAGTTTTAAACAGTTCATATTATTATGTACTGAAAACCTACTACTAGGTACCGTGAACCTAGAGTAAAATAATTCTCAGACATGCCTAATGTAAGCAAAGCATATTGTTGTTAAACAGTGAACCTCAGTTCCATATTTTTAAAAACCATCAGAACTTTATTTTCAAATATGCGATTCTTGAAGAAGAAGAAAAAAAAACCCATGAAAAATTTAATGCCCATCTCTTGTAATAGGCCAGAACACACATTAGCACTGTTTCAACAACATATACCAGCTTCTTGAAATTTGTTTATTTTAAAAACCACCAGCACATTTTGCTAAGCAATGACCCTCAATCTTAAAAATTCCCTAGAACGAAATAGTTCCATCAGAAATGGGTAATGTAAGCAGCACCTATTGATAAACAATGAGCCTTGGTTCCACATCTTTACATAATAATCATCATATCTCATTGGAGACAACTGTTTTAATTCTTAATTACTCATATGGAATCAGTATGACATTAGGCATCATTTAGTCTTGATCACTGAAGATTTCTTATATGTCACAACTGAGATATTTTTACTATCTGAATATTTGACTATGATTCAGTATATTTCAGGAAGCTGGTATTTGTTGAAACAGTGCTAATGTGTGTTCTGACCCATACAAGTGATTGCATTAAAATTTTTATGAGGTTTTTTTTTCAGGAATCGCATATTTGAAATCTCTGTTGCAGCACAAGCTAAAGGGCCTTATGCTGGAATAAATAGTTGAATGGCTGATTGCACCAGTAAAAGTCGTCAGCTGAAATAAAACAATAACCTGTATGGCAATGTTCCTCTTGTAATGTCACTTTTAGCCCACTTTTTTTTGAAGAAATGGTTAGACATGGTTGAAACTCTGAGTAAGAGCAAAAATTAAATGCCACCGCCTTTTTTTTCGCCCCAGGGAACCAGTGTTCCTGCCAATTACAAAAAAAAAGTAGTCTATAGCCGCTTTTTTGATTTCACTAAAGTTGTACCCTAGTTTCACATGTTCTGTCATGATATAAATATGTGATAAAGTTTTCTTCAGTATGCAACATTGCAAAAATTGATAATAAAATAAATAAATACCCCCTCAAGCAGCTGCTTGCCACAGAGGTCTGACAGGAGCCTGTCAGTTTATATGCCATAGTAGAAGGTCTGTGAGGATGGCAGGACCTCAGCAGAAAAACAACACACACA
The DNA here is from genome assembly GCA_038380435.1 of Ryuthela nishihirai. Lineage (NCBI taxonomy): Eukaryota > Metazoa > Arthropoda > Arachnida > Araneae > Heptathelidae > Ryuthela > Ryuthela nishihirai. The sequence goes on from JAWZYU010000010.1 coordinate 17,027,151, forward strand.
ACCATGCCTTACCCGGGGCTCGAACCCAGGTCCCTTAGATCAGTAGCCAAGTGTGCTAACCACTAGGCCACGATAAAACAGAAAAACCCACAGATTGTTATATTTTACAGTGCTACTAAAAGATGAAAAAGATGAAGCCATCTTAATAAAGTTGTGCTTTAAGCCACAGTGGCAGGGTTCCTCCTCCTCAAGCAGCCATGGGCTAAGGAGGTCCAACCAGATTGTGCAATTTAGTTCTTGAAATGCATTTCTTCTGAGCTGCATTTTCTACATCTCGCCACTGTAGATCAATTCTAACAAGGTCCTATTTGATATTGTCTGCTCACCACATCCTAGGTCTCTCCCTCTTTCTGAGGGCTTCAGGCACACTGTTCATAACTCAGCTACAAAGGGTCTGTTTTGCTACCGTAACTAACTAGAAAGAACCAAACTATTGTACAGTCTAATTTTAGTTTTTAGGTGTATATGCCTATTTCTCCACACTCTCCATAGATTCTTGAAAATCCCAGCAGCAATCCATATTCTTCTGTTAACCTCATTTCACATGTCACTAGCATCTGTTACATATTAGATTAAATTTTAATTAAATACCCCCTCAAGCAGCTGCTTTCCACAGAGGTCTGACAGGAACTTTTCAGTTTATACGCCATAGTAAGTCTGTGAAGATTGTGGGACCTTAGCAGAAAAACAACACTAATGTCCATGACTTATCCTGGGCTTGAACCCAGGTCCCTTAGAACAGTAATTTTAAGATTATTTTTAAGTATCTGACCTTTATTTGCCCATCTGGTCTCTTGCAAGCTGAGAATATCTTAAGTTATAATGGTGGAATTCAGTTGGGACATCAAGAGAATAATTTCTGTTCAGAGTCCTCACATTCCAACTACTCTGTGGAGAGAAAATGGTTAGTGGGATGATTCAAAAACTATATTTATTGAGAGAGGAAGTGCTGACAATATCAAACAGCCCCCTCCCTAATCACAGGTATGGGTCAAAGCACTGTTCCTACACTACTAAGGGCTGAAGTCATCTATACTGGAAGACTTTTTACCAATTAAGGTCCGTCCGTCGGATGGGACGTTAAGCCGTGGCCCCGTGTGCGGGAGAGTCATACCCTGTGCACGTTAAAGAACACGCTGGATGGCCTTGACGGGAGGCTACCATCTGTCTCCCAACAGCTGTTCCAGTGGGTCCCCTCCCCCACCTTCTCTGAGCCTTCGGGGTCCATGTGGCTTGGCCATTTAGCCCATGGTGTGCAAAAAAAGTGCCGCTCAGAGGTAAAACAACAACCAATATAGGTTTGACAATGTTCATAGAAGCAAGAGTTCAGGTATCTGCAATGGCCTCAGATCAGGATTATCCACCAGCTGATAAAATGTATCTTGTGAATCTATTCACTTGGGGCTGTTGACCCACAAATAGAAAACACAATGGAATATTTTCTCTCAACAGAAGGCAACCAGTGCAGCAAATTCAAAATCTGTAATCAAGCGTAGAGCCATTATTTCATTTTGTTTGGTGTATATGGTCAGCACCAGGACCCTGTGTGGTTGGCTACTCCTCAGCAGGGTTGGAAAAAAAAAAGTAGTCATATTGTAGTCCATATTAGTAGGCCAGACTGATCTGGCAACCCTTCCTTTTACTTCCACAAGAGAGTATCTCTTTCGAAAGGTACTAACGGTCTGCACCATGAGAAGGCGAGATCAGACTTTAGTTGCTAGGGCTGGCCAGTTCTATTCATCATCACATAGGTTTCGTTCATAACTCTCCATCCAGTGACTACCTTAGCTACCATTACCAGTCCCTAGTTCTTTAATATATTAGTGAAATTCAATATTTTTTATTTTACAGTTTAGTATTGTGTATTTTCTGCAAACAGTATTTCTCTTAAATATCATGTACTGAATATCCCTTACATGAAAATGTTAATAAATTCTATTTTTCTCTCTAAAACCACAAGTAAAACTTTGGGTTCGTGATCCCATGGAAGTAATTATGCAACTTCTTTTTTTGGTAATTATTCATAACATATGGCAGAACATCATGGCTGATTAAAATAAAAATGGTGATGCCACCATTTTGTTTGTTTTAGGAAAGTAGTGCAGTTTTCTCCATAAACCTCAAAACTAAAATACTATCCTCACCACTGCCATATAGAAAAAAAAATATTTTTTTTCAGAAAATTTATAAGACGAAACAAAGGTAAAAAACATGTAAGAGTATTTGAAATAATTAGTTGAAAGAAATTGGTTGTCCTTGTTACTACTGAAATATAAGGGTACTTTTTGGTTATCTCCAGTCACATTTTCTTGGCGACAAAAGAGACATCGGAACGGTTATGGGGCTCCACCAAGTGGCATAACAACAAAAAACATGGTACTGCTAGACACCACCTAGATACATATTTAGCGGAGTTTATCTGGCGAAAAAACGCAAGAAGAAAATCCTTTTGATGCAATTATGGTTGCAATAGGATTGTGTTTCCCACCGGAAATAAGTGTTTTATGAAATTGTTTTTTTATTTACCCTCTTTTTTTTTATATTTTCTCTTTTCATTTTTTCTTCGAAGTTTTTGTTGCAAAATGTAAGTTTTCTCTGCTACTTTGGTGTTTATTTTTCATTGCCAAGAAAATGTGACCGGAGATAAGAAAAGTACCAATATAAGTATATACATTATCTGTTACATTAAAATAAAAATAAATACCCCCTCAAGCAGCTGCTTGCCACAGAGGTCTGACAGGAGCCTGTCAGTTTATATGCCACAGTAGAAGATCTGAGAGGATGGCAGGACCTCAGCTGAAAAACGACACATACATCCATGCCTTACCCGGGACTCAAACCCAGGTCCCGTAGATCATTAGCCAAGCGCGCTAACCACTCGGCCACGGGACGGCTCTGTTACATTACTAACATTTTAAATTATAGAATCTAATAGTAACAACATTTTGAAAACTATTGTTCTATAAGTCAATATGGGTGTAGAGGAAAATTGTCTTGAGTCTGGTGAGATCTAAACCCATGACCTCCTGATGACATCTCAGGTGCTCTGACTGCTAAGCTACTGATTGCCGATCAATTATCCTCTATTATGGATGTCCCATCATTGTATCCTCTATTATGGATGCCCCATCATTGTATCCTCTATTATGGATGCCCCATCATTGTAGAAGCAGCCACTAGTACCTGCCTCATAGCAGCAAATGGGAGATAAGTGGACTGTCATTTTTAAAATGAGTTATCTTCAATTCTCATGCACAGTGAGTAGGTATCACTAGTGCATACATTTAGTATACATTATCTGTTACATTAGTAACATTTTAAGTCACAGGACTTCATACTAACAACTTTTTGAATACTGTTATGCTGTAGGTCAAACATAGTAGTGATATTAATGATTCTTTTTGAGTCAAATAAGTACTAACAAAATATGAGTTTACAGTTTTCAAATTCTCCAAAAGGCCTTAATTTACATTGTTAGAGGGTAATATTGTAAAAGCATATTTGTACTAGAAATTCTAGTGATGGAATGTGTTAAGAATGGATACCCAGAGAATATACTAAGTGAATGACCTGGCCATTTAACCCATTGTGGGCAAAACAGTGCTGCTCAGGGGTGAAACAACCTAACTCAGTCTAATAAAGTGAAAGTTCCTGTTCAAGTAGAATTTTTTGCTTTATGACCAGATAGGTAGGTCACACAGATCGAGCAGCTCTCCCCTTCTATTACTTCCCAAACGAAAATACCTTTTTTGGAGGGTACTAACAGCCTGCATCATCAGAAGGGGGGGTTGGACATTAGGTGCAAGACCTGGCCATTTCTGTGTATTATCATTGGGGATTGGTATGCAGCTCTCCTTCCAGTTTATGCCTAGCTACCATTTACACACCTTTTTTTACACGTTTATTAAACTCACCGTGATGCTGCAAGTTTAGATCAGTATCAACTACTGGTAATTAGTTAAGCCAGTGAGAATGTCTGTTTTTAAACTTTTGGTCAATGGTAAGTAGTCCTGAAACCTAGTATTCTTAGCTTTCTCAAATTTTCCTGTCATCATTAATGGTGTCCCCTAAAAACATTTTTTTTTTTTCATATTATTTAAGGAATTGAGAAAGTATCTTGATTAAAAGACAAAAATACATTTTTAATGAGTACTACAAAATGGCAAAATCATTTGGTTATGCATGTAAAATGTTTGGTCAAATGAGAACGAAATGGGCCAGATTCAGTATATTGATTATTTGTTTTATGATCTGCATTTAGTTTTGACAATTTCACTGTTAATTTAAAATAAAATTCTTAGAACAAATATGGCAGTTCAAAATTCATATAATTATTTTCCATTGCTTATTGCAATGAGAATAATTCGGTGACAATTGAAAGAATTCTAAAACTCACAGTTCTTCTGTGCCCAGGCAAAGGCATTGAATTAGCAGAAGTCTAGTGCTGTAAGATGAGATTAATCGTAAACTCAACTGTCGAGTGGTATGCAGTACTGGATGTGGGGTGGCATATGTTTTACACGAATTTGGCTAAATATTACTCCTTTCTGTTACCTTGATTAATTCAGACTCAAACCACTCATTACTTAAAGTAACGATAACAAAACATTTTATTTTCCTTTATCAAGATACACAACAAATTACTCTTCCAGAGGTTACTATTCTCTGTGCAAGTTTTTTGCTATTTTCTGTTTTTTACCAATTATACCTGGCGCCCATATGTAGGATCTCTAGCACTGACCTCGCTAAGCATGACTTCTGAGCAGACTGAACTTCAAGTTCCTTTTTTATTGTTCCCACCCCTCTCTACAGATGGGCTTCCTTTTGTTCCATATGCCCTTGGTATTGGCTCTGACCAATTGTGCAATCAGCACAGCAGAGCTAATTCTTGTGGAATGCAGGTGGGGCGTGATCTTCTTTGCTCTTGTAGGTAAGGAAAGAAAGAGGGGGTGATGCATACTGTCCCAGCTGATCTGGTTGATCCTGACACCCTCCTACCAAGATTTATATCACACAGTTGCTGTTGTGCAATATTAATTCCAAGTCCCCCTGCAGAGGAGGGCCTAGGGGTAGATATTTTATCATGTAGTATATTCCTATTGTCAGTTGTGGCATTCTGTCGTTCACTGATCATGTACACAGAAACCATGACATTAAATGCAATAGTCTGAAAAAGTTACAGCTAAAACAAATATACTGTTTGTATTAAGATTTAATATTGCATGATAATGCTGTTTTACATTAGTAATTCACAACTCTTTAAAATTCTTAAAATGTCAAGTAGAGAGGAGTGCTGCTTGTATTCAAGTTCTTCAGTCACCTCGCACTTGACCACACCACGATGAAACACGTGCACAAGAAATGCTTTTGAAGACTGCATAAAGTTCTGTTATACTTTCTATTACTTCATCATGGGAGGACCTGTAGCTGAAAATGCCCCAGGTCTTCGATACACTCGCAGTTCTACCCATTAAAGGCCAATAGGGCCAGAGTTGAACCTGGAGCCTCTTCCCCAATGATGGCGTTTAAGTGGTTTGTCTCCCCATTCTTTGCCCTAATCGACCGACAAATGGTTGAAGGCATTGATATTCCCGTTTTCCTTACTCTTCTGGTATTTTGGTTCTACCTGGTATCATTTGAGTGCCAATGACCACCTTTGAAACTTTGTGCTTTTGGAAAATTCTCACACCTGACACACAAATGATTGTGATGGTGGAAATTATTGTCTGCAGTGTTGATCATGCGAAGTTTGCTTAATAGCGATACCATCAAGCTGTTGTCTTCTGCATTTCTCAGCTCTCCTCTCAAAATAGTACATCTCCAGATCACTTTCTCACACTGCTGCTTGCCATAGTGTCACTTCTGGGAGCAGCCAAAACGCTAGCTACAGCCTCGTTTTTGTCTACGCGTGCCACACTCACCATTTCACCTCTGCCCAGTTTCTCTCGCTGACAGGATCTTGTGCGCATAATGCTTTGAATGCATCACCAGTTAGCAAAACTGTGGTTATAAAATTGTTTACTACAGTACAAGTAATAGCAATCCATGGATTACTCTCAAAGTTGCCAGCCTCAGTCATCTTGCGCATAAATACTTGAATCAAGGGAGCAGTAATTGGCATCCTAAAAGCAGGTCATAGCAAAATTTTGCCGCAAGGCTTTCGGAATTCTGGTGGCACATCAGAGGTATTATGCTAAACTCCCACCCAGAATCAACAATCGCCTCTAACCTTGCCGAACCACATACTACATACATGTTTTTCCAGCTTTGAGAGTGTAATATTTGTACCAGCAACTGTGCTTTCTCTCTCCCCTTCAAAGCAAAAGGCTGTTGGTGTCACGGGCACACAAATAGCTTCAACACTGCTGTTAAGCTCTTCGGCTTCTATCCGTCTGACTTTGGCAACCTGGGCTTCCAAGATCGTCTGTGCATTCTTGGGACAATCATGCTTTAAATTGCTCTTTGAACCACATCAAACTGTAAACTGTGTGTACTGAAAAAGGTTCTTTCTGGTGTTGATTAGCTCTCTCAATGCACATTGCAGTGGCCATGTGTCGAGATGGCTTCTCGTGCTGCTGATGATCATGCACTATTGATACGGCTATCAGCATAGATCTCGATTAATTCAGCTAACTCTTGCGGATATAACCAGTTGTCTGCTTCTTTCTGCAAAACAAACTCACATGCAGCAGGTGATAATTCTTCTTTCATGTGATCTGACAGAAGTTTTTAATTTTTGCTATATAGATAATGCTTTTCTACTCTCCAGATATTCGTCTAAGATTGCCTGGAGCCAGAAGCCAAACCCAGACCAAGACTTTGTAGTTCGCTTCTTTGCGCTATCAAAATGCTTGCAGTACTCCAGTGCTGAGAGTCTACTCATGCAGAGTACGTCCAACTTTAATTTATCATAGTCTCATGAATTCTTTGGAGTGAGACTTGTCAGCACCAGGCGTAGCCGTTCTCCATGTATGGGGGTCAAAAGCTTGCCTCCAATACTCTCTTGGTATATTGTGCATCTCGAAAATCACCTCCACCTCTTTGAAAAATAATGAGAGCTTCCCTGGATCTGTTAGGGGTTTCAAAAGTGCTCCTCTCAGGAATTGGGGATGTTGTTGAATCCTCTTGATTTCCCTCATTCCTGTATCCGATTCGGATGACACAGATAGGCCTTCTAAAATTCAAATGCAGGCCTTCTACCTGAGTCACTCAGATCTTTAACATTTAAAGGTTGTGACTTCTTTCCAGTGCACTTTCCTTAGCCTGTATCTTTGCTAGCTCAATCTGTAATTGGAGTGCTGCTATACTTCCAGATAAACCTGATACTAAGCTAAGGCTTAGAGAACGATCAACCTCAGCCATCACACCCTCTGCCGAATCAGCTATAAATGTCACCTCCCTCTATTCCTAACTCGTTCCAAGGTGTTGTATTTGACTGTAACGTAAGATTATCCGTCTGTCCAGTTACTTTCACCCCCTGTGTTAGCACCATCGAAAAAAAAAAACAGTAAAAACAACTCGAGTACCCAACTAGCCTTACCTGTGCAGACCAGGAGCATTTGAGAAGCGATGACATACTTTTTATTTTCACTTGACTAACACAGTGCACACTCAACAAAAAATTCTTTGTTCCAAGTCCACCTAAGGTACCAAGTGTATGCCTCATTAAAAACTGACCGCACTTCTGACATCAAAGGATGTCATAAACTCAGCTGCCGAGTGGTATGCAGTACTGGACATGGGGTAGCATATACATGTTTTACACAAATTTGGCTAAATATTACTCCTTTCTGGTACTTGGTTTATTCAGACTCGAACCACTTTAATTAATTAATAATAACAACACAATTTATTTTCCTTTGTCAAGATACAAAACAAATTATTCTGCCAGAGATTATTCCCAGCTGAGGCAGCATTGAGATTTATCTCCACATAACTCCCTGCTCTGCCCTTGGTCAGTAGGGGACACCGATGGTCTTGGAAAGGCTGCTGTCCATCGGATGGGATCTTAAGCCATGGCTTTGTGTACAGGAGAGCCATACCCTGTGCATGCTAAAGAACACGCTGAATGGCCTTGACGGGAGGCTACCATCTGTCTCCCAATAGCTGTTCTAGTAGGTCCCCTCTCCCAACCTTCTGAGCCTTCAGGGCAAATACAAAAAATTGCCACTCAAGAGGTAAAACAACCCAATCTAAAAGCCAGAGATTACTATTCTCTGTGCAGGTTTCTCGCTATTTTCTATTTTTTACCAATGATATCTGGCACCCATATGTAAGTTCGGCAGTGCTGACCTCGCTGAGCACAACTACCAAGCAGACTGAACTTCAAGTTCCCCTTCTCATTGTTCCCACCCCTCTTTATAGATGGAGCTTCCTTTTGTTCCATGTGCTCTTGTTATCGGCTCTGACCAGTTGTGCAATCTGCATAGCAGAGCTAATTCTTGTGGAATGCAGGTAGGTATGACCTTCCCTCCTCCTGTGGGTATGAAAACAAAGGGGAGGGGGGAAACATACTGTCCCAGCTGATCTGGTCAATCCTGACAACATTGAATGCAACTCACTATTGAAATTAAATGATTGGAACAACTAACACTGTAATAACAATTTCTTTTAAAGTTCTTTTGCAATGAGTCACAGGTTGGATGGGCATGTTCTTGAGCTTATAAAGCACATTATTTGTGTTTGTAAAGTAGTTTTACGATATGACTCATTAGCTTTCTCAAATTTCCCTGTCATCATTAACCCTTCCAGTGTCCAGGACATCTGTATGCATTCACAGAATTCTAAATGAGAGGCCAAGGATGTATATATCTGTTTTTAGTACAACAAAAAAACTTTTTTTTAAATGAAAATTGCCTTTTTAAAATTTGTTTTATACATATCTTATAAAAATATATAATTCAGGCTTGATAAATAATATTTTCTTTTTTCATTTGATTCATATTTATTTATAACTATGACATAAATAATTTGTTAAAGCCATCTTTTTGCCATTTATTAAAAGTGATATAAAGTATTGCCAATTTGTTTGTTAACATTACTCTGTGCTGAAGCAATCCCCTAAATTAAGCTCAGAAGTTTTATTTTAACTATTATCAACAAATATTTCCTTAAAGTTTCTAAAATCTCCTGATAATTAACAAAATACTGCTATTTTTAAAAATGGAAGATTTTGGAAGTAATTATAAAATATGTACCTATTTTTTTGGTATACCACTGTAAAAAGTTTTATTAAAATTAATGTTTCTACAATGTTCAAAATTTTTACTCTAATAAAATTCAAAATTAAATTCTCTTTAATTTAACATATGACATGATCTATTTCTGTTGATTAGTTATTTATTAAATTATTCTAAAGTAGACTTGTTTATTGTATTCTGCAACAAGCCTGGGTATGGGAAAAAAATCACAAAATGGAAGAAATATTTACTTTAAACAAGAAATTTTTTTTTTGAGAAATTTATTGGTGAAGAGTTTAAAGTATTGAATTTGTGAAAAGAAAGATAGAGGTGGCATTAGTTCAATAGTAGAATACTCTGGCATGTTTCTGGAGAGATGTGGGTTCAATTTCTGTATGGTGGCAAAATTTTCCACAAAATATGTAGTCTTTAAATATTCTTTTTACTGTTGCCATTATTGATGAATGCTTATTGAACTGCTAATTTTGCTTCTAATGTTGTAACCATTTTATATTAGATGGTCAACAACAAGGGCACCTAATGGCAGAAGCATTCCAAACATTTATTTAGGGTGCCACATTTTTGTTGTAAAAAGTTTTTGGATTTTTCTTTTACTTACCGATCTGATATTTTCGTATTTGAGTCCCAGCTATGCCTAAATTGAATATTTTATCTACTAACTCCAGTTCTGGCTTTGATGAGAAAAAGAACACCAATGGCTTGGAAAAGTTACCATCAATCAGATGGGACATTAAGCCATGGACTATTGTGCAAGAGAGCCATACCATATGTCTTTCCTAATAGTTATCCAGTGCATCCCTTTCAACTTCCTCTAAGCCCTCAAGGTCCTCCTTATGACCTAGCCATTTAACCCATTGTATGAAATAAAAGTGTCACTTATAAGTAAAACAACCAAACACAAAGGATTAGCCACTAAGCAACTATCAATGTTTCTTGTAATTGCAGCTCAGGGAAACATATATGATGAATAATTAAGAGTATTAACATTAGAGAGGCAACAAAGATTCAGCAGTACTTGGGCACTAAAATACTTTATCTGCAGAAGAATGAACATTTAAAATGTACATTAAATGAGTGTACATTTAAACTGCTACCCAAAGAGCAGAGCTGTTTAATGTGCATAGGATATTGCTCTTCTGCATATGGAGCCAAATCTTCAAGTTCCATCTGACAGATGGTGGCCTATGCCCATCAATGTCTCCTTTCTTACCGAGGGTAGGGTATAGGTTAGCAAAGATAAATCTCATTGCTGGCGTAGGTGGGACTTGACCCTGTGAACTGTAGATTACATATGTGGTACACTACAGAATGAGTCAACCTCCATCTATAAAAGAAGAGAGCTTGTATGTTTGCCTGCTTATGCTCTAAAGAGCTAAAGGCATCAAACTTTGCATGAACTTTTCCTTCACTCTAGAAAATATTTTAAGCTATATGAGAACTACTGGAATGAGCCAAAACTAGTGAGAAATTGGTGGAATTCCTTGAAATGCCCATATACTTAGCATTAACAATTAAAAACAGAAATGTCTCGTAGACTTAACCTTAGCAGTTGTTGAAATTAATTGTTTTCATGTATAAATTTAAAAAAGAAATAGTTCACCCAATTTTTTTCTGCTTTTGCATGATAAAGCCATTGTTTTGAAATGGGTAAATATGATAAGCTGGACACAAGCTTTTCAGCGCAAATGGACACATTGAAAATCCAAGCAATGCTGGGTAAAACTGCTATCCAAAATATTATTTGGCACTTAAAATTTTACTTCATGTTCACAATTGTTCTGAAAATGCACCCCCCCCCCCCAGACAACTTCTGGTATTTTGGCTGGTATTTATTAATAAAATAAAAATCTCACTAAATTTCAGCATGATATTGATACAGCACAAATACTTCTAGTCTTAAAATTATTTCTAAAACACCCATTTTTCACTTCATGGAAGACATCTTTGAAACCTACTACTAGCCCTTGGGTAATGGTAGACTTCAATGAAAAATAATTTTCAGACAGCATCGAGCATTTGTAATTGCAGGTCTCAGTACAGTCTCACTGCTAGCACCACCATAAAAACCAACCCAACATTAGATATATGCAGTGGTGTGCTGGTAAATTTTTAACAACTGGCTCACTAAAAAAACATCAAGAATATGTGTGTATATATTTATTGTAAATTTTACTGGTTTTACAGCAATTTGGAATACAAAAATTTCAAACAATAATAAAATATTGTTTTTTTTTTATTATTGTAATTTTCATACAGCCAATTGATTTGCACAAAATATTTTTAACTTTTGCCGAGCTCTTGTATTCATAGCCAATCTATGGTTGTGATTCAACCATGATTTGCAAATGGAGTTGCATCCCCATCCGCTAACTCTTTTCCCACTAAATTTATCTTCATTAAATCCGATATGTGAACTACACAGATTACCAGATTATTAATTATTATTTACACATTATTTATTAATATTATAATTATTTACACAGATTACCTCTAGAAATAGACCAACAATAGTTACAAACATCTGAAAAAAATTATCGCTGATGCAGTGGGAATTGAACCTGTAACTCTCTAGATACATGCCAGAGCACTCCCATTAAACCATGCATCAGATGCTAAAATCTTCCAGAATAAGACCTATAAATCTTTCAGTGAGATGTGGTGAACCTTGCGCCATCAGGAGAGGCAACTTTTTCAATTGTTGCTAATGATTTAAATGTTAATGAGCAGTTCAATCATGCTTAAGCATTTATTATTAAAAATCCACCTATAGTATACACAGATTACCTGTAGAAATAGACTTCAACAATAGTTAAAAACATCTAAGAAAAATTATCGCTGACGTGGCGGGAATTGAACCCGAAACTCTCTAGATACATGCTAGAGTGTTCTAACCATTAAACTATGCATCAGATGTTAAAAATCTTCCAGAATAAGACCTATAAATCTTTCACTGAGGTTTGGCGGACCTTGTGCTATCTATACTTCAGGAGAGGCAACTTTCCCACCGCATCAGCAATAATTTTTTTCAGATATTTTTATGTTTATTAAACTAAAACCTCTTTCAGCTTCAGCACTACTGATTGCAATAATACTAACTATCATTTTAACTTTTTGAATTGCAGGAATTGAAGAAACATTTTTGATTCTGCTTATTATTTGCAAAATCCCAAATATTGCTCAAATCAATTTCCTAATTTAAAATTTGACTTAAATGGCACAATTTTTTTTTACCAGCTATCCATGGTGAAGTTAGTTCTTTATAAATGATGGTTCTAATAAAATGAAATAATTTAAAATGTTTTCATCATTTTTTCTGTCTAATAAAAGACCTAAATTTATGTGTTGTATTGTATTTTCAATAATGTATTCCTGGGAAGAGCATTGAATTTATTATTTTTATTAAATGGAATATCTTTTAACTTTTCTAATTTAATCAAATATTCAACGTCAGATTTATATTTTCCAGGACCAATCTTAAAATTTCTGAAGCTCTTATTGTGTGTTTGATTAATTTTTGTGCTTTCTGAATATTAGTTGATCTTGACTGAAGTGCAGTTGAAAGTAATGAAAACCCATTATCAGCAAATATCCACTTTGCCTGGATCCCTTCTTCTGAGATAATCCCTACAGAGGCTGCCATGTAGGAAAGGGGTGGGGGAAAAGAAGTACAAAGGGTGCTGAAATAAGCCCCCCCCCCCCCTCCCTGACTCAATTTTTTTATGTCAACACATACCAGCTTATCGTCCATTGTGGATTGAAGTTTATAGCCATTGTTGATCTAACAATCGGCTTGCAAAATTCTTCAAAATTTAACAATCATCTCTTGCGAGCCGGCTCCAGCACACCACTGGATATATGTGACCTTAGGTGGCTGCTGTCTCAGGAAACATGGCTTGTAGTAAGTATCAAAATAATGGAAACACCGACAGCGACTGCAGTACACGCAATGTGCCTTATGCATATCACAGGGATGAAGTCATCTGCAATGTGAGGTATATAAAGGGGAGAAGTACGATTCGGCTATCACATAGCAGTGCCACAGGTGCAGATGGATCAGCTGTTGTGTAATTGTCGACAATGTCAGATCTCAGTGACCTCCAAAAAGGATAATCCTTGGTGTGGGTCTTGCAGGAGCTTCAGTAACCAGAACGGTGGAAATAGTAGGTGTAACATGAAACTGTATTAAAGATTTTGACAGTCCGACCTGACCTGCTTCCATCATAACAGTTCGTTGGGAACTTCATTGTGCCAATATTTATGGCCGTGCTGCAATCCACAAATACCTAATTACCAACATCAATGCAACAAAGTGTGTAAGGTGGTGCAAAGCACATAAAAACTGAGATGCTAAAGGTTGGCAATGTGTCATCTGATCTGATGAATCGTGCTACACATTGTTTCCCACCACTGGTAGAATGTACATTTGGTGAAAACCTGCAGACACATACCACCCCAAATGTTTGGTTCTGACTGTGAAGAATGGAGGTGAGATCCCTGATGCTGTGGAGTGCCATATCATGGCATTCCTTAGAGTCATTAGTTATTCTGCAGGTCATGTCACATCCACAACATACGGATCCATTCTCAGGGAATATCTGCACCCAATGTTGCGGGCATTGTTCCCTAATGACCATCCCTGGTTTAAAGCAAATAATGCACTTGTTCATTGTGTGAAACATGTCAAGTTGTGGTTTGCAGAGCATGATTATGAGGTACAGCAGCTACCCTGGCCACCTCAATCTCCAGACCTCAGTATTATTGAACATTTATGGGAATATCTGAAGCACAAAGTCAGATCACACTTTTCACCTCCAGCATCACTGGCACAGTTGGGCCATATTTTACAGGAAGGATTGTCCCACATTCCATTATCGTATGTTCATGACTTGTATAAGTCTATTCCACGTCGAATTGTGTCTGTTCTGAGTGCCCGAGTGGTTCTACAGCTTATTAATAAAATGTTCTCCACAAACAGTACGTGTTTCCATTGTTTTGATAAACCCTTGTACATAGATTACATATTGATGTAGAATTCAAGAAATAATTTTATTGAAAAGTGAGTTTCACCACGAGTGGGATTTGAACTAGTGTCTCCCAGTTAGATGCCAGGTATTATCATCACTAAACTATCTATGGCTAGACCATCCTATTAGCTGGTTGTGGCTTTTAAATATTCTAGATCTTGTCGCTCATGGGTGCTATCTATGATTGAGACTGTCAACCTTTCAATATTGCTCAGAATTAGATGTAAATTGGAAGTCACTTAAACAAAATATTAATGGTAAATACCCAGATTATCTGTTGACATAGAAATCAAGAAATAGTTTGTTGGAAAAATTGAGTTTTGCTGTGAGTGGGACTCAAACCCACTCCTTCCATTTCTTGAATTCTGTATCAACAAGTAATCTGTGTATTTACCATTGGTTTATTATTTTGTTAACAGTGTGACCTTCAACTTGCATTGAATTCTGAACAATATTGAAAGGTTGCTGCTCCCGATCATAGATGGCATATAGTAGCAGTGATCACATATTAGTAAGTGATCCTTGTTAGATCATCTATGATTGTACTGGTATATAATTAATTTCCACAGCCATTGGATAAAGAAGATACAAGTAAGTAGCTGTACACATGTTAGGGACTAAATGTGGAACTACCTTTGGGTGTGCAAAGGAGATTGTATCAAAATGAGTTAGTCCATATGTCTAACTTTCCTGAATAGAGCCCTTGAACTTTAGGGAAATTTATTTTAGTAATTTTCTATGAAAAGCTTTAAAACTATTTTCATTCAGATGGGGAATTTAATTCAACAGTTGTCACTCTATATGTGTAAAATTGTTAATTCCAGCATCTGTATTTAAATTATAGCTAAAGTTATAATTATAATATATAATAAATAAGCATTGCTTGTTATAAGAGCTATGCAGGCACAGTGATGATTGATTGTGTTTCAAGCTTTATCTTACTGTCTGCTATGGCAAGTATAGTGACAGTTTCTGTGATTCTTTGGAAACATATGCCTTGTATTAATTTACCTATAAATCATTTAAGCAGCCTGGATTAGATTGTGCTGAACTTATGGTTTTGAAGTCTTTTACAGTCAGCCAGAGCCAAAAGATAATTGAACAAACTTGATAATGTTATTCAACTATTGTGGATAGTTTTACTGGTTTGTGAAAATATACTTGTGACCCAATAGTAATTGTATTGTGGAAATAGTTTGTCACATTTCGAAAAATAGCATTGTTGAAAATTCATGCATACCGAGTGATTGTTATTAATGCAGAGACTTTTAACAGGTAAGTAGCAAATCATGCAAAGATTACATTTTGAAGGAAAGTTTATTAGTATTCATACTTCTGCTAATAAAATGTCTTCGAAATATTATTCACTCAATGTTGCACTAAAATAAATTGTTTTTGTTAGAATGTATTTTTCTTGTTACGATGGAGAAAAAGTGAATTATGTAGTGAAGAGAATTAAGGGAAAAAAAACAGATTAATCACATCCATTGTAATGCATCACTAAATGTGGAAAACCGAAACTTAGACCCTGAATTGAAAAAATTAATGAATAAAGAAAATTTAAGTAATATACCTAATCAACCAAAAAACTTAACAATGGATAGGAAGAGATTCATGCTGGACTGTGGAATGAAAAAATTGTGAAAAAATGTCATTTTTCAGAAACATTACAAAATGGCAAAAAGTCAGATTTTGAAGTGGACAGGACATGGTTAGTTATTCCCCCAAATTGCATGTAATTTACTATGATCCTTGTTAGCTATTTACACTTTGAAAAAATTCTAGATGGATAAAAGAATAGCAAAATTATCCCAGAAAATTAAAGACCACAGAGCAAGTTCTTCACAAACAAAAGCTTTTACATCAAAGAAATTGAAAGGCAAACAAATGCTTGAATAAAGATTTAGGAAAACAAATGAATGAAGAGCATGATTTTTGGATTAAAATTTTGGAGCAACTTATCAAAATAATGTTAAAATTTTTTTAAAATTCACATGTTTTCAGATAACATGCAGAGAGTTATAATGAAGCATACATTAAAAACTTTTGTCTGATATAAAATTATTTTCAGAATATAATAAGGTATACATTGAGGCAAGTATTGAGTTTGCCATCTGGGTTTACATTTATTTATTACAAAATATTTGAGTCTTCAAATTCAGAATGAATTGATACAATGCTGGAGTGACCAACAATTACTACTTGATTTGCCAAAATTTTGAAGAATAATGACATGGTAAACAAGCTTTCAAAACTATAAATTGAAGAACTTATTCTTGACTTCATTCATTTGACTGATCAATCAGGTGCTTATATTATTTGTTTCCCCCTTATGCCTAGAGGCTGTGAAACACAACTGTTTTATTCTAAGAGATAATTGGAACAAATTTTTTATTGGTTTGATACTAATGAAATATAATTAGCAATTTTCAAATCCTTAGATAGTTTTAATTTGAATTGTTAGAGGGCACTAAATATGAGAAAGGCAAAACTTTTAACAAATATTTCAAGTGATCTGTTTCTGGTAGATATTCCACTGACATCAACATTTTGCCCCCTTGTCTCAACCCTCTGAGAAAGAGGAGTGTGAGAAAGGTAACTTTTTCATTTTAAGGAATAAAAAGGAAATACTTTTTATGTTGTATAAATATTAATAAAATATTACTATTTGTATTTTTCTACTAATCCATTAGTTGGAGTTAAGACTTTTAAGGAGTGCAAAAGTTGGTAAGAAAACTTCATTCTGTTTGAAAATGAGATTCCTCATATTCACCAGAGGTGATATGTGTTCTTCTAATTTTCTTTATGAAGTATTTTTGCATAAATTAATGCTTGCTTTTAAAATATTTGAGTGTAATTATTAAAGTTTAGAAAATTTAAAATTATTTATGCATAATATATTTTTAGGATATTTTTCATCAGCAGTTTTAAATGTAATTTCAAAAATTGTGATAAAAGACATGACATTACCAAAATGATGATAATTTTGTTTAATTTTTTCACAGGTTCAATTATCGATCAACACATTATATGGTGAAACATGGATTTTACAATTTTCTCAACTGGTTCGATGAAAGAGCATGGTATCCTTTAGGGAGAATTGTTGGAGGCACAGTATGTTGTATTAAAATATTTTTTTACTATAATTGCAGCATTCTTTTACTGCTAATAAGTATGTTAAGATACACAACAACTGGGAATTTTTTACTGTACATACTTGGTGTCATGTGTTTACAGCAACTTACAATTAACTATATTTTAAATCTGTGTTTCTTGACCACTAGTCCATGGACCATAAGCAGTGCTCAACATGGGGTGATGTCTACAAGCTCATGATTTCTCAGAGGGTTCATAAATTATGAAAAGTGTTAGAAAAGGTTGGGAACCACTGTTTTAATCAAAATGACCACTGTTTAAACCACTGTTGATGCTGAATATTGGTATTGGCAAAGCTATGTCAGGGATGAAAATCAATGAATCCATTAAATTGAAACCACATACCCTTTCATGACTAACAAGATGTGTCCTGACTCACATTTTTAAACAGTACTAGTGGGAAGTTATACTGTAGAATTAATATTTTTAACATGTCCTAGCAATCTCTTTAGATTTAAACATTAGTTTTGTCAGTGTTTGGTATCATTATTGGCATAATGGTTAGTGAGCTAGTTACTACTCTAGCAAGCAAACTTTGTGTTAGCTGTATGTGAGGAAGTGGTCAACAGTAACTTTTGTCTTAGTGGTACAAGTTTCTGTATGAGAAGACCTGTACAAACTTGGAGTAGTTTCTAAAGCTCTTCTCTGTCCTACGTGTTACAAAAAAAAAAAGTTTCAACATAGTTTATTATTGTTGATATTTATGCATATGTTTCATAACCCTGTTATATTTTTTAATTTTGATAACTTCTAAAAGGTTAATGCTAGGTGTATTATGCAAGTTCTTTTCTTTGTTTCCCAAGTGTGTGAGTGTTTATGTGAGTGACTGCTTTTAACCCTTTCAGTGCCCTGGTCGTATGTATATGTTAACAGAACCCAAAATGAGAGGGTGAGGATGTATGCATCTGTTTTTGTATAACAAAAAAATTCGATTTTTTTAAAATAATATTTTAAAAATTTTCTTATACACTGAAGTGCCATTGAATTAGGGATAGGAGACGTTATTCAAATTCAAGTCCTATATAGCTGTTAGCTTTATCTTCCCCAAGCATTCATTGTGAGAAGCATAATGGGTAAGGCGTGGGATTTAGATGCGTTTGACAGAGGGCAGATCATAGGTGCCCAGTGGATGGGACACTCGATCTCTGAAATTGTCAACGAACTTGGATTTTCTGGTATGACAGTTTCAAGAATATGACAAACTGTAAAGAACAACCAGCCTTGAATGATTGTGGGCTTTGCTGTTTGACACGCATTGTATGGACCGATAGGGGCCAGACATTATCTGAAATCACCTCCCATCTGAATGTGGAGTAGACCAGCCGGGAAGTCAGTGCATGGACCATGCAATGTTCACTTCATCGGCTTCTGGAGCTGCCGACCTAGGGTGGACCTAGGGGACGCCAACCCCATGAAGCCATAGATCATGCAAGTCAGGTCGGAGCTGTATAAGCTGGTGGTGACTCAGTGATGGTTTGGGGTGTCTTCAGTTGGACATCTGTAGAATCTTTGGTACATGTACTGACGACTCTCAATGCATTCCGGTACGTAGAACTCATGGCTGACCATTTATACCCATTTATGACGATCATGTATTCCAATGGATATGGCATCTACCAGCAAGACAACTGTTCATCTCACAGGTCAGGTTGGATACTGCATGGTTGCAGGAGCATTCTGCTGACTTTCAAATAATGAATTGGCCACCTAGAAGCCCAGATTTAAATCCCATCGAAAATCTTTGTGATACCGTTGAGCAGAGTGTTCATTCCCATCAGCAATGACCTTGAGAGAATTGTGGACAACTCTGGAGGATGCATGGGTCGCCATACCTGTGGAACATTTATGCAAGCTTGTGGAGTCCTTGCCTCGTTGTGTGGTTGCTGTTATCAGGGCAAAAGGGGGTCCAACACATTACTAGGTTGCTATTCCTAATTCAATGGCACTTCAGTGTATATCTTAGAAAAATACATAAAGCTTGAAAGATAATTTATTTTTTTTCATTCGATGCATATTTTATTAAACTACAATATGAATAATTTGTTAAAGCCATCTGATTGTCATTTCTTAGAAGTGTTAAATGGTATTGCTGATTTGCTTGTCAATGTTCCTCTTTGCTGAAGCAATCCCTGTTTAAGTTCACAGGTTTGATTTGAACTATTATCAACAAATTTATCCTTAAACTTTCAAAAATCTGAGAATTAAAAAAACTGCTATTTTTTAAAAACTGCAGATTTTGGAAGTAATTGTGAAGTACATACCTTTTCCCTCCCTCCCTCCCCCCCCACCACCACCATTTTACTTTCTTTTTTGACTTAAACCTATTTTACTATTCCTAAGGTGTTCTATTGCTCACATGTGCCAGAGTGGGGAGAGCTATCTGCTAAGTGGCTGCATGGAAAGTTGTTTACATGGATGATTTAAGTCAAATACTTCCTCCCAACAAATTGTATTATAAATTCCGTTTGTCAAGTGGGGCGGGGGTGGCTCAGTCGGAAGCGCGCCAGGCTCGTAATCTGTAGTTCCCAGGTTGGAGTCCCAGCTGGGTCAGCATTGAGGTTTATCTCCAAAATTCCCCACCCTGCCCATGATCAGTAGGGGGCACCGATGGGCTTGGAAAGGCCGCCTTCCATTGGATGGGACGTTAAGCTGTGGCCCTGTGTGCAGGAGAACCATCCCTGTGTACATTAAAGAAAATGCTGAATGGCCTTGATGAGAGGCTACCATCTGTACTTTCTAACAACTGTTCCAGTGGGTCCCCTCCCCCAACCCTCCGAGCCTTTGGGGTCCTTGTGACCTGGCCATTTAGCCCATGGTGTGCAAAAAAGTGCCGCTCAGAGGTAAAACAACCCAACCCATTTGTCAAGTTAATATTTTATGTCTACTTTTATTATTAAACCTTAGTTTTCCTTTCTGTAGATTTACTTTATTTCTGTAAATTATCAATCTTTCTGTCGATCTGTTATCAGTTTTTGCAGTTATGCTGCTTCGGGTGACCAGCTTACA
Organism: Ryuthela nishihirai; assembly: GCA_038380435.1. Lineage (NCBI taxonomy): Eukaryota > Metazoa > Arthropoda > Arachnida > Araneae > Heptathelidae > Ryuthela > Ryuthela nishihirai. The sequence continues at coordinate 17,047,537 of JAWZYU010000010.1, forward strand.
ACTTGTTTCTGTGGACACTTTAACATCATATTAGGTTATATGTTATTTTTTCTTTTATTATTTCTTCATTTCCTAGTAAAAAAAAAAATAATCTTGTTACTTGGCTACTGATCTAAGGGACCTGGGTTCGAGCTCCGGGTAAGGCATGGATGTTCGTGTTGTTTTCTGCTGAGGTCCTGCCATTCTCTCAGACCTTCTACTATGACATATAAACTGACAGGCTCCTGTCAGACCTCTATGGCAAGCAGCTGCTTGAGGGGGTATTTATTTTTATTATTTTTTCTGAAAATGAAGGAGGTCTTGGATATGAAAGCGAAAAGGATTTCCTTGGGATGGAAGTCAGTCATGTGGGATGGCAATTTCGGCAAGGGTTCCTTTCCTTGGTCAAAATTTAAATAAAAAAAATGACTAGTTTTTAAAAAGCATTTACCCCCACTCCCTCAGTATTTTGGGTCCATTTTGACGATATTGGGATGTCATCAGAGTGGCACACTCTGATGATATAGAATTTTTCTTTGCTTTGTTGCACTAACTTTTTAGCACTTAGCCAAGATCCCCAAAATTCCACATCCAAAGAAAAAAAAATCATAGTGTGTAGTAAAAAAAAGCAGCCAAGAAAGTATTCCTCTATTTTATAACAGGACAGAAAATCCCATTAATGTGAGCAATTCAGGTCACCTTGCATAATGCTGGTCCATGTTTTAAAATATACTACACTGAAAGGAATCATTAAAAGAAATAAAAAATATATCAATTTAATCACGATTAAAGCTGTATTACATAATAAGGGTTGGGTTGTTTTACCTCTGAGCGGCACTTTTTTGCACACCATGGGCTAAATGGCCAGGTCACATGGACCCCGATGGCTCAGAGAAGGTTGGGGGAGGAAACCCACTGGAACAGCTGTTGGGAGATAGATGGTAGCCTCCCGTCAAGGCCATCCAGCATGTTCTTTAATGTGCACAGGGTATGGCTCTCCTGCACACGGGGCCACGGCTTAACGTCCCATCCGACGGACGGCGGCCTTTCCAAGCCCATCGGTGTCCCCTACTGACCGTGGACAGGGCGGGGAATTTTGCGGAGATAAATATCAACGCTGACCCATCTGGGACTTGAACCTGGGAACTACAGATTACGAGCCTGGTGCGCTACCAACTGAGCCATCCCCGCCCCTGCATAATAAGGTCTTTGAAATTCATCATAAGTATGGGGTGTATATAATATTTATGAATAAGCCCTTTTGGCATTAATCTCGGCTTTATTGTTACTTTGTTTAACATGCTATATGTTTATCTTATCTTGTATTATTAACCTTTATCCTAGTGTAAAGGTAATCAAGAGAATGATAAATTATAGTTACCATAGTCCATCTTGTCTAGTACAATGGCTTTGGAAGATCTGTGCTTGATATTATGCAGTTTTTAAGAAGAGTACCTCTGCTTGATGTTACAATCAGCTGTAGGCTTATATCTTCTAATTTCTTCCAGGCATTACTAATCCTTATATAATGGGGGCCGGGGTATCTCAGTCAGTAGTGTGCCAGACTCGTAATCTGTAGTTCCCAGGTTCAGGTCCCAGCTGGATCAGCATTGAGATTTAGCTCCGCAAAATTCCCCGCCCTACCCACGGTCAATAGGGGACACCGATGGGCTTGGAAAGGCCGCCTTCCATCGGATGGGATGCTAAGCCATGGGCCCGTGTGCGGGAGAGCCATACCCTGTGCATGTTAAAGAACACACTGGATGTCCTTGATGGGAGGCTACCATCTGTCTCCCAACAGCTGTTCCAGTGGGTCCCCTCCCCCCAACGGGGGAGGGGAGGGGACCTTGAGCCTTCAGGGTCTTTGTGACCTGGCCATTTAGCCCATGATGTGCAAAAAAGTGTCGCTCAGAGGTAAAACAATCCAATTTTATATAAATCACTCTTTGATGTTCACTTAATGTAGTGGATTGCTGGATGTTGAGATAATATTGATAATTGATAATATAATATAATTGATAATTGCTGGATGTTGAGATGTTAATTGCTGATAACTTTTTAAGTCAATTGATGTCAATCCTGGCCGGATTTGAAATTAATAGTGGATGTCAATCCTGGCTGGTTATGCTTAATAATTGTTCGCTGATAATCACTCAGTTGGCATTGCTATCACTCATCCACTATTAATTTGTTCATAAACTGGAATAACTAAGAACATGCTGCACACCACCCACTCTTATGAACATTGTTAACTAAAGGAATATCAATGCTTAACTTTAAAACATTAAAAGTTTAAAATTTAACTCCCCTTACATGCTCTTGGAGCAACGCGTTTCGCCAACTTACTATCATGTTGGCATTCTCAAGCTCGGCTCCTAACATTTATATTTCAAGGCTCTTTACAATTATGTTTCAGGTGAATATATTATTCGAGAAGAAATTTACCTTCGATTAATATATAATTTAACTGTTTTTATTCATCATGTTTTCCAAAATTAAGCCTTAGTTGCATAGTTTGATCTATTTCTTCATTATATTTCTGTAAAAAAAAAGTCTTATTAAAATTAATGTGCTTGTAAATTTGATTCAATTTTTTATTTTCATAAGATTTGGAGTTAAATTCTGTTAATTTGATATATAACACGACCTGTTTCTGTTGATTGACTATTTTTAAAAAAATTCTAAAGTTGACTTGTTTATCTGACTCAGCACAATTGGCGAAAAGCTTGGAATTATCTCAAAGTATAGTACCAAGAAAAAAATTACAAATAAAAAAAATATTTACTTGAAAGAAGAAAATTTAATTTTTTGTTATTCAGAAATCATTTCTGTTTTAGTAAATAAATTTTTGTTTGCATTGCCAGAGGCGTTTTTTTACTACATGCCTCTGTAAAAGCCCCATAAAAGTAAAGCTAGTCATCTTTTTTTGTAGAATATTTTATTTTCAGAAATCCAGAACTAAATGCTAATTAATTTGGCATATAACATGCCATAATTTCTTCCATTAATTGTTTGGCAAAAAAAAGTTATAAGGTAATTTTTTTTTGGTTGATAGTGAAAAAAAAGCTGACTATATAAACCTTAAAGTTTCAACTGAACGAGCATGTAAACTACTATCATTATTGTCTCGTTAATGTCATATCTTTATGTCTATATATGGATCCTTACTTTCATACTTTAAGCTAGTGCCTTGAAGTTTCAGTTTTATGTCTACACGAACACAGAAATAATCTGTATAGAAAAATGAAATCCCTTATATACCGTATATTTCCACAGATAAGACGATAGTTGAATCATAAAAAAAAAGGCCCCCAAAATCCGGGTCGTCTTATAGGACAGATACAAAAAAAATTAGATTGAAATTTATATAAATTGAAACCATTATAAAATAAAACAAATCACTCACCAATGTATTTAAAATCCTGCAAAATCCTCACATTCATCATCTAAGGCAAATAGCTCCTCAAGTACATCCACTTTCGTTGTTGAGAAGCTCATCATATGGGTCCCATTCTGTACCTAGCGAGTCGATTTCCGCTTCGTCATCAGTGCGAATGTTTGCTAATAGGACATAATTCCATATACGCTATACAGTATTATTATCCAGATGATGATCGCCAATCTAAACTAAATTCATAGGCCGTTGATAGTTTGGGGTCGTCTTATAGGACAGATATATGCTAAAACTATAAAACTTTGACGAAAATTTATACCTCATCTTATCTGAAGGTCGTCTTATCTGCGGAAATATACGGTATATTTGCCACTGTTGTTCGATAAAAGGATTTATACCTTTCTGTTACTGCACACTCAACTATCATTGAAGATGTTTATATATATATGTTGTCGTTACTTTATTCCTGTGTTAATTATTACAATAACCTGGATGAACATATGCTCTTGGATTATTTATACTTACATTGTAATAATGTACATTTATATCAAAAATATAAATATTTGAATTTAATTGAAAAAAAAATTATGTAAAGGGACTTGGGTTCAAACCCCGGATAAGGCATGGATGTATGTGTCATTTTCTGCTGAGGTCCTGCCATCCTCTCAGACCTTCTACTTTGGCATATAAACTAACAGGCTCCTGTCAGACCTCTGTGACAAGCAGCTGCTTGAGGGGGTATTTTTTTTTAATTATATTTATCTATGGGGCAGGGAGTTTTGTGGAGATAAATATCAATGCTGCCCGGCAGGGACAAACCTGGGAACTGCAGATTACCAGCCTGGTATGCTACCGACTGAGCCACCCTGCCCCCCATTTTAGAAGTTTGCATAATGTTTATTTCAATATTATGAATGGTTTGATGAAAAAAGATAATTTATTTTTTAAATATTCCAGCTTTCCATAACTCTTTAAATACTTAATGAATATTACTAAAAATCGAAATTTAAATAGATTTCATTATGTTATTTATCTTCAGTCATATTTTCTTGTTAAATGCTTATTTTAGATGATAAGATGATATAATGTTTTGGTAAGGCAGTAGTTATATCTTACCAAGGGTTTTAAAACTCACTTGGGCAATAATAATGATTGCATAGAACTTTTCGGCAATAGGGCTGAAAATCACAAGGAAAGTAAAACTAAATTATTTAGAACATCATCCAGTCCAATAAAGTATTCTCTGAGTTTGCACTGAAAAATAGATTTTAATATTAACATTTTCATTTGGCAATGAGTTAAATGTGTTATGGATGTTTTTGACATATATTGTTCCAAAGGTAAATAAAAATATAATTCTAGATACTTTAGAATTATATATCTTTGTTTTGGGCTAAACCATCCAGGATGATTGATAAGGAATAGTATTAATACTTTAAACAGATAATTTTTCTTAGTGTTAATTTAAAATTACTTCCATATAAGGGGCAGGGGTGGCTCGTAATCTGCAGTTCCCAGGTTTGAGTCCCAGTTGGGTCAACATTGAGATTTATCTCTGCAAAACTCCTCTAAAAAAAAATTAGCCCTGTCCACAGTCAGTAGGGGACACCGATGGGCTTGGAAAGGCCACTGTCTGTTGGATGGGACGTTAAGCCATGGCTCTGTGTGCGGGAGAGCCATCCTCTGTGCGCTTTAAAGAATACACTGGATGTCCTTGACGGAAGGCTACCATCTGTCTCCCAACAGCCATTCCAGTGGGTCCCCTCCCCCAACCTTCTCTGAGCCTTCTGGGTCCTTGTCCTGGCCATTTAGCCCATTGTGTGCAAAAAAAAGTGTCACTCAGTGCCTTTCAGAGATAAAACAACCAACCAAATTCCATACAAAGGTTATCAGATTCTCCTCTATGAGTTGAAATATACTTTTTGCTATTGTATTTTGCAATCTGATTTGCAAGTATTAGATTTATTATGTAATTTCCTTTAAAAACACAGATTCCACATTGTAAAGTATGTAATTAGTCTTGTAGGTTATTTTTTTTTGTAAAACCTTAGATATGCAGTATTACTATGAAATTTTTCATATTTTTTAGCTCTTTAAATACTGGACAAATAGAATTCAAAGTCAAAATTTAGGTAAAATTTCATCTGCATCTCTAACTTATGGCATTCTTTAATGAGCTTTTTTTGCACATTTGTAATTTTCAGTTTTACAGTGGCATAATGTAAAAATATCCCAATGCTTGCACATAATCCAAACCAACTGTTGTACATAGGCTGCTGCACCAAAAGTAACGTTTTTAATTTTTTTTAAACTGATTTACAAGTTTTTCAGTTATATAGATTTAAAATCTTGCAAGATGAGATTTCTGACTTCTTGATCATTTTCTAAACATCCTCCAGATAGCAAAAAAGTGATGGGCATCACTGATTTGTATATGTGACAGTTGTGATGTTGAATTTCTTAATGTTGCAAATGTCCTTCGGTTACAGATTAAAGTTGCTTGAAAATATTTTTAAAGACGTTGTGTACTGATATATTCACAATGAGGTACTGGCTAAAGGGTGCAAGTGAATGCTGTGTTTGAAGAAATAAGCCTTATACAGAACTATATGCTATTGATTAAAATGCCATAATTTGAGGTAGCCTAAGAAATTCTTGATGTAACAAGCTTTCATTTTCAGATATAACTCATTGCGATTGACCTCTCCTTGTGAAGTTCCTCTCCCAGTTTTTGGGGGGAAAAGGGTGGGCACAAAGAGGTATCATGTGACAGTCCCTGAATCACTGGGGTGGGGATGGTTCAGTCGGTTGCACACTGCACTCGTAATCTGAAGTTCCCAGGTTCAAATCCCAGCTGGTTCAGCATTGAGATTTATCTCCATAAAACTCCATGCCCTGACCATGGTCAGTAGGGGACACCGATGGGCTTGGAAAAGCTGCCGTCTGTCGGATGGAATGTTAAGCCATGGCCCCATGTATAGGAGAGCCATACTCTGTGCATTTTAAAGAACATGTGGATGGCTTTGATGGGAGGCTACCATCTATCTCCCAACAACTGTTCCATTGGGTCCCCTCCCCCAACCTTTTCTGAGCCTTTGGGGTCCTTGTGGCCTGGCCATTTAGCCCATTGTTTGCAAAAAAGTGCCACTCAGAGGTAAAACAACCCAACCCCACATTGCAAGTTTTCATTTAAAGCATAAATTGTGTTTTTCCCTCATGTTTGGAAGATATAGTGCAACAATATTTATTATATTTTCCCATTTTAGGGGGAAAGAAAGCATGGGGGGTAAATGTTTTTTTATAATAACCTATGACCATCCCCAAGTCACAAGCTTTTATTTGACACATAATTTATTACCCTTGGCCCATGCACTTGAAAGATAATATTGGAACAATCATTTACACATTATCTGGTAGAAAGAATGGGTGTAAATATTTTACAGCCTTTGAAACAAGCTTTTATTTGGTACATAACTCATTGCTGTTGGTCAACAGGTTGGCAAAATGGTGGAACAACTTTTTTTTGCAAACTGGCAAATGATGAGTGAAAAGTAATGGGAAGAGAGGTAATGATTCATTTATAACCACTTTTGAATTGTGTTCTGTTGGCTTTGGGAAAGTGCAGTCTAATCATCAAAATCATCAAAATCCATTGTTTATTCAATAGATGCTGCATATACAGGGTGATTCAAAACTTATCGTTCAAATTTCGTGGGGAGGTAGGGAATACGTCAGGAAACCGATTTCACATAGGAAAGTATGTCCACAAACGTCATCTACATGAACAAAATGGACAAGTAAAGTGAACACAAGGAAACAGTACAGTTAAGTGGTAACGAATGTGACTTTTATTCCAACAAGGTAAAGTACAGGTTCACAGTAGGTGCTCAAAATTACGACCATTTACACGGACACAGGATTCACAGCGCCGTTGCATTGACCGCCTAACATTTTCAAAAACGCCTGGCATATCACGGACAATGCCTGCGGCTGCCACTATTCATGCAACAAGGTTCATTTCACTGTCGACGGGGGTCTCGTACACATGGTATTTCATGGCCCCCCACAAAAAGAAATCCATGGGCGATAAATCAGGTGACCTGGGTGGCCAAGCGATCGGTCCACCTCTACCGATTCATCGAGCTCCGAATGTTCGGTTCAGGTAATCACGCACAACAATTATGCTATGGGCTGGAGCCCCGTCATGTTGATACCACATATCTCGGCGGATATGCGCAGGAACAGCGCCCAGAAAAGTCGGTAACACTGTCTCGAGAAATATTAGGTATTTCTGGCCGTCCAATCGGGGCGGTAGCAAGTAAGGTCCCAACAAACAGTCACCAATGATTCCAGCCCACACATTTACGGCAAAACGATGTTGCGCAGCGTGACTTCTCGTACCATGCGGGTTGTCGTAAGCCCACACATGTGAATTGTGTGTATTGAACACACCTTCACGACTGAACGAAGCTTCATCTGTAAAAAGGACAGAAGCTGGAAAACTGGGGTCCATGGCACCTTTCTGCATGAACCATTGTGCAAATTCCACACGCTTCGGATAATCGTCAGGATGCAGTAACTGCACCCTTTGCAGATGGTAAGGATGCACACGTTCCTCGTGCAGTATCCACCACACTGCTGACTGAGAGACCCCAAGCTGCTGAGCAATAGCTCGTGTGCTGTTATTCGGATTATCTTCGATGGACTGTAGGACTTGTTCTGCGACGTTGACAGTCCGCATCAGTCGTCTTCTCCCCGTATCCTGCATGTTGCTGCGGTATTCTTATGTTGGGGTATCAGTCTTCGTAAACTTGCCTAGCTCGGCGTCCGCTTTCGCCAGCTGCCCCATATGCGAGATGCATATCCGCTAGCTCTTGATGCGTAAAACGATTCATCTTATCACTAGTAAGTCAGCTCTTACACTGATGACAGCGGGAGTGGTCGGGCGAGCTGTACACTGGCTGGGTACACACAGCGCCCTCTACATACGCATGCATACATTTGCGGACATTCTTTCCTATGTGAAATCGGTTTCCTGACATATTCCCTACCTCCCCACGAAATTTGAACGATAAGTTTTGAATCACCCTGTAGATGCCCTACCAAAAGGAATGGCAAACTTTTGCCTGTATTGATCTTCAATATTACAAAATTTTGAAAGAAATATTCCTGAATTGTATCATGGGAGGTGATGAGACACATCATTTCTATGTAGAAATTTTGGTCAGTGGAATGATTCCACAAAGGATCATTAGAAAAGAAAAAAATTCAAGAGTCAACCATATGTTTGAAAATTCAGGTCTTTGTTTAGTGGCAGTCATGACTACAAATTTTAAACACAGTAATAAATTGTATGTTGTGGCATGAGATAGAGCCCCCCCCCCCCATTTTTTTTTTAATGGACTACTCCAGGAAAAACATTGAAGCATTTTTAACAATGCATGACCAAACACATCTGGTAACAAAATAATTGAATGAACTATATCACCCATTCTCCATGTAGTTATGTGCAGTGTCAAACTTCCAGCTTTTAACTATTAAGAAATGCTTTAGAGGACAGCCCTTTGAAAATAAACTGTAATGACAAAAAAAAAACCTGCATGAAGTTCCAGAAATATCAAGTTAAAATACAAGCTTTTGTTCATTGCAGGCAAAAGTATTTGGAAAAGAAAGTAGATTATGTGGGAAAATAAACAGTTTTTTTAACTATAGTGAAATTTCAAATTAGCATACCTCCATGAAAAAAAATAAGAATTCAATATCATTTCATTACATTTGGGTCAACCTGTATACATAAAATTTATATTACTGTTTCTTTTGAGTGTTTAATGTAATAATTTTTCTCTTTACCAAATGCTATGATAGTAATTTAAAACACTTGTCATTAAGAATATAAGTCAGTTGTGTTTATAGTTACCAAAATCTATTTTGAGATCATTTTATTTTCTTGTAGGTTTACCCTGGGTTAATGATAACTTCAGGTTCTATTCATTACATTTTGACTCTCTTAAACATAACTGTTCATATAAGAGATATCTGTGTCTTTCTTGCACCAGTATTCAGGTAATTTTTATATTTATATATTATTTCTTGTAAAACATATTTGACATGAATAGAAGTTAAGACATAAATGCAGGAATCCTACAGATCTGAAAAGTCTGGGAAATGGAAATTTACTTGGTTTTGGTGTGAGGCAGAGAACTAAAAGTAGCTTTATGCATAATTGGGAACAGTTTTAACTACTAAGAAGCTGACAGAATAATATTTTCCCCATCTTTAAACAGATTAATCTTAAATTGTTATAGTGAGCCTAATTTGCCATAAAAAGACAAAAATTTAACTGTGACTTGCTTTATAGTTTAATTCAAAGTTTGTTGGGTGGAGAAAAAGAAATATCAGACTTATTGTAAAGTCTTGATAATATTTTGTGTTAAATAATGTGGGAGACAGATTTTTTTGTCTAGGCAAATGGACCAATTTATTATATGCTATTAGAAAAAATAACCACTTTGGGAAAGTATGAGCATAATATATATAATAATGTTCATTAAAAGATGTTCTTTGTTGTGAAAAATATGGTTTCAAAAATGAATTTACTATTGTATAACACAGTCTTGTAATGTCTTTTAAGTAAGATGAAATAATCAAAGCAGATCATAATCTGCAGTTCCCAAATTCTAGTTTCACTTCTTCCTGCATCTAGCATTTTCTCCTCTTAACTCCATTCTCATGCACTTTCACTCACTTTTCTCCTCTAACTCCATTTCAGTGAGAAAGGGAACACCAGTGGGCTTGGAAATACCATTGTCCATTAGGAGCCTTGTGTGCTCATGCAGGAGAATGCCTGCAATGATCATTTGCAGGAGAACCATACCCTGTGCACATTAAGGAACGTGATGGATTTCCTTTATGGGTGGGCTGCTGTCTAGTGGGCAGTGATTTCAGGTACCTGGAGACCCCTGTCACAAAAGGTTTGAGATGCCCCAAACTGTCCAGGAGTATCTGCGTGTTGGGGTGGAGGGTTCTCATTCTACAAAAAATTTTGCATCTTACAAATGGGAAAAATGCATACAGCAAGTTAAATAAATTTAATTACAGAAATGTATAAAAAGAAAATTTAATATGTATTATATAAACCTGCACATACTGAAAAATAAACAAAACTTAATTTTAAACCAGAATAAATATCTCAGTAATAAAGTATCACAGGAAAATGTCTTGTAGACAAGAAGCACCTGATTAGCTGAAAAAAAAATTAGGTTTTGCCCTGATTTGAAAAAACTCAGGGCAAAAAAATCAGAATAAAAAAATAAGTATCTGTTCATTTTACTGTTTAACAAAGTCACATATTTGGTATTAATCTAAGTAAAAATGCAAGATGTGTGCATACATAGTACATTGTACTGATTGTGAAGTATTTTACTCAATAATAAGATATTTGGGGAAAAATTGAGCTTTGACAGTTTTGAGACCTAGGCAAGTGCCTTTGTGCACCTGTGGTGTAATCTGCCACTGCCAGTGGATCCCTTTCTTAACCCTTTTCTGAGCTTTTGGAGGTTATGACCTGATCATTTGGCCCACTGTATGCAAAAACAGTATATCACTCAGAGGTAAAATAACCCAACCAAAGCAGAAATTACATGATCAGTAGCAATGAAGTAAAAATAGTACTGTACAGGGTGTCCAAAAAATAATTGTATAGTTTTGAGAGCTTTGTATAGTTTATGTAGGAAAATAATATACATGCTCAAGAAAGTAATATTTTAATTGAAAGCAGCCCTGGGTAAGTCATGGATACTTGTGTTGTTTTTCTGCTGAGGTCCTGCCATCCTCACAAACCTTCTACTATGGCATATAAACTGACAGGCTCCTATCAGACCTCTGTGGCAAGCAGCTGCTTGAGGGGGTATTTATTTATTTATTTATACCTCAATAGTTTTGAATATAATTAGTTTGTGTCAAACTTTATATATACAGGTTGACTCAAAAGTAATTAGTTCACCATTTGTTTTACCCTGTAAATGTACAAACAGTATTCCTTTCTTGCCATACATGCAGCATATCTCATTACTTGCTCAGGTGCTTCTCTTATTCTGGTTTCAAATGATTCTGGTCTTGAATTTTATCCATGTGAACATAATTCTTTCCAAAGCCAGAAGAAAAAAAAATCAAGTGGTGTCAAATCAAGGTTCCTTGTTGGCCATAGAATTGAATCACCCCTCCAAACCCATCTGCCAGGAAATGTTGCACTAAGAGCTTCTGTAATATCTCTTGAGAAATGTGGTGGTGCTTCATCTTGCTGGTGGCCATCTATGAAACTGCCTGTGTATAACATTGAATGTGTGATACCTTTTGTATATTTGGGAACAGTGTTTCCCAAACCCCATCATTATTTATTGGACACCCTGTATATTATGGAGGAGAGAGATCTTCCTGTATGTTATGGAGGAGGGATAGAGATATTTTCTAATTTTCACTATTTAAACTATCCATTAATGTTTCTAGTTTCATTGCCATTAATTGCTGATTATATCAGAAAACATTCAGGTTCATTAGAAGAAAACTATAGAAATATTGTGTACATCTGATATATAATTGAATTGACTGCTGATCAGGGCTTATATTTTAAAATAAGGTAGAAAATTTGTGTAATTTCCAAAAAGTACATAAGTAATTTTTTAAAATTGAAAGTAGTATTGAATTTTATGCATACACACTAATCATTATCAGATACTCTAGAGTTATTAAAAGGGGGGAAAAATTTTCTTTTCGGCACTTATACTTTTCAAGTAGTGATGCCCACAGTTAAAATTGTCATGAGCAAAAATATAGTCTAATTTTAGGTCATGAAAATTGATTTCCAAAATTCTAGGCAGACTCTATAAATGCCAAACTAAAGTTGATACAATATTCTAAATTTACTATTTTTTCTGTATATTTTCCTTTAACCTAAATGTTACTGTTAAATTATTTTCTAATGAACTTGGCATGGCTTTGTCATTTTAAATCAGAGCTATTCAATTACATTTCAAGTGAACCAATTTTTTTTTTAATTTTGGGTTTTTTAGTGGACTAGATGCAATGACAAAAAATTCACATACTGTTTATGTAGTAAGTTTCATATTCTTGCCTCCTTTTTTCATTTTTCACATTTGTGATATTAAGCAAATTTCTCGTTTTTGCTTTTTAACGTTCTCGACAAGGTGCAAAATTTCTCTGTAGGCTGGATGTTACCTTCAGGCAGTCATTTAAGTTACCCTGTTTTAAATTTGCAATAAATCATAATGATTGAACTGCAATATTTATATAACATCAATAAATAATATTCACAGAGTTATTTGTTGACTTTAATGTCAATAAATCAATAAATATTTTTGTAGAAAAAAGTTTTGGTGACATGCAGGATTTGAACCCACATCTCCTCAGAATCATACCAGAGTATTCTACCATTGAACTAATGCCAGCTCTGTCTTTTTTCCATTTAATATGACTTTTGATTCTTCCAATGATTTTGGCACTTGGACTTGGTGCCTGGATCATAATCCAGGATAGCAACTATTTCTTTTAAATGTTGCTGTAAGATGTAAATAAATAATTAAGTAACTTCATGCTATTAGCATTATTAATGATTTAAACAGTAAGTAATATTCGGAGAGAGTTACCAATTGACTTTAATGTCAATAAATCAGTAAATTTTTTTGTGGAAGAAAGTTTGCCAACATGCAGAATTTGACACATTGACAAAACTTTTTTCCACAAAAATATTTACATATTCATCACTTTAATAAGCAGTGTTGGCTCATCTATTAAACCACCTGGGGCACCGTTCCACCAAAAGTAATCATAAGAAAAAATAAATTTCAAATTTAATATTCATTATTGGTCATTTGAAAAAAAAATAATTTTTCATATTTTTTTGTAATCATTATTTGCCATGTTATGTAGACAGTGACGGCATTCACTTTGTGAATCAGTTAATCATCTTCTGTTTTAATTTATGCAGTACAAATTTATACATTATGTCCACTACCCAGATGCTCGTGCACTGAAATACAAAAGTGATGAATTGCAGCAGGAGATCTCTATTTTAGTGGCCCATGACACTTGACTAGCTGATTCCCATTGTTCAGACTGACTCGCTACTCTTGATTAGCTGATTCAATCAATGCTATGAATAGTCCAAGATCTTGTTATTTATCCAAAAATCTTCATTCGATTGTACCAGTAGGATTGTGAACTTTTTATTTTGCCAAGGAAGGAAATTTAGATAGAAACAGTTTATTGAATACATTTAAAAATGAAAATAATGCAATATATTGAGCATTTGATTTATGGTGGAATGCTAATAATGCATTCTACAAAAATAGCTAAGCATCACTGGTAGAATAAGTGCAGTGTCATTTGACTTGCAATACAAAGGTCTCTGGTTCAATAGCAGCAGCTGCTGTCACAAAAATATTTTTCAGTCACCTTTTTATAATTTGCTTTAAAAATATATCATGGCTGAATGGTTAGCATGCTTGGCTACTGATCTAAGGGACCTGGGTTTGAGGCATGGATGTTCATGTCATAATAAATATACATGGATGTTCGTGCCATTTTTCTGCTGAGGTCCTGCCATCCTCACAGACCTTCAAATATAGCATATAAACTGGCAGGCTCCTGTCAGACCTCTGTGGCAAGTAATAATGTAAATTATTACATATATAATTAGGATATTAATTATAATCAAATAAAGAAAATTGTTCAAGTGATAATTTGCAACAAGTAATTTGGTGTAAAATAATTAATAGAAATTTATAATTGAAAGAATAAAAAGAGAAAGTAAACCTCAATATTGCACACATTTTTCATGAGTTTTTTTTTTTAAATACTATTAGAATGGAGAAGAAAATAATATAGTCTATATATATATAAATACTATTATTTTAGGGGAGAAGCAAATGCAGAATTGAACCGGAAACGACAGAAATGCTTTTTCTGAGTTTATTTTTTCCCTAAAAAATTTCTCTAAATGTGTTTAGAGAATAGCTGAATAAAAAAGGAATATATGCATTACAAAATGTCATTCCAGTCTGATACAATTCAATATTAGGCATCTCCCCTAAAACTATTCCTAGGGACCAGTTCTAGTCAAAGGGCCCTCAATAAAAATTTTAGTCATGGCCATGATTTTTAATAAGTTGAGTATTAAACAAATAGGAGTTAGGGGTTTAAAACCCATGAGTTAATGAGTAATTAATGGATATCCTTGGAGAAGAATTGCTATGTAGCCATCTTCTCCAGTGCTTTTTCGATGTCTAGGTTAATGAGCATATTTTAAATGGGTGCAATGATTTAATTTAAGGAAAAAATATAACAATAAGAATACATAAAGATATCCAATAAGAGAAATGAAATATTTTGAATTCAATAATATTCAAATAATTTTATGATATAGCAATTATTAGAAACAAGTATTGCATTAGTCCTTTTCTTTTGTAATTTATTTTTACGTACTGTTTGAGTTTGACCGAAGTAGCACAATAAATACAGTAATAAAAAAAGCAAAGCCTGTTTTTGTTGGAGTCAGTGTCAAAAAGCCTGTATAAGAATAATGTATAATATTAATATTCTTCCTTTATTAACTGTTTCAGGACCCTGCCTAAAAAACTGGTTTACATCCAGTGGCCAAGCATATTTTTTTCACTAATCTCAGGCCAAAAAATTTAGAACTTTTTTTGCAAAATAATTAAATAACTAATGAAAGGAGTTATGGAATATTTTATGCCAAATTAATCGGCATTTAATTATAGATTTTTCTGAAAATAAAATATTTGGAAAAAAAAAGACTACTAGTTTTTTTTAATGGGGCTTTTTTAGTCATAGAGTAAAAAATACATCTATCAATGCAAATAAAAATTTATTTAGACAAAAATAACCATACTCCCTATGAATAGAAAGGCTACTTATTTCTTCTAAATAACAGAAAAATAAATTTTTGCTTAAATCAAGAAAATTACTCTGCCAATTTTTTTTTCTCAATACTATACTTTGAGAAAAGTCCAGGTTTTTCACCAGCTCTATTCTAATAAGCAAGCCAACTTTAGAATTAAAAAACCCGCAGCAGAAATAGGTAATGCTCTATATCAACTTAAACAGAATTTAATTCCAAATTTCATGAAAATAAGAAAATTTAAACAAATATACAAACATATTAATTTAAAGATGTTTTTACAGTCATGAAGTGAAAAAATAGATCTGACTATGCAATTTAAGCTTAATTTTGGAAAACTTTATGAATTAAAACAGTTAAATTGTATATTAATTGAAATGAAATTTCTTCCTGAATAATATAATGTTTATGTGAAACATGATTTTTATTTTATAAAATTTTTTTTTTTTTCAGTATGGCATATTATAAAACACAGACCAGTGCTATACAATGTGACTTGGGCTCCTCAAATTCATTAGATTTTCTGTTCATGAAGTGGAGGAACACTTTCTTGGTATTATTTTGTACTAAACATTATGCATTTTTTCTTTGGGTGTTGCATTTTGGAAATCATGGCTAAGTACCAAAAAACTAGTTCACCGAGGCAAACCCCCCACCCCCATTTATGTTGTTAGAGTGGCACAGCCATGATATTGAGGGGTGGCGTGAACTCTTTTAAAACCATCCAATATAATTTGAAATATCTAACACTATGACACTGTAAAGCCCTTTTAGCAATTGTTGCCATCCATTCAATCAAAAATTTTACTGCTCAATTTTCACTGGAGTCTTCAATAGCAAAAGAATAAAGACAAATTAATAGTCACAAAATTTTTGTTCAGTGTGATCTGCTTGTTCCATTCATGCCTCCAGCATTTATTACTGGTGTTCACTTGTGTCTGGTTGCTTGCTGATTGTCTATTGACAAAGGAATTTTTTTTTTATACTTTTTTCACTGTGCACTAATTCCATGATTCATGGTATTAGTCAGATTCTGTCAACTTGTATACAAGACATGGACTCTGGAAGGGCTAACATATTTGCAAAAGCATATCATTTGTAATGTATAATTTAATTGATAAAATATCCTCTATATTCAGGTTGGGAGAACTGGTGGTAAATGAAAGAAAAGAGAAATATTGTTTGTTTGAAATTGAAAAGAAAAATGTTGTTTGACAAGAATCTCATTTCATTCTACAGTTTAAAATTTCATAAAAAAATGCACATAGTGGCATTTTACCTACTTAAACACTTAATAATAAGAGATACGCAGTTCTTGCTGGTCCGCAAAAATGTTGGCAATTTCAATGAAATTGCCAGGCTGCGAGATGTTCAACCTTTTCCCTACCATATGCACCAAAACTACCCAAACTGCAGGTAAGAGGTAGTGAAGAGGAAGGAATAACATTGATTGGAAGAGTCCATTTCAAATCGTAGCCTTTTTTGGCTGATATGGTACTGAAAGGGTTAACCCTGAGAAACACTGCTTTATATGCACTACAAAGGTAAGTTGCAATAGCATAAGAACTGAAGATAATTTTTTACCTTTTAAATTATTGTTACTTACCTTCATAGTTTATATAGAGGTTATTTGATCAGCATAATTTTGTACTAAATGTTTTTATATATTTTCAAATTATGCAATGATGAGTAAGTTTTATAAAGTAGCTAATACTTTTGAGTAACTAAATATTGATTGTGATTGTGTCTTTTTCATTTGATAGTGGACTTACAGCATTATCAACATATTTTCTAACTAAGGAGTTGTGGAATGAAGGGTCTGGCTTATTTGCTGCTTGCTTTATTGCAATAGGTAACTAGAATTTCATTCTTCATAACTGTTTTAAAAGCATTTATTAAAATGAGGGTGCATTTGCAGTGTGGTTGACCCCTGTGTTAAACATCAGGAAGTCATTGTAATTTTTAACTGCTAAAGGGCTTTCCTGCATTGCATCAATGCAGCTGCCAACCAAGTGGTACCAGGTCAGTTCTGCTGAATATGTCCAGGGACATACTTGTTACTGTTCCCACTGTATTTCAGTGTAAATTCATGAGAAATATTGATTGTTTATTATTGATTAATGATGTCTATGTATCCATTATTACCTGTTAATTATTAGTGATGATAATGTTCAATTTCATTAATATCATAAAATATGCATACTGTTGACTTTGGTAATAGTTTCCACAAGTCACCACTTTGAATGTGACAAAACAAGAGCTGTCACCATCAGCTGTCCAAGCACTTTCTCAAAGTAACATAGCAGAAGAGAGCACAATGGTATTTTCTACCCTTTTTATATTGTAGTGTTGACTTATGCAATAACGATTACTGTGGGGTTAATATATTTATTAATTCCTTAACAATCAATGACTGGTACCTAGTGATTATTACTTATTGATCAATAATGAGTAAGTTTAATTTCTATAAATGTAGAGGATGTATGCAGCAGACTTGGGTTGTGTGCTTGTTGCAAGCTATCATTTCCTGTGTGGCATGTCAATACAGCGGACTCCTGTATATTGCGCTCCCCTATAACGCGAATTCGTATAACACGATGCAAAAATTGCGACTAGTACTCATACAGAACGATAAACAGTCCCATATTACGCTTAAGATAAATTTAACATTTTAACATAGTTTTTGATTTTTTGTTTAGAAAAGCAAATGTATACACTTACCTTTGTTTATATATGCGCAGTGAAGCTGACAGCTTTAAAAGATGTAAAGGTTTATAAAAAAAAAATGCACTTTAAAGATACAGGAGGAAAATATTTTTATTCAACTTTTAATTAAAATAAAAATATGTACTTCACTATTAACATTCATTCACTATCAGAAGTATCAAGAAATAATTTCCAACGACGCATTCTTGTTAACATTGGTTGTACAGATTCATCGCTTGAAGAGTCCATAGTTTCATCTTTATTGTTATGTTATTTAAAAACAATTCTTTTTCCAGATCATTTTTAGATTGAAAATATGGGGATAGACACTTTGTCTGATAATGCATGTCCTGTATAATGCGATTTCCTATAATGCGGAACGTATCCCCCGCATTGTATGGAAGTCCACTGTAGTTATAATGGTTTGAGGTTTGTAAGGTGGTGAGGGTATGCATAACTATGATATCAAAAATGACTTTAATTGTTAATAATTAATAACTGATAATTAATCAGTGGCCTGTAAATGGTAGCTAGTCGTAAATTGGAAGGAGAGCTGTGTACCAGTCCCCACTGAAGATGCATAGAACTAGCCAGGCCTAGTACCTAATGTCCAACCTCGCCTTCTCATGGTGGAGGCTGTTAGTACCTTTCAAAAGAGATTCAGAGGGCTGCCAGATCAGTATAGCCCACTGAATTGGTTGTCATCTATGGCTATTTTTTTCTTCTTCTGCTCTGCTGAGGAGTGGTCAACTTTACAGATCCTGGTACTAACCATTTACACCTACTAGATGGACTGATTTACGGCTTTGAGCTTGATTATGGATCTTGAGCTTTCTGCACTGGTGGACTTCTGCTGAGGGAAAATCTGCCACTGTGTTTTCTCTTTGCTTGTGAATTGCCAGCTCTAAGTGAGCAGAGACACTGGATATACCTTATATCAGCTGGTGGATAATCCTGATCAGAGGCCATCATAGATGCCTGAACTCTCACTTAGCTAGTTGACCATCACCAATCCTGAACTGGAGTAATGTGTCTCAGGCAGGACATAGGGCTCTTGAAAAAGTGGTACCTGAAGTTTCTACCAGTATGGTTAGTGTCAGCCTTTAGCAGTGGGGGGAACAGGTCTTTGTCACATGCCTGCAATCAGGAGGCTGTTTGATTTTGTTGACCCTATCTCTCCCAATAAACTTAGTTTCTTTAAAAATCCTTTAATCATTTTTGCTCTGCAGGTACGTGGAACATGAGTCTCTTAAAGTCCTCATGTAGAAATTTGAGCATTATAACCTAGCTATTCTAAGGTTGCAAGAGACCAGATAGACAAGTAAAGGTGAGATACTTAAAAATAGCTTTAAATTTCTCTTTTCAGGGAGGGAGGATGGAAAGCATCTCCAAGGTGTGGGTTTGTTTTCAGCAGAAATGCCAGTGATGGTCTTCTAGGATATGACTGCATTAATGAAAGATTCCTTCAGCAAAATTTAAAATGAAAATTAAAGACTTGAATCATCTGTTATGCCCCCACAAATGATTCTGATGAGAATGTAAAGGATAAGGTTTACAGACAACTTCATGGATATTTTGAATTCTGGGAAGAAAGGAGATATTTCTCTTATGCTAGGCGACTTCAATGCTAAAGTTGGTACTGACTCTGACCATTGGGCAGGAATTTTTAGATCCCTTTGGCATTGATAGTTTCAATGGCAATGAGGAACATCTCCTACAGGTAAATAAACTTAAAGGTTTGCAAATAATAAACACATACTGCAAACGCTGAGACATTTATAAATACACAGGGGTTTCACCTGTTGGGTTGCACAGGAATGTGGTAGATTATATTTTAATCTACAGCCAATGGGCTGGTTTGGTTAGGAATACCAGATTATACAGAGGAGCCAAAATTGGGTCTGACCAGTTACCTGGTCAAAAGTGTCTTGCAACTGAAGCTAAGAAATGTTGTGCCAAGGTTAAGAGAATTGCTTTTAATATTGAAACTTTGAAAGATTCAGAGTAGCCAAAGCATACCATGATAAGTTAATTAGACATTATGACAATCATGGTTTGCCTACTGCTGAAATTGTGAAAGAATGTGATCAGTTTAAATAGACTTTTCTTGAAACCAACAGTACTCTTTTGGGTAAAAAGGAACAGAGAAAACAATTTTTTGAGTGATAAGGCTATGGAACTTATTTCTGAAAGAAGGAATAATATGAATCAAGACCCTACTAGGCTTAACATATGCATTATAATGAGCTTAATAAACATGTAAAGGATCAGTTAACAGCTGATAAGAATCTTTGGGTTGATATCTTGGGTGAGAAAGCAGTTAGCACAATATCAGGGGGTTGTACCAGATAGTGTTTTGTGTGGGAAGAAACAGATAGGTACACAGGGATTGAGAGATAAACATGGTAAAGTGATTGGAGGTGAGGATCTTGTGATGGCTAGGTGGACTGAGCATTTCAGAGATGTTCTAAACAATGTGATTATTTCTACTCCCATTTTTTGTAATGAAAATAGATACATTACTGGCTTTAGTGTTGGCCCTATATCACATTCTGTAGTCACTTTGGCTATCTCTAAATAAAACTCCATAAATTTCCAGGGGTGGATGAAATCACCACTGAAATGCTTAGAGCTGGGAACAATTGTGTTGTCATATGGCTGACTGAAATTTTGAATATTTTTTGTGATAAAGGTGTTCCTAAGGATTTTACTAGAGCCATTATTATCTCTATTTTTAAAAAAGGTGATCATAGTTCGTGATAATTATAGGGGAATTAGTTTACTTTCTGTTTCAGGTAAAGTTCTTTGCATAATTATACTTCATCAACCAAATTCTTAATTCTATTAACAACTGCGTGAACAGTGTGGATTCAGAAGCGTAGGGAATGTATAGATCAAATATTTTCACTTAGGCAGATTCTTGAGAAATGTTTAGGATTTCAGGAACCTGTGGTTACTAGCTTTCTATATTTCAAAAAGGCTTTTAACTCTGTTTATTGACATAATTTGTGGTTGATCATTAGATCATATGAAATAACCGACACGTTGAAATGTAATGAAAGCTCTCTGTGATAACAAGTTTAGTGATGAAAGCTCTCTGTGATAACAAGTTTAGTGTAATGAAAGCTCTCTGTGATAACACAGTCATGTGAAAGTTTGTAAGGCTTGTAATAATTGGGGTAGCATTGCTACTGGAGTTCAACAAGGGTTTGATTTATCACCTTTTCTTTTCAGTTTCGTTATTGAATATGTTATGAGGTATTCATTCTGTGGAAAAGATTTTCACCTTAAAATGTCTAGAGATTTTAAAATTCCTGATTTAGATAATGCACATGATTTGGCCCTGTTGGCTAATTATGTTGAGAAGATGAATTCTTTCATTACAGCTGTTGATGAGACTGGTAATAGAGTAGGTTTGGTGATAAACAGAAAAAAAACTAAAGTGAGGAAAATTTGTCAGGCAGATGGTACTTCAATTGCTTTGAATGACTGCCCTCTTGAGCAAGTGTCTCAGTTTTATAATCTTGGGAGCTATGTAATTTTAAGAATCTATGGAGAATGTGGTGAAATATGCATATACACCTAAAGACTAAAAATAAGGCTGTATAATAGTTTAGTTCTTTCTAAGGTTAGGTATAGTAGGGAAACATGGTAAGCATTGTAAACAGGATAACAAGAAACTTGATGTCTTTGATCTAGATGCTTACACAGTATCTTGGGCATTAGGTGGTTTGATTTTGTAAGTAATGATGAGGTTAGAAGAAGGAGTCAGCAACCTCCTTTGCTGTTTTTTGTGCAGAGAGAGACTGCATTGGTTTGACCATATTGCCCATGTGCATAGTTGCAGATTGGTTAATAGGATTATGACAGTGTTTCCAAAGGCTTCAGGAAAAGGGGGAGGCCTGGAATGTGATGGGAAGACAATGCCAAACAGAATCTTGCTAGAATTGGTCTTACTGTGGCCAAATGCAGCAGCTGTAGCTCAGGACAGACATTTGTGGAGAGCAAAATTATGCAGTCTTGTAGGACCTCTGTAGCCCATGGCTGCATGAGGATTTTTTATGTATGCATTTAATCAATCAGTAGACATCAATGATCCTGTTATTCAGTATATTATTATTTTAAGAAAGTTCTGCTCCCTTTCCTATCATACTTTTTGGAGAATCCTTGGAATGTGGCAGTGGCTTGTGGAAAGCACACAGCTGCAATCTGTAGCATGCACACTCTGTAGACAGTCTTCTTCTCTACCTGTCTGGGCTGTTTTTTTAACCTACCGTGTGTGAGAGTGTGTGCAGAAGGGTACCTATTGTCAGGATGATCTACCTAGGTGGCCGATATATACAAACTCAGGTGTCTTCTCATAGATATATTTATTTACACAATTTACACTTTATAATATATACAAACAGTGACTACCTACCCAGTACAGTCATTCACTAATCAGCACAGGCTACAAGGAGTCTCATTGGTCCCAACTAGATAAAGAACAAACGGCATAGTCAAGTCACAGACAATCTTCCTGACATGCGGAAGGTCTTGTTGTCAGCATGCAAGTCTCAGTTCAAATGCCCGCCAGATGCTGTCACTTGATGTTTCTTTAGGGGACATTAGGGTGTCTCAGCCAGTGGGATATGGACACAGTCGCTGTGCCATGTCGACTTTTGTCACCTTTCTTCGCCCAGCTCCCCAAACTGGATCCTCTGCTGGCCCTCTGTTGTTAGGCAGAAAGGCCCTGCTACTAAAATAGCGATTCTGGCTCTCACTCTTTCTGCCCTATCTGCTGAGTCCCCACACACTCTATCATTCTGCAAAGAAGCAGTGATTTGTGGCACCCATGACTGAAGTTTGTGGTGTGCATACTTTATGATGTTAATGAAATTGAATATTATCATTAACAATTAAAGTGTAATAACCTATATATAGCCATCATTAATCAATGATATTTTGCATGAATTTACATTGAATTAGAGTAATAGCTACAAGCATACTTAGAACTGACCTGGTTCGAATGGAGTGGTCTGCCTTTGGTGAGAAAGAGGATATCAATGAGCTTGAAAATTCCACTCTCCGTAAGATGGGATGGAAAGATGTCGCCCATTTGCAGCAGAGCCATACCCTCTGCATGTTAAAGAACATGCTGGATGACCTCGATGGTAGGCTTCTGTCTGATTACTAACATCTGTCCAGTTGTCCCTTTCCCCTAAAAAACTCTAAGCCTTGGGATTCTTGTGACCTGGTCATTTAGCCTATTGTGTGCACAAAAGGGCCACTCAGGTAGAAAAACCCAACCCAAGTTTAACTGGTAGAGCAACTAGCACCTAACTAGGAGGTCCCAAGTTCAAGTCTCAGCAGCAGTATCATTTTTTTTCACATCTAGTAAATTCATGTCCCTGCTCATAAAATTTCAACATTCAATTTTGCAAATAATTTTTAATGAAAAAGAATTTTTTTCGTGTTGTGGTAATTAATATGTTAACTAAGAAATTCACAATTTTAAGTCAATTTTATAGATGATCATTTATTTCCACAGTTCCTGGCTATATTAGCCGATCAGTTGCTGGGAGTTATGATAATGAAGGTATTGCTATATTTGCATTGATGTTTACATATTATCTGTGGGTAAGTGCAAAAATATTTTCATAAACTCTTAATTTATAAGTAAATTACTTGCTCATTTAATTTATATATTTGAAGGCAAACACAATTAATAATAACTGATATACCCTTAACAGTTTCAATATTTTTTTTTTGGAGAATGCAAATTTGATAGTTTGCACTGGCTGTTATGTTCAGTGTAAATCAAAGATATTTAGAAAAATGTTAAATAAAAGTATGGTGAGGTTTATGCCTTGCATACCATACGTATTATATATATATATACACATTTATAATACTAGAACATCAAATTTAAAAAAGTTTATAAATATAAATTGTGATCTGAGAATAGTACAGCAAAATTTAGATTATCTACATGGTGAATGACTAAGAAAATGTTGATAATCTTAAACTAAAGATAATAAAGTGTTATTTTTCTTTGAAATTCCATATTTGTGTATTTATGCACCTAAGAGCCAAAACATTGTTACCAGCACATCTTTATGTAAATTGATAGAGGATCATTTATATCTACAGTTCCTGGCTAAAAATCATCATGAAATGGTATAAATAACACCTGATAGGAGCTCTGTTAATCAGTGTTATTCTTGTTCTTCAGATGGGAAAGGCAGTGGACTTGACAAAGGCCAAATTGTAATGGCCAGAACAACTAGGTCAGAGCATTTTCAAAATGGCAAGGCTTGTGCAGTGCTCGTGGTCATGTGGTTAGTACCTTCAAAAAGTGGTCCAAGGAGGAAAAACTATGAACCACCAACAAAGTGTGGGCCGGCCACAGCTCATCAATTCTAGAGATGAGCAAAGGCTATCCTGTATGGTATGAGCCAACAGAATGGATACTGTGGTACAACTCGCCTGTAATTTGAATGCTGTTAACAGGAGTAATGTGTCACAATGCACGGTACATTGAACCCTGCTGAAAATGGAGCTGCATAGCCACAGGTCACTCTGAGTGCTCATGCTAACCTCGGTTCACCGTCAAAAGTGCCTACAATGGGCACATGAGCATCAAAACTGGACCTTGAATTATTGGGAGAAGGTCATCTTGTCCGATGAATCTCGTTTCCTGTTGTACCATATGGATGGCTGGTGTGCATTGTTTACCTGGGAAGTGTTGGCACCAGGATGTACTGTAGGACGAAAACAAACCGGTGGAGGAAGTGTAATGCTTTGGGCAATGTTCTGCTCAGAAACCTTTGGCCCAGTCATTCATGTGCTGGAAACTATGGCATCTACAACCTACCTAAACATCATTGCAGGCCAGGTACATCCTTTCATGGCAATGGTATACCCTCTAGTAGTGCCTTATTTCAGCAGGATAATGCTCCATGCCACACTGTTTGGATTGTTTGAGAATGGTTTGTGGAACATGAGGAAGACTTCTAGGTATTGCTCTGGCCTCCAAATTCCCCAGACATCAATCCAGCATCTGTGGTTTGTGTTGGAACAGCATATCCGATCTGCAGCAGCTCAACCACGTAACTTACAAGAGTTAAAGGATTTGCTGGTAATGTGTTGGTGCCAGATACCACAAAATACCTTTAGAAATCTTATAGCATCCATGCCTGACCAGGTAAAAATTGTTTTGGTGGCACATGGAGAACCAACATCATATTAGGCAGGTGGTCATAATATTTTTGTTCTTTGGTGCATGTGTTAAATAGTAGAAAAATGAATAAAAATAATTACACCTAAAATTCATTTACAGCTCTAATTGTTTAATGTTTTGACTATGTTAATGAATGCAATAATCAGATTTTTTCTTTAATATATATTTTGCTTAATGGCTTATTCTCCATAAATTTTTTTTATTGATTTGTTTCCCAAATAATATGGATGATTATAATAGCACTTGTTGCAGTATTTATGGAAAAATACTTTAAAAGTATAATGAATGTTCAATAGGAAATTAAAGTTTTAAAAATCTAAGTGAACTTCATGAGTTCCATGTCTACAGGACATATCCTGTGATTCTTTACTATTGATATCAGTATTTTGTTTTCCATTTAAAAATGTTGTTTTTCTGCTGAAGTTCCTATCTTCCTCACAGATCTCTGTAACATATTAAACTGACAGGCTCCTGTTAGACTTCTGTGGCAAATATCTGCTTGGGTAATTTATTTTTACCAATTCTGCTGGCTGAGTGGTTAGCATGCTTGGCTAGTGATAAAAGGGATTGGGTTTGAGCCCTAGGTAAGGCTTGTGTTGTCTTTCTGCTGTGGTTCTGTTCTACAGAAATGCAGTAACAAATGTGCTATGATAATTGCCTATAAAAATATCATTATGAAATAAACTGTGTATTAAAATTTCTTTCTTAAAAAAGCCAGTAAATTTTTTTAGCTGTCTGTTTTAACAAGCATCTCCGTGAATTCTTAAATGTCACAACTCTACAACACATTGTCTGGAATATCTTTCCATTATATATATATATATTGCAAAATAGCAAAGATGGTGCACCATATTAGCTACTAATAATGAAATTAAACTGCTTAACAAACTTAACTAAAACAATAATAATTAACAAATATATATGAGAGGCATTCAAAAATTTCTTTTTTTTTAATTTTTTAAAATTTTTTTTTTATTTTTTTTTCATCTGCAGAACGAAAACCATTGCACTTACCTTTTTTTACCCTTTTTGAAGGACAGTAAACAAAACTTTTACTGTTCAAAATATTCCCTGCCCTGTCCTCGGTCAGTAGAGGACACCAATGGGCTACGAAAGGCCACTGTCAGTCAGATAGAATGTTAAACCTTGGCCCTTTGTCTTGAAGAGCCATACCCTGTGCATGTTAAAGAACACCTGGATGTCCTTGATAGACCAAAAGCTGTCCAGTAGTCCCCTCCCTCCAACCCTCCATTGAGCCCTCTGGGTCCTTGTGACTTGGCCATTTAGCCCATTGTGAACAAAAAAATGCTGCTCAGAGGTAAAACAATCCAACTTCAAAGTACTCCCAGCATCTATGCAAAGTTGCACACATCTATGCCAATTCTGGAACACTTGGTGGTACTCTTGTTGGGGAATACTCCTCAACTCTGAATGAATGCAATTTGAAAAATCTTGCACCTTGAAAAAGGCTTCCTAGCTAGTTCCTTTTTTTAATTTCTGGAAACAACCAAAAATCATATGGTGCAAGATCAGGTGAAGATGTATGATGGGGTAACTGTTTGATTTTTTTTTTCCTTCTCCAGGTAGACCGTAACTTACCAAGTTTTGTGAGCACTGACATTGTGATGAAGAAGGAGAATCCTTGACATGCCTGTTGTTGGACATTTCTTCATCTCCTTAACTATTTTAGGCAATGTTGGTGCATTGTTACAAAACAAAATTGGCCATTTATAGTCATTTTTTCAGGTAAAGTGTCTACTGCTACCATTCCTTAGGAATTGAAAAAAAAAATTATGAACATACTCTTCCTTGAGTGAAAGTCTTTTTGGAGAATTTGGGGGACACAGTTCATCTTTTGCAACCCAAACATTGTTGTTAACCTTTCTGGGAGTTGTAATAAAACCATGTCTCATCATCTGTAACAATGTCTGTTAATTGTTTGGGGCCACTAGGTTAAAACATTGCCATCATTTCCTTGTGCAAGTTGACTAGCCCTTTTTTTGTGCTCTGTCATTTTGTGGGATTTTGGCACAGATCTTTTGAATTAAATTTAGATGAATAATTGTTTCTACATTTTCAGTCAATACACTGACATCTAAACTTATTACATGAATGGTGATATGTGGGTTTTCCTTAATAAGTTCATGAACAGCAGTGATGTTTTTCTCTCGTTCGTGGCCTCCTTCAGTCTTCCTGCAAGAGAGAAGTCTTCAAAGCTCTGCTGTCTTCTGAATTTGTGCATTCATCCCATAACAGTGCCATGTGAACAGGCATGATTCCCATATACTTATGATAAATCAGCATGAATTTTTTTGCATCATCCCCAAGCTGCATCCTTGGGAAAATGTAAAATCATTCCCCATAATTTGTAGGCTGCATAGCAACAACACACAGATTTCGCAGACCTAACGTTACATGCTGCCAGGGAAGAGAGGTGTGATATGGCCTTTGTTTTTAATGCATAATGACAAGTTTAGATGAACTTTCAAACAAGTTGTAGTTAGTTAACTTTGAAGGATCGAGTGCAAATCTACAGACCTGTCAAGAACTTTTAAATGCCCTCCATAACAATATTTAATTTATCTAATGATAATAATAAAATGTGTTAATTGAAACTGCTTTGAAAAGATTTTTCATGAATGCTACCATTTCTTGCAATGCAAAACAATCAATCACAAAGATACCAAGTTTGAAAATACTCTTTTATGTTAGGAAAATTTTACAACACAGCTTAAGCGTTATACCTGCACGTGTGTATAAAAC
This sequence comes from Ryuthela nishihirai, assembly GCA_038380435.1. Lineage (NCBI taxonomy): Eukaryota > Metazoa > Arthropoda > Arachnida > Araneae > Heptathelidae > Ryuthela > Ryuthela nishihirai. Next base: position 17,075,536 of record JAWZYU010000010.1, read on the forward strand.
ATCTAATACAAGGCTCTGATTTATGCCATGCAGCGAGATCAGAAAAATGTGTGCCGGGTAATATACAATAGTGTGTGTGTGTGTGATTGGTTAGAAATTTCACAGAGTTTAAAATCATTGGAGATTTGCCAGATGTAGCATGCAAAGATGAAAAAAAAACACACACATTTTTGCATATTTTTAAGGATTTTCCAAAATTCATTACACTGGTCTTTTTTTTTTGGAGGGGGGGGGGTAGGGATAAATTTTTATTTCTTTATACTGGTATTCATTAAAATGAAGCATTTTTACACAGATATACATAGTAAATTTGTGGGGGGTTGGGAAAATTTTTTGTTTTACTGAATATTTCATTATTCTGGCATTTGTTATACTGATATTTCACTGTATCAGTAGGAGTTGCCAAATTTGGGAAAGAAAACCCCTACAAACCCTAGCTGTGTTCTGTGTATGCTCTGAATCTGAACTTATTTGGAGAACTCATGGGAAACTGAATATCATAAAAAATATTATTTAGATCAATCAATTTTTTTTTAATTACAGGTGAGAGCTGTAAAGAGTGGTGCCATATTATGGGCAGCATTGACAGCAGTAGCATATTTTTATATGGTATGTAAAATTTTTCTCTATATTTAATACTTAAAGTGCCCAAAGCCCATTAACTATTTTACTGTTTTATACTGTACTGTTACATTACTGTTTTATTTTTTAAATTAGGCCTAAGTAATCTTCATTTTAATTTGAATTTCTGTTTATCATGACCTGTACACACTCAGCAGCCACTTTATTAAGCGCAGTTCTATGATATGCCAATAATAACTCAGATACAGAACTCGGTAATGTCTCAAACAAGCTTTTTATGAAAAAAAATGTGACTGAAGATAATTTAAAAATCTCGGTCAAATCTGTTTAAATCTCGTTTTCCAACAATATATGTTCAGTGTTTAAAAAGATGGAAGCTGAAACATTTAGTAAATTAGCTTGTTCTGCAATAAATCATTCAAAATTGGTGAAATTTAGCATAATTATGTGAACTGCTAAAACTACTCTTTCACATGTTACTGAAAATTAGAATAATATTTATTACTTTCGTTTAAATTGTTTTTATTAACTTTTCAGAGCAATTATTTTAACTGGCATTGTTGATGCTAAATGTTCCACTTTCCATAACTCTCTAATACTGTAAATATTTTTGAAAATCGAGATTGAAATAGATTTGATTGAAATTTTTAATTTATTTTCAGTCACATATTTCTTAACATGTTTATTTAAGGAGCATATCATAACAAGCTTATTTAAGAAGTTGAACTCACTGAAGTGATAATCACAATTAATATTTGATAAAAAGGCAAGTGTGAAAAAGCCACCAATCTGTCTTCCAAATAAGAAATCAAGACCTGGTTACATGCCAGAGCAACTGGCGCTTGACTGGTAGATCTTGAGTTCTGGTTTGGGAAGCAGGTTGGTGGTTTATTTCACACTTGCCTTCATATCATATAGCATGCATTCATTCCTGAAGTACTAGGTTTCTCTCTACTGCTAATGACTTTTAATCCTTACAATGTCAGACTTGTTAATGATGTTTAGTCCATATAGTGTTAGGTTTTTGAAAAAACTCATTATGGTGGTTGTGTTTATTTTAAAGTGTTTTCTGAGAATAAATAGCTTTAGAATCTTATACTGAAGTAACCAATGAACAGAAATTTGTCATGTTACATACCAAAAGAAAGGGCATTTATTTGTGATTAATAAAGTGGCAAAAATTTGGAGAAAAGAAATGGTAAGTTAAATTTTTTTAACATTTTAAAATATTGTAAAATTTTACTGTATTTTTCATTTTAACTTCAGTATATTAAAAAAAAAGTTATTTTTCCTTTTTCCTAAGTTATTTTATTATTCTGATATAAATAGTTCATAATATTTCTGTTAATGCTTAAATTTTTCATTTATTTAGTTTTTTCTAAATTTTTTAGTCATTATGCAAATAGCTCATAATGCTATATACACTGATCAGCCAATACATTAAAACCACTTCTGCATTATGCAAAGAAGCCATTCAGTATCACGTGCCAAGGTTGTGAATGATATATATATATATAATACCTGGGTCAGAGCTCTCACAGGCAGTATTTCGTTTTGTCTCAACATGGGAAAAGCAAAGGATTTATCTGATTTCGACAAAGGCCAGATTGTTATGGCAAGATGCCTTGGTAAGAGCATCTCCGAAACAGCAACACTAGTAGGCTGCTCACGCTATGCAGTATTAGTACCTATCAAAGACAGTCCGAAACAGATGACACTTCGACAAGGCATGGGCTGGTCATGCCTCATTGATGCCAGAGGTCAGCGCAGGCTATCTCGTCTTGTCTGTAATAACAGGAGGGCTACTGTGGCTGACATTACCCATAATTTCAATTGTGGTAAAGAGCCCAATGTGTCCGAACACACAGTTCATCATAAACTCTTGGATATGGGTCTCCACAGCAACAGATCCATTCGTGTGCCTATGCTCATAGCCGTTCACTGTCGCCAACGCTTGAAGTGGGCACGTAATCATTGACATTGGACCGTAGAAGACTGGAAGAGGGTTGCATGGTCAGACGAATCCCGTTTTCTGTTACACCATGTGGATGTACGAACTCGTGTGCGACATTTACCCTTGGATGCACTGTAGGACGGATCCAGGTGGCTGGAGGGAGTGTAATGGTCTAGAAAATATTTTCTTGGGGAACACTTGGACCAATTATCCCTGTAGAGCAAATTCTGACAGCTGTCACCTACCGGAACATCGTGACTGACCAAGTACACCCCTTTATGGCAACTGTATTCCCTGGCAGAGATAGTGTCTTTCAACAATGCCACATATCACACTGCAAAGAAGGTTCAGGAATGGTTCCTAGAACATGATTAGGAATTCCATTTTTTGCCATAGTCCCCAAATTCGCTGGACATGAATCCTATTGAGCATTTGTGGCTTGAGTTGGAGAAACAGGTACAAGCAGCATCACCCCAACCACATAATTTACGGGAACTGCAGGATCTTCTGTTTCAGTCATGGTACCAAATATCAAGTGACACCTACCAACATCTCGTTGAATCTATGCCTCATCGGGTGAGAGCTCTTTTGGCAGCGAGAGGAGGACCTATATTGGGTAGGTGGTTTTAATGTTTTGACTGATCAATGTATATATATTTTTATACACAGTCTATCAGAATAATATGACCACCTACCTGATAATGGGAATAACCACTCTTGGCTGGATGACAGCGCGAGATGGCGTGGCATGGACACAATGAGGCCCTGGAAGGTTGCCAGAGGCACACCTGCCCATTCAAACTCCAGCAGAGCATGGTGGTTCTGGAGATGGCGTGTTTGTGGGTCTGAACGCTGAACCTCTCAATCCAAATGGTCCCACAAGTGCTCTGTGGGATTGAGGTCAGGCGATTTCCCCGGCCAAGGGAGAACAGAGACATCGCTGCTATGTTCCTGGAACCAGTCATGCACCACCTTAGCAACATGGCAGGGTGCACTGTCCTGTTGGCAGACACCATCACCACCAGGGTAAATGTCTAACATGAAGGTATGCATATGGTCAGTGAGGATGGACAGGTAGCCATTGGCATTCAGGGACCCATCCAGTGGTACTAGCAGTTCCAGGTCATACCAGGAAAGCATCCCCCAAACATGCACGCTGCCACCATCAACCTGTACTTGACCGAAAAGCGTGTCTGGGTATTGGTTCTCATGTGTCTAACACTGTATCCACCACAGCTCATCACTTCTGTGAAGTAGAAACCTCAATTCATCAGAGAAGGCAATCTTTTTCCACTGTCCAGTGATGTAGTCCCATGCAAACTGCAGGTGTTGTTGCCGATGGACCTTGGTTAACATGGGTTTCTTTATGCAGCGTCGACTCCGGAGACCCATTCATAACAGGGTTTGCTCTACTGTTATCGGGGGACACGTACCTGGGTACCTCAGCATTCATTTGAGTGGTCAGTTGCTGCACTGTTGCGTGTCAATTGCCCCTTACCAGTTGATGGAGGCGACATTCTCTTCTGGGGGTTGATGACCTTTGGGCTCTACAGTTATGACATCTGGAGATACTCAGTGTGCCAGTGGTCCATTCTTGGTACATCCTTACTGCAGCACCTCTCAAACAGCCCACAGAGTCTGCTGTTTCCGAGATGCTTCCACCCTTGGTGCAGTAGCCCATGATCATTCCTTTTTGAACATCCGTCAAATCAATAATACCTCTGCCCATTGTGCTCACGTTACACATTATGACTCATCTGTCCTGGTCAGCCGTTTATATCTCTGTGTGGTTGACCTTGTCATGTTGTGTACTCTGATGCGTCTGGGTGGGTACACTGTGATTCCATGATGGTCATATTATTCTGATACTACTGTGTGTGTATATATATATCGCCAGTGTAACTGTATGAAATTTTCTAAGGCGAAATTCGCCTTAGATTTGTCTAAATGATAATATTTTTGTTCAGAAATTGCACAAACCTGTTTTTAAATAAGTTTTCAAATACCTTTGGAAAAACAGACAGTATTAAGCTTGGTCTGAAACTTTTCATATTATATTTCATTACTCATTTTTATTATTGGAGTCAACAAAGAAACCTTTAAAATATTGGGAAAGCCACCAGATGTAAAAGGTAATATACATAAATAACAATATATCCACAACATGTAAAGTTACAGCTTTTAGTGAGCAAGTTTTTACTGAATTGTAATCAGCAGATTTAGTATCTTGCAGTAAGAGTAGTAAAGTGTTTAGCTCCTGTTTAGAATTGGGACATTGGATGGCCTTGATTGGTCCCCTCCACAACCTTCTCTGAGCCATCAGGGTGAATTGGCCATTTAGTCCATTGTGTACAAAAAAAAGTGCTGCTCAGAAATAAAACAACCCAATCCTTATGCCTACTAACCATTTTACTCCCCTTTTCATTTTCGAATTTTATTTATAATTAAAGGCTCTCTCTTTTGAATGATATATATTTAGATCATTTTTGAAAAAAGAGGAAAAAATTGTTTTTAATTTGCTGTCTGTATGCCTGTCCATCTTGTACATTCAACTTTTTTTTTATTTTGGAGGTTATTGTTTTTTGGGTTGGATTAGCATTGTTGAAATATTATTTTCAATTTCTAAATCTCCCAAAAGTTTTAATTGTGCTCTCTAATGGTGGGAAAGTTGGAAATTGTAAAATTTTGATGAATATTTCAAATGTATTGTGCTACAAATGGAAATTTTAGTGGGGAATAGGGAAGTCACATAATTGTGCTGACAACAAGAAGTTTCTGTTGTCTCCTTACCTCCAGGGAGTAAAATATTCCAATAAACAGTAATAAAACAAACAAACAACAAAATGCTTTAAGAGATAATTGAATTTTTTTTTGTTTTATAGTGATACATAAATCCTTGCATTTTATCATCTACTTGAGAAATGATTATTGCAATATAAATAACAAACTTTACCCGCAAAGCATAAAACTTTTTAATAGTTCATAGCGAGCTGTCTAATTGTTCAGTTCCTCTTTAAAATCATGCCTGGTCTTATAAGTGTTTTCAGCTTCCTGAAATGTTTGAAATTACCTTCCTCAAAGAAAAAAAACCATGGAGTGAAAGAGGTGATAGTCAGAAGGAACTAGGTCTGGACTATATGCTTGGTGAAGAAGAAGCTCAAATGCCAGTTCTTGAAGTTTTTATTTGATCCGAAGTACAGTTTTGCATTTTCTGTTAGAGGAGTACCTGATGTGTTTTTACCAGTCCTGGGTAGTGTTGAAGTATCAGAGTGCACATGCTCCAGTTGTGTTGAGTAGAGGTCAGCATTAATGGCATGTCTATTGGGAACCAGTTCAAAGTGCATTACATTCTGAAAATTCCACCAAACACACATTACCTTTATTTTGAACTGAATAGAATAATCAGTGAAATTATACACTGATTATTCTATTCTTTCTCTTCCACGATTACACTTTATCCCACAACTAATTAATATAATATTATCTATATGTTGGTTTATTTTATTCTCTTCTTTCTCATCCACAATTTCAATATATCCCTAAACTAATGTCATCTGATATTGAAATGTCCATGGCACTAATATTATACTATTTACAGGTTGGTTAATTATATGCCCTATCTCAAACACACTATGTTCTACAACTAATTTTAATTGATATAGCAATTGCCATGGCAAAAATATTATTTTATTAAAAAAAAAAAATTTTTGGTTTAGTTTATTTCTTACCTCTTGAGCCGGGTGGGATATGAACCCATGTCCTCCTGATAACATGTCAGGTGCTTTCTACCACTGAGCTACACTACACACAAGACAATTTTTCCTCTAAAATTTAAATCGACGCTAAAGTGATGATTTATTAGTTGATATGGAATACGCCGAGTTTATTTCATTCTTTATTAACATAACAGAAAAAGAAAGTTTTGCACAGATGCAGAGTCATCCAGCACAGAGTTCCTCTCCTTTAACAAAAGTCATTTCAGTTTCTTCATATAATAATACCTTTGTTAGATGGCAAATGTTTCAGAAGAAAATCCCAATTTCATAAGCAGATTCAGCAGTTTGTCTAGTCCTTCCTTGAAGTCCTTTGTCTAGTTCTTCCCTTGATCATAGGCCAGTTCTGTACCAATTCTCTGTTTTCAGTAAAAAGAGTTTTCTGGTTTACACTAATTTTATTAACAATGATAGAAATATATTTCAATTTAGAGATGTTCCATCACAGAGAAATTACACTATATAAAATTGGCCCATCAGATGGCTTGTTATATTAATCTTCTGAATAAAAAGTTTATTAATATTACACTTCATTGGGAAAAGAATTTTCACTTTATGTGAGAAGAATCTAAAAATTGTAACTTTTATGTGAATTAAACAGTTTATCAAAAGTATTTTATAGCAGAATTTGAAAAAATTCATGACCAAATGTGATGTTAATTTCTGCAATATTTTTTTAGGTATCAGCTTGGGGAGGGTATGTCTTCATCATCAATCTTATTCCTCTTCATGTCTTTGTACTGCTTCTTATGGGAAGATTTTCAAATAGAATTTATGTAGGTAAGTGATTATTTTGATTGGTTTGTAAGAGCAGTACCTTTTTAATAATAAATACTACACATGATACATACATGGATGTTCAAAAGTCTTGTATGATCCACAAACAAGATGAAACTTTTACATTTGGAATATCAGTAATGAATGTTGTGTTGAAATATTTTTGCATTATGTCAATTTATTGAAAGTTTTACGTGTATTTTAGATATTGAAAAGAATTTTCCATAAAGTCAAAAGTTATATGGCAACACTTTTACAATGGAATTGTAGATTCCAGAGGAATATTGACAACATAAATATCCTCCTGAGGGTACATGAGCCATCTGCATGTGTCTGCAGGAGACTTACTTGCAGACAGTCACCGATCCCACAATCTGACACTTTTCTCTGGTTTACTGGGACCAGGATGGAGATAGTTCAAATTGCAGGGGTGTCACCATTCTCGTGAGCAACCATTCTCCATTTCAGGTCGTTCCCCTTGCCATCCACCTCTTCATGGGATTTTTGTTGACTGTCTGCTTCATCTACCTACCCCCCAGAAGTATTGTCTTCCAGGAAGATTCCACAACTGCTGTCCCCCTTTCTCATCGTGGAGGACATCAATGGACAGAGTCCACTTTTAGGTAGTGCTGATGCCAAGGGGTGGGGGGGGGGGGGGGGTCCTGGAGCAGTGGCTCCTGGATCTGCCGCTATCCCTGTTGAACACGTGTCAGAACCTAGTTTCATTCCCCAGCCCACACTTTCACTGCTATTGATCTCACTATTTGCTCCTCCTTGATCCTTCCACTCTTTACCTGGGAGGTTGAGGACAACCCATATGGAAACGATCCCCTCCCCATGGTATGTTCCATGTCCTGTGGGGGGCTTTGCAGCCTTTCATACATCTCACGAGGCTTGATTGGGCTGACTGGAGTGGCTTCGAGTTCCTTTCTGAGTTTGATGAACACTTGGTCAGCCAGGAGCCCATCATTGTTGCTTTGGTGGAGATGACGGACTACATTGTTCACACAGTTGCCTCATCTATTCCTCAGACCTCGATTTGGTTTTCATGGTTTCCAAGACTGTGGTGGAATCCTGACTGCATTGCAGCTAGTAAGGCTCAGAAGAAGGCTTGGGGGGTGTTTCAGAGATATACAGCATCACCCAACCTTTAAACATTAAAATGCGCCATGGCAAAAAGCCTGTTTTGTCTGATGCCAGAGCCAGAAGGAATCTTGGATCAAGTATGTATCATCTATCACCTGCCTGACCAGTTCTAGGGTCATGTGGGATAAAGTCTGGTTGATGGGTGGGAACTTACCCATCCTGCTCATTTTCGATCCTGGATTACCATGGACAGGCAATGTTGATCACTAAGCAATTGCCGACACTCTGGGGGAGTCATTCTTCTCCATCTTTTCTTGCTTTTCATACTCCCCTGAGTTTCTGGCCCTGAAGAACAAGACTGAATGCTCTTTGCTGTCTTTTCATTCGAATGGCCTGGGGCTTTACAATAGGCCATTCACAGCAGAGGAGCTTAGTCTTGCTCTGCACACTTCTTGTGCATCTGCCAATTGGGCCAGACAATATTCATTATGCAATGCTCCAACACCTCTCACCATCAAGTAAGGATTGGCTGCTCTGACTTTTTAACCATATTCTCATTGAGGAGCAGTTTCTGGACTTCTGACAGGAAGCTATCATTTTGGTCTTCCCCAAGCCAGGCAAAGATCTCTTGAAATTATTGTCCAGTTGCATTGACTAGCTGTGTGTGCAAGGTGTTGAAAAAAAATGGTAAATATCAGGCCGGCCTGGTATTTAAAACACAACAGCCATCTTTCCAACACCCAGTGTAGCTTTCTCAGTCACTGGTCTACCTTAGACCACCTGATCCACCTAGAAACGGTGAACATAAATTTTTTTTCCGTCGAGAGCACATGGTTTCAATAAATATTGAGATAAACTCAGATAAACTCGACGGTTCAACATCCATTGATAAATAGGCCCTTCATATCCCATCCGACTCAGACAATTTTTCCTCTAAAACTGAAATCGATGTCAAAGTGCCTATTTATTAATACATGGTTTTAATTTTCTTCAACATCAAAAAAGGTGTATGATACAATGTGGAGATTCAGCATTCTTCGTGATCTCCATAGCTTCTGCTTGAGAGGTCACATGCCAATCTTCATCACACATTTTTTATTTTCTCAAACATTCCATGTCCATGTTGGCAACACCCTATCATGCCCTACAACCTGAGAAAAGGGGGTGCCACAAGGCTGCATATTGAGTGTTACTCCTTTCACTGTCAAAATAAATTCCATTACTTGACAACTTCTTCTGACTGTAGGCAATGCCCTTTTTGTTGATGACTTTAGCATCTTTTGCTCATCCAGCGTGAGAGTCAGTGAGTGACAACTGCAAACTGCCCTGAACAATCTCTCGGTGTGGGTGTCGGCCAATAGGTTTTGGTTCTCCCCACAGTAGACTGCTTGCACACACTTTTGCTGCAAGCGTAATCTTCATCTGGACCCCAGACTATAGCTCAGGGGTACCACCATTTCAGTTCTGGTGGAGTCCAAGTTTCTCTGTCTCATCTTCGACCAGAAATTGACCTTTTCACACATTCATCATCTACAGTCCAAGTACATGCAGGGAATGAACATCATTAAGGTCCTCTACTTGCTCCCTTGGGGGACAATCCGATGATCTTTGCTCCGCCTATACCATGCACTTGTCTGGTTGAAACTGGACTACAGATTCCAGGTGTATGACTCCGCCCAGGATTCAGTGATGAAGGTGCTGGATCTTCTCCATCATCAGGCACTTCGTGTTTGCAATAGGTCCTTCTGCACTTCACGGTCCAGAGTCTTTGTGTTGAGACTGATGAACCTTCCTTATCTATTTGCCATCAGCAGTTGTCCCTGCAATGCATCAAAGTTCCAAACCCTGCCAAGCTATCCCACTTGGGACTGCATTTTCAGTCTGTTATAACAGAATCAGCCAGCCGACTGACGGTCATTCGTTCTTTTGGTTTGTGTGTCCGTGGTTACCTGCGAGACATAAACACCAGTCTCGATATCATCTAACAGTTGACAGCAGAGCCACTTCCACCATGGTTTACTGTTTCCCCTTCCTGCAGCTTTTCTCTTTGCAGGGTGGGAAAGACCTTTACACCTGACTATGTGTATTAGCAACTCTTTGCCAGTACACTTCTTGTCTGTCTTCACAGATGGCTCAAAGTCCAGCATGCCAGTGGGATCAGCCATGGTCTGCTGTGATATAATCATTGTAGATCAGATCCCACTGCAGAGTTGCATTCTATCAGCATTGCCTCAGACCACATCGCTGCTAAGTGCCATCACCGCTAAGTCTCATTTTGGTTGGTGTGTCCTCTACACTGACTCGCTTAGCTCACTACAAACTTTGATCTCAGTGAGGCATGGCCTCACCTTGCTCTCTCCAAGATCCATCAGTAGCTCCATCATCTGGCAGCCATAACCACCATCATCTTCTGTTGGATGCCTGTCATGTTGGCATTAAGGTAATGACTTGGCCACACCTTTGTCCGGCTCTCCACTGCTGGTTCCATATATGGACTTCCAGCAGTGTTTTTCCATTGCACTCCAGGCATGATGGCAGAGATCTTGGTCTGAACAGGTCAGTAACAAGCTTTTCGAGATCAGGCCCATTATCAAATTGTGGCAGTTGTGTTTTCACAGGAGTTGCAAGGAGGAAGTTGTACTTGCTCGGCTCAGCTTGGGTCATTCATTTATTATTCATTCGTTTCTCCTTTTGACGGATAATGAACCTAAGTGTGAGTTTTGTGACACCATTTTAACCATCTGACATATTTTAATCGGATGTATTACTTTTAATCTTGACAGACGTTTATTTTATAACTCACGATTTTACGTCCAAGCCCTTTACACTCGGACATTTTTTGTCTGATAACTGTTTTTTAGCATCCATGTTTGCCTTTTTATGCTTTATAGGCCATTTTAACCAGATTTATTTTATTGCCTCTTGTATTTATGCATTTTATCTAACTGGTCTTTTACATCTGGGTTGGTTCCTTTATATATTTTTGTTGTTTTGCTTGTTGCATTTACATCTGTTCTTTGCCGTATTTGCATTGTTTTACACTTTTATTGTTTTTAACTTTTGGTTGAGGGGTTAATGACATTTATCATTTACCTTTCACTGTTTATCCTGTGTTTGGTGCAATATGGCTTTGCTCTTTAGTTGCAGTTGCACCATATAACCCCCAAACAAACAAACAAACAACATAAAACTGTTAAACCAACCCTGGTTGGCTTTGAATTATTTCTAATCAGAAGGCTGTCCCTCTTTGTCAGAAGGTTTGAACTATGAAGGTAGGTTTTAACAAGGTATAGAGTCCAAGAAACTTTTTTTTTGCAAAGTGTTACCATTGATAGATACATATATCGCAGTTCATATCTTCCATCCATGTGTTTTAATGCCTTTTCAGTGTTCACAAAAGTTTTATCACTCACTTGGCTTGTTACCTTAGCAGTTATTGGACACTTGATATCACAACTTGACCAATTTCTCTCTCTTGAAGGCATTGATGTTAGATTCATTGCAGCCATTATATATGCACTGCATTCAAGAAAAACATACCATCTCTGAATAAGTTCATCACAAGTTCTTCATTCAGTGTTAGAGCAGATTTCTGTTTCTTCTGTTGAGAACAAGATGAAGTAATTGGCTTGAATTTAGGGGTCATGTTACATGAAATTACCTATCTTTAAACACCAGAATCACAACACAGTGAGATATTCACACTATGAGAGGCATGTGAGAATGGACACAGACTAAGGGAATAACAGATTCACGTCTCTCATGCCCACTCTGTGACTTCTCATTGAGTCAAATGGCATGTAAATTGACGGTACTAGTTAAATTGTTATGTATAGTTGAATTCAAGTAAGTTAAATGTGTGTATGATGCAACTCCAATGTATTTAGATTTCTTGTGTGTTTATAATTAAGATTGAGTTTTTTTTATCTTTACTAGCATATACAACATTTTACATCCTTGGACTACTGCTTTCAATGCAAATACCATTTGTTGGCTTTCAACCTGTACGGACTAGTGAACATATGGCATCAGCAGGTAATGCTTTTTCCTCTTATCATCTATATTCAGATCAAAATTGTACCAAGGAATGTATAAGAAGAAGTAAAGCTTCAGCTAGGTATAAGTAAGCCTGTCAGATTTTTGACAAACCTGATTGCGGCAAATTCAAGCTTTGCAAAAAAACAACTATTAGGCACTCTTGGAGGCATTTGATAATATTAGTATTTTATAGAAATATATTAGTATATAATCCAGAAGCCCCATTAAAATATAAAAATCATTTAATAATTATATTAGAAGGTACCATAGTGTTTTCGTAATTTGATTTTTTTGTTTTCTTTTAGTACTACCATTAATTTTTTTAAATATTTATTATATTAAAAACTAAATTATCTAGCCTTTAAATATTAAAGTCAAGGATTATTATTTCTTTCCATTGGAAATAAAATTTCATCTTGCTAATTTGAGCCTGTGGATGTAAAAGCCTAATAGAATGTAAAGCAAATAAAAAGGAAAGACTTACAATTTGCCCTATATTATGATATGATGGATTCACTGTAATGCACAAATTTGCCATGCTTAGAGGGTGTTGCAGTCACATAGTTTAGATTGCGATCATCCATAATTGTATATAAAAGAAGAAAATTAATATTTGCTGTAAAGTTTTTAAAATTTCAATTTGTATAGTTTAGAAGAGTAATTGCTAATCAGTAGCTTGTGATGTTTTGATGCTGATTGCATAATTTTGAAAAAACGTTAGTGAACAAAATTTGCCTTTGTCAAACATTGAGGTATCTTTTCAAAGAAAGCAAGTTACTGTTTTCTTACCTTTTTCCCCAGCCTATTCAGTAGCTGTAAAGTTATTCATAAACATCATAAATTTATATTCCAAGATTTTTTTTTCTTCTGGGAAATTATTTTTGCTTCTTTGCCATAGCATTTACATGCATAGGTTTATTAAAAGTCAATCAATATTTTGTGGAAAAAAATTATTGATATATTGACGTTAAAATATCACCCAGGTAACGCTGTAATTGTCACCTATGTTTATTAAAAGTCTGTTCCTTTTACAATAAAGTTCTCATATTTCAAACTACACCTTAGCAAAAGCTGTTGCTTACTGTTAGGCCAAGTTAACAAAATTTTTTACTTCATAGAGAAGTTGACTACCACTAGATTTAAATATTAAGATAGAGTGTAATTTTTTTACTTTTTGAGAACTGTTTTTATGCTGAAAATGAATAAACTGATAAACTCCTTGACAGGAAAAGAAGAAAATTTCCATGTTATGTCAGTGGGAAGTTATTTCAAAATCTAATAGGGGTCTCCACATATTGTATAAGCAAGCAACATTTAAATGTCAAATACATGAAAAGAACTGCCCATTGAAATGAAAAAATGAATTAACTTATTTATAAAACTAATGAATAAAATAAGAAAATACTCTTTAATGCAAGAATCTTAAATGGTATACCTGTTACAGAGCAACTCAAATTTTGTTTGTGTTGCTCTTAACCAACACTCATAAAATTTACTTACTCCTCCAGGTGGCTGGAATGTGTTCTCCCTGTCACAGGTTTCTGGTCCTATAGTGGTATTGATGTGGCAGCCCTGCAACACAACATTGCTTATGCCTTGCTATGGCTCTTGTAAAACAGAGATAGATAATTGCTTAACACCAGGAGGATTAAAAAATATAAGTTAACGGAATGAAAGATATTTAAATTTAAAAAAATCTAAGATCACAATAATGATAAACATTTGTTGTATTAGTTTTATTAAAACATAGGGTTTTAGTTTATATAGGCGAAATAAACAGTACATTTATTAGTAGTAAAGAATAATACAGTAAGCTTGTCTTTTCTGAGAGTAGCCAAAGGCTGAAGAGAACAGTCCAAGAATCTCATACAACGTTTTTAGCATTATGAAATATTCTGGAGTTTTTCAGTATATATTAACCCTAGTTACTTTTTAAAATTATTGAATTAATATGTGGAATGAGCTGAAAGGTTTGATTATTAAAATGTTTTAAATGTATAGAAGAAAGCTCTTTGAAAGTGGTGGAACTTTAAGAAATATTCGTTATTTCAACACCAATTCTTACAATTGCATTATGAAAGAAAAAAAAATAAAATTATTTCCTTTCAGCAAGTTCTTAACCTATTATTTTAAATCTTTAACCATTTTCCAGCCTAAAAACTAGAACTGCTCTGGAGATTTTTAATTGTTAAAAGCAAAATAATTTTAGAATCTGACTAACAGAGATACTCTGAAGTAACTAACAGCGATAGACCCTATTAATTGCCAAAATGAATCACTTTATTTTGGACAGTAAAATAATAGAAATTCTAAAGTTACTTTTTTAATACTTTTTTCTAATAAGGGTAAAAATTTTACTTTATTGAACTCAGTATTTTTTAATTAATTTTTCCTTTTTTTTCCAGATTTATTTCATTGCTTCAATTTGAATATTTCATAATATTATTAAATCTTTTATATATTTTGTTTTTTATTTTTTATTTTTTTTAAATGTGTATTTTTTTATATGGCTTATAAATTGTAATTTACATAGCCATCATTAAGTAAGACCTGAAAACTTAATGCTACAAAAAAAAACAATTTTTACTTTAAAAACCTGACAGATTCAAAAAGTATAAAAATATATCTAAAATGAGCTAAGGAGCTGGAAAAAAATATATTTATATTTCATAGTATATTAAAATTTTGAAAATTTTTTTGTAAAGTGCTATTTGCATCAAGTTTCAAAATATTACTAACTTTCTATATCAACTATTAAATTAGACTTAAAAGTAATTAAAAATATAACTAATCATATCTGTTAAAATTGCCATCCTAAACAACCTAATGTTACCATATGCTTTCATTTAAAAACTGATGGATTTTTGCAGCAAACTGATGTATTTCAGATATGGATGTACTTCAGATATGGTTCAAATTAAAAATAATTGCTCTTTGGAATCAAATTATCTCCTAAATTATGAAAAACAGTTATAGAAAACATCATTATTCTAAATAATGGAAACAGCTAAAGATTAATAAAATAGAAACCCAAAAATTTAAGTATTTTTTAAATACAATTTCCATCTATCGTAAAATATATTAATTTCCAAAATTTTCAAAACTTTTAACAAAAAATAATGGCAACGGTTAAATTTAAATTTCTAATTGCTAAATTTAGTACATGAACAGTCTGTTTGAAAGTGATTTTAAACCATACATATTTATAATACACAGTAGACTCTCTCTTATCTGGTCTTGGCTCAACCGGCCTCTGCTTTAACCGGTCGTTCCAAGAAGTGGAAGCAAGTCGCTGCATGCTTTGTTTATAGTACAGTACATATTTGCTTCAGTTCCTCTTTGTGAATATTACAGTGAACTCTGCATATACAGGAGTGTGTGTTGTGATCTATTAATTATTGTGTGGTACAAAATGAGTGGGTGCAAACGTAAGCTTAATGTCGTTATGATGGAGATGAAATTAAAATCGTTAGAACGTATTGACAAAGGTGATCCAGTAAAGCATATTTGTGATGAACTAGGTGTTGGTAAAAGCACAGTAAATGTTTGGAGAAGGAATAGAAAATCTTTACAAGATTTTTGCCCTCAAGTTGAGTCTGAAAAAATGCCTTCTTCTCGGTGCACTCTTAAAAAGCCGAAAAATGAAATTGTCGATGATGCATTTTAATTATGGTTCATGCAAGAGTGTCAAAAAGGAACGTCAATCAGTGGGCCAGTCTTGAAAGAAAAAGCATTAATTCTTCATTCTAAAATTGATAATGGGGGAGATTTTTCAGCAAGCGAGGGATGGCTTTTTCGCTGGAAAAAATGGCATGGTGTTCATTACCTTGGTGTTTGTGGTGAGAAATTGCCAGCTGATCCTTCAGCAGCAAAGGAGTTTTCAGAAAAACTTTTAGTACTTATTGAAGAAGGCCTGAGTGCAGAACAAATCTACAATGTAGATGAGACTGGGTTAAATTTTAAACTACTTCCAACGAAACTGTTTGTGACAGTGCAAGAAACCTCAGCATCAGGATTTAAAATAAACAAAGAAAGAATCACTGTGACTGTATGTACAAATGCTGCAGGTATGCACAAACTTCCTCTTTTTGTAATTGGGAAATGAGCAAAACCCCGAGCATTCAAGCATTTAAATTTAGCAGCTCTGCCAATTTGCTACAAAGTTCAAAAGTCTGCTTGGATAAACTTGTATTTGTTTAAAGAGTGGTTCTTTACAGAATTTGTTCCAAAAGTAAAAAACAGCTTGACAAGTCTTAAAATTCCTGTAAAGGCCCTACTCATTCTCAACAATGCCCCAACAAACCCAAGCAAACTCATTTCTGACAACATAAAAGCTATGTTTTTGCCACCTAATATAACATCTTTAGCCCTTCCAGTGTCCACGTTGTCTGTATACGTTCAGAGAATCTGAATTGAGAGACCAAGGACGTATGTATCCATTTTTAGTACAACAAAAAAATTGATTTTAAAAAAATAAAAATTGTGATCAATTAATTATTGTGTGGTACAAAATGAGTGGGTGCAAACATAAGTGTAATGTCATTACAATGGAGATGAAATTAAAACTGTTAGAACTTATTTACAAAGGTAACAAAAATAATTCAGGCTTCAAAAATATTTTGTTTTTTAATTTGATGCATATTTTATTAAATTACAATATAAATAATTTTATAAAGCCATCTGATTGCCATTTTTTAGAAGCAGTAAACGGTATTGCCTATTTGCTTGTTAACATTCCTATTTGCTGAAGCAACCTTCTGATTTAAGCTCACAAGTTTGATTTTAACTATTATCAACAAATTTTTCCTTAAATTTTGGAAAACCTTCTAAAAATTAAGAAAAAAAAACTGCTATTTTTAAAAGAGATAGATTTTGGATATAATAACAAAAAACTTACTGCCATTTTTTTTTCTGTTTCACACTATTATCTGTCATAAACCTATTTCACTATTCCCAAGTTATTTTTATCATTTTTCCCAACATTCTATACATCTTTCCCACCTTAAAATCGAAACTGGAAGTAAACACATTCTTCTTAGAAATTCTGGTTGAACCTGCATTTAATTAGTTATGCTTCATTGAGGCAAACAAGACGCAGATGGCTGACACATGCAATCTCTGTTGCATGTTCTATAAATGTTGTTTACAGTTTTGGTCCAGCATATTGGATACCCTTTGTAAAGTTAGCATTTATTTTTTTATATTTAAACCTTAGTTTTCATTTCAGTAGTTTGTTTTCGGAGATTAGCGATCTTTTGGTTGATCGATAAGTATTGATTTTTTCATAGTTATGCTACATCGTATGGCCGACCTTCAACTTGTTGCTGTAGATATTTTAACATTACATTAGGCTATGTGTTAATTTTTATTTTATTATTTATTACTTTTCCAGTAAAACTTTGATCTAGTATCATTTTCTGAAAATAAATGAGGTCTTTGATATGGAAGCAAATTAATTTCTGTACGAGTTATGCTAGATCGGAGGCCTGCTTAAAAGTTGTGGATTTTTTTAACATCCCATTAGGTTATATGCAATTTTTCTTTTATTTCTTTTTTCTTTAGTAAAATAACTTTGAGCTTGTACCATTTTCTGAAAATGAATGTCTTGGATACTTGCTGCAGAAATCAGTCATTGTGTGGGAGGGCAATTTCAGGAAAGCATCCCCTCCACTAAACTCATGGTGAAAGTTTCACCCCTCCCCCAACTAGAAAAAAAATATTTTTTTTTTTAATTATGAGTTTTTGTTTACATTGAATGATTTTAAAGGCACCCCCCCCCCCCTTCAGTACCTTGGTTATTCCACATATATATAACACTGTTTGTCTTTTGCTTTGGTGCACAAACCTTTCTGCACTTAGCCAAAATCATTAGACTTCAACGCCCAAAGAAAAAATTCATAATGTTTAGCAAAAAAAGCAGCGAAGGAAGTCTTTTTCTATTTCATAACCAGCTCAGAAAATCTCCATAAATGTGAAAAGTCCAAGTCACTTTGTATAACACTGGCCATGTTTAAAATATACGATACTGAAAAGAATCATTAAAAGAAATAAAATCATATTTCAGGTAGAATATTATATTATTTGGGAGGAAATTTCCTTTCGATAAATATATAATTTAACTATTTTTATTCATCAGGTTTTCCAAAATGAAGCCTTAATTGTATAGTGATTTTTTTTTTTCACCATATAACATTGAAAAAGGCTTATCAATATGCTTGCAAATTTATTTATATTATTTATTTTCATAAAATTTGTAATTCTGTTTAATTTGATATATAACATGGCCTATTTGTGTTGATTGGCTATTTTAAAAAAAAAAATTCTAAAGCTGACTTGTTTATTTGACAGCACAATAGCCTGTAATTTTCTCAAAGTATGCGACCGAGAAAAAAATTACAAAACAAGAAAAATATTTACTTAAAACTCTAAAAAAAAATTTTTGTTATTCAGAAGTTTATAGCCATTATTATATTCATGTACATTATAATCATTTCTATTAGTTTTTTTTTTAATAAATTTTTATTTGCATTTCCAGATGCATTTTTTACTACATGACTCTAAAAAAGTCCTATTAGAATAAAGCATATCTTTTTTGTTAAATACTTTATTTTCAGAAAATCCAGAATTAAATGTTGATTAATTTGGCATACAACATGCCATAATTCCTTTCATTAGTTATTTGGCAAAAAAGTTCTAAAGTTAATTTTTTTTTGGCTGAGTGTAGGGAGAAAATAGCTTGGCCTCTGGATGGAAACCTGTTTTTCATGTTAAACACTGGAAAGGTTAGTGCAACCAATGAAGACATGCTTGTAAGTTTAAAAGGTGATACAGGAAAAAGCTTCTTTCAGAAAATCTACAGTGAACTGAAAATGATGGAATAGGACTTTTAAATGCTTTGAAAACAATTAATATCAAGGATTTGATCTAGATGTTGGCAAGAGCTTTTGAAGAAATGCCTCTTACAACGTTTGTGAAGTCATGGGGAAAACTTTGGCCCGAAATTGAAAACTATGTAGAAAGTACCAAAGATGACAACATGAAAGTATCGAATGAGCCTGCGCCTGCCGAAGGCATGATGGATAATGACAATATTTCGCTGCTTAATGACTAAACTGCTGCCTGGATGTGATACACTGGAAGAAGATAACATTGAAAAATGGTTAAAAGGTGACAGACAGTTGGAAAATGAAACACTGAATGATGACGAAATTATCACTGCAGCTCCCAAGAAGGGAATGGAGAAGAAGTGGAGAATGAAGAAGGGAAAGTTAGCCACATTGAAGGAAAAGAAGCTTTTGATATTGCAATAAGATACATTGAACAACAACAGGCCTCATCTGCGATTGATGTGATGTTTATTGAAAAATGGCATGACTTTCCAGGTAAAAAAGTGTTAAGTTCAAAGAAACAAAAGAAAATCATGGGCATTTTCAAGTGGGTGCAAGTAAATTGTTAATATTGTACAAAAAATTATTAATTAAAATACAATACAGTTAGTATATTTGTCATTTGCCGTTTTTATTTACTTTTCTGACATAATTTCTGGATTAACTGGCCTTTTGTTCATCCAGCCAGGGATCTGGTCCCATAAGGGCTGGATAAGAGGGAGTCTACTGTATATATATTTTTTAAATCAAGAATTTTTATTTGAAAAAAGTCTTACATTTGTATTAAACTACTTTTGAGTGCTGGTGGGATGTGAAGTTTCCATTTTGATCCACTAGCATCAATGGTTTTGGAATGGTTAAAAGGTTTAGTTGTAACAATTAAACATTTTAAATCCATTTGATATATTCATGCATTAATCTGAGAATCTGAGAAATTTGATGTTTGTATATGTCACCAGATGAATGTTCATTATTTTATAACTTTATCACCCTCTAACAGCAAAAATTCAAACTAATGAGATTTCAAAAGTACAAATTACCGTATTTAATTAATAATAATAAATATAATAAATACCCCCTCAAGCAGCTGCTTGCCACAGAGGTCTGACAGGAGCCTGTCAGTTTATATGACATATTCTAAAATAATTTTTCATTTAGCTCTTAAAATAGCATACAGACAATATGCAGATAATTTTAAAGCACACTTAAGATGTCCATATGGCTTAATTATAAGAAATTGACAAACATTTACATTGAGAAAGATTAAAAGTTGGAAACAGGACAAAAATTCAATTGTGCATAAAGATATGCATAACTATTGGACCAATAAATAGAATGACAATAAGGTACATAGATGAAGGTGAACATATAATATGATGATGAATATGTTAATAAACTTAAAGTAGAAGGATATATTCAAAATAAATGTGTTGGGAAAAATTTAAGAGCAAAGATTAATCTTAGGTGACTTAACAGGAAAGAGAAGATTGCAACTAATTCAGTAAAACAGTAAAGATGGAGATGAGGGGGGAAATGGGATGAGGCATAGTGCTGGCCAAACCTTTCAATATTCTAATAGAAATAGAATGATATAGTTATTGAATTTATGGAAAATTTATAGAATTGCTTATTAGAGAATTCCAAGTTAAGTTGCCTGAACAGCAAAAGAAATTTCACCATAGTAAGCTTTAAAAATTTAGGGAATCAAACATTGTACCAGAGTGAAGGATGTGACCATGTGGCAATTGCAAATAGGATGCAAGAACTGAATGAAGTAGCTGGGATTTGTTATAGATAGTGTTGTTAATTAGGGTAATTGCAGCTTCTAGATTCAAAAGCAGGAATTTTATTGTTGACATGAATGGTAACCCTTTCTGATATTCTCATTTGTTAAAATATTTTGCTGATAATCTTGAACTTCATTTTGAACTCTTTCTAATCTACACAAATTTTCTTAAAACCAAAAGAAGTGGAAGTGCACTATTCAGATTTTGGTTAGATGTAAATTTTATAGAGAACATTGGAGTAGAGGACAACATATAGTTTCAAATGTATCTCAATATATGTTTTTCTAGAAGCAGAAGTGGCAGTATATTTTATGTGAAGTCCAAGGTCAAGATTATTATGTTATACCTAAATACCATGGAAATAGAAACTAATATGTACACTGCTCAAAGTGGAAATCATAACTTTATGAAGAAAGTGATGTATATGCCCCGACAGGATGGAAGCTATGAGGGTAGATGTGCAAATGATCAAAAAATGGAACATGAGAAAATGCAAGGTATGTGCATTTATTGCAGACCATCAGTACATATTAGGCCCCCATCTGACTGATGGAATGCTGAGATGTCAGTCCTGTAGACATATCTGCATTCCATCAGTCAAATGGTTAATGGTGTTCTGAAGTATGGCATTCCAAACAGCATCCACTTGGGCACGCAACTGTACCAGGTTTGCCACCAGAGGGAGCTGGCAAAGGCAGAGACCCATAAGGTCCCACACATGCTCAATAGGCAAAAGTCTGGAGAATATGGCAGCATGGAGAATGTCCACACCTTGGAGACTCTCCAACATTGCATGTGCACTGTAGCGTTTTTCTGCTGCAGAATCAGTCCAGATATGGTGGTAAAGAAGGGTCATGCCACAGGATTAATGATGTCATTGATATAACATCTTGCCATTAGCTTGCCAGAAACATGTAGCAGAGGTGTCCAGCTGCCATATGTGATACCATCCCATACTATTGTACTATGATGTTTGTGGGGGGGGGGATGCATATGGAAGCTAATGGAATAGGCTTCCTCATGTTGGTGACGATGCAGACAAATGGCTGTCTGGCATGCCAGAACAAAATCAGGACTAGTCTGTGAACAACACTCTCTTCCATTCTGTAATCCATTGTTGCTTCATTTGACACCAGTGGGGACAACTGCCAAGTAGTGATGTCGCTGCAATGGCAGATGCCGGACTGGATGTCTCCCCTCATGTCTGCATCATGCAAACATTGTCTAATGATTTGCGTGGAGACCATGGTATCTGAGTAGTCCGCAAATCACTTCGCAGCACACTCTGTGGTGAGAGCCAATGGCTGTGGTGAGTCCTATGGAGCATGTGATCTGCATGTCCTGCAGTGTGGCATGCTGGTCCCATACCTATCCTTCATGTCATTTGGTGCTCCATGATGTTGCGTGAGACACACTGTTGCAGTGTGCTCACCATGCGTGTGGCGATCACTCGAAGGCTCAATCTGAGCTCTCACATATTGAACATTCACTCTCAGAAAGGATCCCACCAGCATCTCCAAGGCATGATCCAAACATTTTCGCAGCATGCACTCCAACCTCACCATCAGTTGTGCTATGATATGAGCTCATGGGCGACTGCTATTTATCCACAGCTCAGCTGGATGTCACATGCCCATTCACAGCAGAACTTTGATCATTTTCATATCTCTGATGGCTGATTACCTTCTGTGATTTCCACTTTGAGCAGTGTATACTATTAATTTTATTGCTTAGGAGGCATATCGCTTATATCAGTATAAACCCCTTGACCTCACATTCTACCACCAAAATTTCAAACTTTAGCATGAATTGATTGTCTACACTATCTATATAAAGTTTTTTCGTTTTCCAACTTTAGGGATCACTAATAGTGGAAAGGAAAACTATTGGTAGATTCAGAAAATGTGAATCCTAATATGTTATTTGTGCTTACTAATTCAAAAGACCTGTAAATGGTAGCTAGGCGTAAACTGGAAGGAGAGCTGTGCACCAATCCCTAGTGATGATGCACAGAACCGGCCAGGTCTAGCACCTAATGTCTGACCCCGCCTTCTTGTGGTGCAGGCCATTAGTACCTTTCAAAAGAGATATTCTCTTTTGGAAGGGAACGGAAGGGGAGGGCTGCCAGTTTAGTATGGCCTACGGATCTGGTCATCTATGGACACTTTTTTCTTTTTTTTTTTCAACCCTGCTGAGCAGTGGTCAACTTCACAGGGTCCTGGTGCTGACCATTTATACCTACTAGACTGGACTTGTTTATGGATTTGAGCTTGATTATTGATCCTGGACTTTCTGCACTGGTGGGCCTCTGTTGAGGGAGAGTCTGCCGCTGTGTTTTCTGTTTGCTTCTGGGTTGCCAGCTCTGAGTGAACAGAGGCATGGGATACCTTATATCAGCTGGTGGATAATCCTAATCAGAGGCCATCGCAGGTACCTGAACCTTACTTAGCTAGTTGGGCATCGTCAAGGCTAAACTGGAGTAATGTGTCTCAGGCAGGCCATATGGCTCTTGAAAAAGTCCACTGGAAAAGGTGGTGTCTGAAGTTTCTACCAGCATCGGTGACTTCAGCCTTTAGCGGAGGAGGAACAGGTCTTTGCCCCATGCCTGCAATCAGGGGGCTGTTTGATATTGTTGGCCCTACCAATCTCAATAAACCTAATTTCTTTAAAAATCCTACTAATCATTTTCTCTCTGCAGGAACGTGGAACGTGAGGACATTACATAGAGATTATTCTCTTGATGTCCTCATACAGGAATTCCAGCGCTATAACCTAGATATTCTAGGCTTGCAAGAGACCAGATGGACAGGTAAAGGTGAGATACTTAAAAATAACTTTTAATTTCTCTTTACAGGGAGGGAGGATGGAAAGCATCACCAAGGTGTGGGTCTGCTGCTCAGCAGACATGCTAGTGATGCTCTTCTAGAATATGAGTGCATTAATGAAAGGTTTCTTACAGCAAAATTTCAGACAAGCATTAAAGACTTGAATGTTATCTGCTGTTATGCCCCCACTGAGGATGCTGATGAGGATGAGAAGGATAGGTTTTACGGACAACTTCAGGATATTTTGAATTCTGTCAAGAAAGGAGATATTACCCTTGTTCTAGGTGACTTCAATGCCAAAGTTGGTACTGACTCTGATCTTTGGGGATGAGTGATAGGCCCTTTTGGTATTGGTAGCTGCAATGACAATGGACGTCTCCTACAGGTAAGTAAACTCAATGGTTTCAGAATAACTAACACATCTTACAAACACTGCGACATACATAAATACACATGGGTTTCACCTGATGGGCTGCATAGTAATATGATTGATTATATATTAATTAACAGGAAATGGGCTAGTTCTGTTAGAAATACCAGGTCACATAGGGGAGCTGAAATTGGATCTGACCATTACCTTGTTAAAAGGGTCTTGCAACTTAAACTTAAAAAGTGTTGTGCTAAACTTAAAAAATTTACCTTTAATACTGAAGCTCTGAAAGACCCAGTTATAGCTAAAGCTTACCTTGATAGGTTACTTAGTCATTATGACAGTCATGGTTTGCTTACTACTGAAGTTGAAGAAGAATGGGGCCGTTTTAAACAGGCTTTTTTGGAAACTAACAGTACTCTTTTAGGAAAAAAGGAGCAGAGGAGACAGAATTATTTAGGTGATAAGGCACTTAAGCTTATTTCAGAATGAAGGAACTGCAGGAATGTCCTTAATCAGTACCCTACTAGTCCTAATAGAAAGGATTACAGGGAGCTTAATAAACATGTAAAGGATCAGTTAGCTACTGATAAGAATCTTTGGCTTGATGGCTTGGCTGACAAAGCTGAGGAAGCAGTTAGGCAGCACAACAGCAGAGAGCTGTACCAGATAGTTAATGTTTTATGTGGTAGAAAACGGACAGGCATACAAGGATTGCAGGATAAACAAGGTAAGGTTATAGATGGTGAGGATTCTGTTATGGCTAGGTGGGCTGAGCATTTCAGTGATGTTCTAAACAATGTGGTTAGTTCTACTCCCATTGTTTGTAATGATGATAGATGCATTGGCAGCTTTAATGTTGGCCCTATAACACAATCTGAAGTTATTTTGGCTATCTCTAAACTTAAACTTCATAAATCCCCAGCGGTAGATGAAATTACTACAGAAATGCTCAGAGCTGGGAATGTTTCAGTTACCACTTGGATGACTGAAATTTTGAATAACTTTTATGATAAAGGCATGGTTCCTAAAGATTTTACCAGAGTTATTATTATCCCTATTTTCAAAAAAGGTGATCGCAGTTCTTGTGATATCTATAGGGGTATTAGCCTACTCTCTGTTCCAGGTAAAGTCTTTCCATGATTGTGCGTAATAGAATCTGGTTGATTAAGAATCTGGTTGACAGGCAATTGCGTGATGAGCAATGTGGATTCAGAAGTGGTGGGGATGTGTAGATCAGATATTTTCACTTAGGCAGATTCTTGAAAAATGTTTAGAGGTTCAGAAACCTTTGGTTGCTAGCTTTGTTGATTTCAAAAAGGCTTTCGACTCTGTTGATCGTCATAATTTGTGATTGATTGTGAGATCGTATGGTATACCAGACAAGTTAGTTAACATAATGAAAGCTCTCTATAATAACATTGAGTCGTGTGTGAGAGTTGGTAAGTCTTGTAGCAATTGGTTTAGCATTACTTCTGGTGTTCGACAAGGGTGCATTTTGTCACCTTTTCTCTTTAGTTTGGTTGTTGATTATGTTATGCGAAATTCACTTCAAGGGAAAGATTTTGGCCTTAAATGGGCTGGAGATACGAAAATTTCTGATTTAGATTATGCTGATGATTTAGCCCTTTTGGCAAATGATGTTGATGAGATGAACTGTTTCATTCGAGCTGTTGATGAGACTGGTAGTAGAATAGGTTTGGTTATAAACAGAGAGAAAACTAAAGTGATGAAAATTGGTCAGGCAGGTTGTGATTCAGTTAATCTGAATGGTTGCGCCCTTGAGCAAGTGTCTCAGTTTAATTATCTTAGGAGCCATGTAACGGATAAGGATTGCTGCCGGGACTTTTAAGAATCTATGGAGATTGTGGAGAAATAGGCCTATACACCTAAAGACTAAAATTAGACTGTATAATAGTTTGATTCTTTCTAGGGTTAGTTATGGTAGTGAAACTTGGATGCTGTGTAAACAAGATAACAGGAAACTAGATGCTTTTGATTCTAGATGCTTACGCAGTATCTTGGGTATTAGGTGGTTTAACTTTGTAACTAATGATGAGGTTAGGCAAAGGAGTCTGCAACCTCCTTTAAGCAGCATATTGTGCAGAGAGAGACTCCACTGGTTTGGCCATGTTGCCCATATGGATAATTATAGATTGGCGAATAGGGTTATGAACAGTGCCAGAGTCCTCAGAAGGAGGGGGAGACCTAGGATGTGGTGGGCCAACAATGTCAAACATGACCTACTTATAATTGGTGTGCAGTGGCCGGATGCAGCAGATGTTGCTCAGGACAGATATGCTTGGAGAATTAAACTGCGCGGTCTGGTTGGACCTCCGTAGCCCATGGCTGCTTGAGGATGATGATGAACTCAAAAAAGAGATTTTCATTTGTCTCTAAAAACAAAAAAATTGAATATCAACATTTAGATAGATGACAAAGTGAAAATAATAGCTCATTTGTTTTTTTAAAAGAGGGCTGAAAAAGTGAATTTAGTCTCCAAATTGAATTCTATGATAGGTTGATACTTGAATTTTTAACGTAACAAATGTGTGGGAAGGGATGAATCAGTCGGAATCTGCTTACCTGGATGAATTACTGCTGTTATTTACATTAGAAGTGTACTTCAAATCTGCTTATTGGAATAGTAAGCAAATTACACCAAACATAGAAGCAAACTTCCAAATTATCATATAAATCAAAACCAATTGTGACATTCCTTACTGTTTTTACCTATCTTTCTGTTGCCTTTGGCTTTGACATTTGTCAGTTTGTGTATTTGACAAAAGGGTGTTCCACCATATCTTTCAAACACAATGGAGTAACTTAATGATTTATATGTCAAATTAAAGTTTGTGATGCAGGGAGTGTCATTGGCTATAAAAAAAATGACCTCCATGCTTTCTTCCCCTTCCCCCTAAAAAGGGTAAATATGAAACTATTCTTCCGCTATATCTCCAGAATGCCATATGTCGAATGAATGCTTCTGATGCGGGGAATGTCATAGGCTATGAAAAATTTACCCCCATGCTTTCTCCTCTCTAAAAAAGGGAATATATGAAAATGATTATTTTTTTTTTCAAAACTGCTCCTAGTTTGTTCAGGCCTTCTTATACAAGGATGATGCTACTAAGACTGAAGTCATTACTGACTAATGTCTCAGTTAGAGTCAACAGAACACACAAAGTTTCCTAACCACTATAATAGTTAAGGCTAGACTTTACTGCAATCCCCAGTCCCCTTTTTCTGTCTTGCAATTACCACAGGAAGTCGTAAGCAGTCATTGTATGGCAGTGCCACATCAGTAATGCTCGTGAACCAGATTTGTGTTGTGGGGAGTAAACATTTCAGCCACCTGTAGGGTTAATGTTTTTGATTTGACAATAAAGAAAATGTAAGTTTCAAGATATAAGTTTACTGCTTACAAAGGGTATTATATATTACAAAGAGCTTCGATTTTTGTAAAATATTAGTATATTGGATTATATAAGCATATTTATAAGGTAAAATTGAAACAGTTAGCAGAAAATATTTTGTGTTGTCCTGAGTGGGATTCAAACCCATGTCTCCCAGAAACATGCCAGGTATGATGACCATTACACCATCAGCAGCTAACCATTTTTTTCAGCAATGTGACATATAGATATTTACACATATTTTTGTTGATTCACTCCTGACACCATTAATGTCAGGAATTGGGCAATCAAGCTCCCTCATATGATGGAAATAATAGTTGGTAGTCATACTTGCAGCATTATATAAATAATTCAGTAATAAAGTACTACAGGAAAATGTTATGGAACCTGATGTACTTTTAAAAATTGTCAATATATTATTAAAGAGTACACAGTTGTATCAGAATAATGTGATGACCCACAGAATCACAGTGTACCCACCAGGTGCATCAGAGTGCACATGACAAGTTCGACCACACAGATCATTGAAGCGGCCATCCAGGACAGATGAGCCATAGTGCGTAATATGTGAGCACAATGGGCAGAGGTATTGATTTGATGGACATTCATAAAGGAATGATCATCAGCTACTGTGCCAAGGGTGGAAGCATCTCGGAAACAGCAGACTTCGTGGGCTGTTCACGAGGTGCTGTAGTAAGGGTGTATCAATAATAGACCTGACACACCAAGTACCTCCAGGCATCATAACTGTGGAGCCCCAAAGGTCATTGACCCCCAGAGGAGAATGTCACCTCCGTCGACTGGTAAGGGGCAATCGACGTGCAACAGTGTAGCAACTGACCACTCAAATGAACACTGGGGCATCCAGGTACGTGTCCCTGATAACAGTATAGCGAACCCTATTGCACATGGGTCTCCAGATTTGACGCTGCGTAAAGGCACCCATGTTAACCAAGGTCCATCAACAATGATGCCTGCAGTTCGCACAGGACTACCATCATTGGACAGTGGAAGAGTGGAAAAAGGTTGCCTTCCCTGACAAATCAAGGTTTCTACTCCACAGAAGTGACGGCGGTGGTGGATATAGCATCAGACACATGAGAACCAACACCCAGTCATGCTTGTCGGTCAAGTACAGGCGGGTGGTAGCAGTGTGCTTGTCTGGGAGATGTTTTCCTGGTATGACCTGGGACCACTGGATGGGTCCCTGAACACCAATGGCTGCCTGTCCATCCTCGCTGAACACATGCATCCCTTCATGTTAGACATTTACTCTGGTGGTGATGGTGTCTACCAACAGGACAATGCCCCCGCCATGTCACTAAGGTGGTGTGCGACTGGTTCCAGGAACATGACAGCAATGTCTCCGTTCTCCCTTGGCTGGCGAAATCACCCAAACTCAATTCCATAGAGCACTTGTGGGACCATTTGGATCAACAGGTTCAGTGTGCGGACCCACAACCACGTCACATCCGGAACCTCCGTGCTCTGCTGGAGTACGAATGGGTGTGTGGCAAACTTTCCAGGAAACCTTCCAGGTTTCCTTCCTCTGGCAACCTTCCAGGGCCTCATTGTGTCCATGCCACATTGTCTTGCCGCTGTCGTCCAGGCCAAGGGTGGTTATTCCCATTATTATGTAGATGGTCATATTATTCTGATACGACTGCGTATATTGTTAGGAGTCCAGTAAAAAAGCTCTGTGAAATAACTAGCCTAGTATAATGGCCTAAAAAAGCCCAGCTATTGCTACCTACAAAACCAGCAGTCCATCACAAGTCAAATTTTATACAACCAAATATGCTGACCCATAGTTAATTTCAGGACATCCTTCAGGACTAATGAAAACAGCAAGGAATGTCACAATTGGTTGGGGGTGGGGGTGGCTCAGTCGGTAGTGCGTCAGGCTTGTAATCTGTAGTTCCCAGGTTCGAGTTCCAGCTGGGTCAGCGTTTAGATTTATTTCCGAAAAATTCCCCGCTCTGCCCACGGTCAGTAGGGGACACCGATGGGCTTGGAAAGACCATCGTCCGTCGGATGGGATGTTAAGCCGTGGCCCAATGTGCGGGAGAGCCATACCCTGTTCACGTTAAAGAACACGCTGGATGGCCTTGACGGGAGGCAACCATCTGTCTCCCAACAGCTATTCCAGTGGGTCCCCTCCCCCAACCTTCTCTGAGACTTCGGGGTCCATGTGACCAGGCCATTTAGCCCATTGTGTGCAAAAAAATGCCGCTCAGAGGTAAAACAACAAGAACAACAACACAATTGGTTTTGATCTAGATAATGACTTGGTAGTTTGCTTCTATGATTGGTGGAATTTGCTTACTATTCCAATTATAGATCTGTAGACAAGAACACTAGAAATAATTAACTGAAAAAAATTATATGTAAATGGCACTAGGAGTGAATCAACAAATATTTGTGACTGACTCAGCACTTTACAGAACAATCCATTCCTCTACCAAGTCCAGTCACTTACTGCCTCTGACTGAACTAAAGAAACTGTCTTTCTTCATGCAAATTTTTGCTAATCTTCCTTATCTCCTGTTTCTCACACAACTAGTTAATCCACATTTGCACAATATCATGTGATCCCATATTTTACAATAGTTAATAATGGGCATCACTTCTGTTGCTTGGGAGGAGCAGATCACATTTTATTATGTCTGGGCTTAAGTTGATCACCATGTGTCCAGAAACCTCACACTGTTTTTTGTCATTGTTTCCATAAATGTTTCATTTTATTAGTCAGTATGTGTCCATACGCATTGAGTTTTATAGCTTAAATATTGCCCATTGCAACTTCCATCTCATATCTACAGCTGCAATTAATGCCTCTACACTGAAATTTTTGTGAAGGCTACCCTGTTCTCAGAGAGCTTAGGCTACTAACATTTGATCATGATAGTTCCAATTTTATTTTTTGTAG
Source organism: Ryuthela nishihirai (assembly GCA_038380435.1). Lineage (NCBI taxonomy): Eukaryota > Metazoa > Arthropoda > Arachnida > Araneae > Heptathelidae > Ryuthela > Ryuthela nishihirai. Next base: position 17,105,960 of record JAWZYU010000010.1, read on the forward strand.
GAAAAAGCATTCACTACCATCAAATTGCAAATTAAGTCCTGTTTGTATGTCTTGCTTGTTATCCAGGATATACAACTATTTCTATTTGCATTACCAACGTTAGATGCTACATCTAGACTAATCCATGCATCATCTCTGGGTAATAATGAGGAACTCTCCACCTAGTTTTACTACTTTACAGTAAATGTTTTTGTGGAAAATTTTTTACCAAGGTACGGGATTCAACAGGTTAGAATATTCTGGCATGTTTCTGGAGAGATGTGGGTTCGAATCCCTTATGACTGCAAAATTTTTTCTACGAAAACATTTCTTGAATTATAAGTGTTGAAATGTCAACAGGTAATGTTGAGATTATCAATTATTGCTACTTTACAGATTAAGTGGAATAGTTAAGAAATAGAAACTTCTTAAAATAAGTTCCTATGCTGAAATTAGTAAGTTTTTTTTAATGCTATTTACAGTACTGTATATATGATACTCTTTAATGTGTTATGAACTGCATAATATTTCTGCAAATACCTTCTGACATTTAATCTTTTACAGGTGTTTTTATTCTACTGAATGCATATGCCTTTCTGAAATATCTTCAAACTTTCATGTCAAAATCAGAGCTCAAGACTTTGTTCTTTTTAGCTATTGCTACTGTAGCAGTACTAGTTTTTCTTGCGGTTGTTGTTCTAACTTACACAGGTAAGACACTTGGTATTAATGTGAAAAAAAATATCATTTTTCCATGCTTTGATATATTGTAAATTGTGCTGGCAATTTTTTTATGAAGCATGAATTTTACTACATTGTTATATAATATATGCACATTTTATAAATTGATGTGTATTGGTCCTTTGTGATCAAATACTGATTATGACACTTTCAGTTTAAACATTAGATGTTGATATGATAACAAGAACTTTTTCGATGTCTAGCTATAGTTAAATATGAATAATATACTTTAGCAAAAGTTTTGCAAGTTACTGTCTGTTAGCTGACTTTGTAATTATTTAAAAAATATTAGAAATATTTCTCATATGTTAATGTTTTGATAAACAAAATGTTTATTCTTCAAACACAACCAACTTCAATGAAAATGAAGTGTAAGAAATATGAGAAAATCAAATTCAGCTGATAAATGCTGATATGAATTAATTTTTAGAAAACCAATTTTGTAAATTGGTGTAAATGAACATTAAAATAAGTTTTTAATAAAAAATTTTATTTTCAAACTTAATCTCTCATTGTAGAATATTTATAGATTCTTAGTAATTTATTTATATATATGTATATATTTTATTTTTTTGTCACCATTGATCTGAAGAAAGATAAACAGCAAGTTTTGGCTCAATACTGTTGTGCATTTCCTTTTTGGTTGCAAAGGACTAATGAATATGCTAAATTGTGTAGTGTATTATGGGAAAGCAATTTGTGTGAAATAATGACATGTTTGGGAATATTTCAGTATATTTAACATGTTTATAAAGCTGGAAAGGAAAGAAAGCAGTAACAGATTTAAAACCACATAACTTATATTTTATGTTTCAGGTTATATTGCTCCCTGGAGTGGCAGGTTTTATTCTCTTTGGGATACAGGTTATGCTAAAATACACATCCCCATAATTGCATCTGTGTCAGAACATCAGCCAACTACTTGGTTTTCCTTCTTTTTTGATCTGCATGTTTTAGTACCAACCTTTCCTGTAGGTTTATGGTATTGTTTCCAAAACATCACTGATGAACGAGTCTTTAGTAAGTTTTTTTTTTTTGTATTCTAACTTTAATTTTTAAATACAAGTATTTGCTTTTGAGTTACTGTCAAATAATTTATATAATAATTAGTTTTATTATTCTCTAGTTTACTAAATACTGCAGTAAGAATAAAGTAAAGTTGAAGAACAAGTTTCTTAGAACAAGCAAACCTTCTTGATTTCTGTGAAAGTGATTTAGCTTGAGTTCAGCACAACATAGCATTATTACTTCATGTTAATAACCAAACACTAAGTGATATTATTAATTCCCATACTGTGCAAATTAGAGAATGAAGTTTACTGTGTGGAAGACACTTGTGTCAAATATGGTTTATCATATTACCTTTTTATTGAAAATGGACTTTCTTACCTAATCACAAACATTTTATAAGGTAGGAGAAACCAAACCCAAATCTGTTGTTAAAAAAAAATATCTCTCAAGCAGTTACTTGCCACAGAGGTCTAACTGGAGCCTATCAATGTAATATGCTATAGAGGTTTGTGAAAAAAGTGACACTTCAGCAGAAAGACAAGAAGTATCCATCCTTGTCTGGAGTTACTGGCCATCCTTTATGAGAAGTGTGTCTTCCCATAAACCAAAATGTCCTCTCTCTCTCTCTCTTCTTTTTTTCAGGGAAGGGGTTCACTCAGTTGGTAGTGCCAGATTTGTAATCTGCAGTTTCCAGGTTCATTTCCCACCTCTGAACATTGAGATTTATTTCCACTAAACCCCCACCCTGCTCTCAGTCAGAAAGAGGACACCATGGGCTTGGAAAGGGTGCCATCCATTCAGATGGGGACATAATGCTGTTGCCCCATGTACATAAGAGCCATCCCTGTGCCCAATAAAGAACACATTGGATGGCATTGCCAGTATGCTATCATCTGTCTCCTAAGAGCTGTCAGTGAGTGCCCCCTTCTCCCAACTTTCTCAGTCCTTGGTGTTCTTGTGATCTTGCAATTTAGCCCATTGGGTGCAAAAAAGTTCTGCTCAGAAGTTAATCCAATAACCCCCTCCTTTTTTTTTTTAACAGATAGAATCAAAAATGAATAATTAATGTTTTGGGGAAACCAAATGCATCAAACATTTCTCATTTTATCTTAACTGAAAAACTAAGTTAGAAATTTAATTTCTATTTTTTTGCAGAAAATCTGTCAAAAGGTTGGGCAATAATAAAGCTAATTGACTTTTTCTATCTACATTATTACTGAAGAATAGGGGTGGGGATTTGCTAACTCTGTAGTATGCCAGGCTCATAATCTGCAGCTCCCAGGTTGGATTCCCATCTGTGCCAGCATTGAGCTTTATCTCCACTAAATCCACATCCTCCCTCAGTCAGAAAGGTGACACCAATGGGTTTGGAAAGGCCACCATCTGTCATATGTCACATAAAATTATATGAAATATGTACATTAAGAAACACATTAGATGAAGTTTACCATCTGTCTCCTAACAGCTGTCCAATGGATCCCCTTTCCCTAACCTTCAGAGTAGGGGTTTGCTCAGTCGGTAAAGCATCAGTCTTGTAATTTGCAGTTTCCAGGTTCAAGTCTCCCCTGTGCCAACAATTAGATTTATTTCCACTAAACCCTCATCCTGCCCTCAGTCAGTAAGGACACTTGGGCTTGGAAAGGCCACCATCTGTTGGATGGGACTTTAAGTCATAGCCCTGTGTGCAGGAGAACCATATGCTGTACCCATTAAAGAACATGCTGGATACCCTTGATGGGAGGCTACCACTGTCTCCTAATAGCTGTTTAATGGGTTCCCATTCCACCAGCCTTTTTCAAGCCCTTGGAGTCTTGTGATCTTGCCATTTAGCCCATTGTGTGCAAAAAAAAGTGCTGCTCAAAATAAAATAACCCATCCTATTGAAGTATAAGTTACTTCTTAATTGTCAAACATTTTATATATTGTAAACTGTTTAAATCTATGAATTGGTGTAGATAAATTGTATGAAATATTACCAATCACGATAATTTTTCTGAAATATCATTAGCAGATAAATGAGAACACTGAAAGTGCAGTATTAAAATAGAATTTTTTTTAAACAAAAGTTGAGAACAAAAATATCAAAGTGCCAAAAATGGAATTGTTTAAAAAAAAATGCAAATTTTAAAAGAGTTTCCTCATAAAAATAAAGTTTTTTTTATCATTACTCCCTAAAATAAAATACTCCCTTTCTGGATTTAAATTTTTTTTTTCTCTCTTTTATTACTTTCTGTAATCAATATAGAATTTTTACTCTTAAAAAAAATAAAAAAGTAATAAGCACAAATGACTGATTTTTAAAGGTGGGGATGGTGTAGTCACTCAGGCCCAATGCTAGAAGGGAACCCATAAAGGCATGGATCAAAGATAATCTGTATATTCCTGATAATTTATCTTTATTGCACTCCTGGAAGCACTGCTCAATGACTTTGAATAGGATTTAATAACTTTAGCTACTGTATGAAACTATTTTATGCAGAGAACTGAATCAAGTTTCATAAGTTTTATATAAATATAATTGAAATGATATAGAAACTCAGTTAAAAATATAGTTCAAAATATATGACAATAGTTCCTATATTATTTCCCTAAAATTGGTATGATCAGTATAATGTGAAATAGTGCTTGGTTGAAAGTGTAAATGATAATTGAGTACATTACACAAACAATGTCATAATACAATGTAATATGTATTATAGTGCTTCATTTTCACTTTTATGTGTTCATCCATCATCATTGCATTTTATTAGTGTATGAAATGTAAAAAAAACTGAGATTTACTCTGTCTACTTATTCAACAATCATCTACACATTTCACCAAGCACTATTTAGTATTATATTGATCAAACTAATTTTAACAAAATAAAGGACTTCTCATATATTTTGAGATATAATTCATTTAATTTGATTGCTCAAAGTTTATAAAAAGAATATTTTGTTTATAAAATTATGCTTTGGTAAAAAAAAGAGCATCAAAAGCATAGCATACAGTCTTCACAACTTTTTTTCAGATACCTTGAAAGAGCATAGAAGTTATAATGTCTGTGCATCTTTATATTCAGTTTTTTCCCCCTAATAATTCATTGTAGATGTATCAACAGTGGACTATTTTTTGTTCACCAAGTGCCCAAAGCATTCCAGGAATAATAGTCAGTTAATTATCCAAAAATATTTCTGCTGACATATTTTATTGTGTGCTTTCTACTTGTTTATAACTTTATGCTGTATTTTATAAATAATTGTCTTAATAATTTTATCATCTGCTGTTTGTGAATATTTTTCTTTAATAAATGTTAAATAACAAGATATAGGAAAAGAACTAATTTAAATCTTATCAGGGATGAATTATTGGATTATAGTAATAATAATGCTAATTGCATTGAATCTTGGACAACCATAGAAAGAAATTCATTTACTTGAAGTGTCCAAAAATCACAATAAATTCAAATATGAAAACCTAGAATCAACATTTTTGTTATTCTAAAAAAATGCATATTTTGTTCTGTTCAAACCTGTGAATCTGTGCATCTTCTTGTCCTTTTTTTTTTTGCCCTCTATACCATCTGTGTCCTTTTTAGTGAAGTATGCATGGCAATCCTAATTTAAATCCAGGCCAGTTTGATCTACAGCTAAGCATTCTAGACTTTCAGTTAATCATCATCAGTGTCAAGATTAGTGTTTTGTGATTTCCATACAGCCACATAAACAGCCACCTGTTTATGTGAAACACACAGGAATCTCAAAAACATTTTAAACAGAAAGATGAATAAATGTTTTCATGTAGCAAAACTGATTTGAATAAAGTTTTTTTCTGAAGGATTCAGAAATATTTAAAGGTGTAGCCAATTTTCAGAAATTTAATCTCCAATAAAAATTGCATCTTACAGTAACACTGAAATTGTTTTTGATAGTCCTAAAACTTTGTGATCTTCGCTATTGATGAGATTAGTGTATTTTTTTGCAGCAACAACTTTTTCCCCCCCTGAAATCATATGCTCTTGTGGCATATCAGGTAATTTTTCTACTTGCTGTCCAATAAATTTGCTAACATTAAAAATACCAGTTAATAATTTTTGCTAAAAGATAGATGTTTAAGTCACAATGTTGATAAAAAAAATTATTAGATTTTTCTCTGTATCACTGTAATTAGTTTGGATATAGAAATTTATAATTAGACTCTAAAAACTATTTTTTTCTCATCATTGGATTGCTTAAAATTTTGGGGGTATTTACTTCTCCTTTTGGCTCTAGCATGTTTTATAGACAGTTTTGCAAAATCATTAAAGAATTCCCATATTATTCCTTTGAAAAGATAAATGAGAAGCTCAATATCTTGAATAGACTTATGGGAATGAGACTGAATATAAAGATATAAATCTTGTCTATTTGAATCTTGCATTTCAACAATATTAATTTAGTATTTAAAGAGTTTAAATGGAATATTTAACACCAGCATCACTCCAAAAAAGTTACACCACAATTGAAAGAATTTGAAGGAATTATTAGATGAACTCTTAAATATACAATTATTTTAGTAATTGGTTTTAGTAATGTTGAGAAGGTAAAGAATAACTAAAAGTGATCTTACTTAAAAGGTCAAATTCAGTTATATAACATTATAAATAAGATTCTTTGAAGAATATTTTTAATCATTAAGTAGGAAGTTTAATGCTTTTATCTGCTCTTTTTTAAATCTTCTAATATATCAAAATTGTAAACAGTTTATTTTGAAATTTTGAGAAAATAATGTTTTCTGATTGTTTTTTAAAATAACTTTTTTTTTTTCAGTTATATTATATGCTATTACTGCGGTATATTTTGCTGGGGTTATGGTACGTTTGATGCTGACATTAACACCTGTGGTGTGTGTACTTAGTGCCATAGCCTTTTCTCATGCCTTTAACATGTACTTACAAGATGATGAATGTCCAAAATCAGCAACTAATACTGCTGACAGTGACAGTGAGGAGAGTGATGGAGCTGATAAAAAAGGAAACAAGAATCTCTATGACAAGGTATAACTTAAAATTTGCTCATTATTATCATTAACCCTTTTACAGCAAGTGGACATGACTCATGTTTAAAAATACTGGTGGGATGTTATATTGTAAAATTTCTTTATTAACATGTTCCAACATTAGTTTCAGTAATGTTCAGTACAAATCAGTGTCAACATTATTTAGTATTGTCCATGTTTATGCTCACATATTTTGTAAATGTTTCAGTTGTTATTTATTAATTTTAAAAATCATTCCAAAAATGTTAAAACCTAAATGCTTTTAGATACTGTTTAACAAAAGTTTTCAAGAACACAATAATGCAAGCATTTATTGCAAAGTATGGAACTTTAAATAAATTAAAATTAAAATGCAGTGTTATTAAATAATTTAATCACAATCTATACTGTTTAAAAGGGCTTTTCAAATTCTTTTAGTTAGTGCTCATAAGCATATTCTATCATGCATCATTGCAAACTACAACATGTAGTAGTTCAACACAAACAATATCATTTACTGTGTTGAGTGTACCAGCCAATTTACAGATGTTACAACATACAAACATTCATTTCAACAGACATATGACTAACAAGTACAAGAATAACATCTGAAACTGTGTAAAGCAATCTTCCATCTCATGTGAGTATTAATAAGAACTTTAAAACCCAAATTAGTATTAATAAGTCCTGTATTTAACACTTCTCTTTGCAAAAATACTATTGTACTAAGGAATATAAGTTAATACTACTGATGTTGCAGTTTGCAGTGATGTATGATTGAATATGCTTATGAGCTCTAACTAAAGGCATTGAAAAGCCCTTTAAACAATGTAAATTATGATTGACTGATTTTAAACATATAGATTTGTATTTATGATTGACTACATTTTAAACATGTAAATTATGATTAAATGATTTAAAAGTATGGAACCCAAGATAGGTATTTGTATTAAGTGTTTTATGTAGCTTAGATCAATATACCACAGAAAATAACTTTAAATGAAAGTAGTGAAGGTAACTTAACAATTCAATGTTCTTTTAATGTGAATTTGTTTCCCTTATTACTAATTTGTAAGCAAGATGTAAAATTTCCATAGGATATGTAAAATTATTATTTTATACGTGTAATTATTACAGCTTTTTTAGTTTGAAAAGCTGGATCTGACCTTTTTTCATATAAAATGTTGGTTTATCCCAAATTTAGATGTGAAAATGAAATGTGTCCATTCAATGGGCACACTCTTCCATCTTAAAACTAGGTGCAATCATTATGCAAGTAAATATAGTACCAGAATAGGAAATAAAACGTATATTTAATGTAGGACATAGTTTGGAATCATATGCTGCTCCCTTTTCCTCCTATACTTTAAAATAATATAATTACTCTCAAGAATGACAATTAAAATCCACTTTATTTACTTTCATTTTTTCTTATTGTTAATAACAAAGTTACCCATAACATCTGTATTGCCTCGTACACTCTAATTATAGTCCTTAATGTCTATATGTGAGTAATATCATAAAATATACACATGAATATATACATTAAAAAGAAAAATTCTTTTTAAAATAGAAGAGTGTATGTCCTGTAATGGTCTACTTGGCATATAACTGTATAGGTTTAATTATTTTAATTGTCTCCATGCTTCTTTTAATTTGTACCCTAAAATTCCAAAATAAAGCATTTCTAAAAGCCAGCCACTCTCCATACTAAAGCTCCTAGCAGGCTTGCATTACTTTCCTCCCCCCCCCCCCCCACCTTCCACCTTCTTAGCAAACCACTCATTGCCTCTCCACTCATGCCTCACCCAGTCTACCTAATTCCCTTTCCCAAAAACCCAAACAGGAAGTGCTTTCAGTACAGATGTACTGACTCTGACCTTTTAAAGGACATTCACTTTCAATGTTAAAGCTCTAGCAGGCTTGCATTCCACTCTTCTCCCCCCCCCCCTATTTCCCACCTACTTTGGCATGCAGCGCTATACATTCTCCACAGTTAAGGTCAGATGATACCTGTCGAGAGATGCCTTGACTTGTGCCATCCTCCCCATGGCTTTTCACCCTCATTTTTGACCCAAGGCTGCCTGCGGAATCTGAGGTTCGCCAGAACTTGTGCAATGCGTCTGATGGCTGTCCCCCATCTCAGTTTGATGTGGTTCGATGTTCAGGGCCACACCTATCCATGTTGTGGTGGTTTTTGTGAACACTTTCTCCTCTCTCTACACTCTACTATACTCCCTTTCCTTCCAAAAACTACAATTAATTATATCAATAATTCCTAAACCTTAAACATATTCTCATGATTGGCAATTCTAACCACAAAATCATAGCAAATTCAAACGCTGTCTGGATTTTATTCAAGATTTCCTATCTATTTTTTCTATCCCCCATTTTCCCTATTTTATTTCTCTCTATGACAATCCCCCCCCCCTTTTTTTTCCCTCCCTCTACCTATTATCTTATCATTTTATTCTTCACTTTTTTTCTTTTCATTTCTTTCCTTATTCTTATTTTTTTTATTGCGGGGTAGGGGGGGGGCTCAATTGGTAGTGTGCCAGGCTCGTTAATCTGCAATTCTCAGGTTTTGGTTCCAGCGGGGTAAGTGTCGAGATTTTTCTCTGTTAAACTCCCCGCCCACAGTGAATAGGGGTCACTGCTGAGCTTGAAAAGACTGCCACCCATTCGATGGGAGGTTAAATCGTGGCCTCGTGTGTGGGAGAACCACACCCATGCATGTAAAGAATATGTTGGATGTCCTTGATGGGAGGCTGACACCCTTTTCCCAACAGCTGTCCAGTGGGTCCCCTCACCCAACCATCCACGAAATCATGAGTGCTTGGAACATGGACATTTGTCCCAACTATTTTATATTTAAATAGCAAAAATCATTCCTTTTTTTTTTATAAAAAGCAGCTCGAATTTACCCTTTAAATAACAGAAGACTTTCGGCACAATTCATTTACACAGTTAGAGTATAAATTTAGACCATACTGGCAATAAATCCTTGTTACGATAAATGTTGCAATAAATGTTGTTCAAAATTCGAAAAGTTCCTTTATTCTAGATCAGAATGAACAGACTGACAGAATTAGATAACATTAGATTAATGTAGATTATTTGACAGGTACATCCCCTGCTGCTTCACAACTTTATTCTCTGTACTTTTATGCCTCAATCAGCACACGAAATTGACTTGTGTTGCCATCCATCAGATGTAGTACTGTCTTGTATAGTGGAACGTCGGATGGCATTATTTCAATCATTCTCTAGCACCATGACAATGCCTCTGACCATAACCTTTCTGGAGGCACAGGTCAAGTTGCTTAGCCATCCAACCTACAGTCCAGACCTGGCATTGTGCGACTTCTTTCTCTTCTCTATGGTGAAGGATCAATTTTGAGAACACTAATTTTCTAGCATAAATTAAGCTGTTACAGTATACGAGGAATAGCTGAAAACAGTGCTGGAAATTGAGTGGAGTCAGTGCTTCCGGAGGATGAGACGTTGCATTGGAGTGTCAGGAGGAGTATTTAAAAAAAAATGTAATTGCTGGAATACAGTTTAAATTATCCATTGAGCTGTGTCTCAAAACATTTGTAGTGACCTTTGTATATAAACAGTTTCACAGCTAATTCTTCAACAACTTAACATTAGCTTGTCTTTTCATAAGAGAAATGTTGACTCCAGATCAACATAGGAATGAAAAAAGGCTTCAGCTGTTGGTTTGTTTAAAGACTGAAATTTAAATTACCAAGAAGATTACTGATTGAAAGAATTATTATATATGTGTTAAACTGTATTAGATTACCAGATCTTCGGAAGTGAAGAGGCAATGGAAATGTAATGAGTTGTTCCTTCCTGCTGCATTATTGAAGTTCAATGTTGCATTATATGAATATTTTTTACACTCTGTGATATTGAAATTGCACCACCCAGAAGTAGTATTTAGGATCAGATGAAAATCATGAACAAGGCAGGTTGGCCGAAGAGTAAGACATGATTACAGTTACAGAACAAAGACAAATTTATTTCACATACAGACAGATTATCTAGCAGCATTCAATACTTTGTAAATCCACCATGGTTCATGACATGCAGCTGCATGTCATAGCATGGAGTCAGTAGGCATTGACTTGCATCTTGAGGCATTGTGTGCCATCCTGTTGCATCTGGTCTCAGAATAGCTACAGCTTGTGCTGGTTGTGAATGAGTTTGCATGTGACACCTTTTCTAAGGTTTGATGGGCGATAAATCCAGGAATCTGGCTGACCACTGAAATGCATTGATTAATTGTTGATGTTGGCAATGTGTGTCCTGGCATTATCTTGCTGAAACAGGGTTTCTGACACTCCTGCAATGAAGGGGAGTGCCATGGGTTCCAGGATGTCATTGATATAGTACCACAGGGACAAAGTTCCTGGGAGACAAACATGACTTACCACATCCGAGATCACTCGGAATGTGCCATTCAAATGGTGGCAGCTGAACCAGAGTATTCCCTGCATTGTTTTCACTTGTATACAGCAATCATTGGCTCCCAGAAAACACTGAGATTTATCACTAAAGATGATGTAATACCATTCTACATTCCAAGTTGTTTGGGGTTGGCACCACTTCAGCCACTTGTTGATGCTTGGCAGTGAAAGGTGATGCAATGGATAATGTGCCTGCAACCCTGTCTCTGTAAATCATCAGGAAATGGTTCATAATGTTATGGAGTGATACAAGGCCGGTGTAATTGTTCTACTGAGACTATATAATATAATTATAAAACTTGCTAGCATTGCTATTGGTGTGGTGGACACTTGTTGCAAAATTATTTGGTCTTGTGGTGTCCTCAAGCATGCACCAAATAATTGCTGGTCACTGTGTGTGGCTTCTTGTAACCACTATTGTCAGCAGGGGCATAGTCATGGTGGGGGAGGCTCCCACCCAAAGTAACTCTGAGTTGGCAAAATTTGAAGCGACTTCGTAAAAGCTAGATGAGTCGTGAAAATTTGTAATCTTTTTTTTTTGCAAAATTAAGGGGAGTTGTCAGAATCGAGGCAACTTGGCAAATCTAGGGCAGTTTGGAAAATGGAGAGGCAAAAAATTTAGAGCAGTTGGCAAAATTCGAAGCCACTTAGTAAAATACAGGTGAGTTGACAAAATTGGGACAACTTGGCAAAATCTTGGGGAGTTGGCAAAATTCAGGTGAGATGTAAAAATTTGGATTTTTTTCTGTAAAATTATGGCAAGTTTGGCAAAACTTAGGGAGTTGGCAAAATTCAGGTGAGATGTAAAAATTGGGATTTTTTTTCTGTAAAATTATGGCGAGTTGGCAAAATTTGGAGTGACTTGGCAAAATCGTGTAGAGTTGACAAAATTCAGGTGAGATGTAAAAATTGCAATTTTTTTCCTGTAAAATTATGGTGTGTTGGCAGAATCGAGGCAACTTTGCAATATTTAGGGGAGTTGGCAAATCTTGGGGGAGCTGGCAAATTTCAGAGTGACTTTGCAAAAATCAGGTGAGATGTAAAAATTTGGATTTTTTTTCAGTAAAATGGTGAGATGGCAAAATCGAGGAAACTTGGCAAAATTCGAAGCCACTTGGTAAAATACAGGGGAGTTGTGAAAATTGTGCCTTTCTTTTGCAATTAAAAAGAATTGATAAAATTCGAAGTGACTTGGCAAATTCAGGGAAGATGTAAAAATTGCAATTTTTTTCTGAAAAATTATGGCGAGTTGGCAAAATGTAGGGGAGTTGGCCAAATTCGAATCCACTGGGTAAAATATAGGTGAGTTGGCAAAATATAGGGTAGTTGGCAAAATTCGAATCCACTTGGTGAAATATAGGTGAGGTGTGATAATTGGGATAAGGTTTGTGAAATTAAGGAGAGTTGGAAAAATCGAGAAAACTTGGAAAAATATTGGGGAGTTTTTAATGTGTTTAAATATTGGGGGAGCATTTATGTATGAATTTTGAATTGACTTGACAAAGAAGGAGAGATGTAAAGATTGGATTTGGATTGATTTTGTGAAATTAAGAAGATTTGGCCAAATCGAGGCAAAATTCACACTGATTTGGTACAATTCAGACAAGATGTAAATATTGGGATAATTTCTTTGAAATTCTGGCTAGTTGGTAAGAAAATTGGAAGTCAAATGGCAAAATTTAAGAGAATTGTGAAAAATTGCCCCCCTCCCCCAATGGAGCGAAAATTTAGACATTATTTATCCAGTTGTCAAAATTTGATTTTTCAAGTTGGAAAATTTTTGATTTCTTCCACCCTCCCCCCAAACATAGTCCTTCGCCATGCCCCTGGTTGTCAGTACTGAATGAATGTCTTATGATTTTGGCCAACGTGTTCCCTACATGCCCTTTCTCAAATGGCATTAGTTGTCGATATGGTTGATGTACATGTCTTGCATTCTGTATATGATGCTGTTTCTGTGGGATTTCTTGGATTCTACTGGTCACAAACATGGTGGTCTCTCACATGAGAGTGGGGTGGCTCAGTCAGTAGCTCCAATTTTTGTAGTATTTTATATAATTTAGATGTAATATAACAATTCATTTGCAACAGGACAGAGAAGAATCCTAGAAGCTACTAGCTTTTACATGCTTTCTTATACAAAGATATGCCCTACTAAGACTAAAGTCAGTGACCACTGCCTCAGCTAGATCTAACACAATACATAAAGTATGCCTTCTGGAACTTTATCTAGTTCCCTAATCACTATTGCAATTAAGGCTGAATAAAGCAATGCATTTAACATCATTGTAAATTCCCAAAAAGAAATGTTAAAAAAAATTCATGTGCTAAATAACTGAACTAATACATTTCTTGTGTTGCTTGACACCAGTGGGTTGGATTGTTTTGCCGCTGAGCTGTGAGAAATTAAAAATTTATTACTCGAGGGTGGAGTTAACAGCTTTTTGTACAAGTTTAAAACATGGCAACACAGTGACTGTTCAAGGACATGGAGTAACGTGTGAAAGTTGAAACATGCGATACAGTTGGATGTAACAGCAGAACAGCATGCAGTTTGTCATTTTCTTACTTTAGAAAGGTGTTCATTTTTATGTATGATTTTTTGCAGGTTATGGCTGATCTGAAAACAGAAGTGGTATGTGATACATTATTGTGTTCAACAAGGGTTAAGTACTGCACTGACAGTCACAGGAATGACTCAAGTGTGGAGAACAATGCTTGATTGCCCAGATCTTTGGTCATCCTCCATGGAATCATGCCATCTGTGAAGCATTTATACCTTTCGAAAATTCAGCTTCATTTCAAATGCTGTTTTCTTTACACTCGAGTCATTTCTGTGGCTTTGTGTCATTTAAACCTCTCCAAATACAGTAACATGTAACAAAGTGTTACTGAGTTTTCAGATCAGCCATGGCTTGCAAAAAATCGCACAAAAATAAGTTTTCAAAAGTGAGAAACAGAGACTTACTGTGTACTGTTGCTGTTACAATTTTATTGCAGTGCTCCAACTTGCATACACTGCTCTGTTCCCTCGATGAGTCACTTTTTTGCTACATGTCATGTATTAATTCATAGAAAAGCTGCTAATTTTTGGCAATATCAGTCCATGAATTAAATGATCCACCTACAAATAATAAAATGTTTATGTACTACGAATGGATGAGTAATGAAATTCTGTTAGGGTTTTGAATTGAATTTTTACATAATGTTTTGATGAAAAACATTTCACTTCTTGTAAAGTGTATTCTGACAGAAGACTTGCATGATGATTATCTGTGCCTTTTTTTTACATGTAAAGTGTGGTCAGAACATTCATAAAATGCACGATGACTGAACTTTCAGAAAAAAAAAAAAAAAAAATACTGCTATTACCTATCATGTGATGGTGCAGAAGCTAGCCAGGAGTTTGGGAATGTGGCAGAACATTTATGTGTGATGAAATATTGTACCTGCTATGAGGCATTAGTAAGAGGGATTCTAATGATGGGTAATCCTTACTTATGGAAAGTGGGGAAAACTATTCCAAAGGTTATCAACTGATTTTTGTTATGTGAACACCTGGTAATGGAGAAGGGACATTACCAGGCATGTAGCAGCATGCCCAGTACTAACATTAGGATGATGGTTTGACCAAGGTTTTCACAAGCTGTCTTGTGGCAAAAATAGTAATAACATAAACTGTGCATGTATCACAACTGTGTATTCAGAATGGAGGATGCAACTGTGTTTAATTACTGTACCAGTCTATTAATTACAGTGCATTCCTTGTTCCTAACATTTTTATAATGTACTTTAGTTAATGCTGCTTATAAATATTTTGATAAATTTGAAAATTTTACTGGAGAAAAAAGAGGAAAAAATCTTAAATAATGAGTTTGTTCAGTTATGAATTCTTCTGATTGGTAAAATTCTTAATGCATTTTTTTATTTGTTTCAATTAGTTTATTATATTTTATGATATATATTATGTATTATATTCATATACTTTTTAATGTTTTTCACTGTTAGATAATGTATTAATTTTAAATCATTTTAGGCTGGAAAAATTCGCAAAATAAAGCCAGATCAGTCAAAAGAAAACATTGGCCTTGGTACAAATGTGCGTAGTGTTATAGTAGTGGTGTTAATGATGGTCCTCATGATGTTTGCCGTCCATTGTACTTGGGTGACTAGCAATGCATATTCTAGTCCTAGTATAGTATTAGCCAGTTACAGTTCAGATGGGTATGTACAATTTGATATTTTGTACACATGACATTTGTAATTCTGCTGAAATTACATATGTTTTAAAATGATTATAAAAATTACATCATTCAGTAGACAATATAAATGCAATAAATATATTTTTATCCTATTAAAATTATATAACAAGATTAATATTAATATATATCAAATACCCATAATTTGACATAATGCAAAATTAAAATTCCTAACAGCAGTGTTTTTCAAAGTAGTGATCACTGAATGTTTGTTGCAGTTTCTATAAAAAAAGAAATTTTGCTAATTAATTCTTTACACTCATATATAAAAAAAAAAACTGTCCTTCACAGTCAGTTCAGTATGTATAATGAAATTTAATGTTCTTGGGATTACCTGACACATGAGTACAAGTGATATTTTATAATGCTGGTGGCTGATAGCAAATGCATCCAAAAAGTTAAATCAAATTTGTGTATGTTTATCAATGATTACATCAAGCTTAATATAAAATTCTTCGTTATTTTGATTTCATTTCCTAGATTGTTTCATTTTAATAATTAGCATTAATATGGATATACATTTTTTTGTGTAGAAATAGCCATGTTACACTTAATATGTTAGAAACTGGTATAGGTATTGTTGCTAATAAGATAATCTGCTGCATGAATATATATCCTAGTTTGAAACCGTAATCATTTTATGTGTATAATTTTAAACCTTTTTTAGTGTGATTTATAGTATTTTTTATTATGTCTAGTTACATCACTCCCCATTATTTAATTGCATGTTACCTAATTTAGTTATATTGATACTTTGAGATTCTTTTGATATTATAATTTGAAGCATTAATCAGAAAAGTGTAACAGGTCCAATTCTCTTAATTTCATTTTGTACACTTGATCATGAGACCAAGACTAACTTTTTAAAATCATATTGTACTCTCAGGGTGTTAATTATTTGATGTGAGGATTTTATAATGTTTTAACTGAACTGCTATCCATAGCCTTATATCTTAAATAAATAATATTTGCTAAGTGCATTATAATGGACAAGTTTGAAGTGATAAATTAGGATATGAATGCAAAATACAATCATGCTTTATAATACATTTGTAATACTTTGGATTATTTGATTTTGACCTGAATCACAAAGTGTGGTAATTAATGTCGTAAAAAATAATTACTAATGAAATGTAAATGCAAAACACATTTAAATTGCCTGTGAAAGTTTTTGAATCTTATTAACTTTTATGAACATTACCTTATGTGTTGTAATTTGGCACATTATAGTCATAGTTGGTCTTGTACCATGAAATTCCAAACAAATAAACAACTTAGATATATTTGTTTTCTGTTATTTCTAGATTATACCTGTGGTACAAATATGTAATAATTGATGCAAATTTACATCTATTTGTTATATACCTAATTATTCCAAGATTTAATTTTGCAGGTCACGAGTAATTCTGGATGATTTTAGGGAAGCATATTATTGGCTATCCCAGAATACGGCAGATGATGCTAGAGTTATGTCATGGTGGGACTATGGCTATCAAATAGCAGGCATGGCAAATCGTACTACACTTGTTGATAATAATACGTGGAATAACAGTCATATTGCTCTAGTAAGTATTTTTTAGAATTTATTAACATATTAAAATATAGTTTCATACATAAAGTATTAATCTAAAACAATGGCTCTTAAATTGTGATTTAAAAACCTATTAGCAGACCCTACCTTCCCCCTCCCCCAAAGTACTTATACTTAATTTGTTTTTATCTCATTATCAAAAAAAAATAATAGTTTTGCTTTGTCGTCTGTCTGTTTATCCGTCTGTAGACATTGAACTTTTTGTTTAAAGACATAAATTTAAATTTCTTTTTAGGTTGGATAGGTATAGATGAAACATTACAATTTGCATTTTCCAACTGTCACCTAAAACTATAATTCCATCCTCTAACAGTGGAAAAAGTTGAAAATTTCAAAATTTCGAACTAATATTGCAAACGATGTATGTATAGTAGAAATTTGAAATTTTGGTAGTGGAATGTGAAGTATGGAGTTTCCACTGCCAGCATTGAGTTGGCCCTTAGACCCAGGTTTGGGAAAATGCTGCCTTTTTTTGTTTTAAAGGGTAACTGTTTGTTTCTATAGATAAATGAAAAATTCTTTTTTGCATTAGATAGAAATTGATGAACTATTATGGTTCACACTTTCAGAATCTCCTGAAAACTATAATTGCACCCTCTGATGGTAGTAAAATTCAAAAATGTTAAAAAACTATTTCAAACGATGTAGTTAGGCTAGAAATTTGGAATTTTGGTGGTAGAATGTGTGAAGGTCATGAAGTTTTTATTGGTAACAATAAATTGACCCATTATCCCCAGAGGAGTGGGAAAACACAATTTTTTTTTTCGTTTTAACAGATAATGTGTTTTTAGAATTAAAAATTCTTTTGGGTTGCATAGGTATTAATGAACTATTAAGATTTGCATTTTCAGAATATCCCAAAGGCACCCTCTAAAGGTGGAAATTTTCAAACGAATATTGCAACGGATGTATTTATTCTAGAAATTTGAAATTTTTGTGGTGGACTGTGAAGGTTTTCAAATTTCCATTTAAAACATTGGCTTGATCCCTTACTCCTAGGGAGTGGAAAACAACTCCTTTTTTAAAACGATAATTGGAAAGCTGTTTTGTATTTGGATTAGTACTAATGAAATATGATTTTCAAATACCTAGGTAGTTTTGATTCATATTATTAAAGATAACTATCCACTAAATAAATCAGCACTTTGATGTTGATTCTAATTTTAGAGGAAAAATTGTCTTGAGCCGGGTGGGATACGAACCCACGACCTCCTGATAACAAGTAAGGTTCTCTGGACCACTGAGCTACCGGCCACCGATCAAGATCTCCTCTAACGCTATGAACATTCCTTTTATGTCGCATATAGGCGCTATTCAGGCAATTTTAGCCCAAGTGGCTTTCTGTTTGCCATATAAATGGAAAGCATGTCTTACAAGTATGCTAATGATGATAATGAGATAAACTCGCCTGTTCAACATCCACTAATTAAATCAGCACTCTGATGTCAATTCTAATTTTAGAGGAAAAATTGTCTTGAGCCAGGTGGGATACGAACCCATGAACCATGCTTGTGGCTAAAATTGCCTGAATAGCACCTATATGTGACATAAAAGGAATGTTCATAGCGTTAATTAGAGGAGATCTTGATCTGCGGTCGGTAGCTCAGTGGTCCAGAGCACCTGACGTTATCGGGAGATCGTGGGTTCGTATCCCACCTGGCTCAAGACAACTTTTCCTCTAAAATTCGAATTGACATCAAAGTGCTGATTTATTAGTGGATGTTGAACAGTCGAGTTTATCTCATTGTTTATCAGATATCACTAAATTTGGAAACAGCAAAATTATTAACAAAATTCAAATGATCTCTATATGGTAAAAATTAGAAATTTCAGTTGTAGCTTTTCAATAGATATTCCACTGACATCAATAATCTACATACTTAGAGGATTGTGTGAAATGCAACATTTTAAATTTAAGAAAGGAAAAAAAATTACATTTTATAATTACCAATAAAATACTATTTGCATTTTCCCCGTCATTTGTTAGCTGAAATTAAAACTTTTAAGGATTGAAAAAGGTAGGTAAAAGAAAAACTCCATTCTCTTTGAAAACTAGATTCCCATATGTAATAGAGGCGATATGAATTCTTCTAGTTTCCTAATTCAAATAATTTTGAAATATTATGGGATCTAATCTGTATTGATATGCTTCAGGAAACACTTTGTTTACTGACTAAAAGTGGTAATACACTGTTTATTGACTAAATATGGGGATTGGTAGCTGACTAAAGTTTGTGAATTGCCGAGGTAATATGGATTTTTCTACATTTCACATGTATTTTACCTAATGGCAAAGTTCTGTTTATTAAAAGTGAAAGATGAAAACTTTCATTTCTTAACCTTTAAAGGATGTTGCCTGAAAAAGAGCTCGCTCAGTAGTGCTTCAGGCTTGTAATCTGCAGTTCCCAGTTTCGAGTCCCATCTGGGCCAGCGTTGAGATTTATTTCTGCAAAACTCCCTGCCCCTCCCCACCCTGTAAATAGGGGACACCTATGGGTATGGAAAGGCCACTGTGTGTCAGATGGGACATTAAGCCGTGGCCTCATGTGGGAGAACTTTACTCTGTGCACGTTAAAGAACACGCTGGATGGCTGGATCCTAGCTGCTGTTTCAGTGGGCCCACTCCCCCAACCTTCTGAGTTTTTGGGGTCCTGTGACCTGGTCATTTAGCCCATTGTGTGCAAAAGAAAGCTCTGAGGTAAAAAAAAACCTACAACCAATCTATAATTCAGCATTGAGATTTATCTCTGCAAAACTCCCTGCCCATGGTCAGTAGGGAACACAGATGGGCTTGGAAAGGCCGCCTTCTATTGGATGGGACATTAAGCCATGGCCCCTAGTAAGGGTTGGGTTGTTTTACCTCTGAGTGACACTTTTTTGTGCACAATGGGCTAAATTGCTAGGTCACAAGGACCCCAAAGGCTCAGAGAAGGTTGGGACCCACTGAAACAACAGTTGGGAGACATCTGTCTCCCAACTGTTGTTAAGGTAACTTTCCTTAGATCAAGGCCATCCAGCATGTTCTTGAACGTGCATAGAGTATGACTCACCCATACATGGACCATGGCTTAATGTCCCATCTGATGGATGACAACCTTTCCAAGCCCCTCAGTGTCCCCTACTGACCTTGGGCATTGCGGGAATTTTGCAGAGATAAATCTCAAATATATAACATATGACCCAGCTGGGATTCCCATTGAATGGCTGGGTCGGGGGTGGCCCAGGCTCGTAATCTGCAGTTCCCAGGTTCGAGTCCCAGCTGGGTCAGCTGAGACTCGAACCTGGGAACCTCATGTTGAGATTTATCTCTGCAATATTCCCCGCCCTGCCCGCGGTCAGTAGGGGACACCGATGGGCTTGGAAAGGCCGCCGTCAGTCGGATGGGACGTTAAGCCGTAACCCCGTGTGTGGGAGAGTCATACCTTGTGCACGTTAAAGAACACGCTGGATGGCCTTGACGGGAGGCTACCATCTGTCTCCCAACAGCTGTTCCAGTGGGTCCCCTCCCCCAACCTTCTCTGGGCCTTCGGGGTCCATGTGACCTGGCCATTTAGCCCATGGTGTGCAAAAAAGTGCTGCTCAGAGGTAAAACAAGCAAGCAATCATTGGATGGCCTTGATGGGAGGCTGCCATCTGTCTCCCAACAGCTGTTCCAGTGGGTCCCCTCCCCCAACCTTCTCTGAGCCTTTTGGGTCCTTGTGACCTGGCCATTTAGCCAATTGTGTGCAAAAAAAGTACTGCTCAGAGGTAAAACAACCGAAGGATTACTCCTGATTCATGGCATCTAGGAGCACTATTAACCCAACCCAAGGGTTAGAACTAAGTGGAACCAATACGTTAAAATTGTTGGGGTTTGGGTGGCTCAGTAGGTAGTGTGTCAGGCTTCTAATCTGCAGTTACTAGGTTCGAGGCCCATATGGGCCAGCGATGAGATCTATCTCTGCAAAACTTACCTCCCTGCCCTCAGTCAATAGGGGAAACCGATGGGCTTGGAAAGACCACTGTCTGTCAGATGGATTTTAAGCCTTGGCCCCGTGTGCAGACCCTGTGCACATTACCTTGAGAGCCATACCCTGTGTACATTAACGAACATGCTGATGGTCTTAATGGGAGGCTACCATCTGTCTTTCAACAGCTGTCCAGTGTGTCCTTCCCCTCAACCTTTCTCTGAGCCTTCAAGGTCCTTGTGACCTGGCAATTTAGCCCATTGTATGGGAAAAAGTGCTACTCAGATGTAAAACAACCCAACTAAATTTGGGATCGATTGTTCAAGTATCCATGGAACCACAAGGAAATAACAATTTTTACCACCAATGACATCACGTGTCTGCCCTCCCATGAATTGCATCTCTTATATAATGTAATAGTTATAAAGAGAAGTAAGATGGGTTTATTTGTAGCTAAAAAAATGAGCATTTCCTTTATGCTTTTACCAGATTTTGATGTTCCTATTGGCACATCTGACCTATTGAAATATTTCCAGATTAGGATCAACAGGCTACAAATATCTCTGGATTGCTTGATTTGAAGAGGTGATAAATTTAATAGTAAGTCAGATACAGAGCTCAGTAGTTTCTTAAATTTGCTTTTCATGAACAAAATGTGACTATTTAAATTTTGATTTCCAACAATATGTGAGTATTGAGAGTATAGAACCTGAAATAATATATACCTGATGCTAAAAATACACTTATATTGGTAAGGTTTAGTATTACTGTTAATACTTTTAACTTCCCACCACAATTATTTGAACTGCATTGTTGCTGTTAAATATTTTAATTTTCATAATTTTCTAAATACTAAAAGAATATTGAAAATTGAGATTGAAATGTATTTGAGATCTTTGAATTATCTTCAGTCACATTTTTTACATAAAAAAGCTTATTTAAGAAGTTACTGAGTCCTGTTTCTGTTACTATTGCCATAACATGGGACTGTACTTAATGAAGCAGCCACTGAATGTAAGCAAGAATTTTTAGGGTTAAATGAAAAGTTGCTTTTGGAGGTGTAGAGATTGATTTTTTTTTTTCTTTTTTAAATCAGTTTCAAAAAATACTCTTGGGATTTCTCCAAAACCTACACTTAGTTCTTTTGTTGACCTCTTAATATGTAATCTCACTAGCTTCATTCCAACTGACTGCAGAATGAGTTGGTTTATTTGTATTCCAAACGAATATAGATTTTTCCAAACAGCAAATAATGCAATATTTCAAATATCTTTTTTGAGTATTATCTTCTATATGTCTGGGCAGTGGGTTAGCACCAGTCAACAGTGCATGCCTTTCTTTCACATAATGCTGACATAACTCTTGGTAGCCCTGCAACTGATGCTGTTGGCAAGAACTAAATTACTATACAACTGCTGAAACAGATTTTGACCCCTTGTAATTCCGAAAATAATTGACTGGTTTCAAATTTCAAACATGGGTTTCCCCTGTGCCATTCTAGGTTGCATTAAAAATTCAAGTCCCTACATATAATAGAATGCGATTTAAAACCTTGAATCATCCCCCCCCTCCCCCACCTTCCCATGTTACATTAAAATTCTAATTCTCTATAATAGAACTAGCTGTCTTGTGGCCAAGTGGTTAGCACACTAGGCTACTGATCTAAGGGACCTGGTCTCGTGCCCCAGGTAAGGCATGGATGTTTGTGTTATCTTCCTGCCATCCTCACAGACCTTCTACTATGACATATAAACTGACAGGCTCCTGTCAGACCTCTGTGGCAAGCAGCTGCTTGAAAGTATATTTATTATTTATGTTGATAGAACTTGATTTAATACCACAGTTTGGAATCCACTTTCACAAAAAAAAATCACTTTTTTTCCCCTAAATGTTGCAGAGGCATAGTATTTAAGGAACTACAAGAGTTCAAAAAACAATATCTATCAGTAATTTAATTTTGTAGCAATTGCATTAAGAAGAAAACAGTCATAACCAGATCTCTACTATACAAGTTTGTGTAATAGGGACAGAATTATAATCAGCTGTTTCCTGTTGGATAGTTTATTTTGATAAAGGTTTGTGAACAATACAAAATGAGCATAGTAATTAATGGCATATTAAATGTAACTGTAAGGCCATATTCCATAAGCATGTTAAAGTTTTTTTAATTTTATCTTTTATTCCATTAAACCAACAAGCAAATATATATTTTCAAGTTCAATTTGTAAATTTTAGATTGAATTAAAAATAAGTATTCAGAAAGAAAAAAAATGTGAAAAAAGAAAATTATGACATAAAACTCTGAAGCAATAAGCCATTTACAAATACACTGCTTAAATCAGTTAGGGAATGACACATTAATAGGATTTGAAGCTGTGTGAATTTGTGGGGGGAAATCTTTTCTAGAAAATGCCATTAAATCAAATCATTCTATTATTTTGAGGGATAGGGTGGTTCAGAATGCCAGGCTTGTAATCTGCAATACTGAGGTTTGAGTCCCAACTGTGGTAGTATGAGTTTATCTCCTGTAACCTCCACCCTGCTCTAAGTGAGAAAGTGGACACTAATCATCTTGGAAAGACTGCCATCCATTGGATTGGACGTTAAGCCATGACCTGTGTGCATACTAATGAACATGCTGGATAACCTAACAGAAGGCTTCATCTGTCTCCTAATAACTGTCCATTTAGCCCATTGGGCAAAAAAAGTGTTACTCAGAGATAAAACAACCCAACTTTTAATTCTGAAACAATATTTCTTTAAAAATGTTTAAACTTTTTATCAGTGTCTAAAGAGTTATTAAAGCTGGAACTAATATCAATATGACTAGTTATAATTTATCTGAAAAATTAATTAAAGCATAAATAATAACTTATATCAAACAGTTTTCTAAAATATATGTATCATATATGGCTATTAAAAACAGGTCTAAATAGTAGCCTATGCTTGAATTGTAGCCAAGTAATAGCATAGAGTTTGTAAATAGTGGCTGGGTCTCAGACAGGGGATGCCAGACATCCTGGAATCTGTGGAACTATTCTGCCAGAGCATTGATTTATCTCATATCTCCTACCAGTTGTGCATACATTTTTTTGTATGTAATCATTTATTCATAAATTTTAAAAAGCTGCATGCAATAATTGTGCAGGTATCAGCTAGTTTTAATTTAATTTATAGCCTGGGCTTAAATTATAGCTGGATGTAAGCAAGAAATTGTAAATTGTAGCCTGGGCTACTGTTCAAACATTAACAGTGTATTCAGAAGTTTGTGTAGTGATTATTTAAATTTCATCAAGTTTGAAGATATGTTTAGAACAAGCAAAATTGCAGCTAAAAATTACAGATTTCATAAATTTTTAATATGAGAGTGGTTATGCTATGAATTGTTATATTAAGGTGTTGCATGGTCTTTTTGATCAAACGGTTTTTCAAATTGTATGAAAAAACATTTTTCATTCATAATATGGTTAGTTTTTAGTAATGAACTCTATCCCTGGTGGCTGAATTGATTTTAAAGTACTTTAAGCAGTAAAAAACTGTAGAACCTTTTCTTGAAGTAAGTAATGAATGCATAGCTGTATTGTTATATATATATATAAAAATGAATATTTAACTCTGAGCTATGAAAGAATAAAAATTTAAAGGTAATAAAGATAAGTGGAATTTTTCCTAATGAAAATGTTTTCATTGCCTATCTTTCTCACTTCTTGCTTGCTGTCAATTTGTGTGCTTGACAAAACAGCTGTTTCACCATATTTTCCCAACCCCTTTGACTAGTTGCAACAAGTTATACAGGGTGCCCCTGAATTCATGGCCCGAACATGAGAGGTGGTAGTACACACCAAACCCACCAATATTCGTCATAGAATATGCGGCTGCAAACGCAGTGAGGAGTCTGAAATGAAGGACAGGCACAGAGGTTTCCAGAGTGACATTTATTGGAGATCATTACAACAAATGCTCAAATGGTCGAGTAGTGATCGGTGTACCTGCTTGTAAACACCGGGCTCGTTGCGCACATCGGCAGCTGCAACGGACAGTCGGGCTACCAGATCCTCCGCTTACTGCACGGGCGTCTCATACACGACACTCTTAAAATGTCCCCACAGAAAGAAATCGATACGAGAAAGATCAGGTGATCTGGAGGGCCATGGGATGGGACCCCGCACCCAATCCATCAGTTCCCAAATGTGGTATGAGGATGCTGACTCACATCCATGCTGAAATGGGCAGGTGCCCCATTGTACTGGAACCACATATGGGTGCGGATTGCGGCTGGAATATCCCGAGGCAATTCCGGCAAAACCTGTGGCAGAAAAATACGGTATGTTTACCCATCGAGGCAGTCTGGCAGTAGGTAGGGTCCAATTAAGTAGTCATGCAAGATCCCCGCCCAGACATTGATGGCGAACCGTTGCTGGTTCGAATTTGGACATGTACCATGGGGGTTCTGGGCTGTCCACAAATGCGCATTATGGATATTCACTACACCTTCACGTGAGAATGTTGATTCATCCGTAAAGAGCACATGCGCAGATATCGCTCACAGTAGAGTCTTTGCGCCTCTCTACCATTGCCCTCGGCTACGCCTTACATCAGGTGCATATCAGCTTTCTCTGCATTCATAAACTGCTTCATCTCATGACCGGTCAACACTGCGAATGCTGGGGTTTGGCCGATCCAGTGCTTTTAAGCCGTGCCGCCTTGTCTGCACCCCCTTCCGGCACTGGGCTGCATTTGCAGCCACATATTCTATGACGAATATTGGTGGGTTCAGTGTGTACTACCCTCCCCTCATGTTTGGGCCATGAATTCAGGGACACCCTATATAGAAAATGAAAGCTTATGATATGAGAAGCATCATAGGTTTTAAAAAAATTGCATAAATTCTTTACCCATAAAAA
The DNA here is from genome assembly GCA_038380435.1 of Ryuthela nishihirai. NCBI lineage: Eukaryota > Metazoa > Arthropoda > Arachnida > Araneae > Heptathelidae > Ryuthela > Ryuthela nishihirai. The sequence continues at coordinate 17,131,863 of JAWZYU010000010.1, forward strand.
GGAGAAATGTGTAAACATTGTTCCACTGTATCTTCCATATACCACAAGTTATATAGAAAACGAAAGCTTGCTACATCGGGGATATCATGTCCTTTTCTTTCCCATAAAAAGAGAAGGAAATTTAACAAGGACCAATTGAAAATAATTAGGTCTCAAATGAAAACTTGTGACATCAAAAATGTCACATTACCTCAAATTATGTTCCGTCTTTTTCCACCCAAAAAGGGAAGCAAAATTTATCCAGGATTTATCATAATATGTCGTGTCAAGTGAAAGCTTTAGACATGCAGAGTAACATATGGAATGTAGCAGTTTTCACCACCAAAGCAGGGGAAATGTAGGTGGTTTTAGTGACAAATTCCATGCAAAGTTGCCACTAAAATGCAAAGATAAAAAAAACTTTTTAATGCCTGTCTTTATATAAGCACCCTAAAATCCACAGTGGTATCACATTGGCTCACAGTGATACTGCAGCTGCTCGGCTTGAGTCCCAGGTGTGTTTATGTTTGTATGTTGTATGAGAAACCAGGAGAAGCCTGATAGAGCTTCTAAGTTATCTCCATCCTTGTAACATTGCTGGTTAAGTAATGACATACAATAAACTGATTAATAATCAGTTATTTGTAAATTGTTATTTGTATCTGAACTATTTGTAATTGTTATTTGTATCTGATTAATAATCAGTTATTTGTAATTGTTAAGTAATGACATTGCTTGTAACATTGCTGGTCAGCTTGTGTAAGAGAGTACCTTCTTCCCTTTAAAATTATTGAGGAAATAAAAAATGAAAGTAATATATACCAATGATGGAATTGCTTACAGAATTCATATTAACTCACAGGAAGATAGGGGTAGGGGACCAGCAATGTTTATTTATTTGGTAAGAAAAATCAGTTTTGGTGCTGTATTTTCACTGAAGTTAATATAAATTCAGTGAGTTCATCATTGGTATGTTTTACTTTATTTTTGTACTTTTTAGGGTGCATATAGAAAGATATGCTTTTTTTTTAATTTATATATTTTTAGCTTCAGTAAAGAAGCTTTTTTTTTTTACGTTTTTTAAAACATTTTTATTATTCTAATATGTAAATATTTTATAATATTTTGTATTACTACTGGAATCTTATTTAGAATTTTTTTAAAAACACTGGGCTTATTAAATTGGTGGTATGGAAATGTTATTTTGCTTTAGAAATTACTAATCTTACAAAAGATACATTTTACCATTTTGAAAATTTTTTTTTATAAATTTATTTTTACACAATATAAAAGAGGAGTACTGGAATGATGAAGATGATTTCTAAACCTCTTACAAATCATATTTATTACCAATAAAAGTTTTTTTTAAATATCCAAAGATGATCAGTGATCACAAAGACAGCATTGTAAAACCATACCTATAAGAAATTATGCTACTTTAGAATCAGTTATTTGTTTTTATGCTTGGCAGATATTAATCTAAAATACAAAACGTTTTTAAACTTTAAAATATAGTAAAAATGTAAAGCAAAAATCAAAGTATATCTTGGAATATGTGAATTTACCTCCAGCCAAAAATAATCTTTTTCATATATATTTTTTTAAACCTTTCAAGATGATTAGAAAATAAGGGGTGAAAACAGTTTAAAAATTATTCTCAATCAATAATATGATTCCATAGTTTTAGGAGGAGAAAGCAAGCAACTTTCTAACATGTCATGTGAAACCTTGGTAATAGAAACCCATTAAATAGTGCCAATTTTCAGTCTGCTTATTTCTGCAATTTAATCCACTTTTTGAATAGACAAATCAACAGGTAATGTTTTACTATGAAATTCGATTTTTTAACTTTTAGACTAGTTTTAAAATAATCAAGATGACATTTGGATTTGGAAAAAAATGTAACAGTATTATGTGGTTTTCTGACTGTCTATAGTATTGATTTCAGTACCTAGGGAAAATTGACTTCCAATTTGTTAAATGTAATGATGTGATAACATTTATTTTTTCATAATTTTAAATCGCAAAGTGGAAAAAAAATCAAGGCTAAAGTGCAACAGAATCAATGTGAAAATTTACATATATATATATATAAAACATTAATTACTACACTAAAGGTTTAATATAAAAATTACACTAAGGGTTCCTTCACACGTCATTCGCCACATCGCAAACGCACTGTGACATCACTCGCAGCTCCTTGCCGCTCTGCAAGTGACAGGCGTAGCCTTCACACTTAAACGTGTGGTCTGCAACAAAGAACTAAGCTCATTGGTTTTCACTGCAAATAACCTGGAACATGTGCTTTGCTGTCTCTACGAGATCTACCGTGCTTTCTGACATTTCTTTCACTCTATAGTAAAACATTATGTCCAGCAAAAAAAGTTTGCTCTTTCGTAAACAGTTAATATTACTTTGCTAATCATTAGGCATAGTAATGAAAAAATATCGTACTAAATGAGCCACAAGATTTTAATGATAGAAAAAGATTAGATAATTTTCACAATTAAATACTTAATATTCAAGAGTTTGACACTGTTACAAAAACTTTTTTGTGTATGACACCTGCAGAATTTAAAGAGATTTTGGCTATTGTTTTTTGTTGTTTATCTAAAGAAGTTTTGGTGATTTAGAAAAAAGGACATGAAATTGTGGAAATCAATTTCTGCATCTGAAAGATTGGCGCTAACAATAAAGCAAGATACATTTAGATTTGTTTTTAGCTCGTTTTCCAAAATAGCCAACTTTTTACTTTGCAGTCTGTCCTGTAGATAGTCAACTGTTTTTGTTTTTAGAGGTAATTAAAAATTCCTTTTGGGTTTGACAAGATTGATGAACTACAATGATTCGCACTTTTTCAAATTGCCCAAAAATTTTAATGCCGCTTTCTAATGAACAATGGAAATTTTTGAAAACTGCAAAATTTTAAATGAATGTGAAGTAGGCTGGAAATTTTGGTGGTGGAATATATTAATGCCACAAAGTTTGCATTGATAACAATGAGTTGATTATGGGGGGGGAGGCAATTTTTGCTTTAAAAGATAATTGGAAAAAAATGTTCGATAATTACTAATGAAATATTATGATTCACGTTTTTAAATCCTGAAGTAGCTTTTTTATGTTTATACAAAGTTAACTCTGCAAAATGCAAAACTTGAATATTGCAAGTGACCTCTTTATATAGAAATTCGAAATTTCGGCTGTAGAGTGTCAAGAGATATTGCACTAACAACAACGATTGAAAACTTCTTTTGAAGTAAACAATCCATCAGATTGTTTGGAAAAAATAATTAAAAGGTAAAGATGAAACAAGAACACCGTTCTGTTTTCATAAAATTATTATTTAGCATTTTCTCCTCCATATTATTTTTAATGGGATTTTAAATAGGATTACTGTAATATAATATAGATAAAATATTTTCTTTTAAAAGTTTTCTAAAGGTCCACACCAATCCAGGTCCTAATATGTTGCATATTATTTGATATACAAAAAATTAATGTCTTGACAGGATGGGAATCATAGGCATATACGTGTAATGCAGTATGGCATTATTTGGACCCTCTCAACTTTCCAATTCCATAAATATTTATAAACCTATTTCAAGTTTCAGATATTAAGCATAGGTAATCAGAGAAATATACTGCTTACATTAGAGTCAGCAGTAATTTAATAATGCACAATAATACACTTAAATCATCATACCAAAACATTACTCATATACGATATTATTGAATGTATTGTCGTCTATTTCATTCCTTTGTGTACTTGATCAATCTCCTTATCATCAAGTGGAACAGCTAAGGTTTAAAATTTTGCTTTATGCTTGGTAGCATGGTTAAAAGGGGAGGGGGGAGAATAGCCCAAAATGTATACATTTTAAATTTTATGTGTATTTTTGCCATTTTTTAGCTACTCCTAGAAAAAATCCTACTCCCAAACATATTTCCAAAACTATGTGTGGTTACAAGAGAAAAACTTGCTTAATGAAAGATTTATATACGCAGATATTCTGTTAATGAAATATCTCCAAATGCTCACTATCAACTTTCGCCCGATTGTTCTAGCAATGTCATTCGTCAGCGGCTATTTGATTGGCTCATGCTTGTGGTTGCTTGCATACCACAGGGCGAGAATAGATATAGAACTGACTCCAGCTACGGTTGTGCAGTGGGAAGCATAGAGGAAGTGACATCTTACTACCAGCTCCACAAGATGCGCAGTTGTCAAAAACTCGTCCTTGCAGAGCAGTGAACAGTCAAACGCGGCAAGTGTGAAGGAGCCCTAAAGGTTACATTTATGTTACTTGACTGCTAGGTGTTTTAAACTAGACACATTTTAAAAACTATGTAGAGTGGTGAGATTGGAGCTTGTTTATGCTCACCTTCCAGATGATAGTAAAATTATTTTGTGTACAGTTAAAATATGTGTGGCATAATTATTTTTAGTTTAAATACAGAATGAGCAATGTTGAAAATCAAGGTTTACGTAGATTTGTTTGAGAGCTTTAGCTTATTTCTAGTGATATTTTTTAAATAACACATAGTTTTAAAGTTATAAAGTGGTTTCCACTGACATTATCTCCTAGTTGTTTGAACAGTATAACTCAAGATTATGGTATACACTGAGATGCCAATTTATTAGGTACACCACCCCTCGTCACACATATAGTTCATTATAACGTGATCATGGTGTGCAGTATAAATCATACAGACCAGTTTTTCAAGCATCAATTACAATTAGTTGGATTGAGTTCAGAATGGGCAAAACAAATGACCTGAGAGACTTTGAACATGGCATGATATTTGGCACTAGATGTGCTGGTTTAGAGCATTTCCCAAACAGCTTGTGGATCAGGAAAATTTTCAGAAGAATTAAACATTGGTATGCAGAAGGTCATCTTCAAATGCACCATTTATCAGACTATCACGAATGAGCTACAACAGCCTCCAACCATGTCGAGTGTCAATGTTGTCAGCAAAGAACATGAAAGCATATCTACTGAGTGCAGGATCATCAACACTGGTCCACTGAGGACTGGGTGATACGAATCAAAGTTCCTTTTGCATCATGCTGATGGAAGGATCAGAATTTGGCATTTTGGAATTCGAAGAAAGCAACGTGAGGCCATGGAGCCATCTTGTCAGGCCAGTGTTGGTGTTGGGAAAGGTTTCCTGACACATTAGGCCCCCTGATACCCACTGAAGGACATCTGAATGCCACAGAATATTTGAATACTGACCAAGTTCATGGCTACAGTTATCCTCACTTGGATGGACACATTCAATGTGATAATGCACCTGCTCACAAAACACGTATTGTCACCGAATAGTTCCAGGAACACATTGAAGAGTTTTCCTTGCATCATTGCCCTGCACAGTCCCCAGATCTAAACCCTATTGAGCATCTTTGGGATGAGGTGGAAAGTGCAGTTTGCAGTGAGATTGTGCTGTCGTCTAATTTGCAGCAATTGCACAATGCAGTTGTTTCCACATGGTAGAACATTCCTGCACCTTGCATCCAGTATCTTGTAAGTTCCATTCCCAGTGAATTTGGGCTGTTCTGGAGGCCAAAAAAAGGCCCAACACACTATAGGTAGGTGTACCTAATAAGCTGGCATCTCAGTGTATATTTGGGTAATGTACCAAATATAGATAAATAAATTACAAACAGCTACACTTTTTTTAAGGTTTAATTGTCATGATTTCTAGCTGTTATTACTCTTTAAAAACTAAAATATTCCTTGGATGGTCGCCAACATCAACCGTTGCTTTCTTATCAGAGGTATATTACCTCTTGTGCAATATCCCCGATTATCACTTCATGCCATTTTTCTACTTTAAATCTTCCTTTATGTGCAAAGGTGATGAAGTACAAGAAAAGGAAAAAAAAGTGTTATTACCAGTTCTGAATATGGTAGATGGCTGGCACAGACACTCGGTGCCTTCAGATGTTGATCCTCTTTTGAAGTTGACATCATGGCATTAGGTTTACCATTCCTTGTACATTATATTTTTTCTTCAGCTGATGGTTTACTGGACTTGATGGTCGTCGATGGTTAGATTGTGCACACACTTAATACACAGTCCTGTTCAGAATGTTTAAGCTTTGGTGACTTTTGTTCACACCAGTTCTGAATATGGTAAATGGCTGGCACAGACACCTGATGCCTTCAGAGGTTGATCCTCTTGATGTAGGAATCGTAAGGAGGAAGTTGTTCTTGCTCGGCTCCGCTTAGGTCACTCGTTTTTAACCCACTCTTTTCTTCTTAAGGCGGACGACGTACCTAAGTGTGAGTTTTGTGACACGGTTTTAACTGTTAAACATATTTTAATTCAGTGTCCAGCTTTTAACCTTGAACGTAAATTGTATTTTACTTTCCACAATTTTATGGCTGAGCCTCTTACACTCGGCCATCTTTTATCTGATGAATCGTTTTTAACTCCTGTTTTTGACTTTTTACATTTTACTGGTTATTTTACCGTCTCTGATTTTTACTATATTTTCTAGTTTTTACCCTCGTTTGCGATTTTAAATAGGTCATATACACCCATTTTTATTGTTAACTTCTACTCTTGTTTCTTTTTACTCTTTTTTACTTATCGTTTTTGTGCCGTTTTGTTTGTGTTCTTTTTAACTTTGGTTGTGGGTTCTGAGACTTTTATCCCTTTTTTATTGTTTGTTTGGTGCAATATAGCCTTAGTTGCTGTTGTGCCAATAAACCCCAAACTACCAACCAATCCTCTTGATGTGATAATGTTACTTTTCACTTACTGAGGTAGACATTCTGTTTGACATCCCAGCAAACAGAACAGGAGGCAATATGCCTTTGATAAGGAAACAAAGGTTGATGTTGGCAACCACCCTAGGAATATTTTAGTTTTTTAAAGTGTAATAACAGCTAGAAATCATGACAGTTAAACTTAATGTACCAAGTAAGTGTAAAATTAATATATACATGATAAAAAAAATGAAATTTTTTTTTCAGGTTGGAAAAGCAATGGCTTCGAATGAAAGTGCAGCGTATGATATAATGAAACTTTTAGATGTTGACTATGTGCTTGTAATATTTGGTGGTGTGATCGGCTATTCAGGAGATGATATAAATAAGTTTTTATGGATGGTTAGAATTGCTGAAGGTGAACATCCTAAGGATATCAGAGTAAGTAATTAAAAATGTTTCAATATTGTTTTTGTATTTGTGCCTTCATTATATAAATTATGTTTAATTACAGATGAGATAAATAAAAACATGCTATTAGATGAACAAAATCTTTCTTTCCAATGAAAATGTTACTGTCAAAATTCTATAAGTGCCATTTTATTGTGAATTTAAAATTTATGTAATTTAGCATGTTTATGAAAAAATTAACAGTGTAATTATTATTTTATGTTTTATTAGGGATTTTGATCTAGCAAAAGACCAGAACTGCATTCTTTAACCTTTTTTTTTCACTATAATAAAAAAGCAATTTTTTTTATTGTAAGACAACTTTTTTTAAATGGCGCTCTTTTTGTTAAAATTGCTCATAGTGAAAATTATAAATTTTTGATGGTGCACTTTTTGATCCATATCAATGTTTTATACCCTTCAGAGTTGACACAATAGTAACTGAATGCATACTGACAGTTAATGTATTTTGTAATTACTAATGTTAGAGTAGATACAATCATTGCATCTGCTGCATAAATAATATGGAAACAAACAACTTTAAATTCTGATAATGTAGAAGTCAGATGTGGGAACTAAAAACAAAAAAAGAATTTGACTTTGAGTGTGGTAGCCAAAAGGTGTAAACAGCAAAAAATCTGATAAATTCATTTAATTTTTTTTTGTGATTGGGGAAGTTTTGGTAGTAAAGGACTTATTTAATGTAATGGAAATAGTGTGGATGCCAATGTAATAATTATGGAAATTCTTTTACTCAAAAAACGGTGTTATTTCAATTCAAAATTAGAATCGACGTCAAAGTGCTGATTCATTAGTGGATGTTGAACCGTCAAGTTTATCTCATTATTTATCATCATTAGCATACTTGTAAGACATGCTTTCCATCTATATGGCAAATAGAAAGCCACTTGAGCTAAAATTGCCTGAGTAGCGACTATATGTGACATAAAAGGAATGTTCATAGCGTTAATTAGAGGAGATCTTGATTGGCGGCCAGTAGCTCAGTGGTCCAGAGCACCTGACATGTTATATACATGCACCTGACATTATATGTCCATATTGTTAAAATAGGAGTCTCAACCCTGACATGTTATATACATGCACTTGACATTTTATGTCCATATTGTTAAAATAGGAGTCTCAACCCTCATAGAAGGGTAGACAAAAAAATGGTCGCAATTAGGTTGTTAAGTTATGTATATTATGTGATACTCATTGCGCTCTCCTAGGTTATAGAGGCATATTATACAAGATCACTTTATTGTACAGTAATTATTCATGAGAAATTAAAGTGTTTTATCCAACTGTGCTTCTCACTAACTAAATAATTTGTAACCATGTACAATATTGTTTAATTTCCAAGTGATATTTAATTGTTTACTAATTGTATAACAGGTCTTGTAATATTCTTTTCTACTTCAATGTCAAGTTGGATTTAGCATTTTCTTCATATTTATTGCTTACCTATTTTTGGCAATAAAAAATAGAATAAACAGTGTTGTGTGAAACAACTATAATAATCATAAGGAAAAATGTACAGCTTTTTCATAATAAAATTATTTGAAGGGAGAAAAATTCATTCTGAATTGAATCTGATATTTCAAAAAATAGTGATGGGATGAAAAGTTAATCTGAGACCAATTGTATAATATTCTTAAAGGATATTGTTATACTTTTCATATTTTATATTTTAAATCTATAGACTTGCAAGTTCTAATTGAGTCCGTAAAATTGTCTAGTTTTTATTTGAAATTTATGTTTGTTTTGCAGGAAAGTGATTATTTTACTGATCGGGGAGAGTTTCGAGTAGATGAACATGGCTCACCAACATTACTGAATTGCTTGATGTATAAACTGAGTTATTATCGCTTTGGTGAACTTCAGGTAAACTTCTTATGTATTGTATTATCAATTTGTAGAAATTTACAAATTTATTTTGTATGTCGTAATTTAGTAAAGCAAATGCTTAGAGCATTTTAAGTTTTTAAAAAGCATTCTTCATTTGATTTGAGAATTATCTTTAATATTTGCTGTTCAAAAAGTTAGCATTAACTTATTAAGGAATTTATTGATAAATAATTCTAATTTCTTTTCATAATATGTGATTACTTTTTATAAGTGTGTATGTACAGAATGCAAAACTAAATATTGTTAAAATCTCATTCAATGCTGAAGAAGTATTCAGTTCCTGTTTTAACTCGTGTGTGAGACGAGGTGAATGATTTGTTACTCAGGAGCACAATTTGTTTATTGTTAATAGTTTTACAAGTTATGAACATTTTGGGTTTTAAAACAGTTTAGTGGAAACAGGTGTGATTTGTTGGGCCATGATCTCCTGAAAACATATCTAGTTGTTCTGAACATTGAGCTACCATCTGCTAGTCAAGATTTCTACTAACCAAGATATGAAGAGATCTAATCAACAGAAGAATCACAAGATTTTATATGTTGATTGGGAAAACATTTAATGTCAATTATAAACATTGACTTTGACTGCTTAACCTTAGTAGAAATTTTAATTGGTGGCTAAAGCAACGTACAAGTTATCAGGTAATGGTTGTATCTTGCATTGCTTAAGACAATATTTCCTCTAATCTAAAAAGTTTTCTTGAATTCACTAATGATTGCAAACTGTTAAGGGTGAGTATCTCATTTATAATATTAGATTACATGAAGGCCATAAAAATAATATATTTTTAAGCAGTTCTAAATATGTGTCCCAATCAATATATAAGGCCATGTGATATTTCTGTTGATTGAATCTCTTCATAGCCCTTGTTATTGTAAATCTTATCAACCAGTAGCTCAGTGGTTAGACTAACATATTATTTGATCACAAGTGAACTACCTGACTCAAGACAACTTTTCTGATAACTTCAGAATTTGTTTATTATCAACGGCATGGTTGAAACATTTCATCTAATGTTTGGCTTTAAAGTAAATTCCAAGCAAAATACAGAACGAAAAATGTGAAACTGATAACCCTCAACATGCCAATATACACTGATTGACAACATTAAGTTAACACAGTGTTTTTCATTACTATTTTATTTTTAAAACATCCTCAAAGGTAGAAATATGTTATCATCATCCTCAAGCAGCCATGGGATACGGAGGTCCAACCAGACTGTGCAATTTAGTTCTCCAAGCAAGTCTGTCCTGAGCTACATCTGCTGCATCTGGCCACTGCACACCAATTCTAGCAAAGTCCTGTTTGACATTGTCTGCCCACCGCATTCTAGGTATCTCCCTCTTTCTGATGCCTTTAGACACACTACTGTTCATAACCCTATTCGGCATAACCCCATACGGGCAACATGGCCAAACCATTGGAGAGAGTCTGCACAATATGCTGCTTAAAGGAAGTTGCTGACTCCTTTGCCTAACCTCATCATTAGTTACAAAGTTGAACCACCTAATGCCCAAGATATTGCGTAAGCATCTAGTTTCCTGTTATCTTGTTTACAAAGTGTCCAAGTTTCACTACTATAACTAACCCTAGAAAGAACCAAACTATTATACAGTCTAATTTTAGTCTTTAGGTGTATACGCCTATTTCTCCACAGTCTCCATAAATTCTTAAAAGTCCCCGACAGCAATACCTATTCGTCTGTTAATCTCATGCCGCACATCACCAGTATCCGTTACATAGCTCCCAAGATGATTAAACTGTGACACCCGCTCAAGACTGCAACCATTCAGATCAACTGAATCACAGCCCGCCTGACCAATTGTCATCACTTTAGTTTTCTCTCTGTTTATAACCAAACCTACTCTACTACCAGTTTCATCAACAGCTCGAATGAAAGAGTTCATCTCATCAACATCATTTGCCAAAAGGGCTAAATCATCAGCATAATCTAAATCAGAAATTTTCGTATCTCCAGCTCATTTAAGGCCAAAATCTTTCCCTTGCAGTGAATTTCACATAACATAATCAATAACCAAACTAAAGAGAAAAGGAGACAAATTGCACCCTTGTCGAATACCAGAAGTAATGCTAAACCAATTGCTACAAGCCTTACCAACTCTCACACGTGACTCAGTGTTATTATAGAGAGCTTTCATTATGTTAACTAACTTGTCTGGTATGCCATATGATCACACAATCAACCTCAAATTATGACAATCAACAGAGTTCGAAGCCTTTTTGAAATCAACAAAGCTAGCAACCAAAGGTTTCTGAAACTCTAAACATTACTCAAGAATCTGCCTAAGTGAAAATATCTGATCTACACATCCCCTACCACTTCTGAATCCACATTTCTCATCAGGCAATTGCCTGTCAACCAGATTCTTAATTCTATTAAGCATAATCATGCAAAGAACTTTACCTGGAACAGAGAGTAGGCTGATACCCCTATAGTTATCACAAGAACTGCAATCACCTTATTTGAAAATAGGGATAATAATAGCTCTGGTAAAATCCTTAGGAACCATGCCTTTATTATAAAAGATATTCAGAATTTCAGTCATCCAAGTGGTAACCGAAACATTCCCAGTTCTAAGCATTTCCATAGTAATTTCATCTACACCTGGGGATTTCTGAAGTTTAAGTTTAGAAATAGCCAAAATAACTTCTGATTTTAATTAGGCTTGAATGTAAAAAAATTGAGGGAAAATAGTAGCAGTATGGAGCTGGAATAACTGAAAGATTATGTTCCAATTTATTTTGCACTAAGGCAAAATTTTACAATAATACATAAAACACATAAGCAAAAATATACTATTTTGGTATATAATTTTTCTCTCCAATTTTGTGGTAATGGAAATTTTTTATTGTAAAATAGATGTAAGATACGTCCAGCTGCCACTTATTGGATACAATCCCATGTTATATCAGTAATAACTTACATACAGAACTCGGGAACTTCTTAACCGTTCCAGGGCCAGGCTGAAAAACAAGTTTCTATCCAGGGGCCAAGCTATTTTCTGGCTATGCTCAGCCAAACAAAAACTTTAACTTTAGAACTTTTTTGCCAAATAACTAATGAAAGGAATTATGGCATGTTGTATGCCAAATTAATCAGCATTTAATTCTGGATTTTCTGGAAATCAAGTGTTTAACAAAAAAGATATGTTTTATTTTAATAGGACTTTTTTAAAGTTATGTAGTAAAAAAATGCATCTGGTAACACAAATGAAAATTTATTTAAAAAAAAATAGACAGAAATGATTACAATGCACAAGAATAGAATGACTATATATTTCTGAATGACAAAAAAATTACTTTGGTTTTAAGTAAATATTTTTCTAGTTTTGTGATTTTTTTTTTTCTCGGTACCATACTTTGAGAAAATTTCAAGCTTTTAGCCAACTATGCTGAGTCAAATAAACAAGTGAACTTTAGAATTTTTTTTTAAAACAACCAATCAATGTAAATAGGTCATGTTATAATACCAAATTAAACAGAATTTAATTACGAATTTTATGAAAATAATATAAACAAATTTGCAAGCATATTGATTTTAATAAGCCTTTTTCAATGTGATATGGTTAAAAAAAAATCGCACTATACAATTAAGGCTTCATTTTGGAAAACCCGATGAATAAAAATAGTTAAATTATATATTTATTGAAAGGAAATTTCCTCCCAAATAATATAATATTCAACCTGAAATATGATTTTTATTTCTTTTAATGATTCTTTTCAGTATTGTATATTTTAAACATGGCCAGCGTTATACAATGTGACTTGGTCATCTCACATTCATGGGACTTTCTGAACTGGTTATGAAATAGAAAAAAAACTTCCTTGGGTGCTTTTTTTTTATTAAACATTATGAATTTTTTCTTTGGGTGTTGAAGTTTGGCGATCTTGGCTAAGTGCAGAAAGGTTCGTGCACCAAGGACCAGCCCTTCCCGAAATTGCCCTCCTGAAGATGGCCGATTTCCATAGCAAGGAAGTCTATTTTGCTTCCTTATCCAAGACATTCAATTTCAGAAAACAGTACAAGCTCAAAGTTTTTTATTAAAAAAAAACAAGAAATAATAAAGGAAAAATTACATATAACCTAATGAAATGTTAAATAAAATATCCGCAACAACTTTTAAGCCGGTCTCCTATCTAGCACAACCCGGAAATATCGATAAAAACAGCCGACTGAAGATCGCTAACTAACGAAAGTAAATATACAGAAATGAATTTGCTTTCACATCTAGGGCGGGGGTGGCTCAGTCGGTAGCACGCCAGGCTCGTAATCTGTAGTTCCCAGATTCGAGTCCCAGCTAGGTCAGCATTGAGATTTATCTCCGCAAAATTCCCCGCCCTGCCCACAGTCAGTAGGGGACACCGATGGGCTTGGTAAAGGCCGCCGTCCGTCGGATGGGACGTTAAGCCGTGGCCCCGTGTGCGGGAGAGCCATACCCTGTGCACGTTAAAGAACACGCTGGATGGCCTTGACGGGAGGCTACCATCTGTCTCCCAACAGCTGTTCCAGTGGGTCCCCTCCCCCAACCTTCTCTGAGTCTTCAGGGTCCATGTGACCTGGCCATTTAGCCGGTTGTGTGCAAAAAAGTGCCGCTCAGAGGTAAAACAACCCAACGCTTTCACATCTAAGACCTCATTTTCAGAAAATGATTCTATTATCAAAGTTTTACTGGAAAAGTAATAAATAATAAAATAAAGTTAACATATAGCTAATGCGATGTTAAAATATCCACAGCCACAAGTTGTAGGCCTGCCATACGATATAACATACTATGAAAAAATCAATATTTATTGATCGGCCAAAAGATCGCCAATTTCCGAAAATAAATCTACTGAAATGAAAACTAACTAAGGTTTAAATATAAAAAAAATACGAACTTGACAAAAAGTATCCAATATGCTGGACCAAAACTGTAAACAACACATAGCACACACAACGGAGATTTCATCAGCCATCTGTGGCTTGTTTGCCTCAGTGAAGCATAACTAATTAAATGCAGGTGCAACCAAAATTTCTAAGAAGGACGTGTTTACTTTTAGTTTCGATTTGAAGGTGGGAAAGATGCATAGAATGCTGGAAAAAATGATAAAAATAACTTGGGAATATTGACTAGGTTTTTGACAGAAAAGAGTGCGAAATGGGAAAAAAAATGGTGGTACATATTTTGTAATTACTTTCATATTCTATGGTTTTAAAAGTAGCAGTTTGTTTTAATTAATTTTTAGGAGATTTTCGAAAATTTAAGGAAAATTTTGTTGATAATAGCTCAAATCAAACTAGTGAGCTTAAATCAGAAGGTTGCTTCAGCAAATAGGAACGTTAACAAGCAAATCGGCAATAACGTTTAGTGCTTCAAAAAAAATGGCAAACAGATGGCTTTATAAAATTATTTATATTGTAGTTTAGTAAAATATACATCAAATTGAAAAACAATATTATTTTTGAAGCCTGAATTATATATTTTTATAAGATATATATATAAATTACAACAGCAATTTTTATTTTTTAAAAATTGATATATTTTTTGTTGTACTAAGACTACTAAGACCATATGCATACGTCATTGATACTCGCAATTCCAATTCTCCTTACATATACATACGGGCTAGACCCTGGAAGGGTTAAATAAGCTTTTTGTGAAAAAAATATGATTGCAGATTAAAAGATCTCAATCAAATCTATTTAAGTCTCAATTTCCAACAATATGTGTTCTGTCTTTAACAACCTTTGAAGCACAAAATGGCTGAAATTTGGAATGGACTAGTTCAAATAATACTACCCTCTACCCTTCCTCAGATTTCTTGGGATTTAAAGGGTTCAAGAGTTAAGAAAACTGAAATATTTAGCAATTTTAGCACCTTAAAAAAAATTCAAAATTGGGAAAAGTTAAAATAATTTTGTGAATTGCTAAAAATACACTTACACATATTAGTAAAGTTTAGTATAATGATATTGCTTT